>OX276335.1:190479230-191092163 GCA_946251815.1 Dasysyrphus albostriatus | reverse complement strand
CAAAATTTTGGATACTGAATTTTGTACACTTTCAGAATTTTAGATTTACAGAATTTTAAAATACATAATTTTGGAATACAGAATTTTTTTAATCTGAATTTTGGCACATACAGAATTTTGACCCCAACCCGTAAAAAGTGTGTTTAGAATGTAGAAAATTGAATTTGCTACAAATTTGTATTAATGTTTGTTAATACTTTATAGTTATTGCGGAAAACTAAGGACAACTTCTATTTACATTTTTTCTGTACGGACAATATTTTCAAGGTTAGATACATACCTACATGATTCCAACTTACCGCAAAAACCATAATGTTTCCTTCTGATATAATGTCATTGAATGTAAATTCATTGTTTTGATGTATTTTAATAACGTGGTCAATAAAGATATTGTATTTGGGATTATTTTCCTGTAGATTGTGTTCGAAAGCATTAACTCTTTTCATAACAAGCTGCAAATAAAAATATGTACGAGTAAGTGATATTTATTAAAGCTGTTTTAATTTGTATATTTGTCCATTACGGTGGGCCTTTATGTAGTTGCAAACTCAAATTTATATTTTGCTTGAATGCTAGACTATCAACTAACCATTTTAAGTTAAAAAAAATAATGTTTGAACCACAATTATTTTCTTCACATTTTTCAATTTTCAATGATTTGTTGTATGACACTTCACTCTATATAATGCGTTTTTTTTAAGTTCAGAGCAGAGCCTGAACTGTCAAACAAAAAAATGTGTTTCTTTTTTAGTTCAGAGCGTTCAGAGCTAAGAGTTTGAGTTTCTTTTTTCGTTCTGAGTGTGTTCAGAGCGCGCATTATGAGCTCAGAATAAAATAACTGAGCAAACAGAGTAAAATGCTGAACACAAGCTATTTTGACAGCTAGTGTTTATAGATGTTTCAAAAATAATTCACAGCGCTCAGAGCACGCTTGGTTCAGTGTCAGTGGATGTTCAGAACATACTCGATATGCTCGGACTCTGCTCAGAACTCTATTGTGAATTAAAAAAGAAAAACACCCATAGAGAATGGATTTTGTGATTAGAGCTAAATTTTTCAATTAGGTACAAGAAATATAATAAAAATTTAACAATTTTACTTACATTTTGAGCAAATCCCAATACATAATTTTTTACTTCTAAGAATGGCTTATGCAATGTGGTTGTACTATAAATGATGGGGTTAGCTAGGAGAGGGTTTAATACACGCTGAGTTATCATAACCAACAATCTAGAGTAAAAAAAAAGAAGCAGAGTGAAAAAATTATGAATCATGTGATCAGCTACATTTGCAACCATTTGGGTCGAGATATAATGTTTTTTAGTTTTTTCTTTACCAAAATAACACAAACCTTTTTAAAATATGTATAATGCATAACCTTTTATAACTTAATATAATGAAAGAAGCGTTCGTTGAATATCTAAGATTACCAACTCAACTCAAAGTTCTTCGCTTAGCTCTTACCAAATCACAAAAAAACATTGTTTTTCGGGAGGGGTTTCAAGGAAGTAGTTCAAAATTTTTCCATTTCATTGAAAAAAAAACACCCGTTCACCACAAATATTTTTCTTTCATATGACAAATGAATTATATGTAGACCAAGTTTTATCACTATGCTGATGAATTTGGTAGTAAGTATTTTACTTGTTTTACAAAAAATACAGTCATGGATTGAGTTTTCTTTGATTTTAAAACTTTTCTTTTCCTATACTCTTGAATCAAAACTCATCTATTCCGACACAAATAAAATCGTAAAGTCGTAAAAAACACCCTTAAATTATGTGTCATATGCTTCGATAATGTCAAGAAAAATATTAAAGCTTGATATGTCTTTCCTCTTTAGTACTTTGAAAGTGACATTTTAAATTTTGCGTCAACACCAACCTTTAGATTTTAATAATTTTTCTTACTTTTTTTGCCTTTGCGATTTCCTTTTCCCATAAAAGCTTTTAAGGCCCTCTTTGGGGAGGGTAAAGAGGATATTAATAATGAGGTATTATGGCTACAAGGGTGCTGAATCTAGCGAGATTTCTCGGGTCAACGTCCGACCCCTATTTCCCGATTTATAGGTCTATGCAACATTTCGAAAGTTCAACTGGTAAGTGACAACCATTTTCTCGTCCTTCTGACAGTGTTGCCATATTCGAATTGAATAGGAGATCTAGTATTAAAACATTTGCTTACACTTCGAGATGTTGAGATAAAGGCAGTTATCTTCACACCATTGGAAAATACAATTGAGGTCAACTTGCAGAAGATTGCAATAAAGTGAACAATTGATGAGTTTAATTATCTTCAAATCTGCAAAAATAATAAATTTTCAGAGATTTGCGAGGTTGTCAATGAAGAGCACAAATAAAAGTGGTCCCATATGGTTTCCTTGCGGAAGCCCTCATAAATTATAATTTTTTTTCACAAGCTCTGTTTGCTCTGTCAGATATTGATCTAACCATTTTTATAATTGAGAGTGAAAACCAAAGTATTCTAGTTTTTTTTTTTGCTAACACATCAAGTAACATCCTATCAAATGCCTTTGAAAGTTTGAAAAAAGAGACAACTTCTTTATCTGATACCTCTTGATGCTTGATATTTAATTAAATCCTGTTTTTTAACAATGGCTTCAAAAATGTTTGGTATAATTTGAAGCTTTGAAATCAGTCGGTAGTTTAAGGACATCCTACTTTGAGTTTTATGAATTTGGGTAGTAATTGAGGTTTTCCAAGCCTCCAAGACTCAGGGTTAAATTAAACAGTTCCAATAGAGGTTAAGTTAGGCTAAGAGCTTAAGTTAGGCTAAGCCTTAAAAATATAGAAGCAACGTCATTACTGTCAGGTTTCTTATGCCGGTTTTACACGAGTGATAAATTGTCGTAATTTCTTCCATTTTCTCACCATTAATTACATAATCGTGTAAATGAATTAAAAATTTTCTATAATATTCGTCAGATAATAAATGATAGAGCTTACTGCCATTAAATATTGTCATTAAAATGAAGCTGTGTAAATGCACACTGACACCAATTTGCAAATAATGACAGTACACAATAAAGATTGAACTTGCTCATTCTTTGTCAGTATAATGACGGAGCATCAGAATGCCATTCTTTAGCCTTCATGTAAATGCATGTCATTGATGATTTGATTTGCCCATTATTTTGCCACATTAATGACCTGAATGAAGGGCAATTTGTCACTTTTGTGAATCCAGCGTTACTATTATCTAAAGCCTAGTACGCAGATGATTCGAAACGAAAAATCCCATACAAAAATTACACTGCGAATTCATAAACGAAAAATTTTGTCCTACTTTTCGTTCTGCAGTACGCTCTTCGATGAACGATAATTGTTGCATACTTTTGGAGAAGTCTACACTTTTTTCACACAGAATTGGCTCCACACCAAGTTTCGAATAGTTTGAAGCCGTTCCACAAGTGAAAAATTGTACTGTTTTAGACCAAAGGCAGCGCTCATGAGAGAGTACAAAATTTCCCCTCCTTGTCAGATTTGGTCCGAGAAATTTGTGTAGCCACTTCGGTCATTATGTCAGATCCCAGGTGTTTGGCATTTAGTCCGAAATAGTGCAAAGAATTTAAGGAACACGCCTATTACATATGTGCGAAACAATAGGTGTGTTCCTTAAATTCTTCACACTATTTCGGACTAAATATGAAATTGTGACAGGGGCGAATGAAATCCTCTCAGAGAAAAGAAAAACTGTCAAAATGTCGAGAACGGTTTGGGCACTAATTTGCACCACGTCAAAAGAAATATTAGACTAGAGCTGCCATAGTGCAATCATAAGTCAATAATTTTTTTTTCATAAAATCACTGTTTCAGAAATTGAATGTTAAGAAAAAAGAAACGTACATGTATAAAAATGATTAAAGAATGATTAGAAGTAAAAACAGAAATAATATAATTTACAGTGCTTTGGCGCTGTAAGTTTAATTAGTTGTCGGTATCTATCGATTGAAAATAAGGCGCCTTACAAGCATCTAACTGATGAGCCCAACTGTTGTACCTGGGAGAAACGCATTCGGACTAAAGGTAGCAAAATCTTTATTATTAATAAAAATGAGTAAACTTAAACAAAGAAATATTCTTAAAGTACATATGAAGTCATGAAACATCAATTTGTTAAAAAACTACAATAAACAAGAGTTGAGCCTTAATTACATTCGCCACTTTTTGCAAAGTTAGAAAAGTAAAAATATTTTTTTCTTGCTAGAGCAGTTATTTTGTGAAAAGGAATATACAAATTTTTTCCTTTACCAAAATTTAAGCTTTCTGCATCATTTTAATAAGTTTTCCAGTGAGAATCAATATTCCAAAATGAGTTTGAAAATTTTCACTTTTGTACTTTTTCCCTTTTTTGGCTTATTCGAAAAAGATTTATTTTTTGAGTAGTATACGAAAGCAATTAACATTTGAATCTGCTGTTCTTCTGTATAATGCACTAGTGATGCCGCATTTTAATTATTGTTCAACGTTGCTCTTCGGCTCCAATGCAGATGTCAAACTGAGGCTTCAAAGACTTTAGAACAGGGGAATGAGGATTATCTTGAAGCTGAGTATTTACACTCCTACTCGAATCATGCTCGAATGTTTAAATTGGATGAATGTCAAACAGAGACTGATCTATGATGGAATGATTTTTGTTTTTAAGACGCGTAATGGTATGTTCCCCAAATATTTATCTGGTGGAATACTAGAATATCTGAGGTTCAACCATTTAATCTGCGAAACTGCTCCAACCTACGACCGGAAAGATGTCGACTTAGCAGTACCCAACGTACAATATTACATGATAGTATTATTTGTTTTAACAACCTACCGAGAGAGACTGAAACAAGGATAAATCGATTCAAGGAAAAACTTAGTGCTTTCATTAAAAATAGTGTCGTTTAGTCTAAATATAATAATAAAAATATTAAATATGTGATAATAATTGCCGTCTATTTAAAAGTTATAATAACTAATTACAATGTTTCTTAAATTATTCTTAAGCTAGGGACTATTATAGAGCCCAATCTTGCCGTTAAGATGGGTACTCTTGGCCTTAGCCGAGATGGTATGCAGAAACTCTATATATATATTATGTAGTTAGGGCTTTGCACAAATTTTCAATACTAGATTTTCTTCTTCGGAAAAAGATTTGCCTAACCGATACATGCGTTTTAAGAAAGTCATTTGATTGAAAACAAGATAAATAAATTAATAAATTATGCACATCTACCAAAAACAAAACAAAAAAAAAGTAACACTTGGGTAACCCTGGCTATTTGTATGCTGTTTGGTTATTTAACTTCAAACTGACATTTTTTTCAAATCTATACGAACACTTGGCATTTGACATCCAGTACAAAACAGCCACCAGAAATTTCTCGGACCAAATCTGGCAAGTAGCGGACATTTTTTCCTCTCGTATGAGCGCTCTCTTTGGTCCGAAAAAGGACAAACTTTCACTTGTGGAACGACTTCGGTTCGCACTAAAAATGACTAAGGCGCCATTTATAAGTATCATTGAAACTCATAATTGAAAACTTTAATGATTAATTTTGAGACTTTTAGAAAAATAAATCAAATACTATTATTTTGATGGACAAATAAAGCTCAAGACTTATTCAATATTTCTAGTCAAAAAAAAAAATTCAAATAGGCCCAACTTTCCACATAAAATGACTAAAGATTCCAATGATCATTAGTAAGGTAGTTCAATCATTGAAAAAAGAAAAGTCTTTTTATGAGGACCTATTTGAATTGTTTTTTTGACTAGAAATATTAACAAAGTCTTGAGCTTTATTTGTTCAACAAAAAAAATAAATGGTTTTACTTGTTAAACGTGTCAAAACTCATCATTAAATTTTCAATGATGAGTTTCAATGATAGCTATAACTGGCACCTAAATCTGGCGGTGTCAAACTGTTTGAAACTCGTTCTGGAACACACCTAATGACATTAGTGTTTTTTCGTGTCTATTTTTGTTGTTTCTTTCATTAATAGCGTGGCTGCCTGTATTTTTTTCATTTTCATTTGTTTTTATTGAGCTTGATTACATGATTCGTGTTTTCGTTTATTTCGTTTTTCATCTTTTTGACAGGTACGTACTTTGGTGATTACACACAACCAAAAAAGTCAATTCGTTTTTCTGACGTCCAAAAAATATGAGGTTCATTTATTGGGAAATAATAAATTACTATTATAATATTATTATTTTTATTATTATTAATTATTAAAATAATTTTTAAATCACTTTTTTTCAATCTTTTGTCTATTTAATCAAAAAAAAAATAGTCTTAAAGCTTATTATTAAAAGTTTATAAGCATCCCCCGCCTCTACTCGTTTGTCAAATCATAGACGTCAAAGTTCAACCACAAAAAATAATAAAATTTTCATACGTACTTTCATTTTTTTCATCCCCCCTATATTTCTACACCGCTCACTCAATGTGTCAAAAAGACGAAACACGAAACGTCCGAAAAAACGAAACGTGTAATCAGGCTCATTTTTTGAATTGGTGTAACTGTCAATGAAAATTTGTTCGCTGCGTTTTCGTAAAGGGCCCTACCCACGACAATGTTCATTGACAATAAGACTGGCCAGCAAAATTTTAATTGTATTTTGTTACAGAAACCAAATAAAATTTTTCTGTAGGTTTTTTGGTGTGCTAAGCTCGAATCTGAAGTCAGAAGAATTCCATCGGGATATGTTTTTGAGATGCTCCCGTTATAACATAAAAAACACGTTTTTTGCTGGTTTCAAAGTTGTTTTGTAACGCGTTAAATAGTTTATAAGAACTTATTTCCTTCTTTTAAAATCTGTCTTTTGGTCTCTGAGTAATCTTCAGTTAATTGAAAGCCTTTCATTTACGATATCAATACCATGTAAGGGAGAATGGGCAAATATTTGTGGGAACTGGTACATTTCTCAACACGAATGTGTCATACTTCGTTGAAAAAGTCGATCATCACTTCATTATATGGCCGTTAAGCTATAAGCCATGGGACTCTCAAGATATTTGGCAGATTTTGAGTAGGAAGTCAATGTCCAAACAAGCAGTTGCATATAAAATATTTAGGGATCGTTATCACGAAAAATAACAGTATGGAAAGACACCTCACCAAAAAATTACAAAAAGCTAAAACCACAATTAATATTGCATGGAGAAACATCTTTAATAACAAACATAGCAGCAAATACAAAGTATTTGAATCAGTAGCTGAGTCAACATTGATGTATGCAGCCCAAGTGTGGGGTAGTAAAAAATATGAAACCGCCGAAAAACTCCTCCGATTTTATATCAAAAGGATATTTCGACTGCCACCAAATTCTCCGAACTACATGCTTATGCTAGAAACCGGTATCTCTCCTCTATTTATTAAAACCCTGAAATTGCAAGATGCCTACATATGTAATGTCTTTAAGATGCCTGATGAGCGTCTCCCAAAAAAAGCTGCACTTCAGGCAATAAATAGTAGATCGAGTTCGTTTAGTGATTGGTTAGAGCTAGCGGAGGAAGCTAATATAGATCTTTCACCGGACGAGTACCTTATGTGGAAATCCTATCTATATCAGATGATTTCAGTTATTGATGATCGATTAAGGTTGGGGTTCGCAGCTGAAGCAGAAGGATCCATCTACAGAATGTTATACAGTAAGCTGAACTACAACCTTAGCCATAAGAATTACTTCCGGGATGACTACATGACAGATCAAATATCCATGATATTTAGATTAAGAGGTGAACTCCTCAATCTCAACTTTATTCCGCATCGTGAAGTGTTGCCATTGCTGTGCGAATTGTGTAATATGGGTGAAAGAGAAAATATTTTTCATCTTATGGGTAGATGTCCTGTTCTACGAGAAACAAGAAGGCATATATTTGGATGTGATTTTCTATCAGAAGAGCTTACTATACATCATCTTAATAAAATTGAAATTCCTATACTCTACAAATATTGTAAAATAGCATTAGCTTATAGAAACAGAATTATAAATGAAAATTTTTGAAAAAAGAAAAATTGTAAGAATAAAAGTCTGAAAGTAAACATAAAAGTTGTCAATCAGGCAGACGACAAATAGCCATGCTTTATTATTGTCAAATATTTATGTAAATGCTATAATTTATAGAAATAAAATCTAAAATCTAATCTAATCTAATTTTATCTAAATAAGGAGTTGCATTATTGTTCATTGAAGCCGAACATCTCGAGAACCCCATGGCTTAGAGCTTAACGGCCATATAATGAAATAATGTAATCACAATAACCTTTTTAACGATGTATGACCCATTCGTGTTGAGAAATAGACCAGCTCCCACAATTTTTTGCCAATTACAGTTTTTATCTTTTTTTTTTACACTTCAGAATTCTTTGTTGTAGTGAGCTTAAAACAAGCTGCATTCTACAAACAGAGGCTCATCATGAGTGCTGCATGAGTAGATTAAGTAAGCTAACACAAGCACATAAATAAATAATTAGAATATACAATATTAGAAACGCTATTCAGGTTAACGGAAATAGGGAAGAATATTTGCATACATTTTTCATCCACCAAATTCATATTTTTCGTTTTTTTTTTATTTCTCTCTATTAATTATTGACACCCTACGTACATTTAAAGATAGCTTAGTACTTACGTCAATTTTTTGTTCTTACCTCTCACATAGTCCCAAAAAATCTGTGCTAGATTCTTCATTGAAATTCATGCCCATTGTTGTAGCTAAAGTAGAAACAAAATTTCATTAATTCTCTATATAATATTGTTTTGATAAATTAATGAAATAGTGTTGAGCATTTTTATTTTTATTTTTATTTTTCAGGACACCATGAACAAAATGAGTCATGATTCTTCTATTTAAAATTAATAGTTTCTTAGCTCATTTGCGTTGGGCGCCATCTTAATTTTAGTCAAATCCGTTTTTATGAAATGGTTCACTTATTTTTCAACTCAAAACTAAAAATGCAGATCTTAAAAGCTGTTGCAAATTTTGTATATTATATAAAAAAATGTTATTTGACTTAAATTCAAGAAAATATGAATGAATTATTTATTAAGAACTTGTGTGCATAAAATTCAAGACGGCACCCATTGCAAGTAGGCACTCTATAAATATAATTCCAAAGAGTAGAAAATAAATTTTTACAAAATACATTTAATACGAATGTGTAGGAATTTTGTTTAACGAAGGGTTGAATATATTTAGTGATACATATATGTGCATGAGGCATTCAATTATTATCAAAATAAACTATTTAAACTTACACACCGCAGTCCTTAGTGAAAGATCGCATATAAATTCCTTCATATTAACTTCACCACAGTTAACCTTTTGATCCAGTTTCATACAAAATTCACCAATGCGTTCATGAAATAATGGAATGAAACCTATCAAGATTTTGTGATTAAATGCGGGATTTATAAGTTTTCGATGGTGATTCCAGGCTGGAGCTGAAAAACAATAATTATAAATTATGAACAAAAATAATCCAAGTAACGTTTCACTAAAAAAGTAGCATAATTAAAGTAAATTTGATAATGATATCTATACTAATAACATAATATATCCCATCCGTAAAAATGTATACAAAATATGAAATCCCACAAGGCAAATCCCCATGGGATATGAGACCCATGGACAAAATCGTCAATAAATATTTTTCCTTGGCTTATTCTCCAGTTATTCTAATCAACATAATTTTTGGAAGCAATCGTTATTTTGAGAGCAAAAATATCTCAGTTGAACAAAATTAATTTAAAAATTAGATCGTACTGGACAAAATCTCCATGGGGAAAGTGGACAAAATATCCCAAAAAAATATTTTTTCTTGACGTTGAAAAAAACTTTAAGAAAATCGTAAAAAAGAATCAATAGCTGACCAGTGACTGAAACTAGCTGACCTTTTATAAATATCTTAAGGCCTTCCAGTTCCAAATAATTTTTTTGCAAATTTCCCATAAATGAGGTACCAAAAATCGTTATGACTTTTTTTGAATTCATAAAAAAATTACTGAAAATATCTGACCTTTTTTGACCTTGAAATGGATTTTCAAATAGCAATCTGTTTTTGTTTTAATACCTAACCGAAACAGGTGCCAAAAGTTTTTATTGTGACATCGAAATGAACTTTAAAAATTCATTGAAAAAAAAATATAGGGCTGATCAATTATATTATGACGATATAGAAATATTTCAAATGAGATACTTTTCTTTTTATATTTCTCACAAATGAGGTTCCTAAAATCGTTCGTGATCTTGAGAAATTTCCAGTTTTGACTGAGAGTTATCTAGGGCTGACTAATTTCTAGGACAAGTTGACCTTTTCTTACACATTACATGGCATTTTCTGTTTTCAAATTTCCCATACATATAAGGGCTTTTCAACAGGGACGCTACAAAAGTAGAGCGACAGGGACAGCAAGCGACGCCATATTTCTTGCCGCTCTTTTGACATTTCTCTTCAGTAAGGTTTGCCATTTTATGATGGAAAAATATACGAGCCAACAACGAGTCGAAATTATTAAAATTTACTACCGAAATTCGGAGTCAGTGGCCTCAACGTTAAGAGCGCTACGTCCAATTTATGGTCGTTATATTCGTCCTAGCAGATCAGCAATTGAGCGTCTAGTGGAAAAATTTGAATCCACAGGCACAGTACAAAATGTTCCCGTGCCAGTGAGACAAAGAAGTGCCCGTAGTGTCGAGACTATTGCTGCCGCTGAGGCTTCAGTTGCAGAAAGCCCAAATGTGTCTCTCACAGCTCACACGTCGTTCTCAAGCGTTGGGCATCTCTGTGACGTCGTTGTGGCGAATTTTGCGAAAAGATCTTGGCTTACATCCTTACAAGATTAAATTGACCCAAGAACTGAAGCCGCTTGACCACCAGAAGCGTCGTATGTTCGTGAATTGGGCTGAGCAACAACTTGAAAATGATTCGGATTTTAATCGAAAAATCATCTTCAGCGATGAGGCTCATTTCTGGCTGAATGGCTTTGTCAATAAACAAAATATGCGGTATTGGTCAGGCAGCAATCCACATGTACTCCATAAGTTATCATTGCATCTCGAAAAAATTACGGTTTACGATGGTTTATGGGCCGGCGGTGTCATTGGGCCGTACTTCTTCCGTGATGATCAAGACCGGCACCTTACTCCCAAGTTTGGAGAACGTGTTATCTCACGAAATGGTCCAGGCCGCTTCGTTCGTGCGATTTGACGCCGTTAGCTACGTCAAGTCTATGGTCTATGCCAACAAGCCAGCGACGATTGATGAACTTCGTACGAAAATCGAATTTGAAATTGCAGCAGTATCGGCCTATTTAAGCTTGAAAACCGTCGAAAATTGTGTTCAGCGTCTGGACTTCTGCAAGCGTGCCCGTGGTGGCCATGCAAAAGAAATCGAGTTCCATACATAATGGCATCGAACGTACTTTCAAAGGAATAAAGAATTTCATTGATATCCAACCGATTTTGTTTTATTTAAAAAAACTTTTGTAGCGCTCTTAGGTGCCAATTTTTAGTGCCAAAGGTCCAGCCAGAGTCACGTACTTAAGTAAAAGTAAGTGCACAAAAATTTTCCAGTTTCTTTCAATACTCAAAACTTAAATTACAAGATAGATATATTCGGATATTGTGAAACGTCAATTAGTTCAAAATAGCTTTATTAAAACCTTAATAAGAGAATGTGAAACAAGCCCATAGACTTTTCACAGTAAGGGCTTGTTTCACTTGTGAGAATGTGAAACAAGCCCATTGACTTTTCACAATAAGGGATTGTTTCACTTTCTCTTATTTGAATTACTATTATATCAATATACATTGATGTATACTTCGCAGCATGTATACTGTACTTATTTAAAAACAAATTCTCGAAGTCCCCAGCAAACATCTCAGAAATGATTTATAAACGATCCACAAAAGTGGACAAAACCTTCATATTTAAACTCATTTATAAATCGATTTGGATCAAATTTACTGTGTAGCATTACATCGAATTCGAATCAAATTGTATGGATCATTAATGATAAAGTAAATCTTCACTTATGTGAACGTAAATAGGACGCTTGTATATTCAGGTTACTGAACAATTCATGATTCATTTTTAAAACATATAAATGCGACAAAAATGATTCATAAGAATGAAGATAAACTGAGTTTTTCACATTACGTTGAATGAATTAAAATTGAATAATTTTGTATTCATTATAAGAATTCAATAACAATCCGAATGTATTCCATAGAACAGATTTTTATTATAAGTCCAGTGTAGTTACACAAATACTATCTGAAAAGATAAAGTCTGCAAGAGTAATTTGATTTACATAGTCTTAGTTTAATAAAACTCACGATTGACTTCCATTGCACGTACATACCTGCTATTATGTTTAGATGAATAAAAATGTGAGAATAAGGAATTAGTTCCAACTCCCAAATCATATGCGGAATCAAATGAAACTGATGCATTTCCTCTTTGCATAGCTTCTGTTTTAGTTTTTTCGTGACTATTTATGTATGTCCCGTTATGGCTTCTCAAAACAAGATGAGAAAAGCATTCACTTTATGTAAATCCCTTTTATTCACAAAAAGTAAATGTTCTTCTCACGCAACAAAGATATACATCTTTCAAAGACTACTTGTGTACATACTCACTTGTATTCATATAATGTGAATAAAATTGAGTCTCGATAATTTTGTAATATTTCGCACAAGTCCCCTTACCCCTGTATGAGATAAAAGTGATAGGTTTTTTGAGAATATTCAGATTTGATTCACTAAACTGAATGTTTTGCGAATATATTTCCTTTAGCTGAAGCAATTAATAAACAACGAAACCTGCATTGGGACTGAGGTAATCATGTGGCTTCAGTGGCGCGATGTGTGAATCGGCCTATGAGTTGCAAGGTTCATTGTTGGCTCCCAAATAATGGCAAAGAGTTTTTCAACAAATAAGGGCATACCTTTAGCACCACTAAAGGAGTCCGTTGATCGAGATGGCACTCGTGAAATAGCTATAAATCCAGCCTATATATCAGGTTGTGCAATAAGAGCACTGCAAAAGTTTTTTTTAAATAAAACATAAACGGTTTTGGATATCACTGAAATACTTTATTCCTGTGAAAGTACGTTCGATGTCATTCTGTATGGAACTCGATTTCTTTTGCATGGCCACCACCAGCACGCTTGCAGAAGTCCAGACGCTGAACCCAATTTTCGACGGGTTTCAAGCATAAATCTGCCGATACTGCTGCAATTTCACGTTCGATATTCGTACCAAGTTCATCAATCGTCGCAGGCTTGTTGGCATACCATAGACTTGACGTAGCCCCACAGGAAATAGTCTAACGGCGTCAAATCGCACGACCGAGGAGGCCAAGCGACTGGACCATTTCGTGAGATAACACGTTCTCCTAACTTGGTTTCCAATAAATTGATTGTGACATTCGCTGTGTGGCTTGTGGCGCCGTCCTGTTGGAACCACATGTCCTCTAAGTCCATATCATCCAATTGGGGCCAAAAATATTCGGTTATCATTGAACGGTAGCGATCCCCATTCACAGTAACGTGCCGGTCTTGATCATCACGGAAGAAGTACGGCCCAATGACGCCGGCCCATAAACCACACCAAACCATAATTTTTTCGGGATGCAATGGTGACTCATGGAGTACGTGTGGATTGCTGCTTGACCAATACCGCATATATTGCTCAGCCAGAAATGAGCCTCATCACTTAAGATGATTTTTCGATGAAAATCCGAATCATTTTCAAGTTGTTGCTTAGCCCAATTCACGAACATACGACGCTTGTGGTGGTCAAGCGGCTTCAGTTCTTACGTCAATTTAATCTTGTAAGGATGTAGGCCAAGATCTTTTCGCTAAATTCGCCACAAGGACGTCACAGAGATGCCCAACGCTTGAGAACGACGTGTGAGAGACACATTTGGGCTTTCTGCAACTGAAGCCTCAGCGGCAGCAATATTCTCGACACTACGGGCACTTCTTTGTCTCACTGGCACAGGAACATTTTGTACTGTGCCTGTGGATTCAAATTTTTCCACTAGACGTTCAATTGTTGATCTGCTAGGACGATTATGACGACCATAAATTGGACGTAGCGCTATTAATGTTGAGTCCACTGACTCCGAATTTCGGTAGTAAATTTTAATAATCTCGACTCGTTATTGGCCCGTATATCTTTCCATCATGAAATGGCAAACCTTACTGAAGAGAAATGTCAAAAGAGCGGCAAGAAATATGGTGTCATTTGCTGTCCCTGTCGCTCTACTTTTGTAGCTTCCCGTTTCAAAAACCCTTTACTTGGTGATAATGCACACAAGTTCTTGTTGTTGTTCATTAAAAAATTATTCGATAAAATTAATTATAGTTGGAATATCTAGGCTTTTGAATATACTTTATAAATAAACATATATGTACAAGGGTTTTTTTTATCGAATATACGATTTATTTGGCCCATAGGCATGATCAAAATCACCCATGCGTTTTTGAGAAAATGGTTACACTTTTAAATATTTTTAGTATAACTCGTTAACTATTCCTTCTTAATTTTTTTTTTTTTATTTCGAACAAAAAGCTTTAAGTATAAAATTGTCAAATTCGGCTTAATTTCCGAGTTAAACTTATGGACCAAACAAACATATATTCAATAAAATAAAAACCATTGCAAGTAATTGTTCCTTTACACCCCTCATTTTCCGGTCAATTCAATAGCCTATTTACTAAGACATTCTGCCTGGTGAATTAAAATAAAGTTAACGCTATTTTTGGAAGTAGCTAAAGCTACCTAGTTATAGCTTTTACTAGTAGCTAAAGCAAGATAATCCTAACTTAAGCTGTGTTTTATGTGAATACTAAAAAGATTACGCTAAACAGTTTTTGCTAGAAAACACTAGCTCAAGCATATAGTCCAGTCAATTTGTGTTCAAAAAGGCTCTTAGAGAGCAAACTGTGGGGTGATTTTGATTTTGCCCTCTTTTTTGTTTTGGGGGTGCTGGATCGAAATCTGAGTTTTGCGACTAAAATTTCGTGACGCAACTTGGAAAAAAAATACAAAAGGGACCAGACATCCCCATCGGCGTGATTAAAGGAAAATATACCTAATAACGAAAGAGCAAATTAATAACTCCTGGACGAACAGGAACGACTGCGTTATCTCTAGAAGTTTAAGGCCTAGAACTAATGAAAAGAAAACTCCGTACATTTTTCGCTAAGTAAAAAGAATATTAGAATCTTGATAGGTGTACTAACGGATCACTGATGCGCCATTGGCACAATGGCCGCTAGAATGGGTGTATTCGCACCAGACTTCTGTAGAATCTGTCAGGATGTCGAATAAATAAAAACCATTAAACATCTGCTTTGTGATTGTCTAAACCTACAAACAAATCGCCTCCGTTATTTTGGTAACAGGTTTGTTGGAGAACTGCATGATCTAGCGCAGATCTCAATGGCAAACATGAGAACATTCATAGAAAGTACAGAAAAGTAGTTTAGGAGCTTTTACTTCGTAAAGGGATCACAATGGACCAATAGTCCCCGTGTATGCAACGTCATCCGTTCTGTGCACACCCCTCCCAACCTAACCTAACCCTACAGGTCTGCATGGACCTAAATCCTGATTCAATTCGGATTCAATTCTCCATGTAAATGAGAAATGAGTTTTTCTCTACGCTAAATATAACTTTTATTGACGAAAAATTTTTTAGCTCTCGAGTTTTGAGGGCTGGACGCCCAACTAACAATTAAGCTTGTATAAGGTAAAATTTTTCGAATTTGGCAAGTAATAGCTTATATAGAGCTTGTATAAGGCAATCTTGAGCAAGCCAAGAATTTTCCACCTGAAATTTAAAGAAATAGCTGCTATAAGGCCTTAAAATATGAGTTACACAAGCTCTATACAAGGCTTGTAAATATAAGTTATAAATGGCTTGTATAAGGCCTTCCAAAGTTGTTTACTGAAAATGTTTAAAATAATAAATCATTGCAAATAACTTGTGGGTTTGTTTGTAAAGGCCTTAAACAAATTAAAATAGTCAGTGAAGATCAACAAGTGTGTCTTATAAAATATTGTGCTTATAAAAAAAATCAGATAAAAATAAATAAGAACGGCAAGTGCCCATTGAACATCGTAAAACCGAAAAAAATTATGCTAACAGTTACAAAGAACTTTTTAGAAAAGTTTAAAAATGTATAGCACATGGCATACATTTAAAAGATCTGGAATCTACCAAAGACAAGTGAGAAAAAACAGAGAGCAAATCTAAATACAGCCAGAGAGCATTCAAGAAGTTTGGAAGAACAAAGAGCAGATATTAGTTGCGCACAGCTATTGACTGTTCCCTCTGCGTGAACGTGAAGTATATGATATCAACTTTTGATTATAGTTTTCTCAACAGCAAATTGTTATACTCGTAATAGTAGAGTGTTAGATTTGAACGAGGAAGGAATCGATTTCAAGTCCCAGGTAAAAAAAAAAAACTTTTCATTTTTATAACTAAGCTAACATTTGACTCATTTTAAAATACAGAAAAAAAGGTTTCGGAAGCTGACTGAGGAGAAAAAAAGTACAATAAAATAAAATGCAATCAAAAATAAAACATCAGAAAAATAAAAAAAACAACCAATAAAAAATATATATTTTATTTAGTTCAGAATCAGCTTTGCTAAAAAAATTTGTTTCTCTCGATGGATTGCTTATGCAAAATAAATTTGGGTAAGGCCTTATATAAATATCCAAGAACATCCAAGGCAAGCTATTGGCAATAGCTGTCATTAAATGTCTTGGGTAAGGCCTTATGTAAACATCCAAGGCAAGCTATTGACAACAGCTGTCATTAAATGGCTTTGGTAAGGCCTTATATAAATATCCAAGAACATCCAAAGCAAGCTATTGGCAATAGCTGTCATTAAATGTCTTGGGTAAGGCCTTATGTAAACATCCAAGGCAAGCTATTGACAACAGCTGTCATTAAATGGCTTTGGTAAGGCCTTATATAAATATCCAAGAACATCCAAAGCAAGCTATTGGCAATAGCTGTCATTAAATGTCTTGAGTAAGGCCTTATGTAAACATCCAAGGCAAGCTATTGACAACAGCTGTCAAAATGGCTTTTATAAGGCCTTATATAAGCATTCAAGGCAAGCTATAGCTTGTTCAGCCAAGCAAATAGCAGTTCATGAAAAGCAATTTGCTGCTATAAGGCCTGTCAACAAAAGTCTTATGGCAGTTATTTAGCTTGGGTAAATGCGCCAAAATGACTTGCATAAGGCCTTTTACTATTTCTATAGCAGTCTGAAAATAGCTTGTATAGAACCTTATACGAGTTAAATTGTTAGTTGGGCATGCTAGTAATTATAACTGTATCACTTTGTATTTATTAAATAAAAGGGTATTTTAGCAGAGTATTTATGATAGTTTAAGTGTGGGCTTAAATGCCAAATCCAAAAAGCTATAACACCCGCGGTTCTTATTTTTTTCTGGTCTTATTTCCATTTCAAAATGGAAAATAAGCCCGTGGTTGTGTTGTTTCCTTTATTTTGGGAATGAGGCCCACGGCCGTTATTGCCACGGGTCTTCTGGCACTGCACCTTTAACTAAATATAATGTTCTAGTTTAAGCTAATTTTAATCACACAAATTGGAGATTAAGTCGGAAAAAAGTATAAGCTATATGAATTTAGCGTTGGCTTTTACTAATACAAATTTTTTAATAGCTAGCTTAAACTTGTTTTTATCCACTTAAAACCTAGCTTTTAATTAAAATTGGAAGTTTAAGCTCCAGGTTTTTTTTATTCACAAGATCCATTGTGAACACACCCTAAAGCGCCAGACACAGAGCTATCTTTGAAACCCACCATTGAAAATTTAATTTATCAATTTTAAGGCATTTTGAAAGGGAAATCATTTATTATTTTTAGTTTTCACATTTATTGATTCTTTTGTCAATTTCGATTGAATTTTCGGAATGTTCTACTCCTTTTTGAATCCAATCGAATATGAAAACATCATGTTGTCAAATTTATACACACACTTCTGAATGACGCCATTTTACAAAATGGCTTCTTCAAGCATTTATCACTTTTGACAAGTAGTCCGACGAAAAACTGTATTCTTGAAATCGGTAACAAAAAAAGACTCCAAAAACATTACTTGGAACAGTGAATCGAAGGCTTTTGCAGTAGTAGGAGTCAAAAAGGAGTGGAAAAGGAGTACGCCGAACGTCCAAACGAAAACGACATTTATTTTGAGTTAATATTTTGCTTGCAAAAAATTTTATTTTCTGATCCTTATCACCACTTGTCTACATTGACTTTATTCCCAGACGCCCGATATACATAGGTTCTTATGCAATTCAATCTTTATAAGTACCTGAGCTATTAACCTTAACCTTCTAACTACACTTTCATCCATAAAAATTGTATTTAATATACATAAATGTTGTTTAAAGGTAATTTTTTTACTTACTATTTAGCGTTAGCAAACCGGGCCCAGCAATTTCGGTAATAACATCATACATCATAGCTTTGTCAAGACAATGTGGAGAATTTAGAATTATTTCAGCTACTTTAGGATCTATTGTATATAGCATCGGATATGGTCCTAGCCAAGAAAAATATGTTTTCACATTGTTTTCGTGAGCGTATTTTGGAAGCTCGTATAGAACATCTGAAATTTTTAAAATATTTTGCAAATATTTACTCTTTATTATTTATTTTAATAATTTAACGAAGCACAAACACATTAGCAGCGACATAAACGTAGTGAGATTATTTTAATTTAAACTTTTATGAATAATTTAAAAACAACTTTAATATAAACTTAAAAAAAAATTCTGTTTCATTCGAAAATAACATGAAACATTTTATTGATTTCACTTTGATATAGGTGACACGACTTTTTTTTATTTTTCTTTTGATTTATGATCGCATTCAAGTTCGATTTGATGTTCTTTAGGATCTGCATTTATTTTATGCAATTTACCTGCCAAATTGAAGAGTTTGTGAGCAATACCAATAAGTGGAAAACCCAGTGGTCCTGGCATTTTAAGAGCAAACGCGTAATATTTCCTCCTTGACCAAAGGAAGTAAATCCAAAAAAGTGTAACAGTTGCGATTAAAACAGCAGCGACAACCATCATGAATGATAATTAAATTACAATTAACAAATAAGTCAACACATTTTTCTTTGCTTAGCATTAGGTACTTAAGATTTTGCTTTCGTTTATAAACAGCTTTTTTTTTGTTTGTATTTATTGGGTTCAAATGAACACACGTTGTAATTTTTTTTTGGGTGTAATTAAATTTCGAACTAATGACACTGGAAATGAAAATAAATATTTTTCTTGTTGTGCAAATGAATGAAAGTTATACAAGGTCAGGATGAGCAAGACACGTGCTCTGACATTTTGCAAATTTAGTTCTTTAAAAAAATACATACACACTTATACATTGTTTTTGTGTAAAAATAAAAAAATCTTAAAAAAAAATAAAGTTTTTCACGTTTTTCTTCTTCTTAAAAATCTTAGCAACGTCATTAACTACTTTATTTGCAAGCCATAAGTAGATTTTGTATAGTTTTAAAACTGCAGACTAGCCTGTACGATCTAGTACTTTTTTCAAAACACCCTGTATGCTAAACTATAATCTTTAAAATTGTAAGCCAATTGAAAATAAAATCAAGTCCATGCGACCGAATAGTGGTTTAAATAGGTAAATAGAGAAATAAGTATAGATAGAGAGATAGATAGATATGTATTTATTCAATAATTAATCAAATAATCAAGTTGTGGTTTACTTATAAACTTACAAAAAAAAATCAGTTTCATTCAAAAATAAAATATAAATTATTATTAGGTGACACGACTTTTTGTCTTTTGAATTATGATCTCACGCAAGTTCAACTTGATGACATTCGAATTGTGTGTGTATTGTGTTTTAAGCAAAAACTTTTTACAGAGTAATGATTTACATATAATTATCTTACTACTGGAAAATAGTTTTTAGAATAAATTCGCAATAAAAAAAAGAGAAAATTAACTTGAATTGATGGCAAAGTATGAGCAAAAACCTTCATTTAAATAGAACAAAAAAGAAATATAGAAAAAGGAAAATATCGATGAGAGGCTTTATTAACTAATATCATAGGTTATTAGTTGTAGACAAAAGCAAAAGTAAGATGAATCAAAAATTATTAAATAGATGTGTTATAAATTAATATATTAAAACAAAATAAATGAATGAATGAACAAATACAGGGTGTCCGCCGGGAAGGTATACTACTTTGTTTTGCCGCCATTTTGGTAAACATTAGTCTTGACAGTTCATATTTGGCAGCCGTGAAGTAGACTCGTTGCAAATTTATTATTAATCGTTAAACCAAATTTAATCATCGAAACGCACTATTATTCATGCAGTGAATGATAGAATAGTCGGTTCTGGGCAATGGAAAACCCTCAAATTATTCATCAGTCACTGAGCAACTCAAACAAATTATTTGTGATGAAATTAATGAATGTAATGAAAAATGTGCTCAAAAGAGCTCGCATTTGTGAGACTAACGGCCATCGTTTCCAAGAAGCGGTGCCTATCTGGATCAATTGCTAATAGACTCAAGACTGACAATTACTGACACTGTGGGTCAAAGATCAAGAAACTGTTTACGAACGATCGAGTACGACAGTGATCACTGCGGACTCGCCGCCGTAATACAGCTTCCGAACGAGCTCGTGGAGTTGGAGGAGTATGTACCTGTGCACACTTACAATTACAGTAAGGTGCGCTGGCCACGCTTTACCAACGCCTTATCGAGCGAAATCAGTTCGAATAACATTTCCCCACCAATGGACGAGACAATCAAACGAGCAATGAAAAGAACAATACCGAAATACCATTGATGCATTACACAGACAAAAAAGTGGACTGCTGACAAGACTAAAACTCTTGTACCGACAGCTTACTAACCCTCACCATCTGGAGATTAGGACACTGAAGTCGTCGATCAAGAACATCAACCAATTAATAAAAGAGAACTATCGGTTGTCAATTAATTTGTATTGGGATAACAAAATTCGGGCCGTTAATTCTAGCGACCCGAGCATGTTTCCGCAAATTAACAAGATATTTAGAAGAAATGATCAGAACGACCTTCCGTGTCTTAAGCTTCAGAGAACAACAGACAACAGAGACGTACTTCTGACAGCAGGAATTAATTCAGAGGACGCCGTCTTGGACGATGACCTCTTTATTGTCGAAGATCCGCAGGAGAAAGTGGAGGCTGTGGGGGCTGCTTTCCAGCAAGTGTACAAGTTGAATGCGTGCATTCGCCCCAATCATGACCTGGAAAACAGAGCCTTGCTCCATCACTTCTACCTTCGGAATGACATAACGCAATGGCGATCAGAGAACCTCGGTTTCACCGGGTTCAATGAAGATCATTTGGCAAATGCCATAATCGCCGAGCGAAATGGGCCCAGTTCCCTGTTAATTACGAAAGTGGAGCTCCAGCTCATCTTCGATTCATTAAAGAAGAAGAAGTCAGCAGGAGTCGATGGCATATCCAACGTTGTACTTCGACATTTACCTCTCGGAGCAGTAGACATTTATACCACTCTGTTTAACAACGCTCTGAATAATGCTTATTATGCAGTGCGGTAGAAAACAGCTGTGGTGTATCCTCTCCCGAAAAAGGGAGAGGACAACTCCAATCCGGCGAATCTCCGGTCGATAAGTCTTCTTCCGAGTATCAGCAAGGTATTCAAAAAGGTTATCAATAGAGCTCTGCCTAAGTGGGCAGAGGACAATAATATCATACCGGACAATCAGTTTGGTTTTAAGGCGGGAGGGACATGACACCATTCATGTCGCGTCTTAACTCGTTTCTGATGTTCCACTGGCGAGTAAAAGTGTAGTAAAGTACCTTGGCATCTGGATGGATCAGTATTTGTATTTCGATAGATATAGAAATGCTGCTCTGGCCAGGGCTAGGGGAGCTTTTGCCCTAACGAAACGGTTGTTTTATAGCAGCTGGCTTTGACAGCAGGGTGAAGGTGATTTGCTACATGGCCCTTATCCGGCCGATGATTGTCTATGGATGCCCGGTTTGGTTCAACGTTGTCCCATCTCAAATGGAAAAGATTTGGGTGTTTGAGAGGCAGTGTCTTCGACACTGCCCTCGGATTGCACAGAACACCAGAGTCGGAGTTAAAAACACTATTATTCCAACCTGGCTCTATACAACAGCGCCAACATAAACAGGATAGATAATTTCTTGCTGTAGCTTATTCGAGATCACATTGAAAGAGCGATGTCCACGAGCAACAGCTTAATATTTTGGGCTTACTACCCTAAGTACGAATACTACAAGAGTGTACGTCTACGGCTTTATTCCGCCCGATGCATTCCACGTCGGCCGTAGAACTGTAGATCGGCGGCTTCTTTACAGTCGAGACGTCCTCGCACAAAACGGAGCTGAGCACCTTCGGTTCAGTAGGACTGTGTCCGAACGAGACCGAAAAGATAGAGTAAAGCAGGAGAACCAGTTCTGGTGGTTGAAAAACGAAGATGAAGTTCCTTCAGACATTTAATAGTTGACCTTGCTTTCTTTTTGTATGGCCGACTTGCATAGGTTTAGTTAGTAAGTTTTAAGTAGGGACAGTAAGGGTGGCGTTAAAAAAAAAAACACATTCTGCTCGGGGAAAAATAAAAACCGATGTAGAATTTTAGTATTAAGATAGTCCTTAGGCCGAAACGCATTAGCAATTAGCCCCGATTGAGGCCAGTAAATTAGTTTTAAGATATTGATAAGCAGGCTAGTTTTATGAATTTTTGTCTAGCTTTAGGATAGTTTTTAGAAATTGAAGTTGGGAGAAGTTGGGTCAAACATGCAATTTTTTTTTTTGCAAAAAAAAAAATATCTCCGCCAAAGGTGAGAATTGGTGGAATTGATGAAGAGTATGTGAAAGAGAAAATTCCCAAAATGTTAGAAGGCTAAGTGTAAGACAAAGGGGTGTCAGAAACGGCTAAAGATGTCAAAAATTTCCGAAAATTAACTGATTCAGCCACTTCTAACGATTTGTCATTCGTGTACGTTTTATAGGAACAAATTCCTAAAGTCAGAAGCAAAGGCGGATCCAGGATTTTGACCAGGGGGGGGGGGGGGGGTGGTCACGTAAAAATAGTGTTGCACTCAAAAATTTACGTTTTTTATTGCTGGTTTTCAAAAAAAAACTTAAGAACCTCTTTAAGACTGTCATAATTAACTCCATAAACTTACAATAGGAGTTAAAAAATGTCGCCTTTTTTACTCTATGGAGTTTTATGCAATGCTTTTATGCGTTGGATGAATGAAAACGAAAAGCATCTATGGATGAATATAGGAGCGAAATTGTTAGTTGGGAGCATTGAAGTTTTCAGTTCTATGTGTCTTGAGGCGCCTAAAATTTTCGAATGTAGACACGATGAGACTCACGAGTCCGGACTCAATTTTCCCAATCTAAACAGGCTCTTAGTTGTTTATGTATGAAACTGGTCCTATCGAATATGGTAAATTAGGAGTAGAAGGTTTTTTATATTCGATAGGAATGGAACAATTCCAAAATTCAATCAAAAACGACATACGTGCCAGTTGTACAAACGTGGTTCAGTAATTTTGAATTTTCATTTAAGTAGCCAATATCGATGATTGAAAATTGGTGAGCCACGGATCAAATTTGAACAACGTTTGTACAACCTTAGATGCCTTTAATACTACGTTTTCATTAGAGCTGGAATGAGATGATTTCGCAAATCAAAGAAAAAGTGTTTTCATTTGTAATTTTGTAGTTTCGTTTGACAGCTCATTTCATTTTTGAATTTCAACTGGCTGTTAATCGCTTTTTGTTGTTGTTTTATTCTTTCCACTTCCATTGAGCTTTGAGATTTCTATACAAAAACTTTTTATTCAAACTGTCGCCAATTGGGTGTGTTCAATAGGTTTTGACTTAATTTTCAATCTAATTTCATGCAAATTTGGTTGAAATTATCTCATTTCGAAATATGAATTTGTATTAGAAATGATTAGAAATGATATGATCGTATCGAGTTTGGAAATTTTCAACGAAATTTCCTCCTTTGGTCTAATGAAAACATTATATAAGACTCTCCTGACTTTTGACTTCTAAGAGGGGCCATGCTCAGCCAAAACCGGAGTCAAAACGGATCCAAAAAATCGACCAATTTAAGTCCAAGACTCCAAATTGTCAAAGTTGCCACAAAGAAAAACAAAATTGACAGGACTTTGGAATGAAATGGGCAGTTTTGGGAAGTAAACAAACGGGGATAAATAAAGATGTCGGTTTGTGTTCACGTACTTCCCAAATAACAACTTCTACGAATTCAGCACAAAGTTCACAAACTTGTACCTACATTATGTCTGTTCGCATATCTCCCAAAACAATGAATTTAGCTCAAAGTTCTGTCAAAGTTCACATAAAAATAAAATTCGTAGAAATTCATGACCCCCATGACCCCCCCCCCTGTATCCGCCAATGGCTCAAGGGCAAACAAACTTTTAAGTGAAATAAAACTACATATTTAAGTTAAATGGTTAATATTTTCTTTTATTTATGGAAGCTTTTAGTATTTAATTGTATACATATGTATTGTATATTGTTTGTATATGTTACCTTCTATGAACTTCTAAAAGTGGTAGTATTTCATAGCGCAAAGTCAGATGTTCAGCACATCTTAAATCTTCAAATTTGTATTTTGTTGTAAGTCGATATCTTCGCAAAATTTGCGCCAGCGCTATTTTTAAGAACATTCTTGCATATTGCCAACCTAAAATGATAAAATTAAATTAAGTTGATAGTTGGTAGTTGGTTTAAAAGTAGAGTATTTTAAAAGTATTAAATAATAAATGTCATGATCATAAATTCAATACATCTAATTTTACCATTATTCAATTCAGATCTCTGAATATTTTGAGATTCTGACTAGCCAAGCTATCATAAAAAGTTCATATAGATTTTAAGATGAAAACACAAATGTGAATTTATAGTCTGCGTTGGAAAGAATGCAATCTTTTGTGAATGCAATCATAATCAATCATTTATTGAATTTAATCATTGACAGATTGCATTCATTAACTTCATTTTGAGACTGTGACTTAAAATTTTGCGTTCGCCATTCAATTTAACCTTAAAATGATTCAAATTATTTTGTCCTCCATTCATTTTACAGCAATCAGTTAACTAAAATCATTTGAGAGTGCATGCATTCATTTGCATTTCTTGCATTCATTTGCATTCTTTGCATTTATTGTATTCTTTGCATTCATTTTACCATTCTTTGATTCATTGCATTCTTTTACATTGATTTGCACTCATTTTAAAACCATTGAAATCGTTGCATTCATTTGCATTCCTTGCATAAATTTGATAGCAAATGAATGAATATTTTTGTGCAAAGAATGCAAATGAATTCAAAAAAATTAATCATTTTAAAATGAATGCATGGAAAACAAAGAATGTAAGGAATGAATGGCACTCTCAAATGATTGCATTCAATTGATAGCTGTAAAATAAATAGGGGAGCAAATTATTGCAATTATTTTAAAGTCAAATGAATTGGTGATTGTAGAATTTGAAGCCGCTGCCTCACACTGGGGTTAATGAATGCAATCTTTTCATTAAATCCACAAAAGATTGCATTCACAAAAATGATATTTTTTACATATATATATATAATACCTATACAATTCCTTGGTCCTTTTGAAAATGGTATAAAAGAGTAACTATGATGATCAATCAGATTTGCTGGTAAAAAATGGTCAGGATTAAATATTTTTGCATCACTTCCCCAAGTATCTTCGTCTCTATGCAAATTGAATATATCAATCAATATTTCTGTACCCTTTGGAATCACCAGATCTTTTGATATTGGTACATCTTTTGAACAATGTCGTGCAATTATTGGAATCGAAGCAAATATTCTCAAAGTTTCATTGATGCACATTTCCAAGTAGACCATGTTTTTTAAGTCTTCATACTTAACTTCAAAGTTTTTATCAGGGAAGAGTGTGACGACTTCTTCAAAAACTTTTTCTTGATACTGTGGATACATAGCTAATAGCATTAGTGCTGAAAACATGGTAGTTGCTGTAGTTTCAAAAGCCTTAAATATAAAAAGAAGATACAAAAAATCATGTTAGAAGATGTACATTGGACAATTTTTAAAATATTTGGAGAGAAACAAAGTGTACGGGAAGCACTCAATTTTTTCTTGAACATTGATATCAATTGGTTAAAATGTCTTTCCAATTTAATTAACAATAAAATAACTGTTTTCTGATAAATTTACTAGACATAATTGATATTAGTATTCAGGAAAATACTTAATGAGTGTCAAGTTAGCAAAGCAAATTTGACGAATTGAAATATAATAAAAAAAGTAGATAATTGGTCGTTAATTAGTTGTGATAATTTAGAATTTGTCGTTCGATCTTTTCTATGTTTTTTTCTTTCAAAAAAACTGTTAAAACTTGATGGTAAATGGCTTCTTAATTAACCATTAACTAGCCGTTAATTACTTATGATTATTTCGAATTTTGTGTTCTATGTTTTAAATGTTTTTTTTTTTGAAAAGTGATAAGCCATTTACCATCAAGTACAGACAGCTTTTACCCAGCTTTCTGGTTTTAATTTTCCAGTTTTATGTCAATTTGGTAATGAGCACAAAAAACATAGAACACATTGCACGACAAATTCAAAATTATCACAACTAATTCAATACTAGTTAACGGCAAATTAATAAGTAGTATAAGCAGTCTTAGCCCATTTGCGAGGTGGTGCTTTGCTAAATTGTTACCAAGCTAACGAAAAACTTAAAAAACATAGAAAACATTTCATGATTGAATTCAATTTTTCACAAACTAATTAATAACTAATTAACAGAAAATTATTAATCCATAAAACATTAAGTTTCGAGTTGTGCCAAGTTGGCAAAGAACCCAAAAAATTAGAAAACATTGAACGACAAATTCGAAATTGAAAAAAGTAATTACGATTAATTAACGGCAAAAAAAAAGCATCGGTATAAAAAAAAATTTAAAAATGATTGAAAACAGAAAATTTTGTAAAATTGCTATAAAAAATTGTAGAGCCGGTACCGTTATTTATAGTTCTAAGGAAAAGAAAAAAAACGTGTAATGAGGACTCACCAAAAACCACTTTGTAACTTTTTTTTTTAAGAAAATCAATCCAGTCACTCAGGCTGCAGCCGAAAAGACATGCAGAATTGTGGGATTGACTTTTTTCGTCTTCCCTATCGTCCCATCGAACAATGGTCCATTTGTTGAATTTGGTGACAAAAATCATTTCCCAAGCCAGTTAATACATACAAATGAAATTTAGTACATTTAATAATTTGGAGATGCTGAATTCAGTGGTCCTGTCTTTTTTATAATTTAAACAGGGGCTTCACAATTAAGGTAAAAACATGGTCAAAAATTTAAAATTTTTGAATAAAGTAGAAGTCAGAATTTGAGTCAAGTTTATGTTTGAAGTGTCCTAAAATATGCAGCAGAATGTTTTCTTTCATATAAAAATTACTTCAATACTGATTTGTACAAAATTTAAAGAAGATGTTCCAAAATGTTGAGAAATGTTCCTAAGATACAAGAACTAATTTTAGTGCTAGTTCTTAAAATTTTTATGCTGGAAACTATTTTTAGACCTAATTTGATTGAATCTGAAAGAAATTTGACAAATTTGACAGCTGGAAATAGCGAATCAAATTTATGTCAATTACTCAAAAATTCAAAAACAAAATAAAAATAGTCGTAAGTAATAGTTTTTATTGTATTGATTTTTTTTTCTGGTTCCATTAATTAAATCTGACATCAAGCGTATCTGATGAAAGCATAGTTCGTCATACCACGCGAAAGTAAGAATTAATGCATGACAGGTAGGTACCGTTAGTAACAGTTCATGTGAACATTTTTTTTATGCCCTCAGACAGTAACGGATTTTTTTATCAAAGTCGTTAGAGCCAATTTAGAGATAAATAAGCTCTTTCTTAAGAGTTCCATGGCAAGCATCATTATTTGAAGAGGTACAATATTCAATTTTGCCTTGAGGGACTCAAAATGTTCATTTAAATAAATTTCATCAAAACCACTTCAGTCTTTCTTGAGAATTTTCAAATACCTGTTATAAAAATGATAAACAATTTCCTTTTGAAGACGTCATAAATTGTGAAATAAAATTGTACCACAAATGTACTCTATTATAATACACTGCGGCGTATACGCACTTTAGTTTTTAATTAATTTAATTTTTTTTGTGCACCTTAATAGACCAAGATCTACAGGCTACTAGAAATGCGTCATTTTTTAAAGGCCAGTTTTTTTCTCTCGATAAACTTGCATAAGAATAAAAAACTACTATAAGAACCTTCAATAAGGGGCCATTGAGAGATATTAAGTGCTTGAAATATAAAGAAATATTGCAAAATTGCGTCACTTTTTCATTACTCATTTTTACTTACGTACTCGTACGTATACAATAGTTTGGTTATGCCCTGCATATATGGTTAGTTTTGTATTCTTAATAAAAATCAAACTCATGTTTAAAAAAAAAAATTGTTTTTATGATAGGTGATAGGATAGACCAAAAAAGTGGTTATCGTAATTCTATCTGCCCGTCTGTTTGGCAACATTGTAATAGTTACTCTATGGAAAGGTTCCAGGGGACAATATTTTTCACATACTAAAGGGCACACGGTAGTACTTTACTTATACATAATTACATACATCCCAAACCTGGCTTGTAAAGGAATGTTTGTTAAATTTCACAAGCATTTAATATAAAAAAAACGAATTAAATCATTTCTTATAAAACTACATATGTAAGTACTTCAACAAACTAAGGGTCGTGTGGAGAGCTCTTTTGACCTCCAAGCTCATCTGGAAATCCCGACTTTGAAGAAGTAATTTTTTAAATTTTGATAAGTATGTATTTAAAATTTTGGCAAAAAATACCGTTGCTACCGTTTCTATAAAAAAATTGGTATAAAATAAATTTTATTTCAAGAAAAAATTTCATTAAAGTTCGCGATGCCACGGTACTGACATTTAGACAGTTTATGGAGTGTGTGAAGTTAGCCCCCCTTTTTTGGAATTTGTTATTTTTGAAATTTGTTCCAGATTGTTCCCGGTTTGTTCCGGATTGTTCCAATTTTTTTTGAAAATATTCAAAAATGGGGGTTTTAGACCCAAAAAAAAGTTTTTGACCTAGCTCCCTTTTTTCAAAAATCTGGAACAATTTTCAAAATTTCGATTTTTGAAAATAGAAGGGGTAGGCCAAAAACGGTTTTTTGGGTATAATATTTTTATTTCGGAATATTTTTCAAAAAAAAAATTGGAACAATCCGGAACAAACCGGGAACAATCTGGAACAAATTTCAAAAATAACAAATTCCAAAAAAGGGGGGCTTACTTCATACACACTCCAGTTTATGTGACCTTACTTCACTATGTTAATGAGAAAAATAATTTACAGGAAAATTTCAACATATGTTATTAAAAGAGATAAAAAATTCGGATTATCAACCAAAAACATGTTAAAATACGAGTATGCTTAAAAATACTACCACGGTACTGACAAATAAACTTGCGACACAATTTTTTCGAATGAAAACATATCACTCTTAAGGTACAACAACGTTGTAAACTATGCATAAATAGTGCCTTATTTGAAAAACTACCATTCAAACATCTTGAAACTATAAAAGAAAATAGGGGCTTACGGGAAAATCTTTTGAATTCAAAAATTAAAGTAAATCCTGGGACAACATTCATTCATTATTATTTTTTTCAGAAATAATTATTTTTACTTAATATTGCAAATATTGCACTAAAATTTGTCTTAAGACAACATTTCTATTCAATGAAGTACAGGGTGTCCGCCTAGAAGGTATACTACTTTGTTTGTTTATAATTTTTGATTAAATGAAAGAGAATGGATCATATATTAATAAATATTCTATTTAATGTTGGCAATTATATATGGAAAACAATATCAGGTAAATGTCCGCCTCTGTTAGTCTCACAAATGCGAGCCTTTTTGAGCACATTTTTCATTACATTCCCACACATTTCAGTATTTCATTAATTCATCACGAATATTTTTTTTGAGTTGCTCAAACATTTCTAGTTTGTTCGCATAAATCTTCCTTTTCAGATATCCTCACATAAAGAAGCCCGGAGCAGTCAAATCAGGCGACCGTGGAGGCCAATCAACATCACCATTTCTTAAAATAACTTGTGGAAAGAGGTCTCGCAGTATTTCCATTGTTATCCTGGCTGCATGCGATGTGGCACCGTCTTATTGATACCACATGTTAATCAAGCCCAAAGCATGCAGTTGTGGCGTTAAAAAGTTTTCAATCATATCACGATATCGGCCAAAGTTGTTCTTTGAAGACCAAGCTCCTGAGCATGGCGTCGAATTGAGGTTGATGGACTGTTTTGAACACTTCCTTGAGCAGCAGTAATGTTTCCAGCCGATCTTGCAGGTACGTTGTGGTCTATGCTTGGGCCTATCACCTACAGGTGACAGCAAACGACGCCATATTTCTTGCCGCTCTTTTGGCATTTCTCTTCAGTATGGTTTGCCATTTCATGATTTACTTGATTTGCCAGTGAGACAAAGAAGTGTCCGTAGTGTCGAGAATATTGCTGCCGAGAATATTGCTGCTGTCGAGAATATTGCTGCCGCTGAGGCTTCAGTTGCAGAAAGCCCAAATGTGTCTCTCACACGTCGTTCTCAAGCGTTAGGCATCTCTGTGACGTCGTTGTGGCGAATTTTGCGAAAAAATCTTGGCCTACATCCTTACAAGATTAAATTGACGCAAGAACTGAAGCCGAGAAAATGATTCGGATTTTCATCGAAAAATCATCTTCAGCGATGAGGCTCAATTCTGGCTGAATGGCTTCGTCAATAAACAAAATATGCGGTATAGGTCAGGCAGCAATCCACACGTACTCCATGAGTCATCATTGCATCCCGAAAAATTACGGTTTGGTGTGATTTATGGGCCGGCGGCGTCATTGGGCCGTACATCTTCCGTTATGATCAAGACCTGCACGTTACTGTGAATGGGGATCGCTACCGTTCAGTGCTAACTGAATATTTTTGGGCCCAATTGGATGATATGGACTTGGAGGACTTGTGGTTCTAACAGGACGGCACGTGCCACAAGCCACACAGGGAATGTCACAATCAATTTATTGGAAACCAAGTTTGGAGAACGTGTTATGTCACGAAATGGTCCAGTCGCTTGGCCACCTCGGTCATGCGATTTGACGCCGTTAGACTATTTCCTTGAGGCTATAGTCTATGCCAATAAGCCAGAAGATGAACTTCATACGAATATCGAACGTGACATTGCAGCAGTATCGGCCGATTTATGCTTGAAAACCGTCGAAAATTGGGTTCAGCGTCTAGACTTCTGCAAGCGTGCCCGTGGTGGCCATGCAAAAGAAATCGAGTTCCATACAAATTGGCATCAAACGTACTTTCACAGGAATAAGGAATTTCATTGATATCCAAAACCGTATTTGTTTTATTTAAAAAAACTTTTGTAGCGCTCTTATTGAAAACCCCGATATAAGATTGCATCAGCTAAAGTATATTCAAATAGTAGCCTTGTAAAAGTTGGCCAATTTTGACCATTTTTTGCATTTTGAAAAAAAAAAATCAGACGGCAACCTTTTTACTGTGGCAACCCTGCCAGACTGTGGTTTTTGCACTTAAATAGACACAAATTAAGTACAAAAAAAAAGTTTAATCTGTGTCTGTGCAGGTTAGTCAAAGTGGTTGGTAGCTGTTAGACTCAAAGAAATATTGTTTCTCAATTATCCTAAATGAAACAAAAGAGCTGATAACCGAACTTGAAAAAATGTTTCTGCACACTATGGTTGAAATTGACCAGCCAAAAAAAGATTTATTTGAATTTTTAAGAATATCCAAAACATTAAAATAAATTTGATCTCGTTAGATATGATATAGAAAATTAATTTAATTATTAAAACAAGAATATTACTGACTAAAAATTATTTTGGACAAAACGGTCTACAAGACCAATAACACAACGAGATATATGTTGTCGGAAAGATCTTTTTATGTACTCCTAGTTGCCCCTTCTTGCTTCGCATGGCATTGTTTTTTTCACCTGTATAACTATTAATATTTAATTTTTATTTAGCAATTTAAAAAACGAATTCTATTTTAAACATTTTGCTTTCATAATGATGTTTAGAAAATTTGTGGAAAAAATTGTGTGTTTAAGTCCGGCTTTCCTGTCCCACTCTTGTTATATTTTAATTTTTTTTTCTTTACTAGTTATGTGTATGTTTGTATGTATTCGTAAGTATCTTAGAGGTAATTTTGTTTTACTTACTGCTAATACCAATATGTTTCCTTCTGATATAACTTCATCAAATGTATATTCATTGTTTTGATGAATTTTAATAACATGGTCAATAAAATTGTTGGTTTGGGAATTATTTTCTGTTGGATTTTGTTCCAAAGCCTTTATTCTGCTCATAATTAGCTGCAAAAGAAAAAAGTCGGTTAGTGAATTTTAAAACAAAATGTAATTATTATATTTAATCTTCTGCAAAGTAAGTTTTGTTAACAAAATAAATAATAATAACAAAAATTAAAATTATAACAGTGACAGTGTTGAAAATTTATAAAGGGTGTCTTTTTTTGAGATATAAAATTTTAAGTTGGCAACACTATTTTAACTGGTGGCCATTTTGTCAGCTGTCAAGTGATTTATTTTCATTTTGGTTTGGCATCTCAACATCAATAGACTGACGCCTGAACAACGCTTCCAAATTGTGCAAATTTATTTTGAAAATCAATCATCAGTAAACAAAGCCGTATTTGGAGTGATGATGGTCCTAAAATATATGTTGAGATACCTTTAAATTCACAAAAACTAACTGTTTGGTGTGCTTTATGGGTTGGTGGAATAATTAGTCCATACTTCTTTTAGAACAATGCTGGTCAGAAAGTTACAGTCAATGGTAACCATTACTGAGCCATGATTACTAACTTTTTAGTTCATCATTTGAACAACCATGATGTGTAGGAGCTGTACGTCTGAGCCAGCCGTAACGGTCATATGCCAAAAATCATATTTAAAAATATGCCACAAGATTATCTTTCGAATCAAGTAAATTTCAAATCAATTTAGGAAAATCATCTTTGTTGTATTCCATTCCAAAATTCCTTTACTTTAACCTTTTCGACATACAAAATTTGGAGATTTTTTTGACGTTTTCTTTATTGAATTTTTGTATATGTATAGCCTTCTGACACGAAGAAAAAAAGTTTTTTTGTAGCTTTCTTCCTTTTGGTTTAATACACACTTTTGGTATTGAGTGAAAAGTAATTTCAAACAAATCTCTGCAAACCCCTACCTGCCCCACTCTTTTGCCTTTACCCTTTTTTCCATTTCTCACAAGAAATTAAAATAATCGAAATTAAATTTGAATGAACTTCTGTCTTGTATGTTAAAGAGTAAGCAGTTGTTAGTTGGGTTGCTATTGCTATAGGTCTTGAAGAAGTTCGATAGCCCAATTTAGAAATTTTTGTTCTCATAACTTCAATCACAATTTTTTTTTTTTTTTTAAAGAACGGAAAATAAAATACCTTTTCGTGTCACAAAAGAAAGAAGAATTTAAATGAAAATTCTGGGAAACAAGAGAGAAACTGAATGATTTTAAAGTAACAAACGTAGGTGATTTTTTTCAAATTTCAGTACCAACAAAGACAGAAACTTCAAAAACTCAATATTTCTTGAGCTGATCAAACACAGGTGGCTCACCATATTTCAACATAAGAATTAGTAATTCCCTAGATATACAGCCTCAAAAATCGCAATAACCGTAACTGACTGACTGACTCACTGATTCAATAACAGTTCATCTGCAATTTTCTATTCAGGGGGCGTGGCACTCACCCACTTTCTAATAAATTATATGTACACTTTGTAGAATGATTAAATTTAGTAGGACGGTAGGGGGTGTTGTAGTGCACGCAAAGATAAGAGTCAGACATTTAGAATTTTCATTAATTTTCTCAATGGGTGTGGAATCTACCTACTTTTTAAAAATTGTTATCACTTATCAATATTATTCTGATTGTTGTAGAACGATGAAAATTAGTAGAGCTTGACTTGAGCAATTTCTTGTATAAAAAGTCAGCCAAAAAAAGAAAGTAGATAGATACAAATTCAGATAATGCAGAGTTTTTCTTTATAAAAATATGTTTGTGTTTGATTTTCTATTTTATTGAACGAGTAGTTTTAAGAGTGAATATCCTGAACTTGCGTTTTGTCACAACAAGCTTTTCAGCATATACAAATCTAAATACAGATCGAGCTATCGTTAAGTGTTGGGGTTCCGAAATATATTGTTATGTTTTTGGCCACAACCAGCGAATGTACAAAAATGCCTCAATTCAAACTTTCAATTCTTTAATAAGCAGATGCCTCTCTCTTATTATAATGTTCCATTCAAAAGAGAAAAAAAAGAGAAATTGTTAGTTTCTGTACAAATTAAACAACTTACCTATGTTTGTTTTTTTACTTACATCACGACCAAATCCCAGCACATAAGCTTTATATTCTGAAAATGGCTTATACAACTTGGTTGTACGAAATATGGCAGAGTTATTAAGCAATGGATTGAATATACGTTGAGTAGTAATAACGAACATTCTAGAGCCAAGGAACAAAGAAACGAAAAGAAAAGATAAGAAAAGAATAGAAAATAAAATAAAAGAAGAGAAAAGAAAAAAAAAAAAAGAAAAGAAAAGAAAAAAAAATTAGAGAAAATGAAAATTTCTCAAAGAAAACTTTAATACAGTGAAACCATCAATTTTGAATTAAGAGGCCTCTACCCAAAATTTCGATCTCAGATTTGAAGATCTAGCATTTCATATTTATCATACTTTTTTTTGTTTATTTTCTTACATAAAAAAGGTATCTTCGAAAAAAACCATCTTGTGGTAAATATATGAGCTAATAACTGCCATTAGATTAAAATAACAACTTTTTCGAAAAAAGACTTCTATAAAATGTGTTATTTTGCAATAATAGGTTAGTTTTTGACAATTTTTTGTATAGAAACGATTTAAGAAAACATATGAAATTGTCATTTGGGCAAATTTGTTTTGTATTTTTTATAGAATTCCTCACCCAAAAAGACATTTAAAAATGAGCTATTTGATTATTTTTCTAGAGATGATTATTCAAAAATAGAGCCCAAACTTAAAAATTCACTTTGACGTTTTTCTAGTTCCATTCATTAACTATGAAATTACTTGAATATAAATAATGTGTTTTCCACTTCAGTTTCTCAAAACCGCTGTTGATCCTGAGCAGTTTTGAGAAATTTACCGAAAGAAGTTACCGAAACATTAAAATAAAATAGGAAAAAAGTTAAAAATTAAAAAAGTAGCTCAACTTTTCCTAGTTTAAATGACATTCTATCGTAAACACTTTTTTTGCTATACTTGTTTTATGGACATAATTTGCCCAATTTCTCGTTTTTCCCAATATTATTGGGTGGAGGCCTCTCTTAAGCAATTTTAAGGACCAGTTTTTTTCAGAGTGAGTTCTAGTCTCGGCGTAAAACTAACTAACTAAAGTTAAATCAGAGTTAGCTAAGCCTGAAAATAAATTAACCCCGAGTCAACTCAGAAATAGTTTTTCAGTTGAGAATTAACTTTATCTTTCAGTTGTCAAAAATCTAGATCCATCGATGTGTGACACATATCCATATCATCCTTTTATGCCATTCACGCATGAGAATAGAGATGGCGCCACAACGGAATCGCACTGAAAATTACTTTCACTATCAAAATCAAGATAGTACCACAACTGAAAAGGCACTAAATTTGGTCCTGAAAATTTGGTTAACTGAAACTAAATAACACGTTACTGAAGGTAACTCTGGTTTAATCCCGAGATTTGGATGATCTTGCACTGAAAAACCGGCCCTTAGTCTCTTAGTCGGTACATTCAATTTATTTTAAAGCTATATTTTTGTCTTTCTAATTTTTTACTGTGTAGTTGTATAACTACTTAATGATCTATGTAATGAATTACTTTTTTTTCAGTCAGTTGAAAACCTAAGTTATCTTCTAAAATTCCTAGTTAGCTCATCTTGTTCAGTGAATTAACTCAGGGAACTAATTGAGGGCCATTTCAGCTGTGGCTATTTCGTTGCGTGAAATGCGTAGATGCATGATATCCATAGGCCATATTTTCAGTGCTAGATCATCCCAGTCTCGGGGATGAACCCAAGTTAACTACAGAAAGAAGATTTTCAGTCAATTGAAATCCTAAATTTACTCAGCTAATTTGTTAATTTTTTGACAGCGGAAAGATGAAGTTAATCCTCAACTGAAAAACTTTTCCTGAGTTAACTCGGGGTAAGTTTATTTGTATAACAAGCTTACTCTGATTTAGCTCAGAGTTAACCCTGAACTGAAAAACAGGCCATAAGTTAACTCCTATTTAAATCATATAGTTTGGTGAATAAACTAAGGCAACAAATTGATGGCCTTTTTAGTTGTGGCGCCATCTCGATTTCGATATTGAAATTTATTGTTGTGCAATTCTGTTGTGGTGCCATCTCTATTCCGATACTCCTAGATTTTTGACAGCTGAGAGATGAAGTTTATCTGCAACTAAAAAACTGTTCCTGAATTAACTCATAGTTAATTTATTTTCAGTATTTGCTTAATCTGTTGAAGAACTGGCCCTAAGAATAATAAATTGTAACATACTGAAACTCATTTTTTTCGTAGTTAATGTTTTCCTTGAGTGGATTTTCACTGAATTAAAATAAATCTCAAAACATCAGTTTTAATTATTACCTTTCCAATATATCCAAAAAATCTGTATTAGATTCCTTTTTGAAATCCAAGCCCATTGTTGTTTCTGAAATTAGAGTGAAGTGAAAAAAAAAAAACAAAATTAAATTGGTATAGGGGTGTTTTGGGACTCAATCCAGTGCGATGGAGGCACTGCACTAAAATTTGCAAGTTTTTATGGAAATAAAGGAACAAACACTAAAAACAACAACTAAATTTGAGATCACACGAGTTCTTACCGACTCCAAAGTTGCAGTATGTCAAAGTTTTTTACTAGACTACAAAAAAAAAACAATCCTAAAAATCAACTTGTTCGGCAAATTGGGGTGTCACCACAGTACACGTATTAAAGACTTCCGAATTTTCATTTTCGTTCAAGTTCGCCGAGCATGTGTCAAAATCCTAGAGCAGGGGTCTCTGGTGCCTTGAATGTGAATAAACGTAAAAATAAACTGATCAAATTTCTGGCAAAAACCATCACAACGCGATGGGGCCAGGCAGGTAGCAATGTGAAGTCAACAGTATTTTTACGCTCAAGTTGTAAGTTATATCAGTTAGCAACATGGTGATTTGGTCTTTTTAAATGAAATCAAATGAAATGAATTACTGAAATTTTGACTTTGGTTGTTTGTGAAGTGCCAAATTGGTCCAGGAAGATTAGACTTTCACTTCGAAAAAATTCCGACAAAGCTGAATTTTGGTGGAGAGCTTTGTTTTGACGTTTTAAGTATTTTCTAATAATTAATACCTCAAAACTAGATGTTCTTTTGAAAAAATGTGAAGATACAAATTGTACCATATGTAATTATACACAAATTTGTGTTTGGCTAAACATCTCCTCACTACTTTTTTGTGGTGGGCGGGGTAAGGAGAGGGCCACCATTTTGAAAAAGAAAGTCATTTGATCTTTATTCAACAACTTTATTGGATTTCCTTTTACAAAAAATTCAGGGAAGAAAAACATTTTGACAGTAAAATTATCATAAAATGAGCACTGAGAAAACTCGAGTGCTACTAATACTATTGTCTCATAAACAAACTTCAAGAAAATATAGATATATTAAGGGTACTCATGCAACTTCGTAAAACCGTAGATAAGTTTACAAATTGGTTAAGTTTATCTTTTGGTTAATGAACTGTCAAATTCTGTATGGGAAATGATTTACACAATTTGGCTAAACTTATTAAAGTATTTTGTTGGGTAAAATTAACCAAACTTGTTAAAGTTATCCAAACGTCATTGTGACTCTTACTCTGATTAAATGAAAACTGATTGCAGATGTAAGCGCACATGTACTCTAACATCAAGTAAAAAATCGTTCGAATAAATCCATCGTTTTAAAGCAGTCTTTAGTGCCGAGAAAAATTGAGCTATTTATTATTATTATTTTTTGATGCACTGAATGCTGCCATTAGACATTCCAATAATCTTTCCAGTCAGTCCTGGAAAATTGGTTGGTTGGTGGGTGGAAAAAATAAAAACGTCAAATTTGGGCTACGACAAGTAAGAACAAATAAATACAAGGCCTCGCTATCGCTCGCACTTATTACGCAATTTTCTTTTAATGATTTTAGTTTTTGTGGTGCAATTATTTAATAAATGTTTGCATTCTGCACTTTTGTCCAAAAGAACCTTTCCAACTGCGTAAATTGTACAACAAAATTCGTGTTTGCCATTTTATTATATGATTCATTTATTTTTTGAAAAAAAATTACATTTGCTGAGATTTATACAAAAACTTTTATCAGTTCCTTACAGTACATAATCAAAAGTGTAAATTTGACCCGCTATAAACCTAGAGGGTTCGTTAACAGCACAGCTTTTTTTTTAAACATTGTTGTTGTTGAATAAAAATCAAATTACTTTCTTTTTCAAGATGGTGGCACCCCAAAAAATGAATTAATACTGAGATGCAGCCAAACACAAATCGTACAAAAAATTTAAATAAATTTTCTTACAAAATTTGCTCCACTATGAAGTTCTTCCATGATTTTCTCTGAATTAGTTAATTGTATGAAAAAAAGTGTGTTAATTTTTTTTTGTAGAATTACATTAGCTACAAATTGTACCTTCAGATTTGTTTTTCAAAAAGCCGATAGCTTTCGAGAAATTAAAAAAAAAAATCAGTTTTAAATCCCTCCCAAAGAAATTAGTGACAGCCCAAATTTGTGGAACTTTTTGGGCGTCAAGATGTCAAAACACAAACTCTCCACTAAAATTCAGTTTTGTCAGAATTTGTTCAGGCATCCCCAAACTGTGAAATCAAACTGTTTTGAAATTGGCCCAATTTTGTCGAAACTTCTTGGACCCCAAAAATAAGTGTTCTACGCACATATGCAAAAGTTCTGTGTACCTAGAGTTATTTTATTTTTTGTTTGCACTTATCATTTTTTAGTTAAGTTTTGTGAATATGTTTTAGTTTGTTTTATATAGGGAAATTTTCTTTTAACACTTTTTAGCTTCGCTGGGTATGTTGTTTATACGCTGTCCGTTTTTGAATACGTCATCAGCATCAAAAATGCTATTGCAGAATGTGTTTAAACGCAAACTGTAAAAGTCTTCTGTTCGAAAAAGCCAATTAAAATTTTGCTGCGTTAGCAGTGTGTTCTTGCTGAAGTCACATATTGGAAAACATCATCTGCAGTGCTGCTGTGCAGTAAAAACAATCGGGTTTTCGAAAACGGCCGTTGTTTAATACTTTCGCGGATGCAAAATGGACTCGTTTGATTGAAAGGGGTGACAGATTTGTATTATTAACTGAATGTTTTTTTTTAAGTTTTCACAGCAACAGACTAAAAAACAATGATCTTCACCATGCGATTTACAAAAATTAACTTAAAAATTAAGAGCGAAAAAAATAAAATCCCTCAAGACAAAGAGATTTGATTTGTTACGACACTCATTTTTGTAAGGATACAAGACGAAATAAGTACTGACAAAATTGGTCAGTGAGTTTGCTATTGCTTGAAGCGTTGCTTCGAAGGCTTTCAAATAAGTTTTCAGAGAGAGATTATAGCTTAATAAGTAAGTGGTTGGAACGACTCATTACTTTTATGAAAGCTCATAAATATTCACTATTATTGCTTGGTGAATAGGTTTATGAAGCTTTGCTTGAATGGCTGTATTAAGGGCCCGTTGAATGAGATTATTTTTACATTAGTATTGATTTTATTTAAAGGTGGCGTGTTTAGATGTACATACATATGTACTATGATATACATAAAATAAAAAAATTAATCTCATAAAATTAAGTAATTCAACTTACCTATTGCAACCGTAAGTGAAAGATTGCTTAAACGCTCCTTCAAATTGATTTCACCACAATTAACACTTTGATCCAGTTTATTGCAAAAATTGGCAATATGTTTGTGAAATAGTGGAAAGAAATTTAATAAAATCTTGTGACTAAATGCAGGATGTAAGAGTTTCCGATGATGATTCCAAAGAGGAGCTAAAAGATAATACGAGTAAAATAATAATTGACAAGGTAGGCAAATATATTCAATTTTTGTTTTTGTTAAAAAAATTCGAGGCAGTACCTCGGGGAAAAACATTTCTGTTTTTAGGTGGTATCGGCTGGGAATCGAACCCGGACCTTCGGCATGATAATCCAACGCACTTACCATCATGCCACGAGGTACTGCTACAAAAGTATTGAAATCAGAAAAACCGTTTTGATAGAAGTAAAAAAATGATTCTTTGGGAAGTAGCATTAATAGCAATTTTTTGAAAAAAGTGTCCTATCCAAAGATAGGCTTCACTAAAAGAAATTTATTGAATTTTTACAAAAAATTTGTGGAGCGTTTTTTTTTTAAACATGATTTTTTTAGGGTTGGGGTAGGAATCCCGAAAATCTAGTTCATTGAAAATCACGAAACCCCAGAATCCTGAAAACCCAGAATCCCAAAAACCCAGAATCCCAAAAACCCAAAAGCCCGAAAACCCAAATTTTACTAAAATTTTTCGTTTTATAAAATTTTTCGGGACTTCGTATGTAAAGTTCGTATTTATACTTTTTTTCCTCCCCATGCTTTGACGCTTTGTTTCTGATTTAATTTTATTTTGGCATGAAGAAAAACTTCTTTACTTTGTTATTCATTAATTAAAACTATTTGATTTTAATTCAATAAGGGCAGATCCACATTAAAATATTTGTACTCAAGAATGAAAACTGAAAAGAGCGAAAGCGAAAGGTATCGATGATGGGAATGTACTCATTGTTTCCTGTCTTAAGACACTTTAATATATCCAGACTTAATCGTTAAAAAAAAATGAATGTGAATTTGGCCTAAATGTTCGTCTGAGAAGTCGCAGTAACTTTTTTTTAAATTTAGTTAATAATTTTTTTTGTTATAATGTTCAAAGGGAAGACACGGTGCATTTAAGAGAACTTAAGCGTCAACAAGCTTTTTTTCAAAGCGAAACTCTGTCTATCAGCTCCTACTCTCACCTCCGCGTGGTGAACATCGGGTGGCTAGTACCTTTAACTGAAGATGGGATTCCAATGCCTGTGGACGGTTTAAGGTGGCAGGAAACGAAAGAGGGGTGAGAAGAGTTCCCACTAAGGCACTTATCCAGGCAGCAGCAGAAAAATTCCCTAGATGGAATCAACAGTGACGTCTACAGTTGCAGTTAGGCTAAACTACTTAGTGAACACCTTATATGGGCTACTATGACGTATTCGTAGCTCAGGCCTACCACGGACAACAACAACGGTTCCGAAACAACAACAAGTAAATGAAACAAGGACAGTGATTTTTGGATCTGCTCGTGGAATATCTGGACCTTAAACAGACCACGTGCAGCCAAACAATTAGTGGAGAGCCTGGATAGGCTCAAGGCTGATGTAACATCCATCCATCCATCAGGAAGTCTCATGGGATGGAGATGGCATACGAAGGATGTAGTCGTGTGACATCTACTTCAGTGAGTGCTGCAAGGAGCAGGGTCAGCGGTTCTTTGGTTTTGGTTTTGTGGTAAGGGGAAGACTTAGGCAAGATGTATTGAGCTTCAGAAATATAAGCGAGTGCCTGGTCACAATCCGCATTGAAGCTAAATTCAAGAACATAACGTTGATTTGTGCCCACGCCCCAACGGAAGACAAAAATGACTCAACCAAGGAAGACTTCTACGATCTCCTAGAAAGTACGTATGATAGGTGGTTTGACTTTGCAGTGGGGCAAAATGTCATCATAGCTAGCACTTGATTCCCACACCTCAATATACACAAAGGTACCTGGCGGTCTCCAGATCAACGACCCATCAAACAGATTGATCATATTGTGATAGACGCCAGACATACTTCCAGTATCCTGGATGTCCGCACGTTCCGAGGGGCCAACATTGACTTGGACTATTACTTGTAGCTCAAGTACATATGCGGATATCTATGACGCCACAATACCAAACGGATACTTTGATTTGAAGATTTGATGTCGCGAAGTTAAAATTGGAAGAGATTGCCAGGACCTTTGCTGACCAAGTCTCTCTTAACCTTTCAGCAGCTCCGCCACCAGCACAAATTGGAGAGGACCAGTGGAAACACTGTCAACAAGCCATCAGAATTGCCACCACTGATGTGCTGGGTTTCACTAGGCGACCACAACAAAACCTTGCTTTGATGAAGAATACTGGCTAGCGCATGCAGCCTGGAACAATTCCTGCCAGTCAATACTGCAAAGTAGAACCAGAACTGCTGAGAGATCAGCCCGCGAGCTCTATGGGCAAAGACAATATTAGGAACACCACCTTCTCAGGAAGAAAAAGAGAGAGCATGTGAAGCGGGCGGTCCAGTCTATTGAGAACTGTAGTGGCTGGAGGGATGTTCGAAAGTTCTACCGAAGGATGAGGCAATCTACCCAGGGTTACAAGGTCAGAACGGAAACCTGCCGGGACAAGAGTGGGATTATGGTGGTAGACACACAGTCAGTGCTGATGATCTGAAAACAACAAATTTTCTAGCTGCTTCGAGAAAGGTTTGAGGCAAGGTGATGCATTATCATGCAACCTCTTCAACATCGTACTTGAAGGCAATTGTACGCAACTCACAAGTCAACAATCAGAGGTACAATTTTTCAAAAGTCAGATGATATTGACATCATGGGGACAACGAAGCTAGCTGTTACCGGCGCGTTTGCAAGTATTGAATCGAGAAAGAAATCTCAACATCGTCGACTCAGGCAAAACGATGGATAGGTACAACTTCGAAGTCATCGAGGACTTTGTCTACTGGGCTCCACTATTACATCGCAAAATGACATCAGTGCGGAGATCAAACGAAGAATTGCTCTTGCCAACCACTGTTTCTTTTCTTCGGGCTAAGAAGGCATTTGAGTATTAAAGCCCCCTCTCAAAGAACCAAGGAGACCTTATACAAGACCCTTATCATCACAGTCCTGCTTTATGGAGCAGAAGCATGGACTCTGTCAAAAACGGATGAGAATCTACGTGGGAAAATTCTTCAGGTGATCTACGGTCCAGTCTGAATCGATGGTGTATGAAGGCAAAGATTTAACAAAGAGTTCTACGGGCTTTACAGCGACGTCAACCTGGTCAAAAAGCTGATAATACAACGGCTGAGATGGCTGGGACACGTGGACCGTATGGACACCTACGCATCAGCCCATCTTCGAATCCACCCCAGATGGTCTGCGCAGCAGAGCAAGACCCAACCTAAGGTGGCGCACACAAGTGGGGAGCACCTTCAACCAACTTGGAGTGCGTAACTTTAGGCAGTTAGCTAGGGACCGAGCTGGCTGGAGGGGCTAGTCCATTCTGGACTGTGAGCGCCATCTAAAGTAAAGTAAAGTAAGTATGACAACTTATTAAAAATCACTTTATGGAAAAACTTATTCGATGTTTTAGTACATTTAATTAAAAATTAATGTGACATGGGTAATAACTTACTGTCTTACTGTCCGGGCTTTAGGGATTAAACAGTACATTGAAAACCAAATATGAATTCAACTTCCAGAGGAATATAATAGTGTGGACCAGAGCTGGTTTTTAATTATCCCTAGGTAAATGCTCCACAGAATCCAAGTGAGCCTTTTATTTGAATTTTACTGTATATTCAAAACATGACACTCAGTATCCTTTTTTCAATATATTATGTATACCGTATAAAGGATAAATATTTTATGTCTTTAACTTGGAGAAACCTATGTGTATATTTAAAATATAGCCTTACAAGTCCCCCACATACGTGTAGAGTTTCAACAGAATTGGTTTAGTAACCTTCTATGGCCTTTTCGATTGGCAATTCGGAAGAACTCCCCAATCCGGAACACCAATAAAACAATCAGGAACACATATGCAGTTTAATTCTGAAGTTTCTGTTTCCCTGTATTTGTGCAACTTCAGATGTAGATGCTGAAATAGTTCTTCAAAGACACAATATGGACGAGTATGATAATTTTCAAAAAATTTAATTTGAAAATAATATTCTAAATGGAAAATGACTTTTCTTAGAAGCAGTAAAATATGTGAAATTCACTTATTTTTAGCTAAAAATTTACTTTTTGCAATATTTTAAAACATTTTGACAACTATGTGTTTGAATTTGTGAGCAGTTCTGGTTTTGATTCTGAAACAGAATCCAGAATCGTTTTCTGTTCTCCCCAGGAGAAGAACTGTCATTCTGAATGTCAATAAAAAACACTTTCAGAAGAGTTTACACGTATTCCGAACTCTTCTGGATTGCCAATCGGAACGGCCATTAGTTAAGGCCATACAAAGAATAGATGGACATCAAAACATTTAAAACACTTCAAACAGATTAGTACAAGAGTAAATTTGTGTTATCCCTCCGGGGTTTTTGATTTCAAGTTAAAATCCAATTTAAATTTGCTTAAAAGCTTTTTTCTAAATATTTATATGGACGAGTACTTACATTTTATCGTTAGTATTCCTGGCCCAATTATATCTGTTATAGCATCATAGATTTTAGATTTGTTTAGACAGTCTGTAGAATTCAGAATTATTTTCACAATTTTAGGATCAATTGTGTATAGCATTGGATATGGTCCAATCCATGAATAATAAGATTTCACTTTATTTTTGAGGGCGTATTTTGGAAGCTCGTATAAAATATCTGAAATTTTTTTTTAAATATTTAGATTTGATATAAAGTTAAAGAAATTTCAAACAAAAGCATAGATATTCATAGCGAAATTTTAATTAGGAAGCCAATTAAAACTTAAATACTAAATATTACATTAAAAATAACTTAATACATAAGATAACAATAAATTTATTTTATTTAAATTCAAAGTGTTTTTATTTTTAAATTTGATTTACCTGCTAATTTGTAGAGTTTGTGGGCAATACCAATGAGTGGAAAACCAAGTGGACCTGGAATTTTTAGAGCAAATGCGTAATACTTCCTCCTTGACCAAAGAAAGTAGATCCAAAGGAGAGTAACGAGTGTAATCAAGGCAGCAGCGACAACCATCATCAACAGATTACAATGAAACAATAAGCCAACAAATATCTTAAGCCTGATATTATATTGTATTTATATGCATATATTTTTTAATAAAATTTTATATTAAAACAAAATAAATTTGAACTATTGACATTGATAATAATTATTATATTTTACCTAGGTAATTAGAATACACCAGGGTTGGACTGGTCATAAAAGAGGGCAAGTGCATCAGGTCACTGCAACATGCATTTTTTCTGGCTGAAGCCTATAGTTTAAACAATTACTTGCTCGTACTTACTTTCTTCATTACTAAATCACTTAGACCCGTTTGCTGATACGTAGTACTTTTTCCTCTGCGTAAACTTTCAAATAAGAATATTTAAGTTGAGTATGCGCAAATGGACCTTAAACATAGAAAGTTGACATCACTGGTTTGAATCAAAGAGCTTTTTCAATTTATTTGAAATAAGAAAAGATCTAGAAATCAATGATAAGTAATTTGAAGTTAGCAGGATACTTTTGGAAATTACGATAAAAAAAGTATCCTATCATTAGTTGCTACTTAATTGCGAATTAGTTACGCAAAAAAAATTAAATTGCATTTTTGAATTGCGAACAAAATTGGTATCCTGCTAACTTCATATGAACTTAGCTAAAAGTGTTATTAATAGTTGATATTTGTAAATTTTTATAAGTTTTAATAGTGTATCACACAAATTTTAACATACAGAAAAAAATTTAATTAAAATCGTAGAAGCCGTTTTTAGAAATAAAAAATTCCTTAACGGGGTTTTAACATTGGTATGGGAGTAACCGTTCGTTTTCATGAAAATAAGTTTTTTCTTAAAATTCTTTCAAGAGTAAAAACCCCTTTAATACCGAGTATTATAAAAATCTACCATGTAGCTTCCAAAATATTTAATTTTCAAAAAAATAACATTTTTTAAAAATCCAAAAAAATTTTTTTTGATAATTATTGAACAAAAACTATTAAAATTGTTTTGAAGCTTTTTTAAATAGCTACAAAAAATTGTATGGCAGGGGCTTAACTCTAACTCGATTCTACAATAAAAATGTTCGAATTAGCAAAGACTCAGCTCGCTTATTCTTTAGAAAAGGTATATACATGGAAATAGAACAGCGCTAATATAAAATTCTGTGGCAGAAATTCAAAGCACCAACATTTGACCACACTTTCATACATACTATACCACTTAAAATAAGCATTGAAACTGTAGCCGAACAGATAGACATACAAAACTGTGAGTCCCACTTTTTTCGTCTTCTCTATTATCGTAATGGCAAGTCTGATAAAAATCTCGAGCTCATTTCTTTTTTACGAATATGCCTAAACTACTATATCGTCCCCTGATTGCAAGAACTAGGTAGCTCAATTTTAAAATTTTTGGGGATAGCAAGGTTCATAGATACCTAGCCACCAGAGAACGAGTAAAAGTTTAATTTTTATGTTTCTCACACTTCATAAATATTTAATATTTTTCTATGGTAGAAAAAAATTGGACGAAAAGTCTTGCACAAAAAAAAAACCTTCTTCAAGCTATTTTGGGAACTTGTGTGATGGATATAGAGGGACATGTTTGAACGGCAGTTATAATAAAAGTGAAAAGCTCTTGAAGAAAGGAAAATCTGTTTGACTGTCTTTTTGGACGTGTCGCAGGCGTTCGACAAGGTGTGGCACGAAGGCCTCAAATTCAAATTAAGACAAATTCTGCCTGAAGGACTTTACAATATTCTAAACGGATATCTAAATGAAAGACTTTTTCGTGTGAGACATGGAAATGACTATTTTGATTTCAAAGAAATAGTGGCTGGGGTACCACAACGTAGTGTATTAGGTCCAGTTCTGTACCTTTTACACGCGATATACCTCAAACAGAAGATACTATTGTAGCCACGTTTGCTGATGATACTGCAATACTAACAGTAGGCAAAACGAATAGCAAAGCTACAATTAAATTACAAAATGCTTTTAATAATGTTAATGACTGGACACAAACATGGCGAATAGCGCTCAATGAACAAAAGTCAGTCCTCGTGGACTTTACGTATAAAAAAATATATAGATTACCCGTCTTTCTTAATACCGCTCGTGTTCCATTTGCAAATGAGGCAAAGTATCTGGGAATTTCTCTAGACGCGAAATTAAAATGGAAGCCGCACGTGAAAAAGAAATGCGAAGAAATAAAAAGTAAATCAAGAGATATGAACTGGTTACTCGGTAAATATTCAAAGCTTAGTATTGAAAATAAATTGATTTTATATCGACAGGTTTTTCAACCTGTTTGGACTTATGGTATACAACTTTAGGGTTGTACCTGTGATACAAACTTAAATAACTTACAAACGTTCGAAAATAAATTGCTTAGGTCATTTGTAAATGCTCCGTGGTATATAAGAAACGAAGATCTTCACAGGGATTTTGGAATTCCTACGGTTCGGAACGAAATTAAAGGTTTCGCGCGAAAACATAGAAATCGACTATTAGAACACGCTAATTCAACGATTATTGACATTCTTGACGAATCGAATTTAGTACGACGTCTGCGAAGAACAAAACCTTCCGAATTGGTGCGGTGAACAGAAAACCGCTTTAAAATCGCCGGATTAAGCAGGAACTTTCACCGGAAAGTAACCTGCAACACGTTACTTAACTTCGTTAAAAATAAATCGCTAGATAAGTTTCAACTTAGTTGCAATCGGGATGTGGAGGTGGTTTTAGTGTACACTTCTATGAGTACGTATTTTTCGGTCCTCATAGAGCCTGATATGCAGGATTTGCACCTACCCACGGGAAAATAAATACAAAAAAAAAAGTTTTATTAACGAACCTGAGAAAGTATTACAGTATTTTAAATTCAAGATTTCAATAGATTTTAACTGTTCATTGTATTTGAATAACTTTGACATTAATGTCTGTAGCTGATGAATAAATAAATAAATAAATAAGTAAACAAATTAATAAATGAAAATAAAATTTGGCTTAGCCGAAAAATAGTTTTTTTTTGTAAACAAATGAATTTTTTCTGATTAGACCAAAATTTTTGGTTTAGTCAACATGAGTCAAACGGTGAGTTTTGCTTAATTTTTTGAGCTTGGAATGTCCCGACCGAAAGAGTGTTTTTAATATATTCAAAATAAAAATTTGGACACAACAAACAATCGCAATAAGAAATGGTCCTCTTTTCTGCCCCTGAAAAAATAGTCATTCTACTATGCCAGTAGTGAAGAAAATTGGTTTTAGCTGCGTTTTATTATCTCCGGGTCTGGGTCGAGGCTATTTTTTTACACGTATTACAAAAACAACATGGGATCCAGGATCCGGGGTTATTTTCAATAACACAGATAAAAGTATTTACTCTGACCGGCAAATGGCTATTTACCATTGTGAATGATGTCAGTGCTTTGTCAGCAACAGTCATCCATCAGTGTTTGGGAAAAAGACAGGCCTTATGCTCCATGAAGTGAACCATAAGGAAAAATGAAAAAAGGTATATAGCACTGTTTTCTCACTAACCCGCATCCGGTTATGAGCAATTATAAAACGCGGGTTTTATTCGTTTAGGCTCGAGCTATAGACATACGCACAGAGACGCACAGACGCCCAGTCCCATAAGCATGATTCACAATGGTAACTAAATAGCCGTCTGCCGGTCAGAGTAAATACTTTTATCTGTGTTATTGAAACAAACCTCAATAGAAACCTGGATCTCATGTTCTTTTTGTAATACGTGTTAAAAGATTGCCTGGACACAGACCCAGAGATAATAAAACGCTAATGTTAAATTTGATAAAAACCTCGTTTTCTTAAGACGAAACCCTTACTTATAGAAGAATTAAAAACTAAAAAAAACTGGCTTATTGGATTATTATATTAATTTGGTTTGTTTGTTTTTGGCGGGCCCTTTAAACACAAACTCCTACCCTGATAGCTCAATCATGATTTTTAAAAGTACATTATATACAGTGGCGTAACTAGGATACTGGACTGGGGGGGGGCAAACAATTTTTTTAGCGGCCAAAGTGTGGGGTAGCTTCATTTTGTTCCCTACAATATGGTTCTGGGGGTGCTGAATCTGAATCTGAGGTTTGCGACTAAATTTTTTGTGACTCAATATAGGAAAGGAACGAAAATGCATTTTTGAGCGTTTTTCACTTTTCACTAGAAAACTATCAATTTCGATTTAAACGCTAGTTGAAAATTGACGTGTTTTAACTTTTTCCAAAAATCTACTAGAAAATACTAATTTTTTTACGCTGTGTGACAAAATTTTGAATTTTTGTCTCTAACATGAGAAAAATATACTTTTCTGATGGCCTTTGATGCGAATTCGAATTGTGTCTAGGAATTGTTCTAGTACTTCAAATTTTTGAGATATTCAAATCTATTTTTTTTTTTTTAATGTTTGGGGTTCTTACATATGATAATTCTTAAGTATGAACATTTTCCTTCGACACTTTTTTTTCAATCTTTCAAATACTTGCATTTATCTTCAAGAAATCATTATTTAGCTATTGTAATAAAAATAAAAAACGTTTTTTCTCAGCAAGATAAATCGATAATCTGAATGAAATCTATTAAAAGATTTATCACTCACACTGATCATGGCTAAAGCTGTTGTGCAGTTCTAACTGTTTGTTTAATTTTGTTTGTATATGGACGACGGGCTCAAATGTCACATTTACCCCCCCCCCTCCCTTGCAGTTACGCCACTGATTATGTATGTTATTTTATTAGTTATTGATTTAAGTTGTTAACTAGCAAAAACTGTCTTAACTGTTTTTCAATAGTTCAAGTTCAACACCACAAAAATACATAAAAAGAAACAATTTAATGTAAATTATTATGTTTACTTGCAAGCCAATATTATAAATTCTATAATCTGTAATTGATGGAAAATATAACAAAATTATATGTTTTTGTTGGATTTTGAATTTATAAGTGCAATGGGCATAATTGTATGAGTTGCGTCGCATCGGTTTAATACTTTTTGAACTACTCGTAGATCATAGGAAAGGTCTAGTTGAGTACTATTTTTTTTTTCGTATCTCATCTAGGGAATGTTTTATAGCCCCGTAATTATTGCCCGAAACTATAAGTCTTCCCCTGCACAAACTGCGGCGTCCCAAGGGTTTTAATACTATTGTCTGGCCTATATCATTGGAAAGGTCTCATCAGAGCGCTATTTTTTCATGTATGGACAAAGCTCTGTATCTCATGCAACAAACAAATAATAGCACTCATTAAAACCTCTACAATTTCAGGAAGTGTTACAACGTATAGGACGAAACTCCCATTGTCCTTTAGTTACTTTAATAATTACATTTTATATAAGCACCTATTATGACTTGCATTTGAAAGTATCGGGTTTTTCAACAGGGACGCTACAAAAGTAGAGCGCCAGAGACAGCAAACGACGTCATATTTCTTGCCGCTCTTTTGACATTTCTCTTCAGTAAGGTTTGCCATTTCATGATGGAAAGATATATAGGAGCCAACGAGTCGAAATTGTTAAAATTTACTACCGAAATTCGGAGTCAGTGGCCTCAACGTTAAGAGCGCTAAATCCAATTTATGGTCGTCATAATCATCCTAGCAGATCAAAAATTGAGCGTCTAGTGGAAAAATTTGAGGCCACAGGTACAGTAAAAAATGTTCCCGTACCAGTGAGACAAAGAAGTGCCCGTAGTCTCGAGAATATTGCTGCCGCTGAGGCTTCAGTTGCAGAAAGCCCAAATGTGTCTCTCACACGTCGTTCTCAAGCGTTGGGCATCTCTGTGACGTCGTTGTGGCGAATTTTGCGAAAAGATCTTGGCCTACATCCTAACAAGATTAGATTGACGCATGCACTGAAGCGGCTTGACCACCAGAAGCGTCGTATGTTCGTGAATTGGGCTGAGCAACAAATTGAAAATGATTCGGATTTTCATCGAAAAATCATCTTCAGCGATGAGGCTCATTTCTGGCTGAATGGCTTCGTCAATAAACAAAATATGCGGTATTGGTCAGGCAACAATCCACACGTACTCTATGAGTCATCATTGCATCCCGAAAAAATTACGGTTTGGTGTGGTTTAGGCCCGGCGGTGTCATTGGCCGTTCTTCTTCCGTAATGATCAATACCGGCACGTTACCGTGAATGGGGATCGCTACCGTTCAATGATAACCGAATATTTTTTGGCCCCAATTGGATTTTATGGACTTGGATGACATGTGGTTCCAACAAGACGGCGCCACAAGCCACACAGCGAATGTCACAATCAATTTATTGGAAACCAAGTTTGGAGAACGTGTTATCTCACGAAATGATCCAGTCGCTTGGCCGCCTCGGTCGTGCGATTTTACGCCGTTAGACTATTTCCTGTCTGGCTACGTCAAGTCTATGATCTATGCCAATAAGCTAGCGACGATTGATGAACTTCGTACGAATATCGAACGTGAAATTGCAGCAGTATCGGCCGATTTATACTTGAAAATCGTCGAAAATGGGGTTCAGCGTCTGGACTTCTGCAAGCGTGCCCGAGGTGGCCATGCAAAAGAAATCGAGTTCCATACATAATGACATCGAACGTACTTTCACCGTAATAAAGAATTTCATTGATATCCAAAACCGTTTTTGTTATATTTAAAAAAAACTTTTGTAGCGAAAAACCCGATAGTAAAGTACAAGTAGTAAAAAATTAAAATCGAAGCAGCGGTTTTCTAAAATACTACTTTTTTATGTAAATAAAGTTTGGGTAACGATTTTGGTAAGATTTTTGAGTGTTTCTTAATATAAATTTATAAGCCTAGTTTCAAAAATATTCATCAACCGTTTTGAAATATTGAATTTTCAAAAAAAAAAAACAATATTTTTTTTTAAATCCAAAATTTATTCACCCCTATTGTGAGTTCCACTTTTTCAGGATTCCGTCCGAAAAAATTGAGATTTCACATTTCCCTTATTGTGAGTTTCGGACGGAAAAATTTCCACTTCGAAAAATTTCCCCCTATTGTAAACTTTTTTTTCGGGTGGAATGTTACCTATTTGACAGCTCTTTCTTTCACTCAAAATTTGGCGACGGAAAGCAACACATTTGGCGGAAAAAGTAAAATATTTTTATAAACAACAACAAAATAATCGAAAATAATTTGCATTTTTTATTTCAAGGAGTAAAACAACAAGTAGAAGTCAAATCGAGTTGCTTTTAAATAAAATGCAACTACATCCCGACATCAAAATTGTATTTGTAATCTACATTTATCCTTCACATAACTTATAAACTTACAAAGGCTCACGTAACTCCAAAGGGTTGGAGGAATCTCTTAGTTGTCTTCTAATACATTTTTGTTTGGTTTTTTCTTCATCATTTCTCATTCTTCTCAGAGCTATGCTATAATTTTCCTAAAGTAATTTATGGAATTTATCACTAAAACACACAAAATTTTCTTTTTCAATGCACGGTTTGTTTACTTTTATTTAAAAAAAATCGGTAATTGGTTAATTCGCACTTCACTCATCTGTCAAAAATCTCTTTAGCTGTGTTCAAAGTGACGTAGTTCTGAATTTTTTCGGTTATTGTTTTTGTTCTTGGTGGAGCAGTTCATAGAATAGTTTCGGTATTTTTTTTGTTCAAAAATTACTCGGAACATACAAAAATCATTTAATAAAGTTTTTAAACCCAACAATTTGTCATTTTCATTCGAAAAAGGGATTGAAAATAATAATTTATTTTCAATACTATTGTATTTTTTTTCATTGTGCATTTTAAGTGTTCGCCTAAACATCGCATTGCTTAAAGCCTCATTAAAAATGTGTTTAAAGTCAACCTTTAAAACGATGAGTTCTTTGGAATTGGTTCAGATGTTTCGTTTTGTTTATATTTGTCTCTTAAATAAACGCTCCTTTTTTTTCGAAATGTCATCGCAATTTCGAAGTGAAATTTCCTTCGGGCGGAACTCGCAATTGGTTTTTAAATTCCGCGTGAGCAACATTTTTTCGGGTGAATAGCTTTCCGGGTGAAACTCACAATAGGGGTAATTTTTTTTCGACATTTTGATTTGAAATATTGGGTTCTATCATAAATGCATGGTTCCCAAATCTGACAAATGCATAGCTTTCATAAATGCAAATGATAAATGTCAGATTTTCATAAAAGCAAAACGCAAATATTTGCAGCGCAAATGTGCAAATATCAAAACTCACTTGCATTCTGAATTCCTTCCTAAGGAAAGAGGCAGATATGGTATATGTATACGATGATATTTCTTTGATTTTTTTGACAGATGATGACGTAGATCATCATCATGCAAATGATCGCATGTAAACAAAGAATGTATTCAATTTTGAAAGCACCTATTATTAACATTCTGAGGGAGACTTTTTATAAAATGTTTTTATTGAAATCAATTTAAAAAAAACTGGTTTTATGGCCGGTACCGTTAACAACAGTTTTTGGTATTTTTTTAAACAAATAGTATACCATTGATTTTTTTATAAAAAAATCGTAAGAATGGTTTTTAAGATAAATAAGCTTTTCCTTAATGGTTGTTTGGTAAGTACCCCTAGTTTTGGGACTAAAAACAATATTTAATTTCCCCTCTAGGGAACCACACCAAAAAGCCTAATATTCAAAATTTGGGGGTTTGGGCAAACAAACAGAAACAAAGAGTCTAAAAATATTTTTTTGACTCTCAACCGGCTCTGCCATCTTGGATTTTACAAAACTAAGTTTTTGTTAAATAACTCGGTTATTTTCAACATTTGACTTAAAAATTCACTTAATAAAAGTTGTTCAAAATAATAGAAAAAAGAGATCGTGTTTCAGTTTTCGACCGCCATTCCATCTTGAATTTAAATAAAATGGAGTTTTTAAAATATGCAGAGGTCGTTTTGCATAAACACTCGTTGTAACATAAGCATAGGCACCCAAAAAGGGGGGGGGGGCAGAGGGCACATTTGCTCCCCTCTAGAATATCCACAAAAAAGCTCTTACTTGTTCTGCTCATTTATTTTATTTTAATGTCCAGGACTACGATGTGGTTCAATTTCTAGAATTGGAAAAAGTTATAGAAAATGTAGGTATATGTATCTACTTACCTACCACTAACGTAACTCAATTTTTGTCACCCAATAACCAAATAACTATCCAAATATAAATGTTTTCCTGCCTATCATGAAATTATTAGGAAAAGATGACATATGGGTAATGTTTTGGAAAACTTTAATAAGGAAGCCAATTTAGCCAATGCCTTTTCAGTCGTTGCGGATGAAACGTCAGACATTTCAGGACAGGAACAGCTTTTAATCGGAATTCAATTTGTAAAAATGGTAACAGAAGAACATGCTAACGTTTGTGAGGATTTTCTTTGGGTTTCAGCCTCCTAGCCAAATTAATGCTTTCTCAATGTCCAGTGCCATACTCAAGTTTTTAGAAGACTCAAACAAATTATCTGGTCAGGCGTCAGGGTTATGACGGTTGTTCTACAATATCAGTATATTAAGGAGGTGTTGTAAAACATATAAAAAACAAGTATCCGAAAGGCCTATTTTGTCACTGTGAAATTCACAAATTAAATTTTGTAATCAATGACCAAAATAATATTCCCCTCATTAGAAACACAACTGGGACTATTAAGCAAATATTAAAAAAATTGGAGAAAGCCCTATGAGAAGATCTAAGATGCAATTTGCGCTTGTTTTGTGAAACAAGGATGTCTTTGAAATGTAAATCAACTTGAATATTTTCTGAAAATTTAACATCTATTAAGAAAATGTTAGAAAATGGAAACGTTTTCCAGGAGATAACGATCAAACATGACATTACGATGATAGAGAACACGTAAAAAGTAGGTGGCACAATTCTGTCTGTCTGTTTGTATCTCGAAAATTAAAATGACTACAAATTATTCTGGGATCATTATCCAAAAAAGTCAAAGAAACGTCATACCACCCGCAACACATGACTCATAAATGAAATTTGACCCACTATAACATAAAGACGAAACAACTTACAGAAGTCGGTAATAGCTTATTTTATAGATAATTGTATCCTCTATAAGATTTAGCCCGAAAACTCATTTTTATAATGAGGAGGCGTACACAAACAGATTCCATAAAAAAAATGTGTCCATCGATTTAAATTCCTATTTTAACTGGGCTAAAAGAGGAAATTAAAATTCTTTTATAGCTCTAAAAATAACGGTACTTGTCATACAACCGTTAAGAAAAAGTTTTCTTATCTCAAAAATGGCTCCAACGATTTTGGTATAAGAAAATCAATGCATTATTGTATGTATATTGCACATTTTGATAAAAAAATGTTTACCAAAAACAGTTGTTATCGGTCCCCCCATGTATTTTTTTTATTTTCGATTTTGGAGAAATCATTAACGGCTTAACCGATTTGAATAAAATCTTGTATAAAAAAGCTCCTTTAAAATGGCAATAATATTGCATACCAAAATTTAAAAAAAAAATAACTTAAATATTAAATTTAATTTAAAAGTTCAATATTTCAAAAACGGGTTAGTGAATTTTTTACAAACTAATAATAATCAAATTGCCGTTAAACGCAAGATGTCAGCAATATGACAACAGGTACAGTTGTGCAAATTGTGGTTTTAAACTCGGATTTGGATAATCTTTTGAGTTCCGGAGTCAAACTTGACCCGGATTTTTTTCTCAGGACACCATATATTGAAATCTTAATGACTCGTACTATTCTCAGTTGGCTTGGGTTTGAGTGGATCAATTTTTGGTTTTTGGTATACTAGTATTGCAAAGAGATTATGTTCGGATTTTAGCGTTGTTTTTCGTGAGTGGTGTAAAACCGGATACATAGGTAGGTACCCCGGAAGGTGGTTCACCAAAAAACTCAAAATTCCCAAGATATTGAAAATTCTCTATCATCTATACTATGATTGTCCAGAAATATCTACTTGGATTGGATAGATGGGGGAGATTCAAGGCTGATCTTTTTTTGTTTTTGCCTTACTAATCTCTAGCAAACCGATTTCAGATGGTCTCTCCACCCTTGATATCATTTAATGGAGATCCATTTTTCTTTGAGAGAGTACCTATACCTAAGCATGTGTGTCGTCCACGTGCTTGAGGTGTGACTGCAGAGTCTACTGAATTCCTTCATTTCCAGTCGACAAAACTGCGTACAGTACATGACTTACTATACCAACAGGAACGGTATTGGTAATAGTATACAGCCTTACTTAACCGGGAACATTTTGATGTGGTTACTTTTTAAAATGAGTTGTTAAAACTAACCTTAATAAAATTGTAAATTAAAGATATAACTTAATAAAATTGACTCATGAGTAGAAAATCCGGCGAAACACGGCTACTTGCGTCACTCGAGTTGCTACAGTAATGACCAAGTCCATTTATGGTACATCCACCTGAAAGAAGGGAGTTGGAATCTAGTCGTCACTAGACTTAATAATAAAGCGTAACGTAAAGTACATATGTAATCAACGAGAACATTTGAGTTTAAAAGATTGCATTTAAAATCTTCACACACAACACTTATGACCCAATGGAAATTCTTCATAAAGTTTTAACAAAGGTGAATGATCTATGAACCGATGTATCGCACCGAAGAGCAGTTTTGAATTTTGGGACAATTTCGCATGTCAAAACGTTAACAAATCAAAATAAAAAACATAACACACCATTGCGTTGATAAGGTAGTTGGGTAAATAAGATCTATATAATTTTATGCGTCGTTTATTATAGTGGTGAAACTTTTCCTCGCTTGGCAGACAAGTTGACTTCCAACAAAAAAAATTAATCAAGATCAAGCTAAGACTATAAAGAAAATGTATGACAAGCAAAATGTTGTTCAATTATTATATTATGGCTTTGACCTTAAGCTTGAAACGTAAACAGAGTTTAAAAAACTTGCCTCAAACTATGGTTATTGTTAAGACCGTGCGTCGCTCCTTAGCAAACATAATTCGTCATAGCTTAGCAATTAATTTTTATCGTTCGCGGTGGTGATGTTGTGAAAAAAACTATGGTGAATAATTGAAACATACTAGGCTAGTTTTTTTTTTATATTTTATAGTTTATTCAAATGATTTTCAATTTATTTTTCAATTTAATAAATTAAACATTATCAAGTATAAAGATAATTCTATATTCAGTAAATAGTATTGTATATTATATTTTTTAAATGGTACTTAATATTATTATATATATATATTCAATAATAATATACATGTACACACAACAATCTTTTGTTTTCGACATTATCTGAGTGAGTGTATTAAATTCTCATAACTTTTTGTTTTTCTTTAATTATTTTGTTGTTTTTTCTATAATTTTCCATATTGAATTTACTTTTTGTCAATATATTTACCATAATAAACCGTAAACTACAAAAAGCTTTAAGAAATTTTTTTTTAAATCCACATTCTCTGGTTTATATTTATTTTTTAATTAGAAAAAAAATAGATCACTATTCAAATTGTTTGTTTTTTTTCTACCATTTCAATACACATCATTCATCTCCTAGACTCTTATGTTTATATCGTATTAATTCAATTATTTTGTTTATAAAAAACCCTAAACCTATAATCCTTAAAACCAAACACACACTCCCTCATCATCGTCATTTTGTTTTGTTTTTAATCACTTTGCGTAAAAAAATATTATACCACTTTTTTGTATAGTGTGACTTTTGTGTCTCATACTCTTTTATTTTAATTTTTGCTGAAATTTTCAAACCAAGATTATTATTTTTTTTTAAAGAAATTTAAAGACTATATTTATGCTATCAGTGCATGGCATTCCTGATATTAATTAAATTTTGACTCCGATGTGGAAGCCAATTATTATTATGGAGAAACCATAAAATATATCAGCTGGTGTGACCCAAAAAAAATTGATAGTAAGTTTATAAAAATACACTTTATTTTTATCGTAAAAATTATATAATTCTAATGGAGTATTAGTTCTCTTCTTTTTTTTTTTTTGTTTCTTTTGCAGCTATATTTTACTGCGCTTAGTTTTAGCACAATCCTACCTAAAGTTATAAAAACAACAAACCTACTACACTTCTATCGCTCTCTACCTTTACATTGATTATATCTTTATATTTTAATTGAAATACAAAATAAAAATTATCTATTGCTGAATTCTGGGATCGCGATTGCCATTCGTAAAAAAAAATTCTTCAAAATGGATTTATATAAAGTAAAATGATAAGCATCTGTGAGGCTTAATAATTAATCTATGTATATTAAGTTCATATAATAAACTAAAGCTGTTGAAATATAAAAAGAAATACTTGTATATCTATGAATAGGAAAATAAAATCTTATATCGCAAACATAAAATCACAGTAATACTATGTTCCCACCAAACCAAAATCTGCAATTTCAGGGGAATAAATTTGAGATCTCGAATTGGTGGAGCAATATTTCGGTAAGATTTCATTGAAATCTAGAGTTTTCGTTAAGATTTCATTGAAATTTCCATGAAATGTTGACCTATCAATTTGAAATATCAAAAGTTTTTAATCGAAATCTCGGATTTAGTTTTGGTAGAAACATAGAATAAGAATATATTTATTAACAAGGAAACCAATTTTTGGAGACTGAATTTTCGCATATACACTCTTGGTCTTAATAAACTGCGTGAACCAACCAAAAAGTTTTACACTCTACTGGGATCTGACCATAAAAATCATCAATTTTAAAAATACAATAGGCGAAGTTGCACCAATCTTGGAACCGATACTTTAAAAAATAATAAGTCTAGGGGCCCAAGAGTGAGTTTTCTCAGTGTACCCAGAAAATCTTAACCTCATTCAAAATATTGTTTTGCTACAGAAATCTATTATGATTGATTAGGAGAGGGTAAGTACCTCTCCCTGCCCCTCTTGCATACGCCCTTGGCTTGCCGTATGGTCAAAAGAGGAAAAACACCCATACTGTATGCTTATCTTCAATCTATTTTTGGTATTCTTACTTCTCCAAATGTCATTTTCACTTAAGAAAGCAAAAGTGAACAACACGAGCCAGTACTGGCTAGCCAGTTGGCTATACACTGACTTGACTGTCAAAATTCCTATTCGTGTATTTGCCGTGAAGTAGGTGGCATGGTATACTGGTTTCTATATTGGCCAGTGTTTGGATGTTACTCGAAATGGAGTAAATCTGCTCCTATAGGGATTTAGGGAAAGAAACATAAATACTATGATATTCTGCTTTTTCAAGATTGAATGAACTAAAAACATCCTGACACCATGCGATAAAACTAGTAGTCCTGGAGAGCCTTACTTATTTCTATTAAAACTCTCCCAAATCAACGCGAAGCATTCAGAAAGAAAACGAAAATTTTACCTGTCAGAATTAGTTAACATGGCGTTAAATGAGAGCAACTACACTGACGCGATATGAATTCACTAGAATATTTATTCGGTTTGGGAAAGCCTTAATATTTAATAATTCATTCACGTCATTGAAAACCACGCTTGGACTTTTAAACCATAGTTTGTTTTAACCACTTTGAAAATTTCGATTTTGTAAAAAAGCGAGATTATAGCGAGACAACCACGACATAGATTTGTCGTCGTTTTTGCTTTAACTCGATTTCCAATAACAACGTATGAAAATTATAACAAATTTTTGGTTAAACTCAGTTGAAAAAGTTTTGGTTTGATGTCACTACTTGAAATTGAAGTGTCAAGAAAAAGTGAATAATATGAAATTCAGTCTTAATCTGGATTTAACAACTTTAACTGACCTCCGGAATGCGATTTAAATGCAATTTGATTAATCGAATTAAACTTAAACGAGTGAATAATATGGGCGTTAGCGAATTTATAAAACTTGGAGTCCTTTTATTAATATTCTTATTCTTATTTTATTAATATTTTGTGAAATAAAATGTGAGTCAATTTTAGTTGTAGACCTATTTTTCTAAATCTTCTCCGAAAAAGTACTGCCGAACCCTGTTACTGGCTGCTCTACTGGCTTCTCCAATGGCTACGAAAAAGGCAAGCCAGTTGACGAGGAAGTTGTTCAGGGTTTTATGTGTTAGTAAAAAAAAATGTGAGTGTTAGCCAGCACTGGCTCGTATGGCCTCAGGGTAAACGAAACTCATTCCACAATTATAGCATGTATTCCCAAAATATTGAATTCAATTGATTGCTGAAAAATGAATGCAGAAACAAATAACAATAGTTCAAATAGCAATGTCCATGCGAAAATTAAGACTCCTACAAAATTTGTTTCCCTTAGGGGTTAATTGTATTCCTAATCTTACTCTACTCATCCAAGACCTATCATGTTCACTCCTGACCTTTGTATGTTTAATTATTTTTTCTGATTGTTTTGTTTTTTGAAAAGAAAATAATTTTGGTGGTTTTGAAAATACATAAATTAAAATGAAATTTGTTCACCTATTTTTTGTTTTTTGTTTTTTTTTTTTTCTTTAAGTACACTAATCAGCCTTTTTCGCACAGAAAATAAATTAAAACAAACTATTAAATTAGTTTCTATCATTTCATTACAACTCGAATCGTTTTTTGGATTTTTTATTAACAAAATATCGTCGTTCCAAAAATTCTTCAAATATTCGTGTTTTCTTTTAATTTAATTTTTCATCAATAAAATCCTTAATATGTTTATACTCGTATTATGCAATTTGAATAAGTGAATTAATTTACACAATAGGATTTTCATTAATTGTTTACTTTTTTGAATGCAGATTGTGTGGTTTTTAATAAAAAAACGCGTTTCATTTGACATTTTCATCGTTATGTACTTAAGTTTACTTTTTTGTTTATAAATTTGTATGGATTTTTATTTGTTTACAATTATTATGCGTTATAAGTTTTATTGCGAAATTTTGTTTTTTTTTTGTTGAGGCTATATCCCTGAGTTTATTTTATTAATTTTTTTTTATATATATATAATGTGAAAAAACATTTAAGTTGAGATGATTTAGTAAAATATTTCTTAACAATGCTTGATATTTTTATTTATTTTTTTTTTTTTAGAAAAAGTACATAATTCACAGTTATTATGAAATCTTTTTTTTTTGTTTACTTATTTTTGTAAGAGGTATATTATTATAATGATATACATTTGTCGTGCCAATCAGTTGTATCTTAATAATTTTATTATAGTTAAAATGTGTGCTTACAAAATTCTTTGGTTGTTAAAATTAATTTTAAAATTCTTGTAGTAGCTCTTATTTTTTGTAAGATGATTTAATGTCATGTAAACGCCTTCATTGCAGGTTGTTCGTTTTGGATTTGTTGTTGTTTTTGTCTGACGCAAAACAAAAAGTTAATTAAAAATAAGAAACAGTGCATTCAACTCACCAGGAAATACCAACAACCTTATCGGGATTCTACGGATTATCGGGATCTACGGATAAAACAAAAAAAAAAATGTTTTTATACACCGAGAGCTCGCAACATATTTTTGGCGTGAGAGAAAACCAGACTATATTAATGTTACAGGTAGTCCTAGTGAAGGTCATTCATAACGAATACGTTCGTCTGCTAGCACGTAGTGGGTCCCGTTTAAAAGAAAAAGTGCATAAAACTTTTTTGAAAATTTAATTAGTGAAACCACTTCAAACGTAATATTTCCGACAAACGTCTAAAAATTATATTTTAGGAAACACTTGAAATATGTCTCAAATAAATGGTCTTGACTCCCTGAGTACGAATATATGTACATATGTGACAGATGTCTAAGTGACCCCAAAACCCTTGACAGACGTGTGCAACTTTTTCCGCTTTCTTTTTAAATTAGACTTTTTTACTAGGCTTAACTGGAGACTATTATTTTTCTTGAGCCACTAACCACTTCTTGTGCAACAATGATAAATTTAAGAACAGTTATTAATCAATTGACTTATCGATAAATTTGAGTGCGAACTCTGCAAATACTCAGAGATTCATGAGTGCGCGTAAGATAACAATTCGATTTCTTGTGTTGCACACAATGAGCTTTTGTAGCTAATGAATATGAATTGCATTGTTTTTTTTTTCTCTGAATCCAGGGCAGTCTATAGGTTTTCTTTTTTTTAATGGTTCATGACTTGATTATATCGAATTATTTCGACTGTTACGTTTTGGAACCCAGATTTCTGAGATAATTGATATTACTGTCTTCCTGAAATCGAATGAAACAATGTTGTTGAATTCAATTCTGAATTTCTATATATGTTAGTTGGTGAATCATCAAATAAAAACTATTCCAAACAAAAGTGTATCTTTTTTCCTGAATTATCAGAAGAAAGGGAAGATTTTGTGCTAGTTTCGGATACTTCTGGATGTTCATTGCAATACGTATTTATAACTTTCAATTGACAGATGCTTTTGTACTTTTCATCCTTAGCTTAATTATTTTTTGTATTCCTTACAACTAAGGTCTTACTTAAGACAGTTAAAATAGCCTATACACTAATTTAAAGAGAATCAAGAAAAACTAGAAAAGATTTTTGGGGATTTGTAAATGCATAGATATTCATCTCATATGCTCGAAAGTTAAACTAGTCCAATTATATATAAACATAACACGGTTCCACTGTAGTGCATTTCAGATTTCAGTCTTCTTTTTTTCAAATAAACATAAATTTAGCTGGAAAATTGTTAAAAACTAACTCAATCACTCAATATTTACTTGAAAATCTAGAAAAAAAGGTCCACGTAATTTGCTAAAAAGCTAACACGAAAACTTCTGTCCATGCTTGAGTCAAAAATTTGACACTTGTCGCGCTATCAATTACATTTTATCCTAATTCATACATAGGCCATTTAAAATTTGTATCAAAAAACCAACTTTGGAATTAATTCAAAGAATAAAGTTGAATAGTTTGGCCATTGACCCCTGATAGGTTTAATGCATTCTTTCCAAAAAAAAAAAAAATTACATATTGAATCCCGAAGGTTTAAAAGTTATTTTCATCCTGATATTTTACTCTAACACGAGCAATGAGCATTATTGATTTTGTTTGTATTAGAACTTGATGTAAATTTATTCACTTATGACTTCAATTTTGAAGTTTCTAAATGATCGAAAGAGAAACATAAATTATGTTATAGATGAGCTTTTTTTTGTTCTTTTTTACGAAAAGAATTTTATGAAAAAATAAACTAAGTCTCTTGTGGTTTTGTCTTTCTTTAAGTTATTTAAATGTACATATTGTAATTATTGATGATCTTACATGGTTATTGAATTTTAAAACTTTTAAATCACTTAATTTATTATTTATGTATTTAGAAATTATTATTTGTTTTAAAAATGTAATTATATCTTAAGTGTTTTATTTAATTGTATTTCTCTCTTTTTTTTATTAAATTTTTATTTCAATTTGTATAATTTGTACTTTTTGCAAGTAATGCATTCTTTTGTTGTTTTTGTATTTTCATAATAAAGGTATTTTTTGTTTGTGTTAATTTTAAAAATATATTAAATGGTCATCATATTAAACTATTTTGCTTGCATTCGTTTTCAAAAAATGTTTGAGTTATTTTTGTATTATTGGTTTGTTTGTTTGTTTGTTTTAATAATAAATTATTACATACATATTTGCTCTTTGTTTGTTGGTTTGATTTTATTTTTTGTATACATATATATATATATTCTGTTTTTACGAGTTTATTACAAAATTTAATTAGCCGTTTTGTATTTTCTTTAATTGCCTTTTGTGTGCTACTTTTAAATGCTAATTAAATACCTAGAGTAGAATTACACGTAGTTTTGTTTTTTTTTTTTACAGAATAAAAAGAATCCACTATTCATTTATAACAAACACAGAATCATTACTTATTAATTTTTGTTTATTTGCTGTGGATGTTTATTTTTATCTGACTTTGTTTTGTTTTCCTGTTTATATTTATTATTTTTTGTTTTGGAAATTTTATACTTTGAACAGATTTTTTCATTTTGAACTTTTGTTTGTTTTTTTGCTTTTTTGTTGTATAAAAATATTGTTTCTTCTTTAATTTTTGTTTGTTGGTATAGTTTAAATTATCTTGCACTTTCGTTTGTTTGTTTTTTGTTTTGTTTTGTTGTTTCTATTGTTAAATGTAGTCAAGGTATTTGTTAATTATTTTTGTTTGTTTTTGTATTATGATGTGATTTTGAGTGAGATGAATATTATACGATATAGAAGACAACGACAAAAACTTAAAATAATTAAAGTATGAATTTTGTACCTATGTATATTTATTTTTCATTAATTTAAGAGTACACAAAATAAGCAACAATTGGTAAAAACAAAAATTGAATGGATAGATATGTTAATACAAATAAAAACTTAAAAGTATTTGTTTAAAAAAATGGGGAGATTCATTATTTTTATTTTTTTTATTTTTTTTATAGAAAAAATATAGAGTTGAACCCAAAATAAAAATAATAAATAAATTATTTCTTAACAAAATCCTTTTAAAAAAAATCTCTCAAAATACCGTCATATCCTCTACAAATTTCATTTGATCACAAGACTTCAATTTGAACTTAGTGTGTATAAGGTTTGAAAACACATCGAACTCTGAAAAATCTACAGCTTACGGAATATGCTCTTGCAATTTTTTTATAAGAAGCGGATTGCAATTAAATTTTCGTCCTTAAAAGGATGTATAACTTCCTTTTGTATACTTATACAACTTTACTATTTTAAGATATGAAAATTAATGAAGATGACTTAAAATTTTTAAAACAGAATACTAATTTGTTAAGATAACCTGAGAGTTGTATGATTTGACTTTTAAGAAATTCGGCTTAAAGTTATTAACTAAGAAGAGCTGATTTATAATGTATCTCCCATTTTTGTATATAAACAAAATAAAACAATTAATGTATCGAATAAACACGAATATAATTTTAATATTTATAAAATAAAATAAATTATATTTACTTTTATAAAATTGCACATTTTGAAAACTAAATAATTTGAATAAAACAATAAAAAAAAAAATAAATAAATAAAATCTCTTTACAAAACAAAAATTAATAAAAAATAAAAACTCTTACACTAAATTGCAGTATAATTGTTACAAAATAGGATCACAGTGATCATTTGTTATGTATTTTTTTTTTCTTTTTGTTGTTCTATATAAACACAAAAGTAGAGGTTTTTTGTTTTAATTTCTTAGAAAATTGCATTTGACCTTTTGTTTTTTTGTTTTTTTTTTCATCATAAACTATTTTGTACATTTTTAATTGCTGTTTTATTCTTTATCCACTTTTTGTATGGTGTGTATTTGAAGACAATTTAGTTAACAATTTTCACATTAAGATTATTACTTTTATTTTCTTGTAAAATGTAACTTGTGCGATTATTTTAATTAATATTTTGTTTTCTTTATTGCAATATACAAATGTAAAATTTTGTTTTTTTTTCTTCTGTATATATCTACTAACTAATAACATTAAAAAAAAGTAACAAATTGGAAAAAAAAAATTAACAAAATACATATTGCAAATAAAAGGAAACTTTAAAATCAAAAATAAATGTTCACCTTTTATCTAAACTCACACCTAATTAATCAATTACACAGATTTTTCAGCCATTTCGGTATTTGAAGAAACTAAATGATACTTTATATCATACCATACGTAATGAAAAATTGATATCAATATCAGTACACTTAAATAAAAACTTAATATATACAATACACACATATATATAAATACATATGTATACTTTATTTTACTATATGCATATTTATATATATATATGTATATGGAGCTTTGGGATAATAATTAACATAAAATGGTGGCGCTCAGCAGGACCAATGATAGATTATCAATAAATTTTGTTCGTGTAGTTAAATCTCAATCAAGATGTTTGCTATATAAACCATGTTTTGTTGTATTTATTTTTGTTTTTAATTTATATAGCATTCATTTTTGTGAGATATTAACATAATATACGAATGAAATTTATAGATATCTACCAAAAGTCCTTGTACGACCCTCAGGAACCGTGTAGCGTGCTATTCTGGTTGTTGTTATTGTTGTTGTTGCCATTGACATTTTGAGCGGAAACCTCTGACTTGACGCGTCTTGCAATGTGTGATCGTGTGTGCTTTCTTAAGTGATCTTTGCGATAGAAACCTTTAAATATATTCAAAAAATATTTAAATTATTTTAATGTTTATATTGAAAATAATAGGCATGTTCAGGAAAATGGGACCTAAGCAATGTCATAGCCTAGTGAACAGGGTTCCTCACTAAAATTTGCTGAGGTCTCATGAGATCAAATTTTTCTGAACATGTCAAATATATATTTATTATTTGAACTTACCTTTTCCGCATTCTATACAAACGTGCTTTTTCTCGCCGGAATGAATCACGATATGCAAGGTCAACTGTTCCTTGCGTTTAAAAGATTTCATGCAAATCTGAAATACAAAAAAAAAATCGTTGAAAACTGAACAGTCAAAAGCATATTAAATTTATAAAAAGGACCATTCTAGTTGAGAGGATGTTAAGTTGGTAAAGACTGTCCCAAGGAAAAGCAATGGAAACTGATAGGTTTGAATCGATATTGCAATGAACAAAAATAGTTTTATACCTAGTCTGACAAAAGTCATCAACTATCCCATTACCGCTTGGTCTATTATAATGAATCAAAGGTCACGAAATTACAGATATCGAAGGCGATGGGATTAAGAAAACAAAATTGTTCTACAGGTATGCAGCTAAGGAAATTTTTGGGAAAAAATCTATTTTCGTGACTTTTGAATCTTTTTAAGAGAACAATCGGTCAGCGGATAGTCGATGAAGGGTGGAATTGGCTAAGGTGATTTGCTATTGTGATTTTACTGTCAAGTATCACATATAACTTTAGCCGATTCCTCTCGAGGACTTTTCTGAAATTGTAAGTAACTTTAATCCCAACGTGTGTACCAAAAATCATCTTGTTTTTTTACGAAATAAAATCTACTTTCTCTACATGAGAAATTAATGGGGTTTTCTTTTGGTAAATTCAGGTTTTGATCTGAAAACTGTTTTTTTTTATCGTCGCGAATGGTATATGATTGCAGATAGATTTTTCGTTTTTATTGTATCGGTGTACAATTTGTACAATTTGTGTCCATGAAACTGTGGCCATCCAGGCTTGTCAAACTGATTGCTGACTTCTAATCTTATTTCACAACAAAAAGATATCTGACCGGTTTTAGTCGTTCAGAAATACTATCTATACTATATTATCGTCTATCTAAGAAAGGCTATCCTATTTTGAACCTAAACGCAGCTTATGCTTAAGCAATTACCAAAAGATTTTAACTTTTAGAACAAAGCAGCTGACGCATTGTGTCGAATGGAGAGATACAATCTCTACATTTATTTTGTTAGTATACGAACATTTCGAACGTTATCTAAAGTTCCTGTCGGATTATCAATTATTACGGCTGAATATTTGAATTCAAAATTATTCAATATAAAAAAAGTCATTTAAATCGGCCCAATTCTTTTTTTAACGGTTCTCTCCTCTTCCCTTTCAATCAAAATAAAAATAAATTCGCAATAAATCATAAACAATAAAAATATACAAGGTGTAGTTACTTACATTGCACACATGTGGCCGGTCTGGTATATGCGATAACTTATGCCTGGTCAAGTGATCCTTTCGCTTGAGAGCAGCATTGCAAATATCGCAAACGAATCTTCGCTCAACAGCATGAGATATAACATGCTGTTCAATCAAACTTCGATCGGGATATGCCATTTGACATTCCGGACAACAATATAACGTCGAACCATCCAGAGCTTTTGTTTCACGAATCTCACCTGGTTTAGGTCTAGGTTTCTTTTCCTTTGGTGGCTTCTTTTTTTTAGTTTTCTTGCCAGTTGTCGTTGTACCAGGTGTTGTGGTTGTAGTCGTACCAGCTGCAGCTGGTGCTGATGTCGTAGTTGGAACTCCTGTTTCTGTAAGATTTGTAAGGTGCCCGTCCATGCCAACAATTCCTCCATTATGGTTATGACTGCTATTTGTATTATTTGACGAGTGTATACCGCCAAGTGCTAGGCTCAAATTGGCACCGTTCTTTAAAACCTCACCCTTTATATTGAAACCGGATGCGGTATCTAGATTTCCTAAATTTAAATTTCCTGAGTTAATTTGTGAGCCGACTATTCCTGAAGATTCTTTTTTTATTGTTTCGGAGTATTTGAGGAAGTGTTGTAATGATATTGGCAGTGTTGCTGACAGCAAATGTGATGAATAATCAACGGTATTCGCTGTATTTGCAAGTGTTTGCCAAGATTGGTTGACATTTTGTAAAATTTGTTGATTAATCACTGTGGAATATAGATAAAAAATGTGTTATTTACAAAGTTATGGTTGAATACCGGGGATGAGCGAATATAACATATACATATATGTATATGTCGGAGGAGAGTAAAATTAAATAAAAAACCAGTGTCGACCTACAAGCCTGGAAAAATGGCAAGTTTTTGTCAAGTTTAGTCAAGGCCCTGAAAAGGCTTTGGTAGGGGAAATCTAGAAAAGGAAAATTTGTCAATTACTAGTGAGACTCTCGCTAGAAAAAAAACTTGTTGGGTTCGTCTTTTTACCCCATATATAACAAAGAAAATATTTTAAAACCATCCTACAATAGTCAGACAAATTAAAATAAAGTTTTTCATTGTTTTCTTAAAAAACCTGAACTAACCCTGACGAGCCAATTCTGTGTTTTTTAAAACCTGGGGTCGCATTGCACTCGCTCTGAAGTAGAACTAGGTTTTTGCTGGGGTGAGTTGAGGTTAAGAATAAAATGTCAAAGTGGCAAGAGCTCTGAAGCATTTTTTTTGTTGTGGATTCACGTGTTGCAGGTAATTCTTTTGTTTTTAAAATGAAAATTCAAGGAATACATAAATTTACTTAAATAATAACAAATAGAAATAGAAAATGGAAACTATTGTTTCTTTTTTTTTTAATCAAATTTTGTTTCTTGCTTATCGTCGTTTGGTATTTTTTGAAAAAAAAAAACTATATTATTTTTCCAGGTGGGTAATTCAAAAGTTGAGAAAATGATAAGTCACGCCAGGACACCGTATCCCAGGAATATTTAGGGTGACCTTTTTTCATTAATGGAATTCATAACGTACTAAGGATGAAATTTAGCTTGGGAATCATTTTTTGTAATCCTGTCGCATGGACGCCATTTTCAAAAAATCGCGCCAATATGTAGAAAATGGTAAAATATAATGGTAATAATCCAATTAAAGAATATTTTTTTAGAAAAGTCCTCAACTATCCAATGATAGGCATGTTTTATTGAGAAAGTTATAGTTAGCACAGTATAATTTCTCTTGGTAAACAACAACAAACCCAAAAGTGTCGATCAATAGATCAGTAAAAAAGTGGTTAAAAAAAGTTGGGATAAAGTTGCGCCGGAATTGGGTTGAATATAAAAGTGAGTATAGCATTTTATTGGTACTTGCATTGCTGCGCTAGCAATTAAAGTAAGCGTAAATTTGTACATAAATATATTAATTTTTATTAAATAAACAAAAAATGGTATGTTTGTGTTCATTTCGAGTAGTTATTATTAATATACATTTAAAAACCCAGCTTTAGAAAAAAAAACCACTAAACCTTTTTTTGAAATATTGAATTTTCAAAGAAAAATGAGTAATATTTTTAAAAAATAAACTGTCCAGTTTTTTTTTGACAGAGCAGGAGAATAAAATATAAACAGTATTCCTCACATAGAAGTCAAAACATTTCTCTTTTTCTTTTCTTCTCATAGAATTTACCGAGACAAAAAATAATTGAGCAATCGAATCCAAAAAATTTCAGTCTCAGTTTTTAAGGGGAAAAGTGAGGAACTTTTGAGAGGAATCCTGTTTATATTTCTGAGCGCTCTGAGTCCTCTGAGATCTCAGAAATCTAAACTGGCTAAATAAATTTCTTTTTGACAATTTTGAATCGGTACGTTCAGACGACCCAAGGGACTAGAAATTAAGGCAATACTCTAGTCTCTGATTGGCCAGCTGCTAAAATATTGCTTTCCAATTAAGGCAAATTTATTGGAAAGTTGACTGGAAAGTCAGTCAAGAAAAATCTCCCTTGATATCAAGTCAAGTGTACTTCTGTCAAAATATCAGCTGGTTACATTTTGTAATTCAACTGAAAGCTGAACTTTATTGTTTTGTGATTGTTTTCTTTTTGTTGGTTAGTTTTTTTTTCATTTTGTGCAAAGGGGTTCTTAATCAAATTCGAAAAAGAAAATGAAAAAACTGTATAATAAGTTAAAAATATGAAAAAAATTAAGAGTTTTGTATGAGATTTGTTCTTTTATATTAGGTTTGCTAATATCTAAATCAAATAGTTTTGAAAAATCTTTGTCAAAAAGATAATTCATTACAATACATAGTGGGTTTAAACCTGTTGTCATGTATATTTTAGATAAAAATAATATCCGTACTTTCTTCACGATCAACTGAAGTAAATGTGTGAAGTTAAGTTTTACATTTATGTTTTTGTTATAATTCTACTCTTTTTTTTATTTTTCAGGTGAAATTCAAGTCCTTCTGCTCTATGAAATTTTATCAATTCAATTGGAAGTTGCATATCAATAATAAAATTTCGCGAAAATTGGGTGGAAGCTAAACTATCACAATGGGAAACTCAAAATTACGATTTATTTCTTTGTATGTAGGTATAGGTACATACTTCAAGCCTTACCGTTCTATAAATTTTCATTACTCTTTATTCCACATTACAACAATCGAAAGTACACTATATAATTGATAACAATTTTAAAAAAGTGGGTAGATGCCAAGCCCCCTAAGCAGAAAATCCTTTTTTGTATGCACTTAACCAATATAATTCACAACAGTTTTAAGAATGAGGGCGGAAGCCACGCCTCATCTTTGTACGCTCTTTGAACTCTACCACTCTATTAATCTTCATCTTTCTACAACAATGGGAAGTGCCAAATATAATTGATAATAATTTTGGCAAATTGGGTGGGTGCCACACCTTGTGAATGGAAAATCGAATTAAAAAAAAATGTATTTGTATGCACCAAAAAGGCTACCTTTGGGCGGACTTTCAAGATTCTACGGTATTGGAATATGCTCCATAATTATGATAATCTGTCAGTGAATGAGTAAGTTATGGTTTTAGCTATTTTTGAAGTGCTATATTTCAGAAACCACTCAATCTAAAGAGCTAAAATTTGAATTTGAAGTTTTTGACTTTATTGGTACTGAGTACTAAGACATTCGGGATTTTGGAATTCGTGATTCTGTCAGTCGGGATTATGGTATTCGAGATTTTTTCCATTCGGGATTTTGGAATTTTTTGGTTTTTCGGGATTTTGGAATTCGGGGTTTCGTACCCAACACATTTGTTCAAATAAGTAAAAAATATGTCTATTATAAGAAAATTCCACCGAAGCGAAGAAGACAAAGCGAATGAAAGTGGAATATAACAGACGATTTGAAAATTACTCTTTAAGAAGAAGACGGAGCATATAAAACATATTTTAATATGTTGACATATTTTTGGTACACCCTCTTTTGAAAATAATTTTTTCGTTTTTAATTCTCAACTATCAACTACCGTTCCAATTTTATTGAAATCGCTCAAGAAACAACGAAGTTTCAATAAGTTGACAAATTTTTGGAACATCCTGTTTTGAAAATATTTTTTCTTTTTAATTCTGTATCAAGCATCATTTGAGTAAAATTCATTTAAATCGGTCAAGCAACAGCGAATTTCCGAGGATTTCAGAATTTTTTATTCGAAACTTTTTCTCTTTCGATACTTTCTCTTGCGAAACTTTGACTTTTCGAAACTAACTCCTTTCAAAACTTTGTTTTTCGAATTTGTTGTCTTTCGAAACTTTCTTTTCAAAACTGTCATTTCGAAACTTTATCCTTCGAAACTTTGCATTTTGAAACTATGGCAGATTCTCTTTTTAAAAAATCTATCTTAAAATGCTCCAAATCAGAAATTATAAAGACATCAGTCATGACAGCACCTTAGGTTGGTACCTACATTTATTTGGATTCAATTTCATTTTAAGAGGGCGGTTCAGTTATTCTCTGAAAATGTATAATACTCATGACCTTGCAATTTCAAATCCAACAATTTGGTTGTCATGAATGTCCTGAAATTTGTATTCATATCTGTATATAAGCAGTTTTTATCAGAAGCCGTCGAAAAGTTCTGAACAACGTACAAACATTTGAATCTCGAGGACTGATAAATATTATTTTTTGCGCAAAAAATAAAACCATTACGGAAATGAAAGAAAAGCTCCAAATGATATATATGATGGGGACTATTCTCCATCCGTTGATTGGAACCATCCATTGGTTACACAATTTCGTTGTGGACGCTCAGGCGCAAATGACGCAAAACGCTCTGATCACTCGATTGAAGTCGCTATACCAGAAATGGTCAACAACGTCCACGGTCTAATATTGGACGATCGGCGACTGATAGTGAGGGAACTCGATAAAGCTACAGGACTTGGACATGAAAAAGCTTTCCGCAATATGGGTATGTCACGTTTGCGATCGATAACAAAAGAAACCGGTTAAATATCCCAATGGAGTGTTTGATCAGCTTCAACCGTAATCCAAGCGAGGTTTTGCGCCGAAGTCGCAATAACAAAATTGCATGAAATAACATACGAGTTACTACCCCAGCTTATTCTCCGGGTTTGGTCCCTTGTGACTATTTCTTATTTCTCAATATGAAGAAATGACTCGGTGGAAAAAAAAATCGGCTTAAATGTTATTCAAGAAACAATTGCATATTTTAAGGCTTTCAATAAAATATATTTTTTGGAGGAAATAAAAATTAGAGAAACGTTGCATAAAGTGTATCGAACTAAAAGAAGTTTATGTCAAGAAAAAAAGTTTCTTTTTTTAAAGAGTGTTACTTCTGTTAATTTTCAGGGACTTATTGACCATGTCCCGCCCTCGTATCTGCCTATAACAATTTTTATTTTTCGAAATGGTATCAACTTTCATCTCCTAGAAGTGAACACAAGAAAAAAATTGCTTCTGGATTAAAATTATGAGTACCTACATCCTTTTCTTATGTAGGTAGAAGATAATAGCACTGGTAGTCTAAAATTAAACTTTTAAAGCTTCCTACAAGTCCAAATATTTATCCAATAGAACCTAAAAGTTTTTGAAAAAAAAAACTAAATAATAATTTTAGTCCAATATTATGATATAGGTATGTAAAAACCTACACATAGGTACCTACCAACGTTAAAATTATATTCAATGAATAAATAAAAATTAATCAATTCATATTATAATAACATTTGATTGTTACTTTTCATCACGAATGTCCTACTGCCCTCCACAACACAGTCAAACAAAAAATAAAGAACCAACTAAGTAAGTACACATTTAGATAGGTACCTACCTACCTATCTACAAGTGAAGATATATTCCAAAAAATGTCTATTCCTCCAAAAATTATTCAAACACTGACCCCACCTAACACAGACAGTGTCTGTTCTTTTATATACCTACATTATTATATCTACCAACAATCTACATCCGTCATGTACACACTTTTACTGACGAATCTCAAATTCTTATATTAAATATTATATACATGCATATGTACACATATATGTATATAGGTATATATAATAGGTATCTGGTAATAAACCGACACGAGCCAACAGAATGGACAAAATAAGGCATCAGCCAGCAGCCCAGGAATATCCTTGAAACTTTCACTTTCCCTTCTCCTCAGCTCAGACAGCCGCCTTTATAGATATATACATATATTTGTCCTCGTGACTTTTTGGAGAGAAACTTATTTAAATTTAATTTTTGTTGTTGTTGGTTTTGCTTCGATTAAAGGAGAAGCTTTGCTATTTTATTCTTGTCCTTGGATACAAAATAGAAACTTTCACTTTATCCATCATCATCAATGAGAGAGAAACAAAACTAAAGGAACCTATTCCTATTCCAAGAGTCGGTAATATTTATGACTAAGTTCGCTTCTATGAAATTATTTATTGATTTATTTGTCGATCCAAATTTGGACTTTTCCTTACAATTTGACACACAAAAATAAAATCAGTCGATCAAATTTATTATAACTACCTAGCTATATCTACATACGTAAATGTATAATAAGCTCGTGGGTATGCTTTAAGAACAAGAGCACGCAGAGAGCGAGAGTAGAAAAGCGAAAAAGTTTCGTTGTCTCATCATGCCTCGATTTCAGAACCGGATGAAATATCCTCACACCCTTCACAAAATGATTATTTACCACAAAATTATGTATATATTTTTGTACATAAGGTGCTGTTATGTACGAAAGCTTAATTGGGCTAGCGCGTGTATGCTCTATATATCCGGTTGCTTGTCTTATTTCCCCAAAAAAAAATCTAAAAAAAAAAATCGAATCGAATGAAAATCTCAAAGTAAAATTTATCAACTATAAAAAAATAATAAAAATTATGAAAAGAAAAACTTACCTTCTTCGCGGTCCCGTTCAATTTTGGGATGAATTTTTCCTTTATGATCAGATGAATTGAGGAAATTCAAATCACCTTGCGGCTGAGTATATGGTATCGAGATATTCTGTCCGTATTGCATATTATTGGCTGAAAAAAGAAACGCACACACAAAATCCATAATTAAATTGAAATATAGACATTTATTTGTTTTCACTATACAAGGACATTTTATTTGTGTTTTTTCGCTTGTTTGATTAAAGAGAAGCAAAAATCTAAAAGCGAAATTAAAATCACATACTTGAAATGGCACGGCAATGAACGAACGACAAGAGGACAGAGCACCCGGTATTTTCGTTGTAGAAAGTAAAAACTTCCCGAAGAGCAAGAAAAGCAGGAAAACCCAAACTGACAACGAACAAGAACAACCCAACGATGAAGCACACACAGAGCACACAAACTTTCACAGCTAATACCAGGATGCGTGTGTTGTCCTGTGCTTGTGCTCTTGAACGAAGGAGTAAACAGCAATGTATAGATTATATATAGAAGAAGATACAATAGCAAAGCAACTTTGGAAAGTTTCTCTCTGTGGATGGCTTTTCACTTTCGCATAGGATTCATGAACAACACTGAAATACAAATAAACCGATGATATACACACTCTCAATATTAGTGCCTCCATGATCATCCCAATTTATAAATTTCTCCAGAAAGCCGATAACCATAAGCATAAAACCTTCTAGTGAGTCGCAGGATTTTGCTTAAAATTAGGTTACAGTTTTTATAATTCTTTTTGTAATCTACAAAGTGAATAGGTATAATGTTCAAATAAGCAAATCTTGGACAGTCATTGTTGGTTTTGGTTTCCAAGTGTTTTTTAAATTATATAATGTTACCAACTGAGCCCGTCTTTAGACCGAATTCCTAAACCGGTTTATCCTACGTATGTCAGGATGAACTAGTTTAACCCAGGACAATCCAATTTGGTCTAAGATTTTATAGATTGAATAGTTTGATCTAGGCCGAACTGATTGAATCGTTACAAGTGAAGCAAAAACACGTTGTTTCAACCTACTTAGTCCGGGCCGGATGGACACCAATCTATTCGTTTAAAGAAACTCCAGCCACCTCAATCGTTGACTTGTGATTATGTTTCTTTTAATCCACCCCTGTCTATGCAGAATGTTTCCGAAAATTGATCTCTTAAAAGAGCCTTAATTGTTTTCATCTACCTTAAACGGGGTTTAGACGCTTCTGAGCCATATACTAGAACAGGACCAAAATTATTATTTGTCTTATAAAGGAACTCTTAAATTTCTCAGCAGGGACTTTGCAACTGAATTTCCTTATTAGCCCAAAGAAACACCGATTGGTAACAGCAGTAGCGGTTCTAGTATTTGGGTGTGGTGAGGGGAGTAGTGTTGCTTGAGGCTATTTTTTTTTATTCTCTCAATTCTCATTGTGGTAATGGGCGTTTTTCATTTTTAATTCAGAATAGAGCTCTGAAAAGAATTTGAGCACGTCGAGCATGTTCTAAATATCCTCTGGTCTGAACCAAGCGTGCTCTGAGCGCTCTAAATTATTTTGGAAACACACCTAAACAGAACTCTAGCTGTCAAATGCTTGTGTTCAGCATTTAATCTGTCTGCTCAGTTATTTTTTTCTGAGCTCATAGAGCGCGCTCTGAACAAACTCAGAATACACTCAGAACGATAAGATAAACACGAATTTTTAGCTCTGAACACTCAGAGCTAAAAAAGAAACACAATTTTTTGTTTGACAGTTCGGGCCATACTCTGAACTAAAAAAGAAAAACACTTAATGTAAGCCAGTGGAAAGAGTCAAGCAAACTTTTCATAGTAATGAATGAAAACAATTATGACTGGAAATGGAGCAGCTGTAATTGGTGTGCTATAAGAAAAACGCACTTGAACCTATTCACATAATACGTTTGTTCGTTGCGCCCTGAAGTAACCCTAGGGTCACCCCAAAGCGTTTTTTAAAAACCTAATATAACCCTGAGGAGCCAATTCTGTGTTTTTTGAAACCTTGGGCCGCGGGGGTTGGGGCGAGTTGAGGTAAAGAATAAAATGTCAAAGTGGCAGTGGATCTGATGCATTTTTTTTGTTGTGGATTCACGTACTGCAAGAAATTCTTTTGTTTTTGAAATGGAAATTCAAGGAATATACCAATCTACTTATTTAAGTAACAAATAGAAATAGAAAATGGAAAGTGTGGTTTTTTTTTTTTTTTATTTTTAAATCAAGTTGTGTTTCTCGCTTACCTCAACAACACAATTGGGAGCCGTTTGGTGTTTTTTGAGAACCGAAAAGCGAAAACCCCAGTTTTTTTGACAGTTCTTGGCGTTGTTAAGAAAACTTGGGTCAACCCTGGGTGAACTTCAACGAACAAACCTATTATTTGCGCTTAATTTTGACAGATATGTCAGTGATGTACAAAATTTAATAATTTTTTTTCTGGAGTTGTGTACCAAAATGTTGGAGAGCATTTTGTTTTGGAGCAAAATTTTAGTGCAATTCCAAAACAAAACAGGAACTAAGATTAAAATTTGATTTTTAAGGAAGTTTTAAAGATGCCTTTGAAATCGTCAAAGAGTTGCAAAATAAAACTGAAATAAAGGCCTTAAATTCAATTTTGAGGACACTAATTGTATAATAAACAAAAATTTTGTGGTGCGGTAGCTCGAAAACATTTCATGCAAATTATCGATACCAAAGTTTTTGTTTGGCGCCGGAAACACAGTTTTTATAACTTAAAAAAAAGATATCAACAAATGAGCTAAGGAAAAGAGGTGATATTACTTTCCTGTACTGCTCATTCAACGTCTCCAGACGCTGAACCCAATTTTCGACGGTTTTCAAACATAAATCGGCCGATACTGCTGCAATTTCACGTTAGATATTCGTTCATCAATCGTCGCTGGTTTGTTGGCATAGACCAAAGACTTGACGTAGCCCCACAGGAAATAGTCTAACGGCGTCAAATCGCACGACCGAGGCGGCCAAGCGACTGGACCATTTCGTGAGATAACACGTTCTCCAAACTTGGTTTCCAATAAATTGATTGTGACATTCGCTGTGTGGCTTGTGGCTTTCACAAAATTCGCCACAACGACGTCACAGACATGCCCAACGCTTGAGAACAACGCACGTGTGAGAGACACATTTGGGCTTTCTGCAACTGAAGCCTCAGCGGCAGCAATATTCTCGACACTACGGGCACTTTTTGTCTCACTGGCACGGGAACATTTTGTACCGTTCTGTGGATTAAATTTTTTCATATATATAATATGGAGTCGTTTGCTGTCCCTGTCGCTCTACTTTTGTAGCGTCCCGTTTTTGAAAAACCCTCAATTCATATTTATTATCAGCAATCGATGCCCTTTCAATTCGCATACATATATTTATTTTAATCGACTCTGTTTTTTTTCACCCATATATTTTTATGTGTATTCCCTTTTGTATTAATAGACGAGTCAATATAAGTCTCAAAGTAACTTTTAGTGGGACAAATTCCAACAAAAGGTTTATTAATGATGTTTTGCTTCAAAAGGTGTTGTATGCATGAAAAAAAGTTTACCAAAATCGGACCAACGGAAGTCACTTTTTTTCAAAATGGCTGCCGCTTACCCTGAAAATTAGAAAAAAATTGTAACTTTGGTAAATTTTGTCGTAGAACAATGTTTTATGTACCTAATTTAAGGTTTTTAGGGTCGAAAAATTAATTTCAAAAAATAAATGTATGTATATTTTTAAGCATATCCTTTTTTATGTAGTTTTTCTTAAAAAAAGGGTTCCAAACAGTTAAATGCACGTGCATAGACTTAAAATAAAGGCAGACAACCAAGTATTGTAAGGAATCCATAGTTTTCTTATATAATTTATAAATTGTAACAAATTACGTAACGTTTACAGTAAAACCTGTTGAATTGCCAACCACTTATTTGATTTTCTCGGTTGCTTGGTATTGAAAAATGCATTTAATTTTTATTTTGGTAGATCAAATACTGCGTTTATTTGATCAAAATATATAAAAAAAAAAGTTATATGCAACTAATCGGTCATGACTGTACAATGTACATACTTTTCATCAAATGGTTAGCAAAACGTTGAACTTTTGACTATAACTTTTCTACTAGGTAAGATATTTCAACGAAATTTAAAACTAAATAATAAAATAATATTTTAATTTTGTATGAAAGGTACGAAAATCAGAATTCAACCGTTAAGTTAAATTGATTCAATGAAAGACAAAAATAAGATTTGATAAATGACCTGGCTTTGTGAAACTGCTCCTGGTCAGTGCCTCGCGTGGATTTGAGACCACTTTTTACTTAATGGCATTGAATTCTTTAAGTACTTTTTTACTGAATTGAAACGAAACTTTGCCAAAAAGTTCGGAAGAATGCTTATCTTGAACCCAAAGATATTCGATTGGACTGAATTCAGGATATTTCGTGGTGGGCAATCAAGTGTTCGTAATTAGTTACTATGCAGCCACCTGTTGGTTACTTGGGCGGTCAACTTTCGGAATTCCTTAGGGGTACCATGTCCTAAGTGATGTACTGGGCGTCACATGAATGACTATCACACTGTTCTATTGATCTGAAATACACCACTCAGGTGACCAAAGCACGTCTTCAGAACTACCAATAAAGAAAATTTGATTGGCGACCTCAAATAATCCTGACTTCAGTAAAATCGAATATCTTTGGGTTCAAGACAAACATGCAGTTACAGATTTATTTGGAAATTGTTCAGATTTTCAATCATTCTGACACCGCTTCCGAACTGTTTGACAAAGTTTCGTTTCAATTCAGTAAAAAGCATTTAAAGAATTCTGTGCCATTAAGTAAAAAGTGATCTCAAAGCCATGCGATGCACTTACCAGGAACAGTTTCAGAAGGCCAAACTCATTAATCAAATGCTCATTTTTGTCTTTCACTGATTCAAATTAACTTAACGGTAGAATTTTGATCTCCTTACTTTTCTTACTAGATTGAAATACTATTTTATTATTAAGTTTTAAATTTCGTTGAAATATCTTAACAAATGAAAAAGTTATAGCAAAAAGTTTAAAATTCTGCTAACCGTTTGATCAAAAACTTGAGTCCCTATGTGCAGTCATGTCCGTTTAGTTATACATTAGCATATACTTTTTGTTATAAATTATGACAAATCAAACGCACTATTTGGTTTACCAAAATAAAAAATAAAATATAGTAGTTGTATTTTTCTAACCGGGCAACCGAGAAAATAAATTAAGTGGTGGGCATTTAAACAGGTTTTACTGTCAATATTTTTTTTTACAAGTTATGCTTGATATAGCAAAGAAAAAAACTGCGCATTTCTTATGATATTTGGTTTACAGCTTTTTTTCAGTTTTTACTGTTTGAAACAGCTTTTTTTAGACGAAAACCACACAAAATAGAATATACTTAAATATATGCCACTTTTCGGCACCATAGCTTAAATTTATTTTTTGAAATGAATTCTTAAAACCCTAAATTAGATACAGAAATTATTGTTCTACGACAAAAATTAACAAAATTACAATTTTTTTTTTATGATTTCCAGTGTAACCAGCCGCCATCTACAGAAAGTGACTTCCGATGGTCCGATTTTGGTAAACTTTTTTTCTCATGCAAACAACACCCATTAGAGCAAAACATTATCAAAAAACCTTTTAATGGAATTTGTCCCACTAAAAATCTTACATTGACTCGCCTATAAGATGTTAAAATTTTATTTTTTTCTCTCGAACAACGCCAGCTACGAGAATTCTATTTTTTTCTGTCTATATTTGTTCAAAAATCATCTCTTTGAATGACAATCAAAAATAATTAAAAAAAAAAAATAGTACACTGTGGCGTATGTGGAATCTTTTTTTGTTGGGTAAACATTGTTTCTAAAGATTTATTTGGCATTTTCTTTTTTTTTTGTTTAATTGTTTGCCGTTTTATTATTTTCCGATATTTCGCCAAGTCATTTTATTGTTCTGCTAATAGATTTTTTCGCCATTTGATTTTGGATTCTAAACTTTTTTAATATCAATTCCATAATCTCGCGAAAAAACATCTAGACTGTTTAAAAGACCAGCTAATTAAAAAGTGCAAAATAATTTCACTGACTTTTTAAAATGTCGATTTTTTTAAAATGTCAACAATGATCGATATTTTATGGATCGACATTTCAACAGTCGACATTTTGAGAGACGAAATTTTGACCGTCGACATTTTAAAGTCAAGATTTTCATCAGATCATGATCTGATCATTATTAATGTATTTTGCATTGTTATCATTCATTTAAGCAGTTGAGCAAGTACCTGTCACTTGTGTGATATTAACTTTCGTTTAGCTTCACAATAGTTAAAAAAAAAGCAATATAATATCAAATATGTAAATAAATACCCACATATAAAATATACCTTTCTCTCCAAGCAAGGTGAAATATTACCCCGTCCCGTAGGATTTTTTTCTTGTTTACTTCCAACCTACACGCTGAGTTTTTTTTTTGGTATATTTTACGCAATAAAAAAAAAATGCAATTTAATTTGCCATTAAATCTGAAAATTTTTTTTCTATACTCAGAGCCGATATAGGCGCAATCCAAGATGACCTTTTATTAACGACCACCCTTATGAACATACATGCATTATATACTCAGTTTTTGTATCCATAGGTGTTCTTTCTATTTTAAACCACAAAATCAAGATAACTATTAAAAACCCTACATTTGGCTTAGCTGTTTTTATTTGGCATTTTAAGTTGTTTTGCGAGTTTTTGATTTGCATTAAATAATATGCGTTTAAATTTCTACAGCAAAATAAAGCTTAACAGCAAAATGCCAAACAAATAAAATGCACGACTGGGTCGCATGTACCTGAAAATTATAAATGTATAAACATGAAATACGATATTTGCTAAAATAATAATAAATGAAAGAAATTCTTGACTGACTAGGATTGCATGGAAAAAATATTTAAAATCGTTGGAGCGTTTTCTTAAAAAAACAGTAATGTGCATACAAAAATAAAATTTCAAAAAATATTAAACTTTTTTTAAAAATTCCAACTATTTTTTTGGAATATTTTTTAATCTTATTTGAAATTTGTAGGTAAAGGGTTTTTCAAACGGGACGCTACAAAAGTAGAGCGACAGGGACAGCAAACGACGCCATATTTCTTGCTGCTCTTTTGACATTTCTCTTAAGTAAGGTTTGCCATTTCATGATGGAAAGATACACGAGCCAACAACGAGTCGAAATTATTAAAATTTACTACCGAAATTCAGAGTCAGTGGCCTCAACGTTAAGAGAGCTACGTCCAATTTATTGTCGTCATAGTCGTCCTAGCATATCATGTCGTTTTCTAAGCGTTGGGCATCTCTGTGACTTCGTTGTGGCGAATTTTGCGAAAAGGGCCAAGGCCAAGATCTACATTCTTACAACATTAAATTGACGCAAGAACTGAAGCCGCTTGACCACCAGAAGCGTCGTATGTTCGTGAATTGGGCTGAGCAACAACTTTAAAATGATTCGGATTTTCATCGAAAAATCATCTTCAGCGATGAGGCTCATTTCTGGCTGAATGGCTTGGTCAATAAACAAAATATGCGGTATTGGTCAGGCAGCAATCCATACGTATTCCATGAGTCATCATTGCATCCCGACAAAATTACGGTTTGGTGTGGTTTATGGGCCGGCGGCGTCATTGGGCCGTACTTCTTCCGTGATGATCAAGACCGGCACGTTACTGTGAATGGGGATCGTTACCGTTCAATGATAACCGAATATTTTTGGCCCCAATTGGATGATATTGACTTGGAGGACATGTGGATCCAACAGGACGGCGCCACAAGCCACACAGCGAATGTCACAGTCAATTTATTGGAAACCAAGTTTGAAGAACGTGTTATCTCACGAAATGGTCCAGTCGCTTGGCCGCCTCGGTCATGCGATTTGACGCCTATAGACTATTTCCTGTGGGGCTACGTCAAGTCTATGGTCTATGCCAACAAGCCAGCGACGATTGATGAACTTGGTACGAATATCAAACGTGAAATTGCAGCAGTATCGGCCAATTTATGCTTAAAAACCGTCGAAAATTGGGTTCAGCGTCTGGACTTCTGCAAGCGTGCCCGTGGTGGCCATGCAAAAGAAATCGAGTTCCATACATAATGGCATCGAACGTACTTTCATAGGAATAAAGAATTTCATTGATATCCAAAACCGTTTTTGTTTTATTTAAAAAAAACTTTTGTAGCTTTTATTGAAAAACCCGATATTTATATTTGTTATTATATTTAAGTAAATTGGTGTATTCCTTGAATTTACATTTCAAAAACAAAAAAATGAAATGCAGCACGTGAATCCACAGCAAAAAAAAATGCATCAGACCGACCCCAGGTTTCAAAAACATAAAATTGGCTCGTCAAGTTTGGTTCAGGTTTTTCAAAAAACTCCAGGGCTAAACGAACAAACCTAATATTGTCAAATCTGTCTGTGAAAAACATGCTTACAATAGGTTTGTTCGTTGAAGTTTACCCTGGGTTGTTCCAGGTTTTCTTGACACCCCAAGAATTGTCAAAAAAAATGGGTTTTCGGTTTTCAAAAAACACCAAACGGCTTATGTTGTTGAGATAAGCAAGAAACAAAATTTGATTTAAAAATGAAAACAAAAAAACCACTCTATTTTCTATTTCTATTTGTTATTATTTAGGTTAATTGGTATATTCCTTGAACTTCTAATTAAAAAACAAAAAAATTACCTGCACTGCAGCACGTGAACCCAGAACAAAAAAATGCATCAATTGTAAGATCATTGTATGACAATTAATTGTAAGAAATCTAACAATTATGTGTACGCTAGCTGACAATCGTGTAATCTTACATTTAATTGTTCGAAAATTTATCTGACAGTTAATTATAAGATGGTACACACAAAATTTACTGTCAGGCTTGCCAATTTTTATCGTTGTCTGACGTTTCTGACAATGAAGAAATTGTAAGAAGTTCTTTTTTTAACATCAAAAAAATTTTTCATTGTCAGAAAATTGTTTGACAAAACTGACAATAAGTGTGTTTACACAGTTGGTAGAAAATCTTCCAATGTCTTACAATTTATTTGTAGGTATTCAGACAATAAATTTTCAGCCAACTTCTGACAATAAATTGTAAGAGATTTGTAGATTTTCTACCAACCGTGTACACACACACAACTTAATTGTCAGCTCATAAGTTGTAAGTAAAAATAAATAATTGTCAGAGGTTCTCAGGTCTTACAATATTGTAAGATCTATCAATCGTGTACACTTAGCTTAAGGTATTATCTTACGACTATTGTGCGAAGTGAGAACTGTCAGATGAAATTTAAGACGGCCTTTTCTGTGACCCCGTCCGCTGTATTACAGCAACAACAAATAAAACAAACACGAAATGATTACACCTGAACAGCATAATTTTATTTTTTCTTTGTTACAGCAACCAAATAATACTTTTCTCTAGGTTTTTTGTATGTTGAACTCGAATCTGAAGTCAGAAAAATTCCATCGGGCTACGTTTTTGAGATATTCTCGTTATAATATCAAAAAACACGTTTTTTTTTGCTGTTTTCAAAGTTGTATGGTAACGCAAGGTAAATTGTTTCTACTAATTCTACTAACTAATTTCCTCCTTTTGGGGTTCATGAGATATTCGGCTGATATTGAGTAGGAAGACAAAGTCCAAATATGGAGTTGCATTATTGTTCTTTTTAGTGATTTGAAGCCGAATATCTCGTGAACCCCATGGCTTAGAGCTTAACGGCGATATATTGAAATGATATACTCACTATAACCTTTTCAACGATGTATGACACATTCGTATTGAGAAATAGACCAGCTCCCTTAAATTTTGTCCCATTCTCCCTTAAATTGTATTTTTATCATAAATGAAAGACTTTCAATTAACTGAGGATTACGCAGAGACAAAATGAGATATTAAAATAAATATTTCAAAAGAAGAAAATTAGTTCTTTTAGAAACCATTACATATTTTCTTGAAACAATTTATCTCGCGTTACCATAAAACGTGTTTTTTGATACCAGTGTTAACAATAAACAATAAAATTATCAGAGTTCATTTCCGAAACTCATATTGTAATATGTACATATCTATTCACCAAGTACGACGGGATCCCCTATAAGAAACTTCATTGAACCCTAAGGACATCAGTTTATCAATCAAAGTCTTATGACACAATTTACGAGTATCAATAGCTTTACTAAAATCGGTAAGAACACAATCGACTTGTTTTCGATCTTCAAGGGAATAAAGAAATAAAATTCACGACTGGGTTGCACGTACTTGCTCTTATGTTCAAAACGCTACATTTTTAAGAACATTATATGTAAGGATATGGAAATTATGAGAGAATTATGTTTAAAAGCATGAATTACGATATTTAAATAAGCTGAAATAACTTTGAGCGGTTTTCTTAAAAAATAATTTTTATATATCAAATTCTTAAAACATTTTTAATGAAAATTTTTTGTATGCAAATCATATATTAATTTATGTGTATATAAAAACAGAAATTCCAAAAAAAATTGTCAACCCGTTTTTGAGATATTTTCTAAACAAAAACGTTCTATGAAAAGCACTATTGATGTTATTTTTTTTTGAAAATTTTAGTAAGAAAAACTATTCACATTGTTAAGAAGCTTCTGTATAAAAGAATTATTGAAATCAAAATAACTGTTTTGGAAGGTACCATAAAAAAACAATTGTTTGGAAAATGGTTTTCCCTCCAAATGTAGCTTTTACCAAATATAATGTATTCAATTTTGTTTAAGAAAAGTTGTGGAGCAGTTTTTGAGAAAAATAAGTTTTTGTAAAGTTGCTTTAAAAAATGTATGGCAGGTACCAAAAATGTGTGGGCAGAATCACCAGAAACGACTATGTACCGAGTTTCAAAGAAAATCGATTTTTAGCCGTTTAAGCTGTAGCCGAACAGACATAATTTTGCCACCCACTTTATTAGTGTTCTCCATTTTCATAATGTCATGGTTGATTGTTATCTCGGATTTTTATTTATGTATGACGTATGGTTTTCAATCTGGCAATACTTTTTTCGGAGTTGGTCTATTTGACAGCTGTCACTTTTTTTATGCTCAGTTTGGTTTGCCTTGGACGGTGTTCACATTGGATTGAAAAACTGGACTTTTTTGATGTTTCAGTATTCGCATCTCGCTCCCACTTCTTCAGTAAAGGAAGATGTAAATACTGAAACGTCAAAAAAATCCAGTTTTTCAGTCCAATGTGAACACCGTCATGAATAGACTTAAGCCAAGTATACACGATTGGAGCATCTTCCAATATTGACACATATTTCGCAAAAAATTTTAACCAATTTTCTATAAACAGTGTAAACATTCAATCCAATCTGCTAAAATTGATAGAAAAAAATTGTTCAGCCGATTGTCAGTCAGTTTTTTAACAAAAAAATTGGCCGAATGCTTTCAATTGTGTGAGCATGTGAAAACACACGATTGACCAACTAATTGGATATTGGAAGATGTTCGTGCGAAGAACATCTTTCAATTTTTAATTGGCAGATAAGTTTTGTTTGTCGTCGAGGATATATTGGCTTTTTACACGATTGAAAGATCTTTCAATACTGGAAGACCTGTCAGAAGTCTTCCAATCGTGTAAAAAGCCAATTTTTAGTTGGAAGACAAAAAAATTTAACCAATTTTTTACCAAAAAATTGGCTAATTTTGGATAAAATTAACTAACCATGTAAACGGACAAATATCACTTGATAGAAAATTTTCAATTGGAAGCTTATTGGAACAATTGAAAGACTTTTGACAAGTCTGCCAATATTGAAAGATCTTCCAATCGTGTCGACATAGGAAATCCTTGGGCCATATTTCTTCAAAAATGAAGGCGGCCATAATGTTACAGTCAATTTAACATCGACGATTTTTTGTGGGGTCATGTGAAGTCGCTTGTCTACGGAGATAAGTCCGGAACGATTGAAGCCTTGGAAGAGAATATTCGTCACGTTATTGCTGACAAACGGCCCTAATTGCTGCAAAAAGTGGTCGAAAATTGGAACTCTTGGCTAGAATTTATTCAAGCCAGTCGTAACGGCCACTTGTCCAAAATCTTTTTTAAAACAAAGTGGCAAACAATTATTTTTATAATAAAGCTAAATTCTTGCGTTTTATTTCTTCTTGAAGACCACACGTCTTAAAAAAAAAACACCCGTAAGTTTCAGTACTTGGTTATAGATTTGTTTTATTGAGCTTTTAAAGTTTTTTTTAAGGTCATTCCAGGTCAATGACTGATTGGAAAGAATGGTCTCGTATCCCTTCTGATGTATACTAGTATGTCCAACCCTCGAAACTCGAGAGCAAATAACATTATTTGTAAATAAAAGCTGTCTTTAACGTAGAGAAAAAACTGATACCTCATTTACATGGAGAATTGAATCCGAATTGAATCAGGATTTCGGTCTTTGTAGACCTGTTGCTCGGCGAGCTGGATCGAATCGAAAAAAGAATATATGTAGATCGAAGGATTGAAGAATCGAGATTTCAGATGCTTGTTGGTGTGCGTGCGTAGTTGTGTATTTTTTGTTGGTTGTTCGTTATTTGTGGTCGAGATTTATTTTTACTAATAACGTCGCACCCACACAATATAAGCAAAAGTTTCACTTCAATTCCATTTGAATTCAAGCTTGAACTGTCATAAACCTGTTTCGAAATTTCGATCCGGTTGGAAACCGATCCTTCGATCTGTTCATGTAACGTTGGTAAGAGCTAGTCATTATTATTTTCTGCAGCACTGAACGTTGCCATCAGACATTCTAGTTATCTTTCCAGTCAGTGCTGGAAAATGGGTTGGTTGGTAGGTGGAAAAAATCGAAACTTAACATTTAGGCTACGACAAATAAAAACAAATAATTGTTTGGTCTCGCTCTCACTCTTGCTCGCACTTATAACGCAATTTTATTTTATTGTTTTTTAGTTTTTATGGTGCAGTTATTTAATAAATATTTGCATTTTGCACTTCTATGCAAAAAAAAATCGTTCCAACGATATATAATTTACATGCCATCAATTCAATTTCGCGAATGAAATTCTATTAGGAAGAATAGTTTTTTCGTGACAATATTCCTCGAAACTTTCAGTCGAAAGCCATCTTCTTGATTCGGCTACAGTTTGCTTTAGTGTCAACTGGCTAGTTATATTTTCAAATAATAACAAAGACCTTCCAGAAGCTGGTCAGTTGAAACTTACATAACATCATCTCTTGACTGCACCCATTTTAGTGCCTAACCTTTAATTTTGGATAAATTGAGGGCCCTCATGTAATTGCTATCGAGTTGGTTTGACGTTTGTTGAAGAGTCTTTAGCTGTGATTCCCATAATTTTGAATCTATCTGCAATCCCAGTGAATTCATATAAAAAATCTTTAATGTGAGTAAAATGCAAGTCAGTTTCTTTTGTATCTTCTTCTTCTCTTCTCAATAAATCATTTTCCCTTTTCAGCATTTTTTTGCTTATTTTCAAGTAGTTATATTTGTCTTTTTATCAGGCGCAATTAATCGGTATTTTCCTTATTCTCGGAGTCTATTGAATTCAGAGTTCATTGGATTTAATACTAATTCTTTTCTATATAAAACAACTAGCAAAACTTAAAATATTCACGATTACAATACATATCCTTTTTATTATTTTTTGTTCGAGTATAGGAAAAAAGATCAACCAGAAGAAACAAAACAATAGAAAAGAAAAGTCACATCACTGCCTTACACCCCTATATCTACCGCAGTTCTTGTACGTGTAAGTTTTGTAGTAGTATGGACCCGCTGTTGTTCGTTGTCGGCTTTTTTAATATAACTGTGTTTGTAGCACATATCAAAAATACCCTTCCACCTTCACTTTTTTAGTTAGAAAAAAAAAACAACACCCACAGCCTGAGCCGATTTTTATAAACAGTTTATGTATTTGAGGGAGGGTTGAAGGCTGAAGTATCTATGAAGCTTGTATATCCACTGTCGACACGACTGAATTCCTTTATTATCACAATCACTAGCAAAAAGCAGGGTGGAAAACGCGACAACAACAATGCAGCAGAAAGCAGCAGTTTTCCTTCGTTTTTCATCATAGGGGATGAAGAATGAATAATAAAAATGGTCTGGGGTGGCATGTGGCAGAGAATTTTGGTGTTGCCATTTAAATTAATAAGTATTAGAATGTCACTAGGATGCACTATTTATAAATATTATTGATTATATTGTTGCTTGGGTGATACAAAAAAGGGAGACTGTTTTATCAACAGCTAACATCTTTTTGGTTACCAAACACAATTTGTTTCTTGACTAATAAAGATAAATTAGGGAAAGGCGTCTACAATTCTATTCAGGCTTAACAACTTCGAGTGAATACGAGTATCTTACATGGGTAGTACGACAAATTCGGAGCTCAGACATAAAAAAAGGACAAATTTAAGAGGTAACATTGCGGTAACTTTTCGACCATGTAAGAAAAGTTTTATTGCTTCCGTTTGGATGGATTTACAAATGATGAACCCTGAAAATGAAGTAAGGCCCGCCTGGAAAAATGACAAATTTTTATTGATTTTAGTCAAGTCCCTAAAAATTTTTGTGATACGATGTTAAGGAGAATGCACCAACTCATCTGGTCGGAGAGAACCACCCTAAAAATAAGAGCTTTAAAATTATCTTTTTTGCTGTTGTGTGAATACCTGAAGCCACATCCACAAACTGTACCTGAAACTATTATACGTCATTTAAGTCAGGGTTGCCATCTCTTGAACAAGTTCGATAGCCCAATTTAGGAATTTGTGTAGCCCAAAATCGCAGCCGAAAAAGTAGCCCACAACAGTTAAAAAATAGTTTTCTCCTAACTTCAATCACAATTTATTTTTATTTTAAAAAACAACGGACAAAAATTAGATTTTTTGCTCACAAAGCAAGTTACCCGTTAAGTCAATAATGTATCCTTAATTAATAAACTGTAAGTCTATAAATGGAACAAAAATTATTTTTGCATCAACAAAAATTGGACTATTCAGTGAATAAAAAGTGGTGCCAAATTAGGGAATGCTTAAAGAGTGTGTTTAGGTGGAGAAAAGTGTTTTATTTAGGATTTATTTATACGAAAAAAAAAATCGGCCAAAATAAGATTTGGGCTATTAGTAGCCCAATTACGATTTGACTGTCATACTGAAATTGTTGTCAGCAATTTTGGAAAAAAAAGTAGCCCAATAGCCGATGGCAAGCCTGCTATCAGTGAGTTTGGACGCTGACGCTGTTTAGATTTGGAAGATTGAGACCGATCTCACGGTAGTTTCTGGACAAGAGAATTGGAGGTACAGGGACGTCGTGAGACATGAACAAAATATAAACACAGAACTCATGAGACTCATTTTATGTTGTTTCAATATGCAAAGCATTGAAGTTGTAGTTGTTTCTAAGTGTTTCGAAGTGCCTCAAATGTTTGAATACAGACAGGATGAGACTCACGATTCCGGAATCAATTTTTCCAATTTAAATGGGCTCTTGGGCAGGTAAATTTAACGAATTGTCCACACAACAGTAGGCTTTGAATAAAAACCTAAAACGTTTTAAATCAATAAGCACCACCAATTTTTCTACCTTAAGGCCCCTCCGGGGGTTAGAGATCCCCTTTTGTTATTTTTCATGAATATATAAAAAACTAAGCGTATAAGCCGAAATATGATCACCACCTACAAAAAAGCTTTTATTCCTATTTTGGGTTAGAGAAAGGTTAAGAAAGATAAAGGGAGTAGAAATGTCGAATATTTGAAAAACAATGTTATTAGCTTACATATTGATTTATGGTCATTCCACCGATGTTGTCAGGGAAAGTTGAAGTTTAAGACAGGTGGTTGTGTATTTTTAAACACCTTTATTTCATATTTTAAATACAGTGTTTTGTCATATAAGAAACACTGTATCTTCAAAAGTAATAAGTAAACAGTATGTTTCCAAGTTATTGGAAAATACTTTGTGAAATAATCCTAACACATCTTCCAAGAAAAATATTGTATAAGAGGGGGTGTATTTCCTCCTTGTTTTTATACGGAAGGGATTAATTCCTAAAACATTAACTTTGAGTAGATAAGTAGCTATAGAAAAACAACAGAAATAGCTACAATACTGTGAGGTAGCTTTTTGCAAAGCTTTAAACAGATTTTATTATTATATAACCAAATAACCTTGATAGATTCTGAACAACTCGTTTGAAAATTCAAAGTTAATCAAAAAAAAATTGAAAGAAATATTTTTTAAATTGATATTTTATTTTTTTATTTTACCTTGAAGTAGTAAATGTTCTTGTATTATTTAATATTGACATTAGCCTTAAGTCCAATGCTGAAAACCAGACGGTTGTAGGGTATTAAGTTTTTAAGGAAATTGAAAGTTATGAACACTTTGTTAAGAAAATAGTTTGGTTGGTGTTTAAATAAAGGGTTTTTCAACAGGGACGCTACAAAAGTAGAGCAACAGAGACAGAAAACGACGCCATATTTCTTGCCGCTCTTTTAACATTTCTCTTCAGTAAGGTTTGCCATTTCATGATGGAAAGAAATACGCGCCAACAACGAGTCGAAATTATTAAAATTTACTACCGAAATCCGGAGTCAGTGGCCTCAACGTTAAGAGCGCTACGTCCAATTTATGGTCGTCATAATCGTCCTAGTAGATCAACAATTGAGCGTCTATTGGAAAAATTCACAAAAAAATCCACAGGTGTAGTACAAAATGTTCCCGTGCCAGTGAGACAAAGAAATGCCCGTAGTGTCGACTCACACGTCGTTCTCAAGTGTTGGGCATCTCTGTGACGTCGTTGTGGCGAATTTTGCGAAAAGATCTTGGCCTACATCCTTACAAGATTAAATTGACGCAAGAACTGAAGCCGCTTGACCACCAGAAGCGTCGTATGTTCGTGAATTGGGCTGAGCAACAACTTGAAAATGATTCGGATTTTCATCGAAAAATCATTTTCAGCGATGAGGCTCATTTCTGGCTGAATGACTTCGTCAATAAACAAAATATGCGGTATTGATCAGGCAGCAATCCACACGTTCTCCATGAGTCATCATTGCATCCCCAAAAAAATTACGGTTTGGTGTGGTTTATGGGCCGGCGGCGTCATTGGGCTGTACTTCTTCCGTGATGATCAAGACCGGCACGTTACTGTGAATGGGGATCGCTACCGTTCAATGATAACCAAATATTTTTGGCCCCAATTGGATGATATGGACTTGGAGGACATGTGGTTCCAACAGGACGGTGCCACAAGCCACACAACGAATGTCACAATCAATTTATTGGAAACCAAGTTTGGAGAACGTGTTATCTCACGAAATGGTCCAGTCGCTTGGCCGCCTCGGTCGTGCGATTTGACGCCTATAGACTATTTCCTGTGGGGCTACGTCAAGTCTATGGTCTATGCCAACAAGCCAGCGACGATTGATGAACTTCGTGCGAATATCGAACGTGAAATGGCAGCAGTATCCACCGATTTATGCTTGAAAACCGTCGAAAATTGGGTTCAGCGTGTGGACTTCTGCAAGCGTGCCCGTGGTGGCCATGCAAAAGAAATCGAGTTCCATACATAATGGCATCGAACGTACTTTCACAGGAATAAAGAATTTCATTGATATCCAAAACAGTTTTTGTTTTATTTAAAAAAAAACGTTTGTAGCGCTCTTATTGAAACACCCGATATATGTTTTTATGGGTATATTTCACAAGTTTAGTTTAATTTTTTGCCTTTTAAACACAAGTTGTAAATTTTCCACAAAAAGCTAGATTTTCTTGTACATGTTTAAAAACTATCAGCTCCAAAAAAAAATCAACTCTTTATATCTTTCCGTTAAGAAATAAGATTTTTGACCTCTCGTTGTAACTCCTAATTCACTCTACTGAAAATTCAAAAAATCCCGTATTGATATTTGTTTTTAATAAAATTTCAAGGAATTGACCTTTGAAGCCTGGCAACCACTTATGCCATATTTCCACCAAAGGTTTATCTCAGTTAAGATTTAATTAATTTATTTGGTGTTTTCGCCGCACAAAAAGGCTTAAAAGAGATTTATTTTGACAGCACATTCAAAATGCAAATGCTGTTTCATTTTTTCTTATGAAGTGGAAGCTAGATAGAATGCTTCATTTGTGAAGAACTGAATGCAGCCACAAATGAATCTTGCAGCGCCATATAGGAATAGGTTAGTTCGACTTGTAAAATTATTTGTCATAGGAAGATTTAACAAGATAAATTTCTAATCTTCATGATTTATGAAATAAATTTGTGTGGTAAATCTTTGAGATTTTAAGAAGATTTGAGGTAAATCTTATTAATGTCATTCGTTTTTAATTGGATCTTTGGAGTACTCCTTTTTCACTCCTACTACTCCAATTTTTCCATTAGCCATAGGAATGGAACAGAACACAAAACCAAGCGAAAACGGCATAAATCTCAGTGTAGTGTTAGAACGTTGGAACAGGAAACATTTTATTAATTTTATTTCAATGTTTTCAGCTGATGTAAATAATTTATTTTCCAATTAATTGAGTTCCATTTTGTTAGTGTTCCACTGACAGAATTTTGAACGAAAAAAATGTTCGTTCGTATGCATTTTGATCAGGAGATTTTTTCGGTGAATTTTATGTTTGGTTTGGATATATTCACATGTTTACAACTTGCCAACTGACAATTTTTTCCGGTTCCATTTAAACGACTATCAGGATAAATGTATTCAAACTATCATACTGTTTCAACCTTTCCTTATCGCTATAGCTGGCCCTTAAATTGCGAATGACAATAAGCATAGATCCACTTTAAGGGGGGATCAAAAATTGTAACAACAATTAAAAACAAATTGTATTAAAAATACAATACAACCCAATATTTCAGCTGCGGGAGCTCAAAAGCCAAATATCAACGAATGAAATGAAATGAACATATTTTCAAGACTAACAAACATCCTTAAAATGTAACATGAGTTACACGGAACTTTTTAAAGGGAAAAGTAAAGATTTTTTGTTGGTGTAAGGTGTTTCTTACCTCTAAATCCCAGGGGTGTCGCCCAGTCAAAGCTGAGCAAATATAGAAATGAAAACTGTCTAGATTGGGGCTTGAACCACACGTTATGGATTCGTAAAACAAATCGAACTCGAGATTTCGATCAAACTTGTTATTACGGGAAGACGAACAAAAATTGGCCTCACAATTCTCTGCCTGTCCGTTGAACTATAGCCCTACAACTTTTATTAAAAATAAAAATAAATATATTAATTTTAGTAAAGGCTACATTTGAGTGGAAAATCATTTTTCAAAAAATGGTTATTAATGTTACCTCCCAAAGAACCATTATTTGTATTTTTGATTTTCTTCAAAACGGTTTAACAGATTTCAATAATATTTTTTAAAAAGAAGCTTATAAAACAAATTTATAGATTTTTTTACCAACATTTTCCAAAAAATATATTTATTTGATTTTTCAAAAACTTTGCTTGAAAATCAAATATTTTTATAACTGCATGGTGGATTTTTTTGAAAATCGATGTTTGAGAGTATTTTAATACTCTCTAGAATATTTACTTTTATGAAAAAATAACGGTACCTTCCATACATATGTTAAGAACCAACCACCTGAAAAAACACGTTAGTTTTTAATGGGACGCTAGAAAGTTTTACATTGATCCTAATATGGGCCTAGCGAGGGCAACTTTCGATTTTGTATCGGGCCTCACCCTTATAGTAACCTTAAGCCTCGACAGACAAACAGAAAATAATTAAAAATTGTCTTGATTGGGATTCGATCCTACAATCATCTAAATACCAGTTCAAAACGCTAACTACTGAGCTATTTTGCAATATAGTTGTGTGATGTTTAAAATGAAAAACACTACTTTTGTATGATGGGTATCTACTTTTTTTGTAATATATGGGGTATTTGTGATGGGATAAAAAAACTTATCCAGCATTTTTTTTTCTAGCGAGGGCCTCACTAGTATTTGACAAGTTTTCCTTGTCTTAATTGCCCCTACCCAAGCCTTTTCGGGGCCTTGACTTAACTTAACAAAAACTTGCCATTTTGCCAGGCGGGCATTTAAGGAAAATATTTTCTTTCTTAAAAACGGATTTCAAGATTTTTATAAAACCTTTTCTGTATGCTAAAATTAGTGCACTTAGCAACTATAAATAGCCTACCTGTCAAAGAACGGATTTGGATTATTTTTTTTAGTATAAAAACTTCAAATAAGATAAAACAAAAAAAATGAATTTAAAAAAAGTTTCAAACGGGTTTTCAATTTTTAAACGCTTCTCAAACTAACTCAAACTTATTTAAATTTCGTATTTAATGCTTTTAAACGTTTCATAATTTCCAAGTCTATACAAAATTTCTTAAACTCTCAGCGTCTTCAACATAAGAGCAAGTATTTTCTTCAAAACGGTTTAACTGATTTCAATAATTTTTCTTATACACAAGCTTCTGAAAAAACTAAATAATATTGGGTACCAGCATTTTTAAAAAAGTATTTTTTGAATTTGTATAAAAAAAATTTTTCAATTTTTTTTAAAGCTTCTGAAAAAACTAAATAATATTGTGTACCAACATTTTTAAAAAAGTATTTTTTGAATTTGTATAAAAAAATGTTTCAATTTTTTTTTTAAAGTCAAATATTTCAAATTGATTGCAATTTCAATTGATTTTAAAAAATATTTTTAAGTAAAATGGGAAAAAAAAGAAATTCGTAAAACATTTTAAAAATAAATTTTGGTATGCAAGCCGTAAGCATTTATTTATCTGCATATAAAAATAAAAATTAAAAAAAAAATTGTCAACCCGTTTTTGAAATATCCATTAAAAAAAAATTAAATATTTTTTTGAAATTCGGTACGCAATATTTAAAATCTTATTTGGAATTTGTATATAAAATATAAAAAATCCAAATCTGCTCAGCTGATAAAGAGAAAATTCGAAATTAAAAAAAATGTTCTATGAAAAGTACTATAAACAGTTCCTTTGTATTTGTAAATTTTTATAATTTCTGGTAGTATATCACACTAACTTCAGCATACGAAAAAAGTTTTATAACAATCATTTGAGCTGTGGGGAAAAAATATTTTCCGTTTTTTTTTTAATATTTTTATCAAATGTACTTTTTTTCCTGAAATACTTTAAAGGAACCTTAAATACCGAGTTTTACTGACTTGACCATGTAGTTTTCAAAATATTTGATTTTCTAAAAAAAAAAATAACATTTTAAAGATTTAAAAATATTTTTTTTTTGGAAAATTAAATTATTTATATTGTTTAGAAGCTTCTGTATAAAAAAGAGTATTGAAATCAAAATAACGGTTTTGAAGAAAATCGAAAATAAAAAAATTCTTTGGGATTTACCATATATAACCATTTTTTTAAACTGTTTTCCTATCCAAAGGTGGTCTTTACTGAAAAAAAATTTACTGCCTTTTTTTGAAGAAAAGTTGTGGAGTCATTTTTGAGAAAAATAAGATTTTATAAAATTGCAAAAAAAATTGTATGGCATGTAACGTTAATTGAAATGAATTGAATTTAAAATGTGTGGGCAGAATCAAAGAAAATCTTTATGTAAAAATTATTAAGAAAATCGAGGGGATGGCATTATTTACAAAAATAATACAAACATTTTTTATGTTAAGAAACCAACAATTTAAAATTAAGTATAACAAAGAAGGCGACACGTTTGAAACTGTATTGAAATTGAAGCGTATTTTGAAATTAAATTATAAATTATTCTTAAGCCACGATTATTTTACTATCAAGTTATATAATATTTGTTTTCAGAAAATTCTATTTTTTCAATTACAAGAAATGTCAAAGAGTTTCTTCTTAGTCTAACTGCTGATGAAATATTCAAAATTTAAATCTTTATCTTCACACAATTTGCTATGTGCTATGGGTTTCTAGAGGCTTTTATTGAAGCCCCAAGCAACCAACTTTTCGTGAAAAAAGGCTCAACCCAGTATATATGTACATAAATGTGCATACAATGATTTTTTTTAATTTATAATAATAAGTATAATTTTTAGTAATAAATATTAAATTTGTAGTAACACCAGGTCTTTAAAAGCTATTTTATGTAGACAAATTTCAAGAAAACTCTCTCAAAACGTTTTGAGACACGATTGTCATTTGTGCCTAATAATATATTATTTCAATTTGCTGTTTCCATGAATAATTATACATTTTAATACAAAACAGCAGCAATTAATATTTAATTAAAATTATATTATAATTTTTTGATTGATCATCTACTTCCATATTCAATTTATTTTTTTGTTCTCCTATAGCTTTTAAATCTGACCCAAAAATAGGGATTTGAAATATAATGTCTATCCATCGTCAGGAGGAGAAGTATGTTTTTTCATGCACATAATATTTTTCTAAGAAATCCAGCCAATGTTCAAAGAAAAAAAAAAAAAAAAAACAGGGAGCCCCCCTGAAGAAACAGATGGCAGAAAATATGTATGTATAGGGATGAAATCAAATGACCTCGAAACAGTAACTATAGGAACCAAACCAAGCAGAATAAAGCGTGGGAAGTTTACAAGGACATCTGATATTGTCGGAAAAGGAAAATAAGTGTTAGTGTGAAGTGTGAGCTATTAGCTTAAAATTTGTATAAATATAACTGCTGGCTAAATGTACAATGATTTGGTTTGAAAATCTACCTTTAATTATGTTGCTTTTATTTTTCTCTTCAAAAAAACAACAATAATATGGAAATATGCAAGTTTGTACGAAATTTAAATTCGGAAAAGAATTCTTAAATAATCATGTAATGGACAAGGTGATTAGAGGAGAAGGAAGAAAAGCTTTTGGCCTGCAAAATGTATAATAGGTGAATTTCAAATAATTTCGTACTGTTAAGGTCGACGTGCTGATAAGAATCTAAGTTTTATGACATTTGGGTTAAATTTAAAAATTAAATATTTTTTTATGGAATTATTCAGTTAACGCTATCAGATCTGTATAATAGAAGAATTTTTGAAACTATTTCTTTTCTCATCGTCATTTTTGATCTGTAATTAATAACTTATTTACGATAATTCGTAAAAAAAATAATTGTGAAACAAAGTATTTTGATTCATTCTAAGATCAAACCTTGAGCAAGGGCGGATCCAGACTTTGTCCCAGGGGGGGGTCACGTTTCTTAAAATTTCAATAAAGTATTGCACCCAAAAATAATTTTTACTTACGATATAAGGAAGTTTTGTTTTCGAGCAAAGTGGGTTGCACAATTCTGTCTGGTTGTTTGTCTGTCTATTCCTTGACAGCCTACAGCTACAGCCTAAACCACTGAAGCGCTTTTCTTCAAATTTTTAAATAATTTTTTTTTAATTCTTCGGAGGGGATATTTTTTACCTTTTAAAATTACGGTACTTGCTATACAACCATTAAGAAAAAGCTTATTTATCTGAAAAACGGCTTCAACGAATTTGATAAAAAAAACAGTAGATTACTTTAGGTATGGTAAACATTCTGGAAAAAAATCCGAAAAACTGTTAATAATGATACCTGCCATTTAAGGGTTTTTGAACTTCGATTTGTTCAAAGAAATTCAATCAAAATTTGCATGCAAAAGCTCCATAAGAATCTCAATAATATTGCATATAAAAAAAAAAGTAAATGATGGCCTCTAAAGAAGATATTAATTTTTGTTTTGAACATTCAATATTTCAAGAACGCGTTGATAAATTGTTTTGAAACTAGTTTATAAATGTATTTTAAAATTAATTATTATTTAATTTAAAATAAAAAATTGCTTTTTGAGAAAATCGCTACAACGATTTTAATTTTTTTTTTTGTGCTTATATTCATATTTCTTCAAGTTATCAAATTGGTTTTAAGCTTAAAGCTATCTGAAAAGTTGTTAAACACTTAAAAGAACAATTTAAGTAGCCTTATTTTATACATTTTTAAATTCTTTATATATGTAATTACTGGCATATTTTAAAAATTCTTAATTACAGGCAATTTGAACATCAGAGCAAGTACCTGCAGTACAGTCGTACATTTTATTTTCATTGAAAATATTTTTTTTTAAATAAATTAATTAATTAAGGAATTGAAGTCAGAACAATAAGATCGTATTTAGTCTACAAGATCTATTTTGATCTCTTGCCTGGCAACTAGAAGCTACTTTTGTTATAAAGGGTGATTTTTTAAGAGGCTTAGAACTTTAAAAAAAAAAAAAAAACACAAAAATTAGAAAAAATTAATGAAATATTTATTTGAATCGATAGTTTGAACCTTGCAATTTAATGTTTAAAGATAATTTCATGCAAATGTTGACCGCGGCTGCGTCTCAGGTAGCCCATCCGCTGAGTCCAATTTTGGCATACTCTTTCACACATATCGGCCGGTATCTCACGAATGAATGCATGGATGTTGGCTTCCAGTGCGTCAATCGAAGCGGGCTTGTCCCTATAGATATTAGCCTTGACATACCCCCACAAAAAATAATCTAATGGTGTCAAATCGCACGATCTAGGCGGTCAATTGACCGGCCCGAAACGTGAAATTAACTGTTCACCAAACTCGCCTCGCAATTGCGCCATTGTTTCGCGTGCTGTGTGGCATGTGGCACCGTCTTGTTAAAACCACATATCATGCAAAAAAAGTTTGTTATCATCGCTCAGTAGCGTTCACCATTGACAGTAACGCTGCGATTCGCATCATCTTTGAAGAAATATGGCCCAATAATGCCGCCGGCCCATAAACCGCACCAAACAGTGGCTTTTTCGGGATGCATTGGTAGCTGTTGCAATGCTTCTGGCTGATCTTCACTCCAAATGCGGCAATTATGCTTATTTACGTACCCATTCAACCAAAAATGAGCCTCATCGCTGAACACAATTTTTCGATAAAAAAGCGGATCCACGGCCAGCTTTCCAAGAGCCCATTCACCAAAAATTCGGCGTTGTGGTAGGTCGGCTGGCTTTAGTTCTTGCACCAGCTGTATCTAAAAAGGCTTTACGCCCAAATCCTTCCGCAAAATTTTCCACGTAGTGCTGTAACAAAGGCCTAACTGCTGGGAACGGCGCCGAATCGACATTTCGTGGTCTTCTGTCACACTAGCTGATACGGCCGCAATATTTTCTTCACTACGCACAGTACGTAAACGTGTTGGTGGTTTAATGTCCAACAAAGTAAATTTGGTGCGAAATTTGGTCACAATCTTCCGAATAGACTGCTCAGAAGGTCGAGAATGCCGACCATAAAATGGAAGCAGCGCGCGATGGACATTTCGAACCGAGCACGAATTTTGATAGTAAAATTCAATAATTTGCAAGCGTTGTTCATTTGTAATACGATCCATGGTTAAATTGCAAACCAAACTGAAGCTGTTTGACAGTGACACAAGGTACTAAACACACGTCAGCTGTCAAAACCAGTATTGCCAAAACCAAACCAGCTAAAAAATCACCCGTTACTTAGTACTTTCCTTAATGACATCGGCACGTCAAAATTACAAAACAAAAAACTTTGTATTCCCAAAATGGTGCACCCAAGATAGTGGGAAAGCGTAAGCAATTACTGTCTTGGGAAGACGATGTAAAATGAGGTAGTTTTTCCATAAAAAAAAAGGCTTGCTACCACTCATGTCTTCGAGTTGCTCTATGCTTTAAGTTACTTCATAGTGCTAGAAACTAAAAGTTGATCGCAATCCACAACTTAGTTGCCTAATGGTGGCTTGACCTTGATTTTGAGATTAAGCGATATGTCATTTAGGATATTTGCAATGAATGTATGCAATCAGTAAAAAGTCCAAAAAGTTTAATTTTATAAATTTGTTGAGTTGAAAATTTTGAATCAACTGTAAAAGTTTTTCCAAGTACCGCCCAATTTTTCGCACTTCACTGTGAGAAATTTGCAAGATACCAAAATCTAAAATATCGAAACTGCATTATTTATAGATCTTGAAAAATGATATCTCACACTAAGTAAAAATAAAACATTGCATTCTCACCTAACAATCTTGCAAATGTCAACCAAAATCTCGAAAATTAAAATCTCGAATACCTACTCAAAATTGAGTGGTCACATAATTAGCGGGATTTTTATTTGCAAGATCTCGAATGCGAGTTTTTCATTGGCACGGTTTTGTAATTTGTGCCCAATTCAAAAGGCCGTTGATAAGGTCAATTAGCTACATTAATTTGTTGTGGATTTGTTCTAATGGGATTTTAAAGTTTTGAAAAAATTTTTAGGTACCTTATTAAGGTTATCTTAAGAATCAAATATTAAATAGTGTTATTAAAGGTCACCTAGATTCATTGGTGACATACATTTTTTAAATGAATTTTCAAAGTTTTTTCATGTTTCAGTATTATTTTTTGAAAATTCTATGTCTGAAAAATTATCAACTGTTACTACCTGCCCTTAAATGACCAGTAACCTTTCGAAGTGTACATATACGGGATGCCATGAAATTTGTCATCTGATTCGGTGTACGGTTACAGAAATGTTCACAAAATCATCAAATCAATTTCAAATTATTTTTACGGTAAAACTAAAAGTAGAGTTCTGTATTATTCTTGAAATGAAAACTTTTATTGTTTTTCTGGCGGAAGAATTATTTTTTCAACTTTTCACGAACGATGTACATATCGTCGACTTTCTGTCAAAACCTATTAAGTCCTTAAATGACATTTCAATGTTCTTTTAGTCAACAATAATTACTGAATTCGAATATCAATGTCTAGTGACTGTGTCATGGTTTCTTTTGGCTCTATCAACCAATTTTGGTAGACCATGCTTGCGCTGGAGAGATGGCGTAGACCAGGACGCCCGAAGCCTTGGGGTGCGCAACTGGATGGCGTCAGCTCGAGACCGGGATAGGTGGAGAGACTTGGTGAAAGAGGCCAGGACCGGACCCCGGTTGTCGAGCCGATGATGATGATGATAACCAATTTAAAAACCTTTCATTATCTTAATATTCCATTTTATTACCTTTTAAATCAGTGTTTTGTGTCTTCTAAGCAATTTTTCAAATTTGAAATTTGTTTTGACAGAAGGCCCACGATATGTATTTTTTACTTTGATTTTTGTGTTTTAACTCTTTAAATACGCACGGTTAATTAAAATAAATTTGAAGGCGGATAATATCCTTTGAGCAGTGAAATTTTTTGTTTATGATTGAATTCATCTGTCTAATATCTTATATCTGGGAAAAGCCCCAGGGGGGGGTCATGACCCCCATGACCCCCCCTTGTATCCGCCAATGACCTTGAGACGACAAAACTAAAATTAATGGAAAATTATTGAACAGTATATTGGGTTTAACAAGGCTACGGAAATCACAAGTTGTGTAAAAAAAATTCTCAACCCATTGTTTATGAAAACAAACAAGTATTAATGTTCATATCTACTAATAAGCATAGAAACGTTCAATTTGAAAGGCTAGAACATTGAATGGCTTAGTACAATCGGGATTTCTTGTTTGTTTAGGGGCTGTTTTGTAAGTTTTGTTGCTTCATTTAGCAATTGTTATTGGCTTTCACATATATATTCGAGATTCTATGATTCGGGATTCTGTCATTCGGAATTCTGTTATTCGGGATTCTGTCATTCGGGATTCCATCATGCAGGATCTTAACCATTCGGAATTTTGTCATTAGGAAGTTCGGCATTCGGGATTGTTTACCATTTCGAAATTTTGTCATTCAGGATTTCGTACCCAACACTTATTAGCATGAGTCGAGAGTGGAAAATTTAGTGCTTGTGAACAATTATTATTTTTTAGAATTTAAAATGAAAACGCATTGAAACACTTTGAAATAGTAACAGAATTACGAAAAAAAAAAAAGTTTCGAAAGATTGAGTTTCGAAAAAAACGAAGCTGCAAAAGGAGTTCGTTTTGAAAAGCCAAAGTTACGCAAGATAAATTATTGATGGACAAAGTTTAAAAAAAAAAGGCTTCGATATCCTCGGAACTTCGTTATTCCATGAGCGATTTAAACGAAATTGATACATGCGATAGCAGATATAGAATTTACATCACATCTTGGGTTACATTTAAAAATTAAATATTTTTTTGTATTTACAATAAAAATCTTTTCAAAACAGGGTGTTTCAAAAATATGTCAACATACTACAAACTAGTTTTTCCTTGAGCGATTTCAATGAAATTGACACAGGTGATGACAGGCTAAGACATAACATACAAAAATACTTGCAACACAGTGTGTTTTAAAATTATTTCAATTTACGTTATTTCTTGAACGATTATATTGAAACTGACGCAGGTAATAGCTGAAAAAGACAAAAATATTTTCAAAACGAGGTGTTTGAAAGAATATTTCAACATCAACAACGGTTCTTTTTGACAGGTCGGTTTTAAAAAACTACAGAGGAATTGCAATATTATCGGCCATTTCGAGAATATGATAGGTTGTGTGTAGGGTTGAGGCCAGTGTAAAGTGAACATCAACAGTTTTCTTTAAAGGGAGGTCTACTACAACCAATCTTTGTGACTGCACTTCTTATATTTTAACTGAAATGGAAAATAGAAACCAAGTTGACGCAATCTACACCGACTTCAATAAGGATTTGACAGAGAGACATTGGATTGTTAACTTTAAAGTTACAGAAAATTGGAGTTCGAGGTAATTAATTAAAGTGGATTTTTTCGTATTTATCAGACAGAAAGCAGTATGTGAAATTTTGTGTGTTCCTCAAGGTAGCCACCTTGGTCCCCTGTTCTTTTTGTTATTTAAATTGTTTGAATATTGCCGGTTTCTATTTGAATATTGCCGGTAGGTCAAAAGAATTTAATAACCCTTACTTACATAAGCAATTTATTTTTCCTTAGTTCATTTTCTTCTAGAGAACTGTCGCATCGTTTGGTCACCTTTATTTGATGTCGACGTTTAAAAACTAGAACCCGTACAAAAACAATTCCTTTTATTTGCAGTAAGAAACTTCAATAGGAATTGCGAAAATTTTGTGTTGCCACCATACAATAGCCGTTTAAAACTAATAAATTTGTATGAGTCTTGCAAACCGAAGTATGCTTTCTGAAGCCCTCTATATTTATGATATTTTGAATGGTAACATTGCTTCAAGCACTTTATGTTCTAAAATATGTTTACAAAATTTTCGTTGTCTAAGGTACACCAAATTTTTTAAAGAAGCAATACACAAAACAAGCTATGCTAATCATGAACCGTTCAACCGTTGTACTATAATATTTAATAAATACACTGACTTCTACAATACCAATATGAGTAGAGAAACTTTCAAAGGAATTATATTGTCTCGAACGATGAATGCATCTTCTTTGTAAATATTGTTATCTATATTCTTGTTTTCTTATTTTATTTAAATATTACTTAAACTTATATTTAAAAAATGTATATTATACTATTAATCAATTGTTTATTTTTTTTCGAAATGATGTAAATCCATTTTCGAAGCTTTAAATTTTGTCTGATATTGACAAAAAATATAAACTTAATTAAACTAAACTGTTGTTCTTTTTCTGAACTGCAATATTTTGTATTGTTTCAAGATATCGTGGAAGCCCTTTTTTAAGATAGCGGCCAAATGGGGGGTACATAGTTGCAAAATCAATTATTTAGTTGTTTTCGAAATATGTATTAAGTTATCAAAAAAAAATTGAATATTTTTTAAAAGTCAAACAAAAAAAATTAAAAACAAATCGTAAGATAGCTTATAGCTCAAAAACAAGTATGTATTGACATTTGTTTACCTCAAAACACCATAAATATATGCAGATCAAAAATTAAAAAAAAATTACAGTGGTTTTTCTGAAAAAACAATTTTTGGATGAAATCGGTTGAACCGTTAATGAGAAAATTAAAAAAACCGTTATAAGGCAGGAACCATAAATAATAATTGCTGATGAATTTTTTTCGAACAGTACAGATGATACACAATAATACACCGTTATTTTTGGAGCTAAAACAAACAATTCCCCCTCTAGACAATTACAACAAACAAATTTTAAGTTCAAAATTGAAGAAAATCGCGTCATTGGTTTATGCTGTAGGTCGAGGGCAGGCAGAATTGTGCCACCCACTTTTTTTGTGTACTCTATGCTCGATGTTATGTTTGATTGTTATCCTGAAATTTTTTAACAGCATAAACCAAAAACTTGACTCTTGGCTAAGTAGAAATACCTATGTATATATAAAATAAAATTTATTAGAATAATTCAGTTTTCAAAAGAATACCGAAAATCAAAATAATGGTTGCTTGGGAGGTACCCTTAATAATTTTCACTCATATTTAGCCTTACTAAAAGTAATATATGTGAACTTGTTTACGAAATGTTCTGGAACCGCTTTTTGATAAAAAAAAAATATATGTAAAAATACAAAAAAAAAACGGATGGCAATGACCAAAAACAGCTATTTACCAAGTAATTGGTTAGCAATAGATCTTTTTTTAAATAAAATTTTTAAGTTTTTTTGATTTGGGTAATTAAAATAACAAGTCAATGTCATTTGAAAAGTCTCTAAATGGTCATAAAAGGTCAAGCAATTTCAATCATTTAATCAGCCCAAGATGTAATTGATCAGCTCAAGATGTTTCAAGGTGGGATTTGTAAAAAATTAATTGGTCAGTCATAAGATTTTTTGTTTTGAAATTCTTAAATTATTTTTTTTTTCTACGAGTAAATGCTAGTAATATTAATATATTACCAAATAATTTTTTCTAAACCCAAAACTTGTCTAATAGTAACTAGTCAAATATATTTGTTAAGTTTTCGTACAAATTATTAATAACAAATTGATAATTCGACATGTTTAACACAGTCTTAGTAGGGAATCCTGTAAAAGGATACGTTATTGTTACATTTACGTACATAAGTACATACAAATTAATAAGCAGATAATTATGTTTTTATGTTTGTATGTACATACATTTAAAATTGGTATTAACAGCCGTTGACATCTAATTAAAAACAATTTTTGTTAAACAACAAATAAAACATTTTCCTATTAAATTTGATATTATTAATTTGTTCATAGATTTGGAAACATTTTATGCAAAAAATATAACAATATTTATTTTATAAGTATTTTTAAAGATCTGTTCCCAAATCTATGTAAAAAGATAGAAAAGAACAACAAATTTTATTTGCTCTTCAACAAAAATCATTTGTAACTTGTGGTCAATGGCTTTACTGTATGTACCTACAGATTTTTTTTAAATATTAAGAAATAGAAGTCTTTCAAAGTGGCTTACTCTTTATAGGTATGGCCAAGCATAGTAGGTGAAAAATGATTTCACTATTGTAGGTCACTCCTACCCAAAAATTATCAATATCAATTTGCAATGCTTTTTAAATGTGAAAAAATGTAGGTATTTCTAGTAAAAAAAAAATTGTCAAACTTTAACAAGCCATATGTCATAGTCACACATTACATTACCATTGGCATGGGAAAAAAAGTTTCGTAAATAAAATAAACAGAATTTCTAATTGGAATATTGATGCTTATGTGTGACGAGGGGTAATGAGCAAAGTATGTAAATAAAAGATCAATTTCCAGCTGTTTTCTTATTCATCCAAAATAACAACAGCAACAGCAAAAACCACCCCATAGGCTTAGTTACCAAGTAAGCTTTAGCGAATATTGTATGTAATACAAAGTCAATTTTAGTTCTTTCTGAATAAAATCATGAATATAAAATACCACCTATCGAAAGTAGTTGTTCTTAAAGCTAACCTAAAACCGGCAACACTGATGTCAAAGATTGTGTGCTGTCAAACAGTGGAGCGGTGGTGGTTGGGTTTAGATTTTTGGATTGGGGTGACGATTGTGATGGTGATGAAGAAGCCGATAGATGGTGGATGGCGGTGGTGGTTTTTACCCCACAAAAACACAAAGAGGGTGGAAGTATAATGTACGGCATATATGTGCCCAACATACATATGTACTCTACACACGGAATACAAACACTATATTAGTAGACGACGATATCCCGGTGAAACGAAAACGACTACTGTTGGAAAAAATCAATAAAAACGCCATTAGCCAAAGTCGAGAAGGAAGAAAATCGTAAACCAAACGATATTCGAAAAAAAACCTTCTGTCCCCCTTGTGTTACCATGGCGACATGCTCTTTTCTTATTTTAACTTTCTATGCACTTTATCGATCACGTGATCTATGATTACAAGAAAAAAAATCACTTTTTCGTTAACAGTTAAGATAACTTTTTAAAAAAAATTTGCGTACCTGAGGGATTTTGATTGAAGTGATTGCCGTTGGTCTGGTAGCGTTGTGCAACATGATTGTCGTTGGCGTTGCTGCCATTTACGCCTGGTGTTGTAAAAGCGCCCGGCGTTTGTGTATCGTGTCCAAATTTTGCCGCAAATTGATGGATACCCGAGAATGGGCCCCCAAATGCCGAAAAATTCATCATTTTCCTCTACTTTTTTGTGGAAAATCTCCACGGTTCTCCGGCAGAAAAATGTTTAATGTATCCCGGTTGTAGCAAAAATAGTCTCCTGTATATTGTAAGCGACAACGATGGTGCCACCCCTTCAGCTTCAATTGAATAGAACAGGGTTCACTCTCACTCACCCGCACACTGCTGCACTACTACCAAACGGCCCAACTCAAACTAGGAAGAATGACGAACAGGCAGCCGGATGGATGATGGCTGGCTGATGATGATGACTGTATGGTGTATTTTTTTAATACCACCGCAGCAGCAAAAGGGAAGAAAACACAAGAATGTGGTAATGGCCGTGGATCTAGCGAGAGGTCTTTCGGTTTTATCGCCACACTACCCGCACGACAGCACTATACTAACGGGAATATAACGGATGACGTGATGAGGAGGGTTGAATTATAATTTTCCTATCCTATGCTTCTTTACTGTTTTTTTTTTTTTTGTTTTTGTTTTATTTCACGATAGTGTAATGTGTTGATGTATGTTTTAGATTTTCCTCTCTATTTTCCAGAGGGGGGTTGTGTATTGGTGTTTATTAGTGTATGTGTGTGTATAGTGTAGGACGTAGGAGTTGTTAGGGTATGTTTGTGTTTGTGTTGCACTCACAATACACTTATAATTTCACCATTTTCATTTGAGCACACGGATATGGAGACATGAAGTATTGAACATGGAAACACAACACCAAAAAATATAGGAAAATTGGTTAAGACTTTAACTTAATTTTTTTCCCACTTTGAGAATTAAAAAACAAACATTTCTTTATTAATTTTTTTTACTTCCTTAACTTAATAAAACAATATTTTCACACAAAAAAACACAACATTTTAATACAAATTGATTGTAAAATTATTTTTTTTTAATAATGTAAATATAGAAAGGAAAAACAATCGGGAGCACTGGAGTAGAGATGCTTTAATGTGTGCCGCGGTAGAGCTGTATGTACACACTATTTCATCGAAGGAAGCGAAGAACACGAAAACCGAACACCGCCGAGCCGTGGAGATAACGAGACAAGGATGATGATGCCATTGCCTTGCCATGCCATGCCATGCTAGTAGCACCATCTTCCCAACCATGCCATTACTTATTACCACCATTATCAAAAATCAAAAACAACGATTAAATGGGTGTATGCGGCGTTTTTTTGTATGAATGGAAAAGGGGAGCGAAAGTCCTTGAATGTTAGACACATTTTATGTGAATGTATATAAATAAAATTTTACTCTCTATCTGCGCGTTTGTATGTGTATAATACTTATTTCTTTTATCACTTTCATTTGAGTAGTACTGGCGGTGCAAGTGAAAAAGCAAGTGCTGCCGCTAAAGTGAATGCACTTTGAGATTGGGACTTTGCCATTGCTTCTTTGAGTGTATGTATTTGTTAACATGAAGAAGGAAATAAAATGATCCAAAAAGTAAACAAGTTTTGAGTTTTTCTAGATAAAGAAAATAATTTTCTCATTTACAAACAAAAAATTTTGTACCTTGATATCAGGCTCTTTAATGAAACGCGGAGGAATATCCAACTAGACACTTTCAGTTCGATATTTGTGTAATTAAATCATTTCCAATTTTAAAAACGAATACGTAGATATAAATGTACTTAACGGAAGGTTTCTCCAATAAGAATAATAAAAAAAAGACTGTTTTCAGATTTGAATATGAACCGGAAATGAACTGATTGCGCCATCTTGTGCGTATAAACTGCTATAAATATGAATGCGGTTTGTGTTTATGGTAAAGAATTACTGTAGCATGTGCTATTTTTGAAAGTGAAAGTTCAACGTCACCTATTGCCATATAGAATAATGACATTTTGTCTTTTCATTTTTAACGAAAAAGTAGAATTCGAATTTTCAAATCTGAGGCAGCAGGGATGGATGGTGAACGGTGGACTTGCTTGATATTATGCTTTTTTCATGTCAGTTTGCTTAATGTAATTTTTGCACTTTGAAGTAAAAAGCGCCAGTCCATTTTCCAAGAAAGTTTGTATACCATCCCGATTTGGGAACCCAATTTTGCAATTTATATTTTTTTAACTGTCCAATACCAATCGTTGGTGAATGTTTGCGACTTTCAGCCCTATTCTGTTATGCATCGGGTGAAATTTTCTTAAAATATTCACCAATCATCATTTTGTTAACATTCGCAGGGAATCTGATTCACTTGTTGGTAATATTTTGCGGTATTCTACTATTCACGTGAACCATTTGTTTTCATACAACTCCGGTGTCCGATCCGCATATAAAAAGATTTGGATTTGTTCTTTTTGGTTGCATATAAAATCACTGTGCTTAAAAATATAAGTAAAAACTACATTTTTGTTAGCTATTTGCTACACAGACTGTTTATTAACGTTTTTTGACTCAAAACAATAAATTTGAGAGCAATTATCACTTTTATTTTTGCATTGAAATTAAACCCAGTCAAAACCCTTTCTTTGTGAAACTGAAAAAAAGTCGTAGCATCATACATTTATTTTTTTTTTCAATAAATTATTTAAAACGATACACCAAAACTATTAATGAACTGAAAACAACAAGGTTTTATTAACAACAATTAACCAAAACTATAAATGAATTGAATACAACACATGATTTTCACTTTTAATAAACAGCTGTGGCTCGCATAAATGTCGAATCGGGTTGTGATAGTGCAGTTCGCCCGACGGATAAGATAGTTCGGAAGGGAATCGTTTCGATGAATCGAATCTTCGATGAATTCGGAGAATTCTAAATGTCCATGTGGAAAAACGACATTATATGTTATTTTGGTCTTTCGATACGTCTTGCACTCTGAGGATTCCATTTAAAAGATTGCTTCGCGATGTTATTATGTTATTATTTAACTCTTCCACAAGGATAAACGTTTTGCTAAATGTATTTTTTGTACTTTTCATGTTATAAAAATTATTTGTTATACAAATTATTTTCTATAAATGCCCAAATTTGAGAGCAAGGAGAGAGGATTCATCTACTCAAACAGCCTTCACTAGTAGTTGTAACATGCATGCACTTGCTTCAGGATCTGATTTCAACAACTTAAACTCCAACTGCTTTTGTTCGATTTTAGAAGGTGAATCGCTGCTCTTACCTCTTCACTCGCTTGGGAACTGGTGTCCCTACCTTTAGGAAGACCTGCTTGAAATTGTAAGTTGAGGATCCAGATTTGCGTCCTGGACATCGTTGAGCAGTCCAAAAACAATGTTTCCTCCGCAGCTAATCTTCTATAGTCACCAACAGGTGGACATTCACATCTAAAACAGGATGATTCATTGTGCTACGTTATCCGGTCCGATAAATGTGTTTGGTGATTTTTGTATGTGGAAAAAGAAAATTAACCTTTTTTAATATTGGAAGCGCATTTTTTTTAATTATATAGGAAATTCGACGAATTCTGAGCTTAAAAAAAAATCCAATAGAAAGAGAGAAAGAGATATATTAATTTATAATTACCCTTGTTTAAGTCATTCATAATCCTCATATCCATCTGTTTTTGATAATTTAGCTGATTGTATGTTACTGCAAGAGCCACATCACTTCGGCAAGATCTTTCCTATTTGTCGTGCAGTAATTTGTCTACTAGCAATGGGAAAATTACTTAGCAGTAAAAATCCAAGGTAATTTTTCAAACCAAATTCAGCGGTTCAATTTTGAATCCGAACTAAGCTTGAATTTAGTGATGAGTCCGAAGCAGAGATGTCCAAATAATTTTATACATATGTGGAAAAAAAAAACTGGTATGAAAATATAGTACAAGTTCGCACAACTTTTTTCGGTCCATTAAACACCACGGTTAATTGATCGAAAAAATTCGACAACGTTCGGTACAATTAAACGGGGAACACTGTTAAATTTTGGTTGTTCCCCAATTTTTTTTTTGATTATTCTAATAAAAATTACTGGACTAAAATCCTATCTTCCACCATGAGTTAAAATGATGGTCGAATTCATAAATGAAAAAATGCCCCAACACTGCAAAAGTAATATTCCATTTATTCTGGCAAATAATGTTGGATTGACAGTTTTCTTTTACTTTATAAGAAGCGTGGGTGTGCTCTCAACAACGACAACCAATTTTATAAAAAATGTACATAAATAGTATCTTTAAACAATTGTTTTTGGCAATGTTGCGGAATTTGCATTTATGAACTCGGGGTAGTCCTTCAAAGTATCCGGACATTTTGGATATCTGAACTAAACGCATTATGTCGGATATAAGAATAGATAAATGAGACCGTTGAAAAAATAAAACACTACCATTTGATGGGGGTAAAATTAAAAAAATATATTTAAAAAATAACGAAAGCACATACAATGATGTTTTATAACTTTTTTGAAAGCAAACATTTAACTCTTTTTTTTTTAAACAAGTTATTTAAGTGAATCGGACTTGAGAGATTAAATTTTAAGTCAAAATTGTAAATTAAACGTTTATATTCTACCTTTTCTTCTGCGTAAATTATCACATAAGCGCTTTAGTTCACTTAAGTATTTAAGTACTACTATTCTCACCTCTTGATCAAAGTGGGGGGGGGGGGGGGGGTATAAAACAAGCTTGATTTCACATTTTTGTGTTGGGTAATTACCACTTTAGTTCACTTAAAAAAAAAAAAAAATGATACTGTCGTTTTCCGTAAGTGTAAACCGTGAAACAGATTAAACCAGCAACAGCGGCTGCCATCGTCCTAAAACTAAGTTATTTCAATAGCTTAGCACAAATTACACCAACACCAGCAACGTCAACAGAGTTGTTAGGACATAGTCCTAAATTTTCTGTTGCTGGTACATTGCATTAAGCTGTTTTTGTTTTTACTTTTGTTTCTATGTTAAAAGTCAAACAGATGAAATGACAGTGCTGGGGGTCGATTCTCTATCTGTGAAGTGAAAAATTTGATTATGCTTTCACGCCAAATGTGATTTCCGAAGTGTGAAAAAATGAAAACAATTGCCAAAATGTTTTTATATGAAAATTCTTTTATCACAATCAATTCATTCTGTGAAAACCTGTGAAAAGATAAATGATAAAGAGAAACAATATATGCTCATTATATACACCCAAGTCACCATCTCGGTCTCCCAATGACACATCAACCATCCATTGAGAGAGATGAGATGCATTTCTCATATAAGTACTTTTTAGTACTCTCTTTGTCAGTTGTTTTTTATAACGAGTTCGGGAATCGCCTTGCGCATGTTAAGTGCGCCATGTGAAGTGATAAAATGATAAAACTGTGAAAACTGAAATCATAATTTTTTTTTCACTTCACGTTTTCACAATTAGGGAATCGACCCCCTAGTGGCAATATGTTTAAAAAATATTTGCCAGCCAGCGTGCTGTTTTCTGTTGACGGTGCTGGTGCTGGTTTTGATGATCCGATTATAAGAACTCATGTTTTAGCTTTTAAGCAAACCTTATCGGCCTTTTATTTGGAACTTAATGAGTAAGGTTCGCATAAAATGGATATATCTGCAGACCATACAATTAAGGTGTTTATGCTTAGAGAAAATAATATATCAAACATGTTCTAATTTCTCAACAAAAATAATAATTTGTAATTTTCAATTTTCTCAAAAACTAAAAATCACAATACTAACCAAATATAGAAAGAAAGTTTCGGGTAGGCTATTCGAGACTTTTATCCGTACCGTAAGTCTTGAAACTGGCCGTTAATGTATTGAATAAGAAGATATTTATTTATTATTCAAGAAAAATCGTTTCTAATTAGCTATTGTGTATATATGTTATATGTACATATGTAATTTTGTGTACATTTGGGTTATCGTCTAATCCATTCTTATGTTTAATTTTTAAATTAAGCTCATTTAATGAAGAATAGAAAAACAAAAAATTTTTAAGCCCCTTACACCTTAAAATAATGAAATGATTTTATTAAAATGTTGAACTAAGTTTTTGGTGATTCCCTAGAAAGGAATAAAAATGTTTAGGCTTGAAAAAATAACGATAATTCCCACACAAATCCTATGAAAAAGCTTATTAATTTTAAAACCGGCTCTAACGATTTCACTTAAAAAAATCTGGCCACATTGAGAATATTCGGAATAGCATTTTGCGTTTCTAAATTCAACGGAATATAAACCATTTTTTAAAATAATTTTAAACATTTGGAATGCAACCTTTTTACTCCATAGGTATAAATGGTGGCAGAATATAAACAGTTTGGGTTATGATTTTACTCAGGGAACATAGAATCCTGTACTTTTCTGCAGAGAACACATTCATAAAATATAACTTATACCCAGCTTAGGAAAATGCTGGCCATACAACATAAAGCCATCGAGCCAACAGCCAAATGCCATCGCGCTGATAAAGAATCGGTCTCGTCTGGGGTGGAGCGGCAGCCGATTTTTTTTGGAATTTCAGCCAATCTGAAACCCAACCAAGACAGATGGATCGGATGGCTCTGTTGTGTATGGCGAGCTTAGAAATTCCGATTATTGAATCTCCCACCAAAGACAAAAACCAAACATTTACATATTTATATACAACATACCTACTTTAAAACTTGTTTCTCAAAAATTCACCAAAGAGCTACTAAATATTTCTTTAATAAGCGGGACTAATGAAAAAAATTACAATTGGATTGGTATGATGAACAAAAATACGAAATGAATGGTTATTAAAATTGCACACTTCAAATTAGATTTTTTTAATTTACAATTCCAACGCTTGGTAGGCAGTCAGTTAACACTTTGATGTAGATTTAATTTGTCTTCAATTTCTAGATCCATAATTCATTTGCCAATACACACCCTTTAGATTTATTTATGTGCAATAAACTTTTTTTATTTACATTAATTCTTATTTTTATATGGTAAATATTCTTCTTTTGTTTAAATTATGTTTTAAATTTATAGTTTTAGTTTGATTTGAAACTTTGTTCAAAATGGAGAACTTCTTTCCTTCCTTTTTATTTTGAGCTTTCAAAAATATGAACACGTCCTAGGACTAATTGAAAAATGAATTCGTTCAGGTCATTTACAATGATTTTTTGGTATGACTGGTACACATTATGCGTGGTACACACTAGCAAGGCTGAGTGTTACTCGCATTGACCTACTATATATGGACTGCCAGGAGCCAACTTCACTTTAGTTCAGTCTATCACTATACGTCACTAGCGCTGCCGCCGAATAGGCGGAAGATATGGTGTAACTTTTGACGATTGAATTGAGTATTTGTGTGTTATTTATTTTATTTTGCAAAACAACAATAACAAACAAATGAATTAGGTTTCAAAAATAGTGTTTAAAACTATTTATTAAAACATTAATCGACTAATACAGACTAATTTCTCTTTTTTCTTCTCTGAATCATTGCTTGCAACTTCAGATACCAGACACTTAAATAATTTCTCCAAAAACTCGACTCTTCTTTTTGGGGAAGCATAAAAACTGTGAGCAGGACCTTCCTTTGTTCTTCAGAAATTTTTTCTTTTTCATTGGTTGTGCCAGTCAGTCACCCCCCTTCTGAATTCGGAGGAAAAACAAGATAATTGCAAGTTTTTTTTTTTTAATATCGCTTGATTTTTTTAGTTCTTTTTGAACTTACCATTTTGCAATTAATTGTATCATGTTTTGATGTTTGATGATTGCGTGATGATATTTCCGGTGATTGATAACCATACGATACGATCGTAAGTAGGTTGGATACCTTTTTTTGGGCATTTTTTAAATAAAATAAAATAATCTACGGCTTTTTCAACAAAATAATAATAAATATTTGACTTTGATTGACAAATATGATACAGGGATAAACAAAACAGAGACGTTAGGATAGTTGTTTTGTTGGCCGCATATTCGACGGAAGCTCTTATGTTGGTAAGGAGAAGCTGAACCCCTAAATATAGAGATTTTGTATGGAGAAAACATACGACTAGCAGTCCATATATAATAAGTCAATGGTTACTCGTGTTGGATATAAAACCTGCTTGAAAAGTTTCGCTTACACACTTATCAGTTGTGTTGGCGTCAGGCAAAGCAATTCCACTACCTCAGAAAATCGTTTTTTTTTATTTCGAAGCTATTTCCACCACGAATCGTCTTAATTCTTTTTTTTTTTACGTCACACACTAGCTTTTTCTTATTTTCTTTTACTTTTTCCACAAAATCACTTCAATAGTTGGTGTTTTGTCCCATGAATGGCGGCTCATGAATTAAATTGAATACACATCACCGATCAACCACCCAGAAAACCGAGAGTTGTCAGGCAATATCAAAAAATTTTGGGAGCAACCGGTTGTGCTTGTGAGTGTCAACCCATCATCAGCGTGTTATGTACACATAACCCGTACTGTTTGATATCCAATACGACTGCGTTTGTTAGACCCCTATTACACGAAGTTGCTGGCAACTTAATTTGCTCGCCATCGCCCACTAGGCAACTTCCGAGCAACTTTTTGGAATTTGACGTCATGTTTTTGTGTATTTGTTGTGTTGACTTTTGACACGGACACGTTAGTAAAAATGTAAATACCAAATAAAAACATTGAAGTTAATAGCTTATTTTTGATAAATCAGAATCAGAGGATTAGAAAATTCAGAAATCTGAAAATCTATATGTAAGATTTTATCGTTGAACATGGTCATCATTGATCTTTTGATCAAATTTTTGGTTGATTTGATCTTTTTCATGGAAGAGCACCCACTAGGCAACAAAGTTGCCGGCAACTTTGTTGCCTAGTGTTCGCTCTCCCATATAACCCAATGTACTTGAATCGGAAGCAACAAAAAGTTCCTGGGACGAGCAACTAAAAGTTTCCTAGTGGGTGCCAGGCCAAAGAGTCAGACGTAAAAAATCATCGTGTAGTAGGGGTCTTATCGTGAAACTTCTTGCAAATTTCACAAATTGTCACAAATTCTCATTTCTTTGCTCAAAAAAGTTGCATCGAGAGAGCGCAACGAGAGAACAAATAATTTTCCCGAATGATCAATCCAGGTTTTATATTTGAAAATTTATTAATACATACATGGTTATTATCTTTTGAAATTAGCTAAAAATTATCGCTGTGAATTGAATTGAATTGAAAAACTTGCTAATTTCTGCTACACAGATTTTCCGATGTAGGTTCTCAAAAAAAAAAAAAATGCATTCCAATTTTTACTTCTATTTTTATAATAGAAGAATAAAGGCTCTCCCAAACCAACGCGAATCACTTCGCATTCGCAGCGAATCATTTACAATAGTACATAGTATGACAAGCACACAACGCTAAACAACAGCAAAAATTCGCCATCGCCGCGAATTCACGTTGGTTTGGGAGAGCCTTAAAGCTGTTGCAATCGTTTGTTTAAACTTCGTAATTGTGTCACAATTTGTATGAACAATTTGACAGATTTACGCAGTTTACAACTTTACTACATATACGATGTCTTTACCCTATTGCATGAATACCCTTAATATAAATAATTATAGGCGTTTTCGTTTGGAGGTGGTGAAGTATTTGCAAGTACTTTCCCAGCTTTTTTTCATGGAACACATAAAGGTTCTCCCAAACCAACGCGAATGCGGAGCGACGACGAATTTGTGTTGTTGTTTAGCGTTGTGTATTTGTCATATGTTGTACTATTGTGAATGATTCGGTGCGAATCGCTCGCTTTCCCATGGAAAATGTATCTGCTCCCGCACATGGGAGCATGTAGTGTGCTGTTGATAGTCTAGGTTAAGGTTTTCATCACTCACAACTACTTTGCCACTTCCTAGGAAAATGGCTTATGATATCACGATTGTTATTAAAGCAGGCCAATAGCCAGAAGCCGTAAGAAAATAATTGAAAAATTAGTGGACTGCATTTTGATGAAAGATAATTTTCTTTCCAAAAAATAAGAGTGCAGTAGACTCGATTTAAAAGCAGGAGATTTGTTTTATGAAAAAAGTGTATTAGATCTTTTGAAATCATGTCAAAGTGGCAACAACCTTTATAAACAAAAATGAAGTATTTAAACAAAAAGTGGTGCAGTTTATGGTTCAATGCATTTGTTAACTTTTTTCAAATTTCCCTAACTCTATTAGAATTTGTTCCTCTTTTCAAAATTTTACAGGTTCTACACATTTTTTTTGGAAAAAGATACCAAACAAACCTATTATCAAAACTGAATGACACTCGTTTTGGATAGCTGCACCACGGATAACTGCTTCGCATTTCAGACATGAAAGTGTTATTCGTTTCTATAGCACTCCTTTACCGCTCTGAACAGGAAGCTATAGAAACAAACCCTTTAATGTCTGTAATGCAGTTTTGATAGTTGGGTTTAGTATTTTGAATTTTTTAATGCACAATATTTGCGAAAGTTCATATTTGTCCCCTTTTACCCAAGGAAACTGAGTGGCTAACAACTTTCAATTCCAGAGTGAGAAGGGTAGGAGTAAACAGAGGGATGAAAAAATCTCGCAGGTGGAGTAGTTGAAGAGATCTTTTTGACATTTACTTTCACACCTAGGCGAAGGTGTGTTAAACGAATAGACTTTCAGATAAAATGTTGTTTCTTCATGTGAAAGGTACAACAGATTTTTAAGGAAAATAATTCTGCTAGCGAATCCAAAAAATTTCAGTCTCAGTTTTTAAGGGGAAAAGTGAGAAATTTTTTAGAAGAATCCTATTTATATTTCTGAGCGCTCTGAGTCATCTGAGATCTCAGAAATATAAACTGACTAAATAAAAGAAAACTTCAAAAAAAATCTGAAACAACTTGTATGTGAGGGCGACTTGTATCAGAAAACATAGTCGTTCATCATCATACGTTGCTTAGTACGTTGCGGACCCAAAACGGACTCATCTGTTTAAAGGGTTGTGTGCAGTTTTAGTATGACCATGACCTTAGCGATTACACACAAGTCACCTGAACGACTTGTAAGTTGTAAATTGTCTGACATTTGACATTTCCCAAATAAAATAGTCGGCAGCAATTCAAATCAAAACCAAACAATTCTTTTGAATTTGATTTAAAAAACATTATATTTAATTTTATTTAATTGTGAAAAGTATGACTAAAATCGAAGTGTAAAACGGTAAGTGCATTCACTACACAACACAATAATTAATCATCCAGAAAATAAAAGAAAATCCTGCAACAGAATCGAAATTGTGAACTAACAAGTAAGTACAAAACAGATAAAATTTTTATTCTTTTTATTCCTCATCACAAACATGATAATATTTTAAGTAGGTATATTTTTATAAAAAAGAACTGACCAAGCAGGTATATATTTATGTAAGTATATACGATAAAGAATAATCTCTAATAAGATTTTCAATTTATATTTTTTCCTAGCTCAATGTTATTATTTTGTTGTCTAATGTTTGTATATTTTTTGAATTACAATAGCACTTATAAGTTAAGTCCTTGAATTAATTTATAATCCTAAATCAGCAAGAACTGAATCCAACTCAGCCTGTAAGCTACTGGCCTTCTCACGCACCTTGGAAATCTCATCTTGGAGATTATCAACATTAGCTTGCAACAAGACATTGCCTTTTTTGAGAGCTGACAATCGGTTTTCGTGTTTTTTAACTCTCGGTTCGAGATTTGTCTTCTTGTCCTCATCTGATGCATCCTGATTTTGTTCAAAAATTTAAATTATAATCAAATTCATTTGTTATTTAAATTTTTTTTGGGATAATAGTTACTTCAGCTTCAGATTCGCTTTCCGTTTCTGATCCACTGTCTTCTTCGGATTCTTCAGATTCAGATTCTTCTTCAGATTCTTCCTCGGACTCCTGCTCTTCCTCTGCCTCTTCCTCTTCTTCTCCTTCATCGTCATCTTTCTCCTCGCCATCATCATCTACTTCTTCTTTCATAGAGGCTGCCATTTTGTGAACTTCTTTCTCCAGTTTCTTGAATTTCTTGTTTTCTTCCCTAAAATTGAAACAATTGCGGTTACTTTAAAGCCTTCAAAGTGATAAATTAAATCAAATTTAAATATGTCTTCTTAAGAATTCTATTCAATAAATTAAACTTTCATTGCACTTTATTTCAACACTTAAGGATATGATTTTCAACAAACCTCATGTCCTTTTTGTATGCTTTCTATTCTATTGCAATTAATGTTTTTAGGTTTTCATAATATAGAACGATTTAAGAGCAGGTAAAGCGATCTATTAAATTCTTACTTTAACTTTGAAGCCAACGTATGTACTCCGTATGTTTAGTAAAATTGAATTCATGGTCGAACATAATGGCAAGGCCATTTTTCCAAAAACTTAAAAATTTTATCAAGTTAAAGTTAATACCTAAAGTATATTTACAGGCGAAGAATTTTGTCTGAAAGAAATTCATTAATAAAATAAGACATTTTAAAAGAAATAACGTTCACCATTCTATGAGTCTTTTAAGGTTGGGCAAAATTTCTAAAAATGCAAACGAATTTGCGACATATTTAATTTGAAATACTCAATCTTTTTTCTATCTAAACTAGATCTAAGGTATTTATTTTTTAAGATTATAATTCAAACTAAATTATTTCTCTTAAAAGAATGAATAATAAAGCTTTTATCTCCATAATTTTTAATTTTAATGGATATACTTTATTAGAAATGATCTAAATCTTCAAACTCCAAAATCGTAAAACGTGAAGGAATTTTCACTTAGAATGAAAAACTAATTTTTAAAAAAATCAACTAAAGATCACACTTTAGAGCACTATATGTTTTAAGAATGAAATAATTCTGTTTTTGATGTATGGTTCAAGTTGATTTAGTAAATAGTATAATGCCTATAACTCACAAAAAGGAATCAGGTACGATTGCATATTCCACAAATCTGCATCATTACTTTTGGGATTTATTTTAATGAAACCTGCGTTTTAAAGACAACAGTGTCCAGTCTACAGTTTTTCTATTCTAAAACAAGCGTAGAAGTTTGCTCCCACACATTGAAATAAGCTATTTTTTTTAGCCATTTTAACCGACAAACTAGACGCCAATCTCAGAAATTTTCTTATGTTTCTTGAATGTAACAAGTTTTTTTGTATACTTTCAAATTTCAATCATCTTTTTGTTTCTTTAGATACTTTTGTCTCATTTGGTGCACCAAAGACACAAAAACATCGCAGACTGTCATTTATAGCAGCCAATATGACATTTTATCTACAGTATAAGAATACCAAATGCTCTCAAATTGCATTCTAGCAGAAAAGATAGACGAGACGATAGTGCTTGAGTTACGTGAAGCAACTCATTCACAATCACGTTATAGCCTTTTCACGCCGAATCAAAATCTCGATTTTGAGCAAAAAGATTTCAAAATCTACTTAAGTTGACACCTCACATAATCTAGATTCTGTCTGACATTTCAAAAGAATTTAAGCTCTCATAGGAACTCTAAAAAAATGATCGATTGCAATCAGTCAAAGTCCCAGGACACAGTTGCACAGATTTCACTTTTTATTTGAATAAAACATAGGAAGGACGAAAATCAGCTTATACTGTACTCATAAATATGGGCAAAATATTATACGGGAGAAAAAAATGAGTAATTAAGTGTGATTCTGAATAGGCCAACTAGATAACAAGATTTGGTAGAAATCTACTAGATTACGAAATTTTAAAATGCATAGGAAATCTTGTTGATTTTGACGAAATTTTGGACTTTTGGCTCGAAATCTAGACTTCCATTCGGTGTGAAAAGGCTATCAACGACTAACGTTTTGACTATCATCATTTTGAAAATAACGGAATGGTATGGAGCTACAACGGTTAATCGCACTCGATTTGAACCTATTCAAATGAAAGAGGGTGTACCACTTTATTGGCGATATAGCTACCATAGCATAGGGCAAGTTATAAGTTCGTAAAAAAATCGAGATAACAATCAAACGCGACATAAAAAAAAGTGGGTGGCACAATTCTGTCTGTGTGCCAGTCTGTACCTCGACCTACAGCCTAAACCACTGAAGCGATTTTCTTCAAATTTTGAACTTAATGTTTTCTTATAACTTAGAAGGGTACAACAACATCTAACTGATGAGCCAAATTGTTGTACCTGGGCGAAACGCATTTGGACTAAAGGTCGCAATAACTTTAAACTTTAAATTGAGTTTTCTTATAACTATCAAGAGGTGAAATCGATTGATTTATCTCCAAAAATATCTGCATTACCATAAAACCAATTAGGAAAAGCTTATTTATCTCGAAAACTGCTCCAACGATTTTGATAAAAAATAGTGGATTACTGAAGGTATAATGTACTTTTTGGTAAAACATTTTTTTTTTACCATAAACTGTTATTAAGGGTACATGCCATATAACGTTTTTTTTTTTATTTTTAGTTTTCTTGATAAGGGCTCAAATGATTTCAGTCCATATTTTTATACTATAGCATAGCTCTTTAAAATGTCAATTATATTGCATATCAAAATTAAAAAAAATAAACTTTTAATTAAAAAAAATATCAATTTTCCTATTCGTGTATTTGCTGTGACGTAAGTGGCATGCTGTACAGGCTTCTAACTAGCCAGCGTTCGGATGTTAATCCAAATGGAGTAAATCTACTCCAAGTTTTGGGAAAGAAATATTACTACTACGATATTACACTTTTTCAAGATTAAATGCACTAAAAGCACACTGACGCTATGTGACAACGTCACATGAATGTTTTGCTTTGGTTCTGGAGAGCCTTTACTTATTTCTGTAAAGGCTCTCCCAAACGAGACGTTGATGCGACGAGATCTGTTCACAGTTGCTCTCTTTAAACTTTAACGATACTATGGCGAGACCAAAGCGAGATGATGACAAAATATGCTCAAAACCAAAAACCATGTGTAAATGTCATGGCGAGACCAAAGCGAGACCATAGCGGGAAAATCACGACATAGATGCCCGTGTCAACAGGCATGGTGAGACAACAGCGAGATGAGCTCAAAGACCACGATGCTGGAAACTACGTGTGAACGACCACTGTGAAAGACATGAGTCGTCATCGTCGTTTTCGCTTTAAACCAACTTGATTTCCAATAACATCGCATGAAAATTATAACAATCTTTTGCTTAAACTTGGTTTAAGAATTTTCGGTTTGATATCACTGCTTGAAATTGAAATGTCAAGAAAAAGTGAATAGTTTGAAATTCAGTTTTAATCTGGATTTAACAACTAACTGCCTGACCGGAATAGAGTTCTGCAACTGGAGCTGCAGCTGCAACTGCAATATCTGTCAAAAAGTGTACGTGATTTTTTTTACTCGCCCACAATGTGTTGTACAGCTTTCTGACATTTTTGTTATTTGAAATCAGCTCTGCCAATTTAATTCAACAACAAAAATAAAAATGGAAAGTGATGAAATGGAAGCTAAAATTACTTAACGTCTTTATCAGAGATTAAAAAGAGCTTAAAACTCTCTTCAACTCCCATATAAACATTTGGTTGCGCTCTTGTCCAGCTGCTTCTGGTTTTCTGTTCGTATCATTGGGTTTGTGTGTATTCAACATTTTGACATCTATTCTAGTTGCAGCTCCGTCTCCACTCAGTTCAGGCAGTAAACTGACCGCCGGAAATCCAATTTAATTAATCGGACCAAACGAGTGAATAATAAATGGGCGTTAGCAAAAATTTATAAAATTTTGAGTTCTTTTGGAATGGATATAATGTACTCCCCGATTCTTATTTTTTTTTTTTTTTTAATATTTTGTGAAAGAAAATGTGAGTAAACTTGAGTTTTAGTCCTATTTTTTCCAAATCTGCTCCGAAAAAGCACTGCCGAACCCTATTACTGACTTTCTACTGGCTTTCCAACTGGCTACGAAAAAAGCAAGCCAGTTGAAGAGCCAGTTGCTCAGGTTTATATGTGTTAGTAAAAAAAATGTGACTGTATTGCGACTGGCTGGCCAGCACTGGCTCTGGGTAAATGAGCAAAAGTTATAGAAAACATCTTTTTCATGATTTTGATGATTTTTCATGGAGCATGTCAACCAACTCAACACAGAAGCTAGTGACTAAGCGAATAGCTATGGATAGATCCAAACTCCATGGTCTCCAAAGGAAAAAATATCAAAAATGAAATTTTAAGAAGCATGAGCAAGAAATATGTAGGACTGGCTACGATAGCAGTGTCCTTTACTGCAGTGTCCTTCTACAGCATTCGAGACAAGATCATATTTTTGTTTTGAAATTTACCAAAACTCAAAGGTGGCTGCTCTTTTATTAAAAAAAAAAGTGATCACGAGTTGCATCTCCTGAGACTCGACTGAACATTAGTCCTGAGAACGACTAAACATTAGTCTCTCCTTCCGTCTCCCTGATCATTGTAGCGTGTTCCAAGCGGAAATCCTGGCGATAAAAGAAGTTTTATCTTGGCTCAAAGAAAACGTAATATCTACTTTGAATATCCGTATCTTCTCAGATAGCCAAGCTGCCCTTAAATCATTAGGATCTGTTTCTGCAAACTCCGTAACTGCCCGAAACTGTAGATCGTCTCTAATGGAGATGGCAGAACAGTTCAACATTCACCTTTTCTGGGTGCTGGGATATTCTAGGAAACTGTAAAGCCGATGAACTCGCCAGGATAGGAACTAGTACACCAATATCACCTTACAAGATTAATATTGGAATACCGATCGCTACATGTAAACTTATGCTTAAGCAAGATTCCATGATGATGACAAACAGCAGATGGACAGGTATCACTACTTGTCTGGCGACAAAACAGATCTGGCCAACACTGGATCCGAAGCAATTGAAATGTTTGTTATCTCTGAGTAGATTGCATATTAGCTCCATAATTGGTGTCATTACTGGACACTGCCTCATAGGTAAACACGCCAATAGACTCGGTGTTTTTTCAAATGATTTCTGCAGAAGTTGCATGGACGAGGAGGAGGAAGAAACTATCTCACACCTTCTTTGCTCATGTCCTGCTCTTTCTCAAAGACGCAAAACACAATTAGGAATTTTTTTCTTTAATGATCCCAGTGACTTAAATAAAATCGACATTCACAGTCTCCATCGCTTTATTAAAAGCTCCAACTGGTTTAATTAACGAGGATTACCTCGCATTCTTTATGTGATATCACAATGGGCCTATTCTGGCCTAAGTGTGTCAGCAGTTTTCCTAACAGCCACCTTAACCTAACCTAACCTAACGGTAAACGAATTATGTATTATAATATGCATGCGGAATTTTGCCTCCTAATTTAAAGTAGTCAAAAAATAGATTAATAGTTCAAGCAATGTGTTTTCATTGTTTTCGATTTACCCGCAAATTTTTTTTTATAATTTTTCAGTTTTCCGAAATTTAACATAAGACATTTAATAAAATTGAACTGAAATTGATCGATTGGATCAGCTTTTAGAAATATTAAAATTCAAAAGTTCAAAAAAACTGTTTTTTCGCTTACGCTCAATTGAGGTCATGTTAAATTTCATTATTTTAGTTCATTTTTCTCTTTAAAACTCGTTATTGCGTCTGGTTTTCTTTCTTGGAGAAATACTAATTGGGACAAATCTTTACTTAAAATGTATTTATCCATTAACGAAATCCTTTTTTTTTTACTTCCCACAGACGTTAATATAAAGTACTCGACATTTTTTCACACGAAAGCAATACTTGCTTACATTTGACTTATAATTTGTTATTATACCTTTATATGATTTATTTTTGTTTACTTACTTCAAAAGCACATGATTCTTCTTCATAATTTGCTTAAGGTTTGCTCGTTCCCTCTTTGCAGCTTCCTGTTTGTCCTTGAGTTTCGTTAGCTTCGTTTGAAGTATTTTAACTTCTTTAGCTAATCGTCGCTTCTTACGTTCTGCCTTCTTTTCCTCATCTTCGTCTTCTTCGCTTTCAGACATCTCCAACTCTAACTCTGGTGAGCTTTCTTTATTTTGATTTCCTTCGCTAGGACGACGTGAACCATTCATAGAACTGCCACCACCCTTCAATGAATTCATAACGTTGGCAATATGATTTGAAATGTGCTTTATATTGTTTGTTTGCGGTTGTTCAGGTTGCTATTTGTTTTTTTTTTTTTTTTTGTTAAAGGAAAAATATCCAGTTAGCTCAGAAGCAAAAGCAAAATTGTTAGTCAACTTACTTGGATGTCACTTTCAGAAGCTGAATCAAAATTATAATAAATGTCAGGACCGCTGGGATCTTCAAAAGAATAGCAAAAGCTAAATTGCGGTCTTATGGGATTTGAAACAGGCGATTGCTATTAGTTTTTTTTTTTTTTTTAATTTGTTATTTAAGCGAAGCAGGAATAAATAAATTTGTAAGCAAAAAATAATCTTTTTAAAAATAAGTTAATTTTTGAAGCATATATTAATAAACAAAAACTAATTAAATTTATGAAATATCACTTTGTGTGCTATCTTAATACTTAGCCCTGAAGACCCACGAGCAACTACAATGAAACTTTAGCAACTCGCTTGTTAACTTGCTTGACTTATTCGAAGCCAGTTGAGTTCAACTGAGAATCATGTGATCTGACATCTAATGACAATGTAGCCAACTCGCTTTTTAGTACTAGCTCGTGTGGTCTCAGGGTAATTCAGAATTCAAAAAATCTAAATTTTATATACATAAGAAACCTCTTTGGACAAACATTAAGAAAGGTTTCTATCGATAGAGTACAAAGTGATAAGTTCAATTTAATGTCTGGCATTGGCAATACAAAAACGAAAATTTCAACACACCTGTAACGCCTGTGATAGTTTCTTTTCTAACTGTTGGATCATTCTCTTTTGCTCTTCAACTTCATTTTTAGCTGCATCCAATTCTTCGGCACTCTTTTCATATTTCTTCTCAAGTTCTTTTGATGTTTTTCTAGCTTCGTCTGCGTCTTTTTTCAATGATTCAACGAGAACATCATCAGCTCCTGATGATGATGATGGCGACACAGATGAAGATTCATCTTTATCACCTCGTGTTTTGTCTCGTTGCATTTCAGCTTCCAAATTGGCGATTTTCGCTAAAAGCCTCTTATTCTCACGTTCTTGTGCCTCACGATTTCTCAATTCCAGCGCGAGCATTTGTTTTGTACTCTGTAGATCATCGCGCAATTTATCGATGTCATCTAATTCATCTCCACTCGGTTCATCGGGTTCTTGGGGCTGGACAAACAAAAACAATCAAATAATATTACAAAATTATTAAATTGAAAAGAAAGCAAAAAAATACGAGTCAATACTTACAACTTCGTTTAGAGTTGCTTTTGATTCTGACTTTTGTATTTGTTCTTCAATGGTCATTTGACGACGGAATTTCCGTAGACCATCGAGGAATGGTTTACTCCTATCATTAGTTTTGACTGACTTTAATCTTATACCACCTTGAATTTGTTTCAGAAGTTTATTATGTGCATTATCCTTTTCTGTTTCGTAAACAAATTTATCGTCTACTTTTGTCATTGATTTACACGTGATAATTGGTTGAGATCTTTAAATTAAGAATAGAAAATTATTTAAGGTTTTTGAATTATGTTAAAGAAAAGAGATAATTTATAAGAATATGATAATAGTGTTGTCCCTAGTTTCCTTGCCAAACCACATCTTCAAAACTTTTTGGGATTAATGAAGGATATTTACAATAACATCTATACAAAGTAAGTCTCAAGTATTTTTGCTGACCACTTCGACGAACACTTCAAGTCAAATCCTCAATTGGACCATAGGTTTTTGAGGAAGCCAACTCTTCAGTACAACGTACCAACTGATTCATTGCTTGAGATCGTTCGTTTCAGCAAAATCACGCTAGTGTCTATGGGAAATTTTGATTTTGAAGAGAAAGAAGTCAAGGGGACCAGGCATTATCTCCAACTTTGTTCAGATAAGACTTACCCAGCCAGCGATAATCTTCCTGGAAAATACCTTCAACCACTACATCAATAACCTCAATAAACGAAAAAAAACGAAAACTGTGGCTTTACCAAAGAAGAGCAACAAAGACGTCTCTGAATTCAGGCTCATCTTACTTCTGGTGCAACATTACCAAGATGGTTTAAATATATCCACTTTTGTCTTTCACTGAAACAAATTAATTTTAGCTCTCTCCATTCCAGATCTTTGTTTGTTAAGATAAGAAATTGCCACTCAGCAGTGAAGATAACCAGAGCCGAAGTTGCGAAAGGTTCCAACTATAGGAATATTCTTATTTAATATCTTCACATCAGACCAGCTTCTACCTTAATACACACAGAATTTCCTACTTTCTGATGATTCCCTTTTCTACGCCAAATCCATTTCGTGAATTTCAGTCATCCAAAAAGTCGAAGACGACTAAATGAGTTCTATCAGCGAAAGATCGCAAAAATCAACTCTTAACCATGCACCTCAAAAAGGTTACTCTCAACCAAATGCTAAAAAAAAAAAAAATGCTACATCCAAATCAACCTTCCCGATTCAAACTAACTTTCAACCAAATGGGATCTCAATAACCTGAGCGTACAATACAACTTACTGTTCTGTTGGAACAACTAACACAAAGCAAACTTCGCCTCCTACCGCATTTTCCTCCCGGTGAGGAAAAGAAACGGATTTATCCAGAAGACGAAGCTAATGACCGTTTTAGAACATGAATAAGCTGATAATTTTTGAGGGCAATGGATATATGGATATGCAGAAAGAAATTGCAAACCTTCAGTTCGCAGGATCTACAGAGAGTACCTAAGTGAAAGGTGTAAATTCATAAATGCCAAATATTAGTGTATCAGTGCATTTTTGCGATGCTGATGCGCAACACATCTCATGCCGATAAAAATGCATAAGCAACAACGTATCAAGGATTTGTTAGATTCTGGTTGTTTGAATTTTTCGCATCCCTTTCGACCTTCCGGGTTTTACGAATCTATAAATGTTTCCTGCAACGAAGCGCTCGTAAATTTACACAAAGCATCCCACTTTGCATTTAGCTGTCACAGAAACAAAAACTGTTTCAAGCAACTGGCTGCTTGGGTCCCAGCATGTTACTTGATACAATCGAGATGAGTCGATACAATCGAGTATAGACTGTTCCTAATTTAGTTCAAACGACCCCCTGGTTTCAAAACTAGTGAATATCACCCAATCACCGAAGCAAAGTGATAGTAATGTATTCAAGTAATATTTTTCCAGCTGCTGCTAAATAGTCATCATGTAGAGCGAGAAACCCCAGTTCCACCACCCAGTACAGAAGAGCAACAAGGTAGTTGGATGTGATGAATTTATCAGAGAAGCTCTTCAAATACGGAAGGGAATCAAATCATCAACTAAGTCTGGGGGAGAGGAAAGCATGCTCATTTACAAAAAATTATATCCTAGGTCCAGCAAGAATTATCGAGTCATATCCTAGCATCCTAGATCCTATTTAAGGAACTGTGTGAGTGTCTGAACCTATTTTGCAACATCCGTTCGTCTTGAAGTAAAAGCGACAACACCAAATACTTGCTATCTATCATCAATCATCTGCCCACCAGCAAGGCTTACTTAACTTCGAAGTTAAATGTAACAATTTCTAAGGATATCCCGGGTACAAAAGTTTAATCTAAATCGAAATTTGAAAGGAATATAATTGTTTTTATGGTAGCTACCTAGATGAGTTGTAACAAGATTTCGAATTTTCTCTCTAAGGAGACGTTACCTACTTAAAAATGTGCTCTGTACAAAATGAAACTTACTAAATGTGTAAAAATACTACAAAATTTAATTTAAGTTGGTCAACCAGGAGAGCCTACTAGGTCGATAGAAACTGTTCGTTCGCGTTCGTATGACGAAAATGAGTTCTTCGGACTTCTCCATTATAAAAACGTTGACTTTAGAACAAAATCACGTCTCAGATGAAACCTTGAGCTGGCCAAACACGAACGAACCATTTGATCCATTTGGTTCGGTTGGTTTCAGATTGGCTGAACGCAAGATGTATTTTGGATCGGCATGGGGCCATTTGGCTCGTTGGCTCTGTCGTGTATGGCTAGCTTAATGAGCTATATTCTCAGTGCTTACAGTTAAAATACGAAACTTTATCCACAGTGCTTCTAATAAAAAGGCTTTGGCTACGATGGTTTTCTTATTATATAGACAAATTTGGATTTGCGAATTCATCTGACTTTATTTAACTTTCACAAAGTGAAATAAAGCAAAACGTTAATTTTTTTTTGGCCTGATTTTACCAGAATTTATTGTACGGCAGATGTATGAAGTTAACTAATGAAGTTCTGGATTCCTTTGAAAGCAAAACAATCCAGCTGGTACATAATTCCATACAATTTGAATATGGCCTCTCTCCCACTTGATTGTGACATAAATTCATAATCAAATTGTGAGAATAATAAGTCCATTAAAGTCCATTAATGTCATATGGAATTATGATCTTAAGCCGTTGCCGTGTCTTACGCGATATTATTAACAACATTGAAGGGCTACTTCAATATTATTAATTTTCATTTATCTAACAAATTTGTCTCTGTGAAAACATAATAATGAACCCACCTATCATTGCACTGCACGTGTCGTAGTTTTTTACCTTCTTCAACTTCTTTCATCATTTCCGACCAATCTGGTCGTCTCCTTGGTCGTGTCCTTAAAACAAATTACATACAATTATTGTGGGGTTAATAATAAAATTAAACTTACAAATAAACTTACTTAAGCTTTTCGATTGTTGCCTTCTGCTTCTCGTTCAGAGATTTCTTTTCAAAGTCCGCTGGCGGACCCAATGGTGGTGGAGGTGGTGGTGGTGGCTTTGGAACTAGTGACGGCAAAGGTGGTGGTGCAGGAACTGTAAAATAAAACCAGTGCTCGTGTTAAATAAATGGAATTATACACCAGGTGATATAATGAGATGGTAAGACTAATTTGACTGCAAGTAAAAAATTCATAAATTATACGTTATGGTGTTGAAGTGTAGCAGAAGCAGTAGTTGTACCTATGTATATTTTTTTCATTTATTATTTTTTCATTAAAATTTGTAAGAAAATGACTGCAGGGACTGAAGTATTTTTTTTAACGCTGTTGTTGTTTTAGTTACAGCAGAAAGTTTTGCTTAGTTTAGTTTTATTTTTTTTTTTAAGTTTTAATTCTATCTAGTTCATGGTTTTTGTAAGTTTCTGGATGAAGATATAGAACTTTTGAAAGAGATTGTTTAATGAATAAAATAGCAAATCAAAAGAGTATCCTCTGCTTTCAAAGACGAAAATGGATAATAAGAAAAATTAGTAAAAAGATTGTTTTGTTTTCGTGTGACATAAATGTTTTTTTTTTTTGAGGTTGACTGTTAAAGATATTTTGGAATCATTAAAATAATTAGCATAGCCACAATTGTCAAGGTGTTAAATTCTCAAGGAGTATAACTTCAGTTGATTCTTCCAGTCTTTCGCATGCATGAAGCTTCAATTGTGCCCATTTTTTGTCAGTCAGAGTTATATCCAATATCCTTTGCATTTTTGTGGATTTCTTTGCATTTTATAACTTTTTTTTTGAGCGGATTCCAAGTGTTTTTTGTAAGAAGACGTCTACGAGTGGCCTTCTGACTTGTGACCTATTTTCAAATGTACTAATCAAAAGATTATAATGCGCCAAGAAATGCTTAAAGCTTGTCTTCAGAGGCATTTGGTTAAAAGTTTAATCCTATTTTTTCAATCCAAATTTAACATGTAAGACCAATCACTACTAAAAGAGTCTGACGATTGAATTGGCTCTCCTTGCAAAATGTACTCTTTTTGATGCGTTTTTGACAGGACACTGTTTAAAAGGCAGGCACGCAACGCGGCTTGGTATTCTTTCCAAATAGTTTTTGAAGAAGCTGTATGAATGAGGAGGAGGAAGAAACGATTCTTCACCTTACCTGTTCATGCCCTCCACTTTCCTATAGATGTCGGCTCCACTTAAGAGACTTCTTTTATAACGATCCTAGTGATCTGGCAAACACAGAAATAAATAGCTTCGTACGCTTCATCAGGAGCTCTAAATGATTTAATGAGTAAAGAAGGAGTTTTCATAGTTCATGTGGCATCACAACGGACCAAATATGGTCTAAGTGTGTAATTATCAATAATTACTGACAGCCACTTCTACCTTACCTAACCTATGGTCTGAGGCTTGCTGGTGTACACCGTTTTTATTTTAAGCTTTTTAATATTCACAAACCCATACAAAATATGGTATACTCTATTTGTCGACCAAATTAGAAATGACTGTATATTATCTTTTTAGAGGACCTGAAAGGGTGTTAAAATCTTTTAAAACTGCGAAGCGGACAACTCAAGGTACTGACATTGACGTTTGTCTGGCATTTTCTATTTACCACATCACTTTGAATATTAGTGTGCTTCGGTTTGGATAGTTGAAGTGGCTTCTAGGAATAATGCCGACACACTTAGACCATCAGCTGGTCTATTATGATGGGCACGAGATTACGTATGTCTATGTTAACCCGATCACTTGAATCCCTATAGTAGAAAAGAAATATCTCCGATAAAGTCGTCCTTACATGTAGGTTATCCATATGGAACTTCACGTGAAAAGTTAAGACATCTTTTTATTAATTCCTAGATTAATCACTAATTTAAATGTACCTAAAATAAGGGAACGTCTGGATTGGTTCCTCTTTTACTTGTTGTTGGAGAAAACTGTTTGGGACCAAATCTAGTCACATCCCGCTTCAGCTGCACAACCTAAAGCTTCGGGGGTTCAATGTCTTGCTTCCACCTTGTAAATGCTTCTGTCGTGTAAATGCGTTGCAAAAGGTTTTCCAACTCCCCGCCAGTTCGCCTTCGGTAATAGGACCTATTAGGCCAGTCAACCGAGATTTGTTCTCGCAACTGTATCTGCCTTGACAGAATCAACTTTCCTCGCATATGGGGGAAAATATTTTTTTCAAATTGTTTCTCCCGAACACATGCTTTGCATTTGATTTTATTTAAAAAAAAAATTGTAAAATACAAAAACCATTTAAGATATTAATTTATATCAAGCATAAAAAATCTACTTGCATTGCTTTAAAAATTGCTTCAAAATGTACTTTTAAGAAAAATATGTTTATAACATCAAAAATTCCTGCTTATATTTTTCTTTATTTGAGAAGAATAGACACGAAAAGTAAAACAACAATTTTCCACGCCAACTCATAAGTAAAGTCTTAAAATAAAAATTAAATAAAAATAAAAAAGTTACTCAAAAGTTTTTTTTTTTTAATTTTAGCTCTCTTTCGGGAAACAAATATTTACGTTTATACAAAAAAAAAAAAGAGAAACGCAATCCTCTTTGGCAAACTTTCCACCCTTTAGGCTTTGTTGTTTTTTTTTTTTTTTTTTTATATTCTCACCCATGTCGCCGCGTGCCTCATCGTACCTACTCCTTATCGGTTGAAGGAAACAATTTTCATTTGCAAAACTAATTTTGTATAATAAAACATAAAATTTAAGTAAATGTCTTTTGGTATTAAATTCTTTGAGGTGGTAAAATCATTATTTGAGGTTTTATTTCATCATCATCAGCAAAGGTAGGATGTTTTATTATTGTTTATTTTTATACTTTTAGCTTGAAAGAGGTATGCAATACGCTACGCATAGAAAGTCGATGTTGTTTTTTTTGTTGTTGTTGTTGTTATTGTTGAAAGAAAGTGTTTTAACCCTGTCACTGTTCCTATTGACAAAAGCTTAGGTTTGTTTTCTCTCGAAAAATGAAAAACATTTTTTTTGTTTATTCTCTCGGGAGATGGAGATTCAATGAAGATGCTGTACTTCATATAAATAAGTGACTGTGATGATTTAGCGAAATGAAATTTCTTAATATTATTATTAGGCACTTTTTGGAAACTAGGGGTGGGTGTGACACTCTAGAAAAACAATAATAACACATGTATCAGATTTTGTTTTTAAATTGATACGAGGGCGGGTCGATAAGTCCCTGGAAATCACACAATTTGGTTATGATGAAGTATATTTTAAATGAATGCCCAACAGTTTTGTTTTATATTGGGTTTTATAAGAAGCTGAATTAAAATTATTACCGAAATAAAAAAAAGATCCAAAAATATGGGGCGTATTCTCCATCCATTGGAACTATCCACAATTGACTTACTTAATTTCGTTTCGGACTTTAAAACGCAAATGACGCAAAACGCCCCATTGAAGTCGCTCTACCGTATATGATCTACTAAGTCTACGGTCTAATATCGGATGATCGGCTAGTGGCTGTGAGGGAACTCGAAGAGGCGGCTACAGGCTTGTCACACAGCTCGATAATTTCCATTTTACACAAATATTTGGATATGAAAGATGGGTGCTGCGTTTGCTTTCCATCGAGTATTTGGCCATCTTCAACCAAGAAAGTTTTTGCCCCAACTGCATGGATTCATCACCATACACCAGAGACCAAGGCCAGGTTAGGTTAAGTAGAAGTGGCTGTCAACAGTTAATACTTACACACTTAGATCAGAGTTGATCCGTTGTGATATCAAAGAACAGTCTTAATAGTGGACTTCTCCAGGTGAATCCAGGCCAAAGAAAGACAAAGTGGGTGAATCGGCAAACCAGTGATGGTGACCTTTTTTTGGGATATGGAAGGTGTCATCCATATCAATTTCTCATTTAAAGGGAAAAAGACCCTCTTTTTCAACGAGACAAAGCTTCTGCGCACAAGTCCGCAGTCGTAATGGCCAAATTGCATGAATTAAGATACAAGTTACTACCCACTACCCCATCTAGGTTGTTCTTCCAGTTTGGCCTCGGTGGAAAAAAAAAAATTGGATTGAATGCTGAGATAAAAGTTGTTTTTTCCAAAAAGAGCGTCCCTTCTTTTAATTTTCAGGGACTGATTATTGACCCGCCCTGGTGTGTAGGTTTTTATCTTGAAATTAACGGAACAAATCAGCTTTTGTTTCTCAAATTCTTTTATGTATGCAATGTTCGTTTGAATAATGGAGATAAAAATGATTTTTCTACGAAATGCAAAAATGTAGATCCTGGTATAATGCCAATGAAATTTTATGATTGGAATTGGTAGGTGGGATTTTTCTGAGTATCTGTTGAACAAAATAAAATGCATGAATGGATCTCAAGAATTTGCTTCTATGGGTTGTTCGGCTTGGATATGGCTAAATATGAATGATTCTCTTTAGAATGTGAAAATTGAATCTGGACTGGTAAATCTTGTTATGTTTACATTAGAAAATTTTACGTGCCTACAAAAATACATGGAAACGACTTCAACAACAAATGAGAATTCTGAATCGAGGGGCCCAATTCCTCAACCGTGAGTTTTCGAAAAAGTGAGTTAAAAGTTTTTAACAGATAACGTGTGCACAGTCAGTCGTACTTGTTTTGGGCATGAATAGGATGTGTACATGGAAAATCATTCATGCTAGGGTTCATTTAGATTTTAGACCATTATTAGCACTAAAGGGTTTTCCAAGAAGGGTGGATCGATTTTGGAATGGAATAAAAAAAAAGCTGTATGTGAAATATTAATGAAACTATTTTTTATTTAAAATGCTCATGCATGGCATTTAATATGGAATATGTCATAAATGAAATGTCGGCTGCGGCTTCGCACAATGTCAAGGATCCAAGAGTTCCGATTTTTAATGACTGCTGCCTAGAGTCGGTTCAATTTTAAAGATGGCCTGATTTTGGTTGACATTGACATTGGTTGATGAGGCAAAGACCTGGGACTTTAAAAAAACTTCACAAGAAAAAGTCTAACGGGTCAATCGCATGATGTTGGTGTAAATTCACGTCACCTCCGCGAGAGATAACCCTACCTCATATTGATCTTGCATAATGTCGGCTGTCTTGTCTTTTCAAATACATTCAATATGTGGCAGAAGAAACTGTTTATGATCGATCTTAAGAGGTGTCCATTTAGTGAATTAACTGCAACGGGTTCTCCTACCTACTCATGGGCAGCAGTGATGTTCAGGTGTTTGCTGATTGTTTAATGAACCAGTTGACTTGATTTTGGTCACCAAATGTAAAATAGTGGACTAGAAAAGACGAATATGTACCTAATCCTTGAAATGGATGCACCATACCACTACTGTACCATAAGAGAGCACCCATTTTGATGGTAGGTTCTCATCATTAAATAAAAAAAAAGCGGGTAGGTATAACGATCAAATTGCAGCTAGTTATTTCAAAAGAGTAACGTTTGAGAAAGTTGCTATAAAACAGTGATAAACAAGAAACATTTCGAGAGTATTCAAACGAAACAAATATTTCAGAAATTCTGAAATTGATCTGTCACCTATCAGTTTAAGGAAGTGGTAGAAGATCTTCTATCCATGTGCGCGTTTTTTTTTGTTCGAAATACTTAAACGTTATTTTTTATACCATTCAATAATGGGTAAAACAAATTTATTTTTGTTATTCATAGGGTATTCTTGATGGGATGGTAAAACTTACTTAACAAGTCCTTACTAGCGAGGGCCTCACGAATATTTGACATGTTTTTCTCGATTAGATTTCCCTGCGGTTTTTTCCATGTGGGAAAACACAGCCAATTTTAATCTAACCAGCCATTCTTGAATTTAAATTTGAACCATAATTATCCATAAAAGCAGAAATGTAAAAGCTCTTGGTGGGTTCTTAGCTTTAAACCAAACAAAATTTAAATTTAATTGATTGAAAGTCAAAGTAATCATCGATAGGTTGTTATATGTAAATGCATAACGATTATTAATGTTATACAATCTCATTAATGAATTTTATATCATTTCTCGTTCGTAGTGTCTTATATAACGAACAGCGAACAACAGAACAGTGGTGTGATTAAAATAATCAATATTTGATTTTCCGATGAAATAATTAATTGGACTCTTTCCTGCGTGTGTGTCCACTTCACTTGAAAATACTGTCTGCTTGGCATAATGCTTTGCATCCAATTTTCTTTATGAAGGTAAGTAAAGCCATATCCGTATAGGGTGATTCGTTTACAAGATGCTACTTAAAACCTAGGGTAAATGTACATGGGTTGGGTCAAGAAAAGAAATAAAAATTTGTACAAGAAGAGGTGAGAGAGGAAATTAAAAAAAAAATGGAAGACAAGATAAGGCGGTGCGTGCCTGATATGAGGTCTCAGGTGAAGGACTTTTTCTTGACATTAAACCAGATATTTCTCTTGAATTAATACTACGGATATAGGTTAAAGTTATGATATGGTAAAACATGTTTCCTAGAATCATCAGGAGTTGTGTTCATGAAGACTCACTCAGTTGGAGAGCTATCCAGATTGTTAACTGGAACTGGTACTGGTACTTATCCACTGGCTAGTGATCATTTAGCGATTTTGTGTAAATCTATCCAAAGTCTGATTGCTTGTAGTTTTAGGAATTTAATTGAGAACAAAAAGCAGAAGTTACTGAAGTTTACCTAAGAGACATTTCACCACGTGGCCATATTGAGAAAAGAGATGAGTGGTGCGTTCTTTTTCTAACTATAGTTAACTATTGTTGTTATGTAAAAAATAGTTTATGATGTGTCATTGTTAGACTCTGTTAGGATTGTCACAATTCTATTTAGGAACGAAACATTATTAGATATTGTTAATGTGTCAAATGAACGAATGAAAACAATCTTATTTGTATTATTATTAAATAAAATCGTATATTTTGCAATATAAATTTTCTTTTATTGCTTAAATTTGCCACAAATGTCATTTCAATTATTTTTTTTTTCTCTGAACTTGATCAAAACCAACAAAAACTTTTATTTGTTTTGTAAACAAATCGGTTCACATTTGCACTTTGACAGATCAACACTTTCAACTCATGTCCTGGACATGAGTTGGAAATAGTTACAAATCGCACCACAGGTGTTTGGTATTTATTCTGTAAAAATTTTCTGGTAAAATTTTCATTATTGATCAATAATGGATTTTGTTTTATCTAATGAAGTGAGAAGTTCAATCTAATCAAAAATGTGCGTCTTTCCTAATAGATGGCGATAAACACAAAAATTTAGAAATTAACTCCGTTCGTTGAAATTAATGAGAAGTTGACCAAGGGTGATCTTGTCTCTTTCTCTAGAAGCAGCTGGGACTGTTGCGCAGGTCGCGCACATGCAATTTTCAGTTTTGGAAGTCGGAACTGTTTGGGAGAAACTATTCAGTCGTCGATTCAAGCAACTTTTTAGTTTGTGTTTTGACACAGAAAGGGCATACACAGGTTTGTTCTTTGAAGTTTACCCAGGTTTAGCCGGGTTTTCTTGACAATCCCTAGAATTGTCAACAAAAATTGGGTTTTTCGGTTCTTAAAAAACACCAAACGGCTTTCAATTAAAAAAAACTTAGTTCTACCCCAGGTTTCAAAAAACACGGAATTTTCTCGTCCGGGTTAGATCAGGTTTTTCAAAAAACGCTTTAGTGCGACCCCAGGGTGATGTCAGGGCTCAACCAACAATTCTCATATGTTCTCTGTGTGAAAGAGAACAAATGCATCTTCTCTTTCATTTAGTGAGTAAAAGAATAGGACAAATGCGATAGTAGAGACTCTGAATAAAAATTGTTGGTGTGTTGGTTAGGTCCGTTACAATTATGCTTGTGGTGTTGCGGTAGCAGTTGCATGTGCGGCTGTACTGAACACAAGTCATCTGTTAGCTGTCAAATTTGGAAGAACCTCCATACTTCTAACTGAATAAAGAGCAACAAAAAAGTATGCTACAAAATTATGTGAAGAGGTCGCATTTACAAAATCTACCCTTACTCAGTTCGGTGACGTTCAAAGACCTTTCTCTTATTGTTCACAATAATTTACTAACACAGTAATAATTTGTTTCGTTTGCGTGCGATATCTAAAGCACTATAGTCTAGTAGTCTATCCAGCTATTCCAACAGTCTTTTTCATGCCTTTTAGGCATTATTTCATTAGCTGATGGCTGTAAGGCATGTTTTTCTAGAAAAACATCTTTTTTATTTAAAATAATTTATTTTTTTTTAATTCAGCATACTGACTTTTTATTTTTAAAAATATTCTTAAAAATTTAGCCCAAAAAGTGGAATTCTGCTATGTTCCGTAACTCAAACAAATATTGTTTCAAAAATCAATGAATGATTTCAAGGACCATCAAGACGATCTGATGAACTTAAACTGTGTTTGTTTTGTATTCAATAATTTTTTCCTACTTATGGAATTAAAATATTATGAATTTTGTTTTTTCTGTGATTTAATAATTTAAGTTTTTTTTTATAAATAAAAATTGTTTCTATTTATTTTTTTTTATATTTGTGTTTTTTTTTTGATTTATAGTTTCACTTTAAGCCTTGTTTACAGTTCCCGTCTGCAAAAAAATTCTATGCAAATATTCTCGCATGTCAAAAATAATTGATGTAAAATTCAAAAATAATTGTTTGCATGATTCGTTTACAGTTTCAGCATAAAAAAAAATATTGCTGTCATAAAAAGTCATGCAAAACAACGGGCCGACAATTGTTTTGCATGAGAAAAAAAGTGCAAACAAAAAATATATAAAAAATAAAAACATAATTTAATTATATTTAAAAAATAAACAGAAATATATGAAAATTCTTAAATAATGGTCAATGGGTTCGTTCCTGAAAAAATAACACAAAATATAAGGAAGTAATAAAAAAACTACGTTTTAAGTAGAAACAATTAAAACTGGAATTAAAAAGACTTATGCCTTTATTATTTTAGAGAATTCTAGTAAAAATATATTTTTGTTCAATAAAGTATTGTTGTTTCTGCTCATATACCCTATAAAATTCCTGGTGCAATATTATTTGAGTGCCATAATATTTAACATTGATGGTTATCGTCTCCTTTCTCTTTCAATTACGTAATCACTACAAGGCAAATAAGGGATAATTTATTGAGTAAGTTACAAAAAGAATACCATAGTATTATTGCTGAGAGCACCTCTTTTGTGTTTTAAAATACAAAAAGAAAAAAAGTAAAGAAAGATATTTAAAATGTTGAAAATATTTGTTGTTCTCTTTCGTATTTCGTCCATTATAAAGCGTAGGTATCCATAATTCCATACCATAAGAACGTATTCGTCGTATAAAGCATAACATTAATTTATCCGTGTATTTTCCATCTGTGCTGTAAGATATTCATATAAGCAATAAATGCAGCCGCACGTTGCGTTGCTCCTGCTGCAGCATCGAATAGTCATAGTCACGTCGATTTTCGATTTTTCATTGTTTATTCGAATACAAAAATGGTATACGTACATTTGGACTCAAACAAATATGGAATGGGAATGGACTTTTATAAAAAAGATTCCAATTCAAAAAAATGTCATTTACGACGTGAAGGATGCCAAAACCCAGTTGTCCCTTCATTGAATATTAGAATACAAAACTACATCCCACATTCACAAAAAATGGTTATAACTAAAAAGTATTTCCCAAGGAACCATTATGATTTTCTGGATAATAGGATGACTAATTTTAGTAATTGTTTGTCTGCAGAAGCTGTCAAGAAAGATAAATAGTAGGTAATTTGGAGAAAAAAATATTTTTTGGGGATTTTTAAAAAATATTGAAACAAATTTTGAGAACTCAATATTTCGAAAACGACATTAGGGTGGTCCTTATAAATGTCATTGTTTAATTCAAGCTGTGCGTTTTTTTTTGCAGTTCCCTAGTAGCCTAGGAAAATTATAATGGGTGTTTTTTTAGACGCGTATTTCAATCTGGCAATACTTTTTTCGGAGTTGGTCTTTTTGACAGCTGTCACTTGATTTATGCTCAGTTTGGTTTGCCATTTCATAATGAATACTCCTTAAGGCGTTAATTGTCTCGGGCTTATTTGCAAACGTTGTTCAGGAGTAAGTCTATTTACTATGAAATAGCAAACCAATCAAGCAACAGCTGTCAAAAAGATCAACTCCGAAAAAAAGTATTGCCAGATTGAAAACTACACTTCTAAAAAAAAACACCATTTACAAACATTTAATGACAAACCTTCGAAAAAATATCGACAAGCTGAATTTTGGTAGAGAGCTTTATTTGTATGCCTTGAAGAAGGTGATTGGGTTTCTATTCAACAACTCGATTGAATTTCCTTTTGCAACAAAATCATGAAAGAATGGTAGTCAAACAAAAGAATTATCTAAAAAAATGAGCTACTAACAAACTATGTACATTAGGGTGGTCCTTAAATTGGACGTAGTCTTGGATAGGCTTCATTCGATTCAAAACATTGAAAAAAAAATTTTTTAGATTTTTTTTCCCCCCCCCCCTCTGGTCTCCCTATTTTCACTTTAAGGTACTTATTATGGGTAAAGGATTATTCCTATAAAACTTGAAAATAAATCAAAGTGTATAGATCAGACGAGAAAAAAATTGTATTGGAGAGGGGTCTATTTCCCCCCGTTTAGGCGGGAGGGGTAACTTTCTATAAATTTCACCAAAAACAGAAAAAAATGATTAAAAAAGAAAACCAGAACACTTACAATGCCACGCCTTAGCTTTTTTTTAAAGCCAGGATTCCATTCTATAATAGGCTTCCTAACAAAAATTTTGTTTAAATAGTTTTTGAAAAAATAGTTTTAATCTTAAAAAACCGTACTTTCTTATTTTTTAAGTTTGAAAATTATTTTTTTCAAAAACGATTTGAAATAAAAACTTAATTTAGGAAGCATTATAGAATGGAATAGTGGCCTTAAAAGAAGCTAAGGCGTGGCATTGTGTTCCCATTTTTTTTTAAAATAATTTTTTTCTGTTTTGAGCCGAATTTTGAGAAAATTACCCCTCCTCCTTAAATAGAGGAAAATAGACCCCTACAATACATTTTTGGACTGTCACCAGCACCGTTAAAATGCGTCGATTTTGAAAATTGAGAAGCAATCAATGCTTCACGAAAAAATCTAGATTGCCATCTCAATTTTCAAAATCGATGCATTTGTTCAGCACTGGTGGTAGTCCAAAAATGTTCAAAATTTTTTCTCGACACTTTTTACTTCTTTCGTCATAAATTTTTTACTACGGTAAATAAAAAAATAAAAATGGCGTTTTGTGGTGAAAAATTGATTGCCATTTCAATTTTCAAAATCGAACCATGTTAACGCCACTGGTGACAGTCCAAAATATGTTATTAAAATCGCCTGCAAAGCTCCTCAGGGTCATACATAATAATGTATTTTCATTCTCAGAGCCGCCTTTTTTTTTATTTTAATTTGATTTCAATTTTTAATTTAATTTAATTCTATTTATTTCCAATTGAATTAAATGGGATTTGTTTAAACAAACATTTCCCAAGAGTTTTGTTGTTGCATTTTTGCTGTAATGACTGCACGCCAGACAAAAAATTCAGTTTGCAAAATAAGTATCGCTAAGACGCTGACCAAATATATCTTTCATTTCTTTTAAACCTTCAGCGTTCCTATCTTTTGGTCACATTTCACAAATTATCGGCAACCACATAATAAGTAGTCATAGATACAAGAAAAGCAGTTTCCTCAAACGGGTTGTACAAACGTAGCCAATGAATAGCAATGTGTGGTTATTACGCTGATCACGTCTGTGGTCATTGAGCAAAGGACACCAATATTGTTTAATATGAAAATAGTTGATTGAAAAATATGCCTGTGGCAATAAGAACGTACCAAACAGGTGAAGGTTAGGTCACATTTTAGCGTTTTTATCTCGTTATCTAAGAGCAGGGAGAGCACCCCTACGACTGGAGCAGCTGGTAGAGTTTCGATAAGACCTCTCAAACTTCAACATAAATGTTAACACATATGCAAATTATGTATTATTCATAAATATGTAGTATAAGTGGGTTTAAAAATTTATTATTTTAAGTGGATTATATATATGTACGTTGTATGTATTATAATTTAGCTTGTTTTAACCTAATAGGTAACAAAGTGTCTTTAAATTTTTGCCTTCTTTTCTTATTTATATTTTTAAAGTCATTAAGTAAAAAGAATTGTCATACATTTTATTGATTAATTTGACAGTCAAACTACCTCTGTAGGACAATAAAATACAGCCAGAACTCGAAAGAATCTTAGGTATATTTTTTTCCGAGGTAGAGGATTAAACAGGTTGGTGATCTTTATTGTTGTTTTCATCTATAAGTAAAAGTCCGGGGTGTTTTTGATTCAAAATGACGGTTTGTATTTTTATATATATTTGAAAAATATGTGTCCAAGAAAAAAATTATTTTTGTAATTTTCCCAAAAACTAAAGGACTAATCACTTGGTTTTCAAGAGCATTGAAAAATAAAAATTTAGTTTTTTATTAAATAACTTAAAATTAAAAAAAATTAGTGTACATTTTTTTCAACTTTTTTTCTAAATTTTGAGTTTGAAAATATTTTTTTCGAAAACTATTTACTAAAGTAACTTAATTTAAATACAGAATTTAGGGATGGCATTTTAGCCTTAAAAAAAGGTATAGAACGATATTGTAAGTGTTGCCGTTTTTTTAAAATAATTTTTTTTCCATTTCAAGTCATTTTCAAAACAAAATTGCACCGCCCACCTAAATGGGCGGGGATACGAAGTGGCCCAATATCTTAAAATCATTCTTTTATAATGTACCAACAATGATTGAAATTATTTGCTTTTATCACAAAGTGCACAATATGGTGATTTATTTCTAAAATATTATTAATTCACTGTGAATTAATTTTTCGTTTCAGCAATGAAATAGACAGCGAGTGCATAATGGATCTTGAACCTGAACCTCTATCGCTTATTTTCTATCACTCTTCTAACTCCCACAACTTTGAAGTACAAAACTATCTAAACCTTGCTGCTAACTTTGCAACTTTTTAAAATAAAAACGCGCTCCATGCATTCGACCTGGGTTGGGTATGCGTCGTCGCTTCGCGTCGTCCTTGTCTTTTATAGAAATAAAAATTTAATTTAATAAAATATCCTCAAAACTGTCAAGTTCATTGTGCTTGGACGGACATCAAGATCAATATTTCATTGCCATATCAATCAAGGATTCTATCATTCTACTAAGTTATATATTCACACAAATCAAATTATTCATTATAAATATTATTTTTTTTATGAATGAAAGCATTTTATAATAAAGGTAAACAGAAAATAATTTAATATCAATGTCAAAGTTATATTTCTCTTCAAAACAAGTGTGTGTGTTTGAAAATGAGAAAGAAATCATTTGAATACGAGAGATTTTTATTGTTGGATGATTCGACATTAAATCAACTTTTTATTTTTTTTTTTATGAAAAATAAAAAAAAAAATATTTATTCAGCTGGCAGTTGAACAGTATCATGATTCAAAATTATAATATCCCACGCATTTGGCATCTAGAATAAGAATCGTTTTGAGTGTAGAGATAATAATGTGCAGTGGGTAAGAGTGTTCAGTACATTGCCATTTTCTTAGTCATTAAGATAATTGACAGACATTTGTAAATGCAAAAATATGTTGGTTTTGTCAATCGTGAATCCAAGACAATTTTCCTCAAATTAAATTAAAGAAAAAGAAAACAAAAGCATGGTCCTTCTTTAGAAAAAGTTTAATATACTCGTATTGTAAGTGGGAATCGTTTAAATTCAATATGATTTATGCAGTAAACATGAATACAAAATTTAAATAACTAAGAGTTATTTAAGAAAAATAAATAAACAAATCTCAACTCTTGGACTGTAAATACGCACAGTTGAATAAACTACCATCTAGGCAAAGGGTACGCATTCGTTATGTGGATAATAGTGTACACTGCACTAATGACAAACTTCAACACAAAAACGTTAGATCATTTTCACTTTTAATTTATCATGCAGAGTTGGGTAGTAATCATTACATTCAGTAATTGATTACAGGGTCGATTACATGTAATCACTCATTGACTTTCCAATTACAATTAATTCACTTTACTTTAGTAATTGAAAATTTGCAATTACAATTACATAAATGCAATTTATAATCGAAAATTTTCAATTAATAATTACATGTAATTGGAACAATGTAGTTAGTTGAAGAACAAAAAGTAATTGAAAAAAACCTGTAATCATAACTTTTTTTGTAATCATTACAAAAAAATGTAATGTAAATGTAAATGTAAGACAAATGCAATCGATATTTTTGATATGTATACACCTTAGCGCTCGGTATTAAAAACAAATCTAAGCTCTCGGGAGGGGGAAAATTGAAAGGCGGACTGAGCAGATATGACACAGGTTCCGTTCTGAACAATTTTGTTTGTTGTGGGTAAAGTAGAATTCTGTAAACTCGAATAGGTAAGGAAGTTTTTTGATACTATTTGGTTTTGGTATTTGCTAAGAGTAAATTCCATACGCCCCGCCTCCACAGGAGAAAGTTGCACCTTGAGCGATTTCCTTGAAATTGACATGGGTGGTACCCGGGACAGAATTATGAACGTCACAAATATTTTAAATAGGGTATTCAAAATTGCGTTTACGCAATTCCGTGATACAGTGAGGTGCGCTGGAGTTAGTATATCAGCGCACGAATTTCTACTACGTTACCCATGTCAACATGAGATACTTACTCTCTGAATACTCATCTTGACATAAATCTAATAGAGTCACTCCGTTTTATCTCTTTATTGGATGTCAGAGATATCTTTCTTCGATTTATCTTGACAGAGATATCTGAAATAATTTTTCACAGAAAATTTTGGAATTTTTTTTTCGTTAATTTCAAGCACAGAACACAAATATATGGTATAACATTAGTAAAGGGTTTTTCATTAGGGACGCTACAAAAGTATAGCGACAGGGACTGCAAACGACGCCATATTTCTTGCCGCTCTTTTGACATTTCTCTTCAGTAAGGTTTGCCATTTCCTGATGGAAAGATATACGAGCCAACAACGAAACGAAATTATTTAAATTTACTACCGAAATTCGGAGTCAGTGGCCTCAACGTTAAGAGCGCTACGTCCAATTTATGGTCGTCATAATCGTCCTAGCAAATCAACAATTGAGCGTCTAGTGGAACAATTTGAATCCACAGGCACAATACAAAATTTTCACGTGCCAGTGAGACAAAGAAGTGCCCGTAGTGTCGAGAATATTGCTGCCGCTGAGGCTTCAGTTGCAGAAAGACCAAATGTGTCACTCACACGTCGTTCTCATCGTTCTCAAGGGTTGGGCATCTCTGTGACGTCGTTGTGGCGAATTTTGGGAAAAGATCTTGGCCTACATCCTTACAAGATGAAATTGACGCAAGAACTGAAGGCGCTTGACCACCAGAAGCGTCGTATGTTCGTGAATTGGGCTGAGCAACAACTTGAAAATTATTCGGATTTTCATGGAAAAATCATCTTCAGCGCTGAGACTTATTTCTGGCTGAATGGCTTCGTCAATAAACAATATATGCGGTATTGGTCAGGCAGCAATCCACACGTACTCCATGAGTCATCATTGCATCCCGAAAAAATTACGGTTTGGTGTGGTTTATGGGCCGGCGGCGTCATTGGGCCGTACTTCTTCTGTGATGATCAAGACCGGCACGTTACTGTGAATGGGGATCGCTACCGTTCAATGATTACCGAATATTTTTGGCCCCAATTGGATGATATGGACTTGGAGGACATGTGTTTCCAACAGGACGGCGCCACAAGCCACACAGCGAATGTCCCAATCAATTTATCGGAAACCAAGTTTGGAGAACGTGTTATCTCACGAAATGGTCCAGTCGCTTGGCCGCCTCGGTCGTGCGATTTGACTCCTATAGACTATTTCCTGTGGGGCTACGTCAGATCTATGGTCTATGCCAACGAGCCAGCGACGATTGATGAACTTCGTACGAATATCGAACGTGAAATTGCAGCAGTATCGGCCGATTTATGCTTGAAAACCTTCGAAAATTGAGTTCAGCGTCTGGACTTCTGCAAGCGTGCCCGTGGTGGCCATGCAAAAGAAATCGAGTTCCATACATAATGGCATCAAACGTACTTTCACAGGAATAAAGAATTTCATTGATATCCAAGACTGCTTTTGTTTTATTTTTGTAAGGCTCTTATTGATAAAACCCGATATAAATATAATATAATAATATTAATATGTGCATTGTGCATTAGATACTAGCACAAATTTCTTTACTACAAATCGAACAGATCGGATAAAAATGTTACAAAATGTAGAAAACAATTTCTATTTCCACCTGTAGAGTCGGGGTGTTATGTCATCCAGAAGTTAAATTCCAAAAAACAAACATTCAGTAGGTAGATTGGAAGGTACCGGAAACTAAAACTCATCTAAAATTAATTTGTGATGAATTTTTTGCGGAGGAGTTTTTTCGGAACGTTTTTTTTTTTTTTTTTTTAAATAACGATGTGGGACCGCCAGCAATGGATTGATAATAATTTTGTTTTCGTTCATTGTGCTTTCACGTTTATGTCGTGTGACCATTAAGTTTGAACACTTGTATTACAGATTCCAAATTTGTTGCAATACTTGGTAATGACCCGATCCCTTGGGTGGAAACGGATGTTTACGCATCTTCAACGCGAGTCCCGGTACTAATTTACTCATTTCAACTAAATTTGTGTGTAATGATTACAAAAAAATTAATCATAATAGGTTTTTCCAATTATTTTTTTTTATTCAATTGCTTTTTTCAAATTACATGTAATTAAATCAAGGAATTTTTTTTTCGACTGAAATTTTCAATTAAAATTATGAGTAATTATTAATTGAATTTTTTCAATTTCAATATTTCATTTTCATGATAATAACTGTCCAACTCCGGTACTATGTACATGTATACATAAATAGCAAGCTATGTACTGGTAAAAAATATTGAATTTGGAATTTTGATCAAACTGGTGTACCAGAAGGAAGTGTCCTAGGACCAACCCTGTATCTGTTATATACAAGGGATATTCCAGTGGACAATATAATATTGGTGCCAGATAAATCCGTTACGAAGGCTACTCAAAAACTGCAAAATGCAGTCGATAAAGTTAGTGATTGGACGCAAAAATGGCGAATTAAACTAAATGAAAAATCGACGCAAACCTTACAAAAAAAAAATAAAAATAAAATAAGCAATGTTCCAATTCTTATAAACAGTATAGCAGTACCTTATTCAAATACTGCCAAATACCTTGGAATGACTGTAGATGCAAAGCTTAAATGGAAAGAGCACATCAAAAAGAAAATAGAAGAACAAAACTTTACAGAACAAAGTAATGTTATATTAGCAAGTACTGAAACCCGTTTGGATATATGGCATCCAACTATGCGGGGCTGTACCAAGAAAACTGATGCTTAACCCACCTAAAAACTCCAAAGCAAGGTCCTTCGTTAAATAATAAATGCCCCTTTCTATATAAGAAAAAGCGATCTTCAAATTGAAATGGTTAAAGAAGTGGTTAAAAAACATGCTGTATCACACAATCAGCGACTGCAAAGTCATACCAACTCCGAAATGGAGACCGTCTTAAATGAGGGAGACAATAATCGGAGATTAAGAAGAACCAAGCCTCATGAGCTGATGGTCTAAAAGCTATGGGAAAGTGTTATAACTTAAACTTCCCACAATGCGATTTATAAATTAAGAAAGAAAAATCATTTGTCGATCTCTCATAGATTGGTCGTGATTCACTGGTGGTTTCAGTGCGGTCAGAGTCCCACACTACTCAGTACCGAGTGTTTAAAATAAAATGTTAAAAATGTTTGAAAATCAAATATTAAAAAAAAACATGGTCGATTTTTATAAAACTCGGAATTTCCAGGATTTATTATTTATTCTGTATGCTTAAATTAGGGCGATATATTAACAAAAATTATAAAAATTTACAAATAGCTAATAGTCATTAATTGTGTTGTTTTCTCGGCCTAATAAAAAAATGAAAATTTCATCAAAATCAGTTCAATGGTTTAGTTTTAAGGGAATTTTTGTCCATTCTTCCATACAAGATGTCCCACTGTGCGGCGCCACTTGCCACACGGCAAACGCTAGAAAAGAATTTTGCTGGTACGATAGGGTTATCTTTTACAGAGGTGACGTGAATTGGCCACCAAGATCGCCCAATTTGACTGCGTTAAGCCGGCCATACATTACCCAGCCAACCGATCCATTTGGCTCAGTAAGATTTCAAATTTGCTGAGAATCTAAATGGATCGGCGGCGATCCACCCCACACACGACCGATTTTGGAACTGCATGTGCCCATTTGGCTCGTTGGCTCTGTCATGTATGGCCTGCCTTAGACATTTTGCAGTACAGTTTTCTTTAGCTCAAATATCCACTGAATCTATTGGGTAAAGTCATTGAAAATTGGATCTTTCAATTTTTATTGAATTTAAATATGATTTCTGTTATATGACTGCCAAGGCTGGCTCGGAAGTAGTCTAATCTGGAAGTCCAATTTTCAATGACTTTTTCCAACATTTGTGATCTTATACAGGGTTGCCATGTCTTGAACAAATTCGGTAGACCAATTTAGAAATTTTGGTGCCCCGAAATCAGAGCAAAAAGTAGCTTAAATAGTAGCTCAAAATAAAAAAAGTTCTCATTACTTCAATCACAATTTATTTTTATTTTAAAAAATAAAAGAAAATAAAATAAATTTTTTGCTCAAAAAGCAGAAATTTACAGTGTCGTAAAAAAATAAAAATTTTCAAAACAATTTTCCATTCATTGAATATTGAATATTGAAGGCAAAAAATTATTGCTTTTGCTTAAGTTACCCGTCGAGTCAATAATGTATCCTAATTTGTTAAACTGTCAGCCTACAAATGCAAAACAATTATTTTTGCATCAAAAGATGGGGACTGTTCAGTGAATAAAAAGTGGTGCCAAATTGTTTAATGCCTGAAGAGTATGTTTACCCCTAGGCCACACGGGAAAGTACTGGAAAGCAAGTTAGCTACATAAACTGCCTGTCAAATTCGTAGTTTGCATTCCACTTGCTTCCCACTTGCATTCCACTTGCTTGTCTCCCAACTCGCTTCTCAACTTGTTTCTCTACTGGCTTCAAAAATGCAATGCCAGTTGATAAGAAAGTTGCTGGGGTTTGTATGTGTTAGTGAACAAATGTGTTTGTATTGTAAGGGGGAGAAAAGTGTTTTATTTATGATTTATTTGTACGAAAAAAAAATTTCGCCCAAGCAGTCGGGCTTATCGACGTAGACTAGTGACTTTACATATCCAAACCGAATAAAGTCAAGCGGCGTTAAATCGCATGATCTTGGAGGTCCGTAACGTGAAACAATGCAGTTACCAAACGTTGCCTTCAATAAATCAATCGTGGTATCAGCTGTGTGACATGTTGCGCCGATTTGTTGAAACCTCATCTCCTGCACAGTAGTACCTCGTGGCATGATGGTTAGTGCGTTGGACATGTCGTGCCGGGTTTGATTCCCAACCGCTGCCACTCAAAACCAGAAATGACAAATCCTCCAAGAGTATACTCTTGTCATGAATAAGTGCTTCTCATCTAGCCGTTGGACTCGGCAAAAAATTCCAAGTCCCCTCCATTCTTGCCAACTACAACACGCACACAGGAATGGTTGAGAGTTGTAAGTCACTAGGCCCTAGTTCTCCACGAGCTGTTGCGCCACCAAATTATTTATTTTTATTACAGCTCCTGCACATCATGGTTGTTCAATTAATGAACAAAAAAGTCAGTAATCATGGCTCTACATGTAACGTTCTGGCCAGCATGGTATTTAAAAAAGTACGGACCAATTGTTCCAACAAACCCCTAAAGCACATCCAACAGTCAGTTTTTGTGGATAAAATGGTGTCTCAACAAACACTTGAGAATTATCATGACTCCAAATACGGCAGTTTTGTTTTTTGACGTATCCATTCAACCAAAAGTGAACTTCATCGCTAAACAAAATTCGCGCGATAAGTACTTCGAACAGAACCATGATTGCACAATTTGGAAGCGTTGTTCAGGCGTCGCGTAGGTCTATTTATGTTGAAATGTCAAACAAAAACTAAAAATAAATCACTTGACAGCTGACAAAATGGCCGCCAGTTAAAATAGTGCTGCCAACTTCCCAAATGGGCTTGAACGAAAAAAACGACGTCAGGGCTAAGCAATTTACATGTTAAGTGCAACAACAGCTAGGCCCCTTTGGGCTTAGCTAAGCCCAGATAGTTTTCGGGCCTTAACTTTAGCCCAGATAAAAACTGTGTTATCTGCACGAATTTCATACTTGTTATCGATAGTTTGTATGGAAACTCCATTTTTTTTCTGTGATGGTGTTGCCAAGTCCCGATGTCGTTTTTTTGCCCGATTTTTCTGGGCTTGTAAAAAAAACACACCTAATATAACGTACATTGCAGTGTACTAAACGCACATATCCATTTCTTTTTATTCTTCCTCTCTCACATGAAAATAAAAAGAACGATGATGTTCCAAAATTAATAAAGATACAAGAAAATTATTTATCCAGAATAATATTCTGGAATATTCTATAAAAAAAAAAAACGCAAAAGTCTTATTCCAAATATTCAGAATAAATAAAGAAAAACACTCAAGGTGTGTCATCATTATTTAATTTTATTTATTCTTTCTGTTTTAACTTATTTTGACTTTTTTCATAAATCTGAGCTGACAGATATGACTTTTCTCTCATTGGCCATACTTCTGCTGTCATTTCGAATCAATAAATCGTTCGTTTACAGATGCGTAAAAAATAAAAGAAAAATTTCCAGTGTAGGTCAATAGACCCCTGTTTTTCACATGATATGGATATTAAATGACAATTTTCCATCAAAACAGGTATTTCTGAACCTTAAGTTCAGAATATCTAGCAATCTTGACGTGATGGCACAATTCTTAGTAAACTTGACGTAACGTAATTCAGGGCATCAAAAACCCTTGGAAAAGTTTGGTCTGGTTCCAGATAGAAAACTCCTTTGAGAAATATAATTCTCTGCCTCTGTTCATAAGCCATAGAGATAACACGTGCAAGTTGTGTATTCTTAGCATTTTTGAACGACAATTTTTTTTTTTTTGAAAATGTTCACCGATAGATAAATAAACAAAACAAAAGGCCAATCCATAGATACTTTTCGTATACTATAGCTTTAAAGGGGCTACATCGAATGTATCTGAAATGTGTGCAAGTATCTAAATACATATGCATCTACGAATGAACGCAAGAATATTTATTTTTAACCAAATTGTGTGTGTTAAAAGTGAATATAAGAAAATTGAAAATCAAATGGCTAATTAAAATTTAAACAAAAAAACATTGTTTAGAGATTTTTTTTTTGTTTAGCTATTCAGTGCCAAATAATGTGCAAAATACTTTCTTTTTTTTGACACAGCTTGTATGTGCGAAGGTCGTTTTTTTTTTTTAATTTGATTGCATTTTGTTTTTGCATTTTTAAATCGATTTCGTGCAAAACGTTTTTGGTGTGAATGCTTTTTGATATCTTTTCCAGGACCTGATTGTTTAGAATTCAGAGAATTCACCAGATGCAGATATAAATATTTGATGATTTGTTTGAAGTGAAGCTTCTTAATGTAGGTTTTGCAATGAAGAGATGAAATAGAAAAACTCACTTAGACGGCATATGGTAGGAAGTGACGCCACAACACAGAATGCACAGGTTTAAGAAAAAAACCTATTAAAAACGAACTACAAAAATGAAATTTGGTCGTTTTTCAAGTTCCTAATCGCCTCCACTGGGAATGGGAAATCATTTTCTTTTATGCCAAAACTTTCAAAAATAATCGATATGGTTCCTTTAGGAAGTCTACAAGATGCAAAATAAAATGAAAGATTTGGTTGCACGAACCTGCTCTTAAGTTCATGGAAATTATGAGAGAAAAATGTTTAAAAGCATGAAATACGATATTTAAATTAGCAAACAAATCTTCGTTTAATTGAACATGATTGTATGGAAAGCAAACATTTTTTATATCGTTGGAAAAATAATTTTTTATGTGTATAAAATTATTAAAACATTTTTAAGGAAAACTTTTGGTATACAAATCTTAAGTATAAATTTATGTGCATATAAAAATAAAATTTGAAAAAAAAATTTTCATCAAATTTTTAAAATATCGAATTTGAAAAAAAAAAATGTTGAAACTTTTTTTTAAAAATTCAAAAACTTTTTTTTTTGAAAATTTTATTATGCAATATTTTTGAATCTTATTAGAAATTTGTATATAAAAATATTAATCAATATTTGTCTAGTAGTTGCTATTTGTAAATTTTGTATCTTATGGTGGTAGATCAAACTATTTTTAAAATATCGTAGTTTAACCTAGGAAAATTAGACAAAAAAATGGCAAAACTACGAAAAAATTCCGACAAAGTTGAATTTTGGTAGAGAGCTTTGTTTTGACGTCTTTAGCATTTCCTGAAAAGTTCCGTAAATTTGGGCCGTGGCTTAATTTTTTAGGGGGGTTAAAGGGGGTAAAATTTAGTTTTTTCTTAATTTCTCAAAAACTTAAGTTTTTTTGAAAAAATGTGAAGGTACAAATTGTAGCTTATGTCATTCTACACGAAACAGATTAACATGCTTCTTTTCATAAAAGCAATAGATTCTGAGAAAATCATGCAAGAACTTCACGGTGGAGAAAATTTTATTAAAAAATTTGTAAAAATTTCATTAATCGATGGACTAAAATTTTGTATGCTTTGAGTTTGGCCACAACTCCTCTTAATAAAACCGAAGATTTCGGGGTGGCCGGGGTGAGGGGAACACCGCCATCTTGAAAAAGAAAGTGATTTGATTTTTGTTCAGCAACTTATAGTTTTTGAGAAACTAAGAAAAAACTAAATTTTACCCCCTTAAACCCCCCTAAAAAATTAAGCCACGGCCCAAATTTACGGAACTTTTCAGGAAATGCTAAAGATGTCAAAACAAAGCTCTCTACCAAAATTCAGGTTTGTCGGAATTTTTTCGAAGTGGAAGTCTAATATTCCATTTTGCCATTTTTGAGAAAAACATATTTTTTTCTAAACGGTTTTTTTTTTTCATATCCGTATGGAATTTACCGTTATTTTTTTTATAAAAGTTAGTTTTTTTCTTATAATAGGTACTTTAGAAAGTGTTAAAAACCTTTAAATATAGAGTTTTATAAAAATCGAACTCGTAGTTTTGATTCTCAAAAAAAAAAATGTTGATAATTTTTTAAAAATACAAAAACTCTGTTATATTGCTTAGAAGCTTCTGTATAAAAAACTACTAAAAGCTGACTTACTGTTTTGAAGAAAATTGAAAATGAAACAAAAATGGTTCCTTGGGAGGTACCATTATTAACCATTTTTTGAAAAATGGTTTCCTTTTCCCAAGATAGCTTTCATCAAAAGAAATTTATTGAATTTTTTTTTAGAAAAGTTGTGGAGCCGTCCTTCACTTTCTCTATAAATGTCCTGCTCTGGCTATAAGTGAGCACATTCGTTTAAAGTGGCATTTTTTGACGACCTCAACGAACTTTCTGAAATGAAAATCAAAAACTTGATTTCCTTTCTTAACGCGACGAAATGGATCTAAGACAAAATCGGTTGCTTCTGTATCATGTCCCCCCCCAGACCCCAGACCGTGAGCAGTCGGAATACAGGCCTATGCTGGGTTTCCTGATGCTCAATGACAACGATCAATGTTTGGATCCTTCGCGCTCCAGTCGTTCTGCTATCTGCTGAGCTCGGCATATCGCAATTGGCTTTGGGCGAGATGCGATCCAATCGACTGCGTGTCTTAAGTCCCGCCTCTTGACGTTGTTGCTAGCCCAAAATATACTAAAACCATATATCAAATCCGTCCTAAATCAAATAAAAGAACTCTGGGCTCATGGTGGATGCTGATCTCCAATGGAAACCTCCGATCATGCCGAGTGGGCATACGGAGGCCCTGGTGGAGATCTCGCATTCAATCATGTATCAGGAAGACACCGAGGGAATCAAGTCAAACGAGTTATGGTATCAAAACGGCGCAATTCAGCGCTAATTGGGTACTGGGCGAGTGTTACGCCTGTGCCACCATTACTACCTACCTACCCTGTGGAGCTGTTTTTGGAAAAAAATAAGATTTTGTAATATTGCGAAAAAAAACGTGTGGACAGAATTATCAAAACCCGCTATATATACCAAGTTTTAAGAAAATCGATCCAGTCGTTTAGGGTGTAGCAGACAGACAGACCGAAATTGCGAGACCCACTTTTTTCGTCTTCTCTATCATCGTAATGACAACTCTGATCAATATCTCGAGTTCAACTTTTTTAACGAATGCATAGCTTGCCATATACATATAGTAACTCTATATATCGCAGGTAAAAAAAAGGTATTTAATTTTGATGTTCCTGGAAAGTCCTAATCATAAAATACCCTCTTACTGTCGTATCTTCTCCCCCCAGGAGGTTAATGAAATAAGGTGCTGGGAGAAACGAAATAAACTGCATGACTAGGTCGCACGTACTTGCTCTTATGTCTTATAGTCTATTAAAAAGACCAGAAAATGAGGGATATCAAAGAACAATTATACGTGCAAAGGTCTTAATTACTGAATATGTTTGTTGCTTCAACCGAAAATGCTACTAAATCCAGCAATGCGTTTCTGAGAAAATGGTTACACTGGCCGCTTTTTAATATTTTTGGTATAGCTCGGAAACTAAGCCAAATTTGACAGTTTTACACTTAAAACTATTTGTCCAAAATTAAATTTTCTATTTTCTAAAAATTTAGGCAGAAAAAGTAAACAAAAACCAACATCCGAAAATTGAAAAACCAACGATTTTTAAATTTTTAATAAATTGCACATAACTGTTTTTAAGCGAAGATTGGGTCAAGACATGCATTAACAAAATGACGTAAAGACTAAAAGCTTTAATATGGCATAAAATAAATAAGTTTGGTGGCGCAACAGCTCGTAGAGAACAAGGTCCTAGTGACTTACAACCATTTCTGTGGTCGTGTGTTTGGCAGGAATGGAGAGGACCTACAATTTCTGGCCGAGTCCGAACGGCTAGATGAAAAGTATACACATAGAGCATTTGGATCAGAGATCTCATTCAAATTTTACCATTTCTTATAATTTTGGGCAGTTTTGGCCCGAATGTCCCTTTTTCAGTACAAAATGACAAATATTACATTCGTTTAAATTTTCGAACTAAAAATGTTGATAAAATCTGAAAATTTCTATGATTTCGCAATTTTTTACGGTTTTTTAACACAACGACAAAACGGCTGGTTCCATTTAAAAAAGACTTGATATTAGGTGCAAGGAATGTTAGATTTGTCATGTAGGCTTTCGGGCAAAAACTGTAATGGCTGTAACTCTGACATTTTTCAGTTGATATGGTTTTTTTACACAACATTTTATGGTCTTAAGATTCTTCTTCTTATTTTGTTTGAGTATTTTGTTTTGAACGTATCTTTGCACCGAAAAAGTTATGCGGAATTTGGAGAAAAAAAAAATCAAAAGTCGTAGATTTTTCGATTTTCTTTAATTTTGTTTTTGATAACTTTTCCTGCTGATTTTTTTTTATAAATTTTCTTAAACCATCAATTTCTATAGAAAATTTAATTTTTATTCAAATTCAAATTCGGCTTAGTTTCGGAGTTACACCAAAACTATTGAAAAGTGGCCAGTTCGACCATTTTCTCAGAAACGCATTGGTGAATTCAGTAGCATTTTCGGTTTTAAGCATGCTTTTATGAGACAGACAAACATATTCAATAATAAAAAGCCGTAATTGTTCCCTATTAAAAGGTTTATTCAATAGACTATTAGGGCTCAAGAAAATTGTATCAAAAGACTTAGAAATTATGAAAGCAAAATGTTTGAAAGCATGAAATACGATAATCAAATTAGCTAAAATATCTCCTTTGAGAGTTCTAAATGAAAAAAAAGGACGCCATCTTAATCCTTGATTGAATATGGTTGTATGAAAAAAATATTTGAGATCGTTGGAACGATTTTTCTTTAAATACAAAATTGTCAACTCGAGATATCGAATTTTCAAAACATTTTTTTTTACTTTTTTTAAAAATTCAAAAAACTTTTTTTTTTTATTTTGATATGATAATTTTTAATCTTAGTTGAAATAAGTATATACAAAAAATATAACCATTACTAATAATTTTGACTTTTCTCATTACTGAATGAACAGAGCCAATAATGAGAAAATTCAAAAAAAACTGTCTATGAGAAGTACTATTAATACATAGTTTCCTTAACGGTTTTTTTAACATCTGTATGGGAGCTACCGTTATTTTTTTGATAAAAATAGTTTTTTTTCTTAAAATAGAGAGTCTAAAAATAAGGGTTTTACCGAGTTTTATAAAAATCGACTATTTAGTTTTTATAACACTTGAGTTTCCAAAAAAATTTGGACATTTTTTAAAAAATCCTAAAAATATTTGTATGAACATTTTTGTAGGCAAGGTAGAAATGGTGGCACGGGCGTAACACTCGCTCGGTGCCCAATTAGCGCTGAACTGTGCCGTTTTGATACCATAAGTCGTTTGACCTGTGGGTGAAAGTGGATTTAAGTAAGGATTTGTGGATCGCCTTCAATGCGTTGAAGTTGACAGCAAAGGGACCCGCGAAGAAAGTAGGTTTATTTGTACAGCTCGACAAAACTGATTCTTTCAGGGGTCTTTCAGATACATGATTGGATCCGAGCTTTTTTCCTGGGCCTCTGTCAGCCCACTCGGCATGATGGGAGGTTTCTAGTGAAGATCAGATTCACCATGAGACCAGAGTTCTTTGGTTTGAATTCAAATGTATTTGGGGTATGATTGTTGCATATTGTGGGCTTGCACCAACGTCAACAGGCTGCACATTAGACACTCACTCGTTTGACTCGCATTTCGCCCAAAGCCAGCTACGATATGCCGAGCTTGACAGAGAGCAGAATGGCACCGGATCGCGAACAATCCAACCGATGATCGTTGTCATTGAGCACCCAGCATAGACCTGTTTTCAGATTGATCACGGTCTTTGGGGTCTTATATGATACAGAATCAATCGATTTTGTCTTAGATCCATTTCGTCGCGTTAAGAAAGGAAATTTAGTTTTTGATTTTCATTTCAGAAAGTTCGTTGAGGTCGCCAAAAAATGCCACTCCAAACAATTGTGCTCTCATTCTTGTCAGAGCAGGACACTTACAAAGAAAGTGAAAGACTGTTTCCTTTTCTTTACTTACAATACTCACTGCCGTAGCTGCGAAGATCAGCGTCCCTTGCCCTTCACAACTCCCTGGGGAATGTTGACTGTTTCCGCAAGTGAGTTGTGCCAGCTTGCCTGGCCCGTTCTCTGCCCGTTTATTTCCCTTAATACTCCTATGGCCAGGAACCCAGATAAGGGTGACCTTGAGGTTTATATTAAGGGTTGCGAGCTCCTCCCAGCATTGCTGGGCTAATTTAGAGGATAATGTAGGCGAATCGATGGTTTTGACAACTGCCTGACTTTCTATATGGAGAGCTGTAATACGATTTTGGTGTGGATCTAGTTTAAGTATCCTGCATGCCTCCCTAATTGCAAGTAATTCAGCTGGAAGCACACTTACATAATCGGGTAAATAATATGACCTTGAGATGTTAAGAGACTCAGAAAAGATTCCTGAATCAACACCATACTCCATCTTTGAGCCATCAGTATAGATAGTTGTGTCGAAGTCTTTCGTCACGACGTCATCATCCCAGTCCTTTCTGGATGGAAAAAAAACTTCAAAATCTTTAAGGAGTTTCATTGTAGGCGTGCGGTAGTCAGTAGGAGTTGAACAAATTTTAGTGGAAATCAAATTTGTGATATTTATATGGCCATGAAGCTTGGCAACCCAACAACTGGATTCCTTGAGTCTTAATGGATTACAAGATAATAGATATTTAATATGCAGATCAAGTGGTAAAAGTTGAAGAAAAACACTTAAGGCATCCGTTGTGCAAGATCGAAGAGCCCCTCTGTGCTATTAACGCTTGCTGTTCTTTGAACCTTTTTAAGTCTATCCATGTTGTATGCTCTGTTTAGTTCGGGCTACCAGACAATTGAACCATTTGTTAGAATCGGCCGTACAACGGCTGTATACGTCCACAAAATTTTCTTTTCTTTCTTACCCAATCTTCGGACATTTCGGTAAAAAAACTATTAAATCGAAAAAAAAAAATTTGTTTGACAAATGGTTATACCCATTCAAAGGTAGCTTTCACGAAAAGAAATTTATTGATTTTTTTTAAGAACAGTTGTGGAGCCACTTTTGAAAAAAATAAGATTTTGTAAAATTACTAAAAAAAATTCTTGGTATGACTGTTACCTACCCTTGTTTTTAGTTCTAAAAAAATGAAATAAATGTGTCGGCAGAATCACCAAAAACCACAATCTATCAAGTTTTAGAAAATCGATCCAGCCGTTAAGGCTGTAGCCGAACAGACAGACAGGCAGATTAGGGATTTCTTTTCTTAAATTTGGAGCTGATTTAGGCCCATCCAGATGTGAAAACTCAAAAAAAAACATTATAAACGACCATCCTAATGGCCTAATGTACATACATCTCAATGATTGTGTATAAGTACACAATTTTTTAAATTTCCTGAACTCACCCAACAAGTTTTTTTTTCTTAAATTCGATTTTTTATTTTTTTTTCAAATCATAAATTTAACAGCTGTTTGCAATAAGAATGTGTAAAAGGCTGATTTTTTTTTTTAAATCCTGTTAAAGATTATAAACTTTTAAGTGAAAAAACCTTGATCCTATAATTTGTTCAAAAAATCAATCGAATAAAACAAAATAACGATTGGTTGTATTAAATTAAAATTCTGTAAAGCTTTTTAAGATATCGAACGATCGTTATATATCGATCGTTAGAAACACATTTTTTTTGAATTTGCTTTAAAAGAAAAACACCAAAGCCCTTATTTTCTTGCTTTTTCAATTTTATGTAAAAAATTGTTTTCGAAGAAACAATATGGCCAATCCTTGTTGAAATTTATCTAAATTCCCAAAATCCACCTTCAATTTTCTGTCCGATCATTTGTTACTGAAATATTTTTCGTTTAAAGTCCGATATCTCAGCGAGTACCTAGTGATACAAAAATAAGGCTGAATGAACAAATTACCCGGTCCTTTTAGTGTATAGGTAGGAAATTTTGTCTCAGTCTTAACAAAAAAAAACAAATTTTTCAGTTCTTTCACGGCATTCGTTAGGATTGCGCTATGCACATTACTTTTACGGATCTCTAGAGATTACTTTTTTTTTACTCTGATATGATAATTTAACAAAAATAAAGCCATTTGAATTTTTTTTCCTTGATCTCTTAATTGTTTTCATTAGTGTACTTTAAAGTTTGCAGTGCGCTTACTTAGAAAATATAAACCCTATTGACCAAAAAGGGTTGATTTAATTTCCTATCTAACAATACTAATCCATATTTTAAACAAATATTTAAATATCGGTAAAAACGGTTTTTTTTTTAAATGGTGACTGAAACACTACACACAGTCGCACTGGTTTTTATAATATTTAGACACGATCAACTACCAACTTCAGTCATACCATTTGACTGGAATATTTTTCCAGGACAACAAATCTGCCAACATGCATTTATACCTTTAAAAAAATTATAACTTTGGTCGAAGCTTTTCAGGTACCAAAAAAACAAGCTTTTCAAGGACCGATTATTTAAAAGTGAAGTTTATAATTTATATTCTATTAACTCACCATTCACTTTGCTTGGATCCTTTTTAATTGGTGCAACTTTTTTCAGCACTTTATCCTTAAACTCAGGCTTTCCATCTGAAGGCGCCTCCTTAATCACTTCATCGACTTTTTGAACTTTCTTCAAGACCGGACGAATTTTATCAAAATCATCCACACTCTTATTAAAGGATTTTTGCTTATTCACAACAACATGCCTCAGCTTGGGACGGTCTAGTTTAAAGCGTCTCCTACGTTCACGATCCTCTTCGGTCTCGCCTTCTTCTGCTTCATCATCGTCCTCTTCATCGCGTTTTTTCTGCGTACAGCTTAGGGATTTGTCACGTTTGACAACAATAGGACGCATTTTTGGTTTTTCCTCTTGGAATTTACGTTCCAATTCGGTTTCGGCTTCCTTGGGCGGTGGAGAGTCTTCTTCGGATTCTGATTCGGTTTCTGTTTCGTCGTCGCTATCATCGTCATCATCTTCCTCAGAGGATTCCTCCTCCTCACTCTCCGAAGGGGTTGGTGGTTTTTTTGGCTTCGGTTTTATCAATGGCTCTTGAACTGGCTTGCGTTTTTCAGTGATGACGGGCACTTTTATCTCACGCGATTGCAATTTGGCCTCCCTGCGGGGTGGGGCAGCTTCAGTTAATGGTTTAACTACCACCGATTTAGGTGCCACTGGCTTAAGTACCACTGGTTTGAGTACCACCGGGGCTATTTTACTTACTGCTGATGGTTTGCTGCTGCTGGATGATGGGGCAACTTTGGCCAGTGGTGATGGTGTTGCTGCTGTTTCTCCATTCTTCTTGACTGCATCGTTGGCAGTTCCGGCGGCGGCTGTTGTTGTTGTGGTTTTCTTAACCCATGGAGCTGTTGTTTTTATAGTTGTTTTCGGTTTGACTTCGGGAACATCTGCCTTAACCCATGGCGGACGGAACGTTGTTCTACCACCACCTCCTGGACCACCAGAGGACGATGATGCTGCCGACTTGTCACTTTTAGGAGCTGTTGTTGTTGTCGTTGTTTTTAAACTTCCAATAGGCATTTCGGAGAAACACTTTTTTTTTGTTTAAACTTGAGCCTTTTCAATTTTGACAAGTATATCTAAAGTAATTGCTTTGTTGTTGTTGTTGTTTTTGTTGTCCTCCTTATTGGTGGAGCTTTAGACAAGATTTTTTTTTCTCAGCTCAAAAACATGTTCGTTTCTTTTAAAACAGAAAAACCAAAAAAAAAAATGGTGCACTCGCATTCGTTTTTATTTTCACACACTTTTTGCTCCTATTCTTAGCACAATGAACGAATGAACTAAACCAAAGAAAGATTCAAAGAAAAAAAAAAATTAAAAGAAACATTCACAATTTTTCTCCCAAAAAAAAAAAAAAAAACACATCCACAGACAGAACAGCTGTGTTTTGAAAAAAAGTATATTTTTCTTTTCCTCGATTTCTTGTCGGTTTTTAAATTTTAATTGACCCGTGAGAGGAATGAGTAGGATTTTTATTTTAATTATTATTGAATTTTTTCTTAAAGCCAACCGAACCACACTCAAGGTGGGTATATGACTAATTCACTATATTTATGACAAAAAAAAAATATATTATTAATTTTGTCTCCAAAAAAGAGTGATTTAGGTATTTTTATTGCAAAAATTATCGAGATATTTTTATGGTAGTTTTTAAAGAAGAGAAAAATCGAAGATTTGCAAAAAAAAAATTACTTATAATTAAAATTAATCAACATTTATTTTTGAAGAAAATGGAAAAAAATATAATTTTAATTATAGAAAATTGTATCTCCTTTGGCCGGTGCGGTGGAGGTGGCGTGGTGGCATGGCGTACGGCGGCGGCGGATAGCGTTAAAATAAATAAATAGAATATTGTGGTGGTTTGAATATGTGTGTGTGGGCGTAGACTGATGAGACGTGTGTATTTTTTTTTTTGCTTTTCATTTGTTTATTGTACTAAGCGATTATTTTTAAATTGTTATAAGAAGAAATTATTAATCTAAAGCCTTGAAACAATTTTGCGAATATACATTTAACAATTTTTTTTTTGCTTTTAATTTTTATGAATAAAGCTTGGTTTTCACATCAAAACCAGGATACATAAATGTAATTGTACATAATTAAATATTGACCATGGATTTGTCTCCATAAATGAGAAAAAAAAAATAATATAATTTTGCAATACTCGTTTATTAAATTTTGACTTACAACTTAACCGAGATTTATTAACATTTTTTCATTTGGAAATTTTGAAATTTGGAAATCAACGCAAGTAAATAAATAAAGCAGAGCAAGCAACAGAGAAATTTATTAAAATCCTTAAATTTAATACGAAATTTAAAAAAATTCAAAATGTATAACAATATAAGAAAAATCTTCAGCAACAAAATAATAAATAAATGACTTCCAGGGTTGTAAAAGAATGCAATCTTTTGTGAATATAATCATTCAAAATCATTTGTTGAATTCAATCAAATGATTACATTCAGTGACTTCAAATTTTGAGACTGCAATCACCATTCACTTGACATTAAAAAATGATTGCAATCATTTGTTTACCTATTCATACTACAGCATTCAATTGAATGCAATCTTTTGGAGAATTCATATACATTCTTTGCATTCCTTTTGTAGTCATTTGCATTCTTTTGCATGATTATGAATTTTTTTGTTTTCTTAGGCCCTCATTATGAATAGCGAATGGAACTAACATACTGGCCCCAATCGGGCTAAAATCCAAAACTCTAGCTACTGAGCTAAATCGCAATACAGTTATGTAATGTTGAAAGTGAAAAATTATATACCTACGTTAATTTTTCTTACTATTGTATGATGGGTATAAGATAATTTTTTTTGTTATATATGGGGAATTTGTGATGGAATAAAAAGACTGATCCATCAAGTTTTGTCTAGCGAGGGCCTCACTAGTATTTGACAAGTTTTCCTTGTCTAGCTTACCTCTTCCGAAGCCTTTACAGGACCTTGACTAAACTTGCGCATTTTCCTGCCGGGAAAACACTTATTTTATATAACCGATGTTTTCATCGTTATAACTTTTCCATGCAAAACGCAATTGAAAAATATGTGATACAAAACTTGTAGACAATGTGATTTTCTACAAAAAGTTTTGGCACTTTTTAATCGTTTTTTTGGGCATAGAACTAAAAAAATTCATTCAATGTTTGTACACCATTAACCCTCTCATCAAAAGCCAAAAAACTGTTTTTTTTTGGCGTTTTACCGTTAAATGTAGAAACTGTTGAAGAATAATTTATGCCAACTTTGAAGGTTATAATATTGTTTTTAAATAATGTCGTGACACTTTCGTCCATAAAAGTTACCGGTTAAAAGATATCAGCCGCGTTTTATGGGTAACTTCGTGAAAATAAAATGATGCGGTTCATGTCTCTTTTCCTGAACTGCTGACAAGTCTCTGACAGGGAATGGGAAATAGCCACTTGTGTCTAGACATGTTTTTTTTTTAATATGTGCTAAGAGACAACCTCCACTAAGACCGGAGATAGTAAAACGCAGCTTTTGCTAGCCTCGTATTTGCGATGTTGAATATATAATTAGGTTGTTTACAAACGACTCTTAAACAGAAAAGAATTTCTAATAGTGAAAATTTAAAAAAATATTATTATTTCTAAAATTGGTCAAAAACCAAATGAATTTGTATAGTTTTGCTACTTAAGCGCAAAGTTTTTGAAAAATAATGTATGCTTAATTTCAGATTTTGCGACTTTTAAAATATGATAAGATTTAAAAAAAAAATTGTGTGTAATAAATTTTAAGGCAGTTTTAAATTTAAAAATTAATAACTAAAGCACACTTTTTAAAGTTTTGGGATTGTGTATATGATCATCATCTAATCAATTCAGACAACATGATTACATAAAAAAAAGTTCAAGGTCATAATGCACAAAATTTTAAGCAATCTTTACACATTTATTCTGAAAATAAATCATCAACGATTTTCGATTTTTATATTTTAAACTACTTTTACATACTTCTAAATAATGCATACAAAATTTCTTGATTGGTAATTAAATATTTTCGTCCATATTTGATATTTTAGTTTTTCTCCATGCTAAACTATTTTTTTCTCAAAATTTCACGTCATTTAGTAAAATTGTTTGTTTGGCATAACCGCTCACATTTCGAGCAATCTAGTAGGTACTGGGCCGTAGCTAGTATCAGATTCATGGTAGAGCAGCGATGGAAAGAGGTTGGGCAGAAATAAAATTTTTCATATGCTTATCTGGTAAACATAATATAACAAATTATAAAAATATTAAATTTTGGACTTTAAAGTTGATATTGAAGCAAAGAAGATCAGAGATAATTACATTGGCCCAAAAGGTTTTCGTTACAGAAACCAAATAATACTTTTCTGTAGGTTTTTGGTGTGCTGAACTTGAATCTTAAGTCAGATTAATTCCATCAGCCTACGTTTTTTAAATATGTATTCTCGTTATAAAATCAAAAAACACGTTTTTTTGCTATTTTGAAAGTTGTATTGTAACCCGAGGAAAATTGTTTCAAGAAAATTTGTAATGCTTTTTATCTTCTTTTAAAATCTGTTTAAATCTTCCCGATATCTCTTTTCTTCTCTGAGTAAGCCTCCTGTCATTTATAATATAAATACCAAGTAAGGAAGAATGGGAAAAATTTGTGCAAGCTGATCCATTTCTCTGAACTTCAGATTCGAGTTCAGTACACACAAGAAAACTACAGAAAAGTATAATTTGGTTTCTATAAAAAAAAATAAAATTTTGCTGGCCGGTGTTATTAATAGTTATCTGATTTTTCTGTTTGATTTTTTTTGTTATTTTTTCTCTATTAAGCATATAAAAACAACTTAAATTTTACAAGAAAAAAATTATGTTTACAGGAATTTTTGTTTTTTTGTGTGAATTTTTAAAATCAGTACATTTTTTAAGTCAAACTCAAAACTCAGCTGAGAAAAAGTTAGTGGTCCAAAAAAACCAAGTTTAAGTCTTAAGACCCCGAAAATAAAAAAATCTTGAATGTTACCTTCTTCTAAATTATGGAAAAACCTATTTGAATGCTATATGTGGAGTTAAATTTTAGCATTAGTACGAGTACCATTTTCAATGTACCATGTTAGTACAAAATGTTAGGGGCCATAGAATATTCAATTTGTGACTTCCTTAACGCCCTTGACTATCGTTTATGAATAAGAGTTAGCCAGTTTATATTTCTGAGATCTCAGAGGACTCCGAGCGCTCAGAAATATAAACAGGATTCCTCTCAAAAATTCCTCACTTTTCCCCTTAAAAACTGAGACTGAATTTTTTTGGATTCGCTTCCTCAATTATTTTTGTCTCAGTAAATTATATAAGCAGAAAATAAAAAGATAGTTGTTTTGACTTCTATGTGAGGAATACTGTTTATATTTTATTCTCCTGCTCTGTCAAATAATTGAGGAAAAATACTGAGCGCTCAAGAAATATAAACTGGCCAAGTGTTTAGTTTTGTGAATTTTAGTAAGCACTACTACTTATTTCTAATTAACCTCTAAAAAGTGGGTGTGGTAAAAAATTTTGTATGACCTATTTAAAAAAGAAAAACAAAACATAACCTACACATTTTATTTTAAGGTTTCCTTTTCAATATCTTTCTTATGAAACAATAAGAAAAAATTTATCCAAAACACCCCTAAAAATTTGGCGTGAAAAGAAGTTATGTATCGAAAAATTACTACAAAATACATTATATACAACTTTTCAAGGAATACACCCCTCATTTATATCAAATTGCGACGATTAGATGACCTTTTTACTAAGTGGACAGGAAGTTTTTTATTCTTGTTATTCTTTTCTTATACCTGAAAATTTTATCTAAATCAGTTGACTTCTTCAGATTTTATAAATTTAATACCACCTTCATATACAACTTGAACCACTGTGTGATGGACATCATCATGACAAAATTTTTTGTAACTTCCATCATCGCATTTTTAAATTGAGTTTAAACCTAGGCATTTTTGTGTGACATGAAATCAGTAGGTATGTATGTGGGTTATCGTGAATAAAATTTCCCACGGAGTTTTTCTCACCTTCGGAAACTGAGAACGATTTTCTCGGAATTTATTAGCATCGAAAATGAATATTCCCTAGCAATTGGGCTACCATTTTGACTGACCAAATTTAAACCTACAAGAAACATTGGAAAATTGTGGGAAAAATTGCGAGGGAATTGTTAGAAACTTTATTCACGATAGCTCCCTATATGAGCCATTTCCTTAAAATTTGCTCTTTTTGGAAGTTAAAAAAATGTAGGAAAATTGTACCTATGGTACCTATGTTATGGTATTTTTAAGGAAGGGCATTGGTATTTCAAGGTAAGGCATTGCCCCAAAATGCCCTACCGTAGCTACAGCCCTGAGTAGACAAACCATAATTTGAAGTGGTTACTCGTTCATTTCGATAACTATGGCACTCACTTTTTGGTTGTACACAACTTATCGTAATGTCCCCGGAAAACCTGTACATATTTTGAAATTTGAAAATTCTTAAGGGGCGTTTCAATTTGAGAGTACTTTCACTATAAAACTCTCAATAGTTTACTCTGTTTACGTGAGCTAATTTCATGATTTGTCCACTTGCGAGTTGTTTGTACTCTCACAGTATTTTTACTCTCAAGTGGATACGCACCTTTAGATTCAAAAATATAAGATTTTTTTTAGTGCTGATATCTGAGTGCTCACATGGAGAAAAGTGTATGATACACTAGTCAATGAAATTAAAAGAACACATTTTTTTTTCCAATTTTGGTAGGTGTTTTTTGAAAAGCTATATCTTTGTGAAAAAGTAGTCGTATTGGTCTGAAATTAGTTTGTTTGGAAATATTTTTTTTGCAGTACTGTTATTGTAAGAACTTACACCAAAAACAATTTTTTTTTGTATTTATTGGAAAGTCCTCAATTTTCATAGATAATTTCTTTTTGAGTCAATCAAATGCAATGGTCAGATAACTTGTTTATTCAGCTTCAATTAAATTTTATTTGCTGTCGATAATTTTTTTTTGCATAGTTTATCTGATCTTAAATGAAAAAAAGATACGTTTGGCTTTGATTTTCAATATCTCAGCAAATAATGAAGTCATACATTTACAGTTTTTGAAAATTTGAGAAAGACTGCATTTTTTTTTTCAAGATTTTGTAGCAATTACTTTTTTTGACTCAACCGTTAGTTTAAAAAAGTACCTTAAAACGACTTATTTGGTCTTTCGGTAAAACTTTTGTTACTTTTTAAATTTTGATTGCATGACTTGTATTGGTATGCAGATAACATAACAGCAGATATAATAACAGCATCAATATTCCCATCAAATTTAAAATTGATTCACGCAACCATTTTTGTTTCCCCAAATTTTCCAAGTCTTACAAATTAATTAAAGAAACAACTATTTTCATTAATCTTTTTTGCACATATTCGCATTGGTTAGATATTGTTTTTTACTTGAAATGAAAAGTACATTTTTCCAATTAAAAAAAATGAAATGTCACAAAATGTTGGCCAAACCTTGCATTTTGGGTAGGACAACATTTTTTTGTTTGTTTTGATATGTAGGGGGGTTCAGTGTGAGTATAAAATCCGATTTTTGGGGTAAAGCCTTTTCACAACGAATCAAAATCTTGACTTCGAACCAAAAGCCCAAAATCTCATCCAAATCAACAAGATTTCCCATACATTTTAAAAATTTTGTAATCTAGTAGATTTTCACCAAATCTTCTTTAAATCTAATTGGCCTATTCACAATCACAGTTAATTACTCATTTTTTTCCTCCCAGTTTAACAGTTTGCCCTTGGAAGCGAGAGAAGATAGAAAAAGAGATTTTATATTTATGAGTACAGTGTTAACAGATTGTGGTCCTTTTTATGTTTTATTCAAATAAAAAGTGAAATATGTGCAATTGTGTCTTGGGACTTTGACTGACTGCAATAGGTCTCTATTTATAGTTCCTATGAGCACTTAAATTCTTTTAAAATGTGTGCCAGAAACTTGATTATGTGTGGTGTGAATTATTCAAGTAGATTTTGAAATTATTGTTGCTCATAATCGAGATTTCGCTCCGCCGTGAAAAGGCTATCAAGCTTAAACCATGAGGTTCGGAATATATTCGGTCTCAAAACACCGAAAATACCAAAAAATAAATTCAGTATTTCGACTTTTTCTTGCTTCTCAACATTAATGTAGCACATCGCTGAAAAGGTTATTACTTGTTCTTTATTGTGTTGCATAGTCTTTAAACTGTTTAGACCATAGGCCCAATCGTTAATGGGAGTGACAATAGGTGAGTTTAACTAAAACCGTTTTCTAAATATTTTTGTTATTAAAAAAAAAAAATTCAGTGAAAGGGTGCCACAATGGAAACAAAACTCAGTTAAATTCCTGAGTTAACTCACAGATTAAGTTTTAAATTGACTGACAAAAAAAAATTCTACAATTAACTTAAGATTTAACCAAGAGACACTAGGATAATCTCGTACTAAAAAACTGGCCTTTTGTGCAAAATTAGTGCTTTATACCCATCTCTTTTTTCATTTTGTTTACATATTTTTCATGCAAAGCCTGTCTCTATTCATTACAGAGCACTGCTGACAAGCCGTGTGCTTAATAGCCACCTGCCGGTCAGAGTGAAAACTTGTATCTGGGTTATTGAAATAAACCTGGATCCCATGTTGTTTTTGTAGTACGAGTTAAAACATAACCTCGACAAAGACCGGAAATAATAAAACATAGCTATTATGATTTATTTTTGTATATAAAATTAGCAAAAGATCGGTTAATGGTTGAAAAGCTATTAAGTGGATAATTTAGCGTTTATTACTCATAATTAAACTGTGACAATTTCAAAATTTTAGTTCAACTACTTTTTTTTAAGTTTTTTGCTGCCTCAAAAAGCTTTTCAAACTGCCTTTACTTTATTTTTGATTTTTTAATAATTAAAATTAACATCAAAAATAAAAAAAAAAATGGGAAATATTGAACGAAAAATTTCAAGACTCAATTTATAAACGATTAATTAACGGTAAATTTTAAAGCAATTTTAATCAATCAAAAACTTCTTATAAGAAATTTTAAACATTTTTAAATGCAATTGTATGTTTTTATATTTAGGCTTATTTTCTACTAAATTTTATTAATTTTTACTATAAGAAAAATAATTTTTAAATTTCAGATAAAAGACAATGTTGAAATGTGCAAATATGTATATGATTTTGATGTGAGAATTTGTCAAGGCTTTTAAAGATTTATTTTTAACAATTATCTAATGGTTGTATTTTTTTTGTTTTCAACTTTGTTGTTAAAATAAATAAATTATTAAAAAAAAAACAAACTAAACACTTAATATTTTTTTTTTCTTCAAATGAAATATTTTCACACGAGACATTATTTTTTTTTTTTTTTTCAAATTTTAATTTTTCTCTTCTCCTTTTTTTTTTCATTTTTCGATATGAAATGCATTTTTCACATTTTTCATGTTTATGGTTTCGAATCAACCCGTTAGTTATTGTTTTTGTGTTTTTTAACGAAAAAAAAAGTAATAACCGATATCCGTTTTACGTCGTTCGAAGCGATTTTGTCAGTTTTCTTTTAAAACATACCATATACCTAAACCGTCACTAATAAACTGAAAAGAAAATTTTTTATATTGATGAACACATGAAAAGTTTTTTCCTTCAGGAAAAATAGAAGAAAATGTTCAGTATTTTAAATCGTATTTTTGGCAATATGGTGTATTTTTAGTAAAATGGGCGATTTTCTCTCTCAACGTCACGAGTGTGGTGATACCTATTCAATTTTTTTTTTCATTTTCCATTGAATACAGAATTTTTGTGTGTTTTCTTTATGTTTGAAATTTAATTTTCTTTTCAAATTTTCTATTTTATTTTATTTCTCATTTTCAAAAAAAAAACGAGAGAAAAATGAGAGTCTTGTGTGTTTCTTAAAGTTTTTATTTTTTTTTTTTTGTTTAAATTCTTCCAATTTATTGATTCCATTGAATCTATTTTGCGGAGATGTGTCCTCCATTTGTAGCCATACTTTCGAATAAACAAAAACAAAAAGTATGCGCGCGCATTTAAATGTGTGTCGGTTATTGTTTTTTTTTCTTTTTGTTTTTTTTTTTTTGGAGAATTTATAATCGGGTAACCGGAGCATGAACTGAACACACAAATAATTTATTTTCTTTGTCTTTCACTTTTTTGTATACATTTTTCTTAGATATACTAACAGAAAAGGTTAGAAATGATTTTTGTTTGGTTTTAGCGTCAATAGATTTTGACCAATTGAATGAAAAAAAGGATGATTCGTTGAAAACAGAAATTAAAAACCCATTTTTTTACTTGCGATATGTAATTATTATATGCATGTAAGGGTACTAAATATTTACAAATGTATGTATGGCAAGTCATGTGTATTAGTTATAAAAATTCAAACTCGAGATTTTGATAAAACTTATCATTCGTATAAAAGAGTCTGTCTGTCTGTCTACATCTTAAACGAATCGATTGATTTCCTGTAAACTTGACGGTACCTACAATTTTTTACATTTAAGCAATTTAACAAAGTCTTATTCTTCTCAAAATTGCTTCACAGATTTTTCAAAAAGTGGTTACTAATAGTACGCCCCGTAAAACCATTTTGGATTTTCAAAAAAAAGGTTGTGTTGTATTATGCTCAACTTGTGCTGGCTTGTTACGTAAATATGTTTGAAAAATTCGCAAATTAGCATATTTTGCGAATGACATTTTTGCAAAACTTCAAAATTTCTTAAAAAAATGTTTTCCTACTTTATGCTCATAAATAGTACAAAGAAAAATATTGCAAATCGTAAATAGCGGTGCTAACTTAACGCTTCGCAACACTGTTCTTTAGCCGTAAAGGTTACAAACATGCGAATTTTTTTCCATCTTTTCGGAATAATGCAGAACAACTTTTAGAATGTTCATCTCTAAAATTTGCAAGTTTTCGATTTTTTTTTAAATATTCAAGCCACAAGGTTTCACAAGTTGAACACAATACAGCAATTTTTTTTTAATCGTAAATGGTGCTGCTTACTTCACGCTTCGCAAAACTGTTTTTTAGCCGTAAAAGTTATAACATACGAATTTTTTATCTTTTCAGAATATTTTTTTTTATGCTTTCAGAATATGACAAAGTGAGCACAAAACAGCACAACTTTAATTTTTTACAAAATTGCAAAATTTGAAAAATTTTCATGCGTAAAATTTGCAAGTTTGTGAATTTTTTTTTAAATATTTACGGCACAAGTTGAGCACAATGCAGCACGAATTTACTCACTTTACTCTTCGCAAAACTGTTTTTTGGCCGTAAAATTTAAAAACATGCGAATTTGTTTTATCTTTTCAGAATATGGCAGCACAAAGTGAGCTCAAAACAGCACATTTTTAATTTTTTACAAAATTGCAAAATTTGAATAATGTTTATCCGTAAAATTTGCTAATTTTTTAAACATATTTACGGTACTAGGTGCCACAAGTTGAGAACAATACAGCTCAACTTGTTTTTTTGAAAATCCTAAATAGTTGTGCTAATAAAAGTTGCAATTATGCGATTTGTTGTATTTTTCATTTTGGTTCTTGGTAGCATTTTTGGAGCACAAAGCAATACAACTTTTTTTAAAAAGAAATTTTGAAATTTCGCAAAAATTTCATTTGCAAAATTTGCAAATTTTGTGAATTTTTCAGATATATTTACGACAAAAGCCAGCACAAGTTGAACACAATGCAGCTCAACATATTTTTTTGAAAATCGGAAATGGCGGTGCTAACTTCACGTTAAAATAAGGGTACTCTCTGAATTTAATTTAATTTAATTTTGGTGGGGGCAAGTTGAGCACTTTACAGCCCAACCTTTTTTTTTTGAAAATCCTAAATGGTGGTGCTAAATTCATGCTAACAGCCCTTCGCAAGGTTTTGTTTTGGCAATATAAGTTGCAATTATGCGATTTGTCTTATTTTTCTTTTTGGTTCTTGTTAGCATTTTTTGAGCACAGAGCAGAATTTGAAAAATGTTCATACGTAAAATTTGCAAAGGTGGCACAAGTTGAGCACAATACAGCACAACTTTTTTTTTTTTGGAAAATCGTAGACAGTGGTGCTAACTTCACGTTTCGCAAAACTTTTTTTTTTACCGCAAAAACAAAAAAACAAACATGCGATTTTTGTTTATCTTTTTAGAATATGGCAGCACAAAACGAGCACAAAACAGCACAACTTTATTTTTTTACGAAATTGAAAAAAAATGAAAAATGTTTATCCGCAAAATTAGCAAATTAGCGAATTTTTCAGACATAGATATTTACGAAACAAGCCAGCACAAGTTGAGCACAATAGTTTTTTTTTCGAAAATTGGAAATGGCGGTGCTAACTTTACGCACATTAAAACTACTGACTTACCGATTTTTATAATATTTCTTATGCAAAACCTTTCAAGTAGTTAACACTGAGGTATTTTGCACATAAATTTAAAAAAAAGAATCTATTTTGCATTAATAAAATTGTTACATATTATAACAAAAAATTCAGTCTTTTCTTAATTTCTCAAAAACTATAAGTTTTTTTGAAAAAAATGTAAAGGTCACGGTGGAGTAAATTTTGTCAAAAAATTTATAAAAAAATTTGGCTACATCTCCTCTTAATAAGAACAAAGATTTTGTGGTGCCCGGGGTAAGGGGAACACCGCCATCTTGAAAAAGAAAGTGATTTGTTTTTTTTTTTCAGCAACTCGTCGAAATTTCCTTTAACAACAAAATCATGAATGAATAACATTTAGACAATAAAATTATCTAAAAAATGAGATTTTAAAGAACTCAGTAGGTTTATTAATCTTGAAGTTATAGCATATCAAACTAACACTTTTTATTTCGTACTGTAAATGGAGAAATAACGATTTCTTTGTTAATATATCAGCAAATATAATTTTTTTCAAAAAACTAATGAGTTTATATTAATGGCTATAAAATTTTGGTCAAAAAAGATTATAACACTTTTTTTCGTAGGAGATATAGATTTTGAGAAAAACGTGCACATCCGCGCTCATTAACTATTTTACCAAGGCAAAATAAAAACAAAAATAATTACAGTGAAAAGCTGTTATTACAACGTATTTGCACGTTTTTATTAAAATCTGTTGCTCCTACGAAAAATACGAAAAAAGGTTCATATTCTTTTTTGTGAGGAATGACATAAGCTATAATTTGTACATTCACATCTTTTCAAAAAAACTTATAACTTTTGATAAATTAAGAAAAAACTGAATTTTAAACCCTAAACAAACCTTGTTCTTTTTAATTTTCTTAGCAGTGTAGTACCAAAATTTTCAAAAAATAATTTTCTTGATTTTTCAATGAAATTCAATTTATACCTCGTAACTTAAAGGGCAGATAAAAATGGTTCTACCGTTCTGTCTGTCTGTCCGCGATGCTTCAGCCTAAATGGCTGGATCAATTTTCTTAAAACTTGGTAGATAGTGGTTTTTGGTGATTCTGATCACATATTTTTTTAAATAAAAGTAACGGTACCTGCTACACAATCTTTTTTAAGCAGTCTTGCAAAATATTATTTTTTCCAAAAAAAAAGGCTTCATAACTTTTCTTAAAAAAAATAAATCAATTTCTTTGAGTAAAGGCTATCTTAAGGTGCGAAACCATTTTGCAGAAAATGGCTATTTATAGTATGGTAAACTGGGGCACATTCAACAGAAAAATTTCAAAGCATCATAATATTTAAATTATTGAATTTTTTTTTTAAGTTTAAGGCACTGTTTATAAAGTTGATATTTTGTCATTAAAGCATGTTTAATTTTTTATTTAAAAAAAGAAGTCATTTTGCCGAATGTGCCCCACCCCGGGGCACTTTTGTCAATGCTTGGGGCACTTTCGACACCAAAGTATTTTGCCACAAAAAATACTCTAAACTTAATTTTTTTATGGTATTAACTTTATTTATTTCATTTAAAAACATAAATGGAATTTGGAAAATAAATAAAATTTCCTTTATTAAAAAAAAAAAAACAAATCAAAAACATAGAGAACGAAATAAGGAGAAGAACCGAGTTTCAAAAAAAAATCTGGACGTTATCAAACCAATGCAATATTTGTTTCGACTTCTGGAGATAGATGCTGCCTAAGTTTTAATACATTTTCTGTAAGGTTCACAAGAACAACTCTGACGAATCTGCCCTGGCTTAAACGACGAATGTCCCCGTTGTGGGATTTTTTTCCTAAACAACTATTTTATCAATAAGAAATCAATGAATTATGAATTCGTTCTGGACTAATATTTTTAATACTCCTCACAAAAATTAAACAGGGCTTTACAAAAAATTAATATTAAAATAATGATTACTTACCAGATGTGGATGAGTACACAAAAAACATAAAAAGCCTAAATACTTCTAACTTTTTTTTATACAGAAGATTCTAAATAAAATAAATAGTATTTCTTACCATTTTTAGATTTTTAAAAATGTTTATTTTTTTTTCAAAATCAAATATTTCGAAAACTACATATTCGATTTGTATAAAATTCGGTATTTAGAGGATTTTTACACTCTTAATAGTATTTTAAGAAAAACTTTACTTTTATAAAAAAATAACGTTAAGAAAAATATATTTTTTTTTTAAACGGCTCCTATGATTTTAATTAAACTTTTTTTTGTATTAGTGAATTAGTGCGATACACTACCTAAGATTAAAAAGTTTACAAATAGCAACAATTAATAGTACCTCCCATAGAACATTTTTTGAATTTTGAATGTTCTGTTTTATCGGCTAAACAGATTTAAATTAATTTTCTGATATAAAATTTTTAAATAAGATGAAAAATATTGCATTTCAAACTTAAAGAAAAGACTATTTTTTTTTTTGAAAATTTGATGTTCCAAAAATGGGTAGCAATAATTTTTGAAATTTTATTTTTATATGTACCTAAAAAAATACATAAGATTTGCATACCAAAAGTTTTCCTTGAAAATATTTTAAGAATTTGATTCATAAAAAATAATTTAAAAAAAAACCTTCCAAGAATTTAAATTTTTTTTCCCCTACCACTCATATTCAATCACGGAATAATAAGACATTTTTCTCTCCTAATTTCAGTGTCTAACACATATAATTTTCGGGTTGGGGTCGAAATTCTGTCAGGGTCAAAATTCTGCTCTCAAAATTCTGTTTGCCTAAATTCTGCATTTAAAAACTCTGTTTTTCAAAATTTTGTTTTAGAAAATGCTGCCAATAATGAAACAATGGTTTAAAGAATGTTAAAAAGCTTTTTAACATTTTCCAAACCTAAAGGAAATTCGAGTTTTGATATTTTTTGAAAATTTCATCGAAATCTCCAGATTTCAACGAAATCTTAATGACATCCTGGTCCACCAATTTAAAATCTAAACAAAATTTGATGGAAAATCAGATTTTGATTTAGTGTAAACACAGTATTATAAAACATCGATGTGGTCAAAAATTTTGTAAAAAAAATGGTTACACCATTTATGCACTTAAAGTTACAGCCTCAATAACCAGTTAAAGTATAAAACAAATAAAAAGATACGTTGTGCATGGCTGGTCAGAAATAAGACAAATGGTTTACGAAGAGTTATACTTTTTTTTGTTTATTTTCGTTAATAATAGATACAAGTTGTATGGGTAAAAGCAGAATAAGCAGAATTTTGCTCTTAAAAATGTTATATGACAGAATTTTGACAAACAGAACTGGAAAAAATTGAATTTTAAAAAACAGAATTTTTTTGAAAAAAGCAGAATTTTGAAAAGCAGAATTTTGAAACCAGAAATTCGACCCGCTCTTATAATTTTCTTTAACCAATTTTCATGTCTTTACATATAATTTTCCTAAGCCCTCAGAGCCCTGAACATAAGAGCAGGTACGTGCGACCCAATGGTGTATTTTATTTTTGTGTGACTTAACATTTTTCTTTAAAATATAAAGAAAAAATTACACGAAACAACTAAAACGCTCTTTTTGAGGGTTGGGTACAAAATATCGTAAATTAAAATTTCGCATTTGAAATTTCGCAATCGCAAAATCCCGCTTGTCATAATCTCGTAATAACGAAATCCCACAAGAAGATGAAATATCGCAAATCAAAATGGGATTTTTCGGTGCCAGATGTAAAAGCAAATTTTTTAAAAGTGAGATTTCGTAATTATATTTTTACTCAAGGTGACGCTACAATCTGGGGTGAACCTAGGCCTCACCCAACAAGCTTCTTCCAGTCGTCTCGGTTTCTAGCTAGATGTCTTAAGTTTCGCACGCAAAGTTAATTAAGGTCCTCTTCCACATGCGTGTGCTACCTGCTACGCTGTCTTACTTTACTTCCCAAGCCGGAGCTTTGACGTCTATTCACTCTAGGTGACCCAGTCATGTCAGTCACTTTTGTGGCTAGGTTGGTGTTGCTGACGTACACCCCGTACAGTTCGTTGTTGTATCTTCTTCTCCATTCCCCATCCATGAAGACGGGACCAAAAATAGCCCGTAAAATTTTCCTCTCAAAACAGTCTAAAAAAAACTACGGTTGGGAAGATTCATGTTTCGATCTCAACACTGGTATCGTTCGCTGAGCGTATAGCGAGCCTAGCTAGACTAAGTCTCTGACCACTTTAAAATTATAGCTGTCTAAAATGATATTCTGTCCGACACGTCGTTGTTGGGTGTTGTTTCTTACTGACAGCATAATATTTGGTCTTGCCTTCATTCACATTTAAACCCTTGGCTTCCTCTTCAATGCTCTAGAAAGTACCTCTGACATCACGTAAGCAAGTGATTGGACGGATTTTCGAAAGATTGTCATCCTACACAAACGAATGAGTTTGAGAGGGACGCCTAATCTAGACATTGCTCCATACAGCTCGTCCCTATAGATGCTGTCATACTTGGCCTTCGGTGAAGCGGTGGTGGGTATCGATTTGAAACTTCTGGGTTTTTTCCAATACCTGCTGTAGTGCATTGTCGTAGTTGTGCATTGTCGTGTGAACCAGGCCTAAGGCTGAAAAGATCCTGTATGCGATATTATGGAGACCGATGCCTCTGTAGTTGGTAGTGGTGCATTGCCGTGTGAACCAGGCCTAAGGCTGAAAAGATCCTGTATGCGATATTATGGAGATCGATGCCTCTGTAGTTGGTGCAGTCCAGAGGATCATCTTTCTTCAGAATCGGGCAAACAATGCTGAGGTTCCATTCATCGGGCATACTTTCCCTCGACCATATTTTGCAGATGGGCTGTTGCATACTCCTAACGAACGGCAATTTGTAGGACTAGAGGCCATAAAAAAGCTATTTCGAATCAATAATTCAAAAAGTCCTTTCCTTAATGCTAAGCCTTCTACTTTGTGGATTTATTTCAGTGGTATCGCGTTTTTCAATAAGAGCGCTACAAAAGTTTTTTTTTTAAATAAAACAAAAGCGGTTTGGGATATCAATGAAATTCTTTATTCCTGTGAAAGTACGTTCGATGCCATTATGTATCGACTTCGATTTCTTTTGCATGGCCACCACGGGCACGCTTGCAGAAGTCCAGACGCTGAACCCAGTTTTCGACGGTTTCAAGCATAAATCGGCCAGTACTGCTGCAATTTCACGTTCGATATTCGTAAGAAGTTCATCAATCGTCGCTGGCTTGTTGGCATAGATCATAGACTTGACGTAGCCCAAAAGAAATAGTCTAACGGCGTCAAATCGCACGAACGAGGCTCATGGAGTACGTGTGGATTGCTGCCTGACCAATACCGCATATTTTGTTTACTGACGAAGCCATTCAGCCAGAAATGAGCCTCATCGCTGAACATGATTTTTCGATGAAAATCCGAATCATTTTCAAGTTGTTGCTCAGCCCAATTCACGAACATACGACGCTTCTGGTGGTCAAGCGGCCTCAGTTCTTGCGTCAATTTAATCTTGTTAGGATGTAGGCCAAGATTTATTCGAAAAATTCGCCACAACGACGTCACAGAGATGCCCAACGCTTGAGAACGACGTGTGAGAGACACATTTGGGCTTTTTGCAACTGAAGCCTCAGCGGCAGCAATATTCTCGACACTACGGGCACTTCTTTGTCTCACTGGCACAAGAACATTTTGAACTGTGCCTGTGGATTCAATTTTTTCCACTAGACGCTCAATTGTTGATCTGCTAGGACGATTATGACGACCATAACTTGGACGTAGCGCTCTTAACGTTGACGCCACTGACTTCGAATTTCGGTAGTAAATTTTAATAATTTCGACTTGTTGGCTCGTATATCTTTCCATCATGAAATGGCTTACTGAAGAGAAATGTCAAAAGAGCGGCAAGAAATATGGCGTCGTTTGCTGTCCCTGTCGCTCTACTTTTGTAGCGTCCCTTTTGAAAAAAACCTTTACTTGCTGGCATTCTTCGTCGAACCAAGGGTTTTGCTGTGGTGGTCGTGCCAGGACCCAGGTCGTGCCAGGTAGTCTTAAAAATCAAACGAGCGAAGAAAACCGAATCTTCGGTTACAAGACTAAGCCTTTGCGAATGCCAGAAAGCTTGTTCTAGAAGACTGGAAATAGCGTGCTCGGGATCGTACAGGATCGAAGGCTTCTGTGTCTTAGGCTGTGTCTCTTTATGCATTGGGAGCCAAATAAAGTGAAACTTAAACCTCTTTTTCGTTTATTGCTTCCAGGAAAGACTTAATTTTTAAATTTTCAGCATGTTTTGTTGATAATATGAATATTTCTGTGTAAGTCTTTAAGTGGAATCTCTCCACAAAACTAATGAATTCAATGTTGTAACCCTGTGAAATGCATTTTATCTTCGAGATGGATTGAGATGACTTATTGAATTTAATGGAAATCACTTTCTAAATTATTGTTTAGCAGTTCAAAATTTTGCGCATAAGGAAGAAGATTTGTCAAGGCAAAGCCAATTATCAATTTCAGACTATGTAATCACTCAAATGTTTTAACCTATGAAAATTATAAACAAAAAATAATCTTCTATTTATTTTGATACCAAACTTACTTTCTATCAACTTTCGATACGAACATTCCATCATGGAAACCCAATATTTCGTAATTTCCACATAAACTATTTCCATTTGCAAAAATAAAAAATAATAACAAACAAAACAGACGTAAAAAAAACCAAATGTTTGTATAGTTTTTGACAATAGCAAAATGACATTAAACTAAATCTGTGTCAAATTTACTTTAATCCACAACATTGATTGCCAAGAACGAATAAAACATTCACAAAGAAAAATGTCAATTACCTTTTTCCTTCTGTCTGTGCTGACAACCACAAAATAAAAAATTACGCAACTGACATAACCAGACCTCTATATTAGCCAGAATATGGTGAAAACTTTTGCCCAAACTTGGAAATAACCCTTCACCGAGAGAGTATAGTTTTCCAAGTATTTATTTTTTTTGGTTTTAATTTTTTTTTGTTCAAAATAATGTGGCGAATCCAGAGCAAAATGAAATGGAACGTATTTTCTTACAACAACATTTGTACCAACTTCAATATTAGGATAGAAACTTTATTTATTTTTATTTTTCATTAACCCAATTGGCAAGTCATGAATGAAAGTCTCTCCTTTCAGTTTTTTTTTTTTTTAATTTCTTTTCAAACTCTTATCACAACACCAAAATCCACCCACACGTCGTCGTTTGTTCGTCCACTCACCTTGCGATAAAAACCACTCTTCAAGAAAATCCATTTTGGCTAGTCTTTCGATTATACGAGTACTCGTATCTGCTGCTGAGGCTCCTTGTGTATATTTTGTGTTACATTTATCAGCGTCAAAATGTTCATTTATACTCTCGTATACACTACTTTCCTCTTTCTAACTAAAAGTGACGACGACTTTTGGCTTTTGTATGAATTGTTTTTTTTTGCAACGCAATCAATAGCCAAAGTCTAATCAATATCCGTGCAAAAGAATTGTAAGGGAAGTAGAATAATACAAAATAAAAAAAATCACAACAACACCGACAAAAATTTAAACTATACGAAATGAGATAAAAAGTGTTAAAATAATTGTGTGAGATACGCGACCGGCCGGTATCTGTAGTTTAATGGCCATCTTCTTTCGGTCAATTGGATGCACTGCGTGCATTTTTTGTTTGTCGCTGATCAAATCGAAGGGAAAATGGCTATATCTAGTGGATAGTTGTTGTTGATTGATTGATTGCATTGTGGTGGGAGCTTAATTATTTGCTGACGGTATAGGTTTCGTATAAAGGCCATTTATAGATTCTCAAAAATATACCTTCACAAAAACATAAGATTTTTAATAAAACCTTCTTTAAATTAAAAGAAATTTTTTTTAAACAATTTTTTAAGGTGACGTTCCTCAGGCCCTAGACTGCCACAGTAGAAATCACCGACTTCCAAGAAGTAATAATAATAAAAGTAATTGTTTATTTTTCAATACAAAATTGTTTAGCACAATATTAATTTACAACAATATATCCAAAGCTTTCGTAGAACCACCCAAAGGGTTAGACTTCTTCATCGATAATTCGCTTTCTATATTGAAGAGCCTCTTTGCAATACAGATACATCGGATTCCAGCCTTCTTCATAATTAAGTATGTTTATTGTCCTTTCCAAGGACAATTCGTCAATTTCAAAATAAATCCTCTTGAATTCCTTAAGTATGGGACATACAGCCAAGAAATGGAACATGTCTTCTCGAGTATGCATACTGCAAAGGCTGTAAAAAATTGGGAGCTCCTCTCGATGTGGGATATAATTAAGACTTAGCATTTCACCTCTAGCTTTCAAAATCATAGAGATTCTTTCAACGTGTATTAGGTCCAGTTCTGTACCTTTTATTCACACGCGATATACCTCAAACAGATGACACTACTGTAGCCAAGTTTGCTGATAAAACTGCAATACTAGCAGTAGGCAAAACAATTAGCGAAGCTACAATTAAATTACAAAATGCTCTTAATAATGTTAATGAGTGGAAGTGAACGAAAACATGGCGAATAGCTCTCAATGAACAAAAGTCAGTCCACGTGGACTTTACATATAAGAAAATAAATAGATTACCCGTCTTTCTTAATACCGCTCGTCTTCCATTTGCAAATGAGGTAAAATATCTGGGAATGACTCTAGACGCGAAATTAAAATGGAAGCCGCACGTTAAAAAGAAATGCGAAGAACTAAAAAGTAAATTAAGAGATATGAACTGGTTACTCGGTAAATATTCAAAGCTTAGTATTGAAAATAAATTGATTTTATACCGACAGGTTCTTAAAACTGTTTGGACTTATGGTATACAACTTTGGGGTTGTACCTGCGATACAAACTTAAATAACTTACAAACGTTTGAAAATAAATTCCTTAGGTCATTTGTAAATGCTCCGTGGTATATAAGAAACGAAGATCTTCACAGGGATCTCGGGATTCCTACGGTGCGGGAGGAAATAAAAAGTTTCGCGCGAAAACATAGAAATCGACTATTAGAACACGCTAATTCAACGATTATTGACATTCTTGACGAGTCGAATTTAGTACGAACAGAAAACCGCTTTAAAATCGCGGATTAAGCAGGAACTTTCACCGGAAAGTAACCTGCAACACGTTACTTAGCTTCGATAAAATAAAATTGCTAGATAAGTTTCAACTTAGTTGCAATCGGGAAGTGTGGGTGGTTTTAGTGTAGTAAGAATCTCACACTTCTATGAGCACGCGTTTTTTGGTCCTCATAGAGCCTGAATAGCAGGTTTTGCACCTACCCACGTGAAAATAACCACAAAAAAAATTAGTACACTAACGCTCCACATTGACTACGTCCTCAAAATGATGTCTTCAACAAACTCACTAAAGCAGGTCGTAATCTATGCATTGAACACGAACAGCCTCTTCTTTAAGGAATGGTTCAACTGAGGACAGATGTATGGCATTCATTTGAATGTCTCAATGAATAATGTTGACTGTTCGAGAGGAAATTTGTATGCCTTTTTACGGGAGCTGGATGTGAAATTAAGAGAAAGATTATCAGAACAAGCACATTCTTCGATTTATAGAGTTTACTATAGCCATCTTAATTTCAACCTGCAAGATAAAAACTATTTCAAAGAAGATGTGGACCCCAGGCACTATTTCTTTGAAATCAGAATAGTCATTTCCGTGTCTTACACGAAAAAGTCTTTCATTTAGATATCCGTTTAGAATGTTGTAAAGTCCTTCAGGCAGAACTTGTCTTAATTTGAATTTGAGACCTTCGTGCCACACCTTGTCAAACGCCTGCGACACGTCCAAAAAGACAGTCGAACAGATTTTCTTTTCTTCAAGAGCTCTCTCAATTACGTCAGTAATTCTATCCACTTGATCAATTGTCGAATGCTTGCTTCTAAATCCGAACTGATGGTCAGGTATTAATTGTTTCTCTTCTATTATCGGTTGCAGGCGCAGGAGTAGTATTCTTTCAAAAACTTTTGATATAATAGGAAGAAGTGAAATCGGCCTGTAAGACTTCTTTTCGTGAGATGGTTTGCCAGGTTTCAAAACCATTATGATTTCCGCAACTTTCCTTTGGCTCGGAACATATTCTTACCTTAGAGCGGCATTTATTATGTAAAGGAGGTTAGTAAACCCTTCACGAGGGAGCATTTTTAAAATCTCTGCCGTTTTTAAGTCATATCCTGGAGCTTTGTTGGACTTAAGCTTCTTTATTTCTCTTTTTAATTCGGCAAGTGTAGCATTTCTCGTTATGTAGCTTTCATTAGAGGTAAAATTCATATTAATATTTTCGTTGAGTTCTTGCCCATCAAACGGCTTAAATGTTTCCTCTAAGTAATCGGCGAATACCATCGCTTTTTCTTTGCCACTTTTAGCCCATTCATTTTGGCTTTTTTTAATCTTTGGAACTGAAAGCTTTGGTTTTTTCGTTGTTTTTATAGCTTTCCAAAGTGAGTAGTTGGATTCTTTCCCCGCTGTCAAGCCTTCAAGGTAATATTCAACTTCAAGGTTTTTGAAATCTGATATCGCCGTTTTTAGCATATTACTCAAGCGATTTAAATGAGATTTGTGTTGAGGAGCTCGGGTTTGCTGCCATTTTTTACGTTTGTTTGGGGTATTGCAGGGGAGTTTGAATAATCTCTTCAGGAAAAAACGCAGCAATTGTTCCGTTTCCTCATATTAAACAAGTTATACTTCGCTGCCAAACTCAGATTATTTTCACGCATACAGTTTCTCCATGTTGAGTTAGCTGATTTCGCTGTGTTTAGTTTTCCAGAGAGATGGTGCTCAAAATTAAGGTTTTCCGTTATTTTTAATCCAATGTAATCGTATTCTTTCACTGTTTCTAATTCCTCACCTCTAAATATCTATCGCTCGTTTTGAGCGTATCTTCCTCCACCTTTTCTGAAAATCATAACTTTTGATTTTTGCAAATTCACAGTGAGGTTCCACTTTCAACAGTAGCCTTTGAGGTCTTTTATTATTTGTTGGAGTCCATGAGGATAGTCAGAAAACAGAATTATGTCATCCCCCATACAAAAGCGTTTTAATCCTCCTCCCGTTCCATCATATACCACCACCCAGTGCTTCACTCAGATCGTCAATAAACAATAGAGTACTTAAAGTACAGCCTTTTTTTGCGCCCATATTTGTGACAAACCATTCAGACAAATGCTTCCCATCCCATACTGCTGGCTGATGAAGTGTTCTTGTACATGTTCAAAATAACCTTTTTGTTGACAAGCCTTTGGTTGAGAATTTTTAAAAATGGCATTTCGGTCAATAGAATCGAATGTAGCCTTAAAATCGACGTAAAAAACATAAAGCTTTGATTTCCTCCCCAGAAAGGACTTTGCGATGTTGGTAAGCGTGAAAATGTGATCGATTGGTAAGAAACCTAATACGAAAACCCGCCTGAAAATCACAAAGTAACTTTTGATCATTTACCCAAGTTGTAAGCCTGTCAAAAAGGATGGAAGTGAAAATCGTTATCGAACAGTTTATAAAGGATGTACCCCTATAATTTTCGGGGGCGTTCCGGTCACCCTTTTGTATGTATTGAAAAAGGAATTGATTTTGTAAAACTTTCGGGTACTTCACCAGACCAGCACAGATCATCTCCTCCGTTGCTGCATGGTAAAACTCGAACGGAATCCAATTCACTCCTGGCGCCTTGTTTAATTTGGATTTTGCTATTGCTGTCTTCACTTCATACCTACCTAGGATCTCATTTTCTCGTGACCCTTGGCATATTTGTTACATTTAAGGACGGTGCTGACCTAGCAATTACTCCCTTCAGTATGTCCAAGTCATAAAGATTGCCACTATGGCGTTCTTGGTCTATTGCGCTATTTAGCTTTCTCTTGTATGCTTCGACTTGGTGCTCCTTAAGGAATAGCTTGGGTAACAGCTCCATATAATTTACTTCTAGTATTTGATGTCCCAAAGAATCAATTTTGAGAGTAATTTCAGTTGGCATCAAACGTTGGTCAGAAAACGTTTTTCTTTTTACTTTGAAGTCATAAATTCGTTCCAGAAACGTGTTTGCCACAAAACAGTAGTCTTTAGTCCACCCACAAAAATTAGTTCCCCCCTTATATCGCTAAGGCTTCTTCCGTTAGAAGCTGTAAGATCCAGCCCCTTACAAAAATCGAATAATTGTTTCCCCTTAGTATCAGTAACTTTGTCGTTTGTAGTTCTGATGAGTGACAAATTTGATGGAAACCGTGACATATCTTCCGAAATGAACTGCTCTCCACCTATTCTTGCATTGAAATCGCCCAGAATCATAATATTGGTTTGGCTCAACTTTCCATTAGAAAAACGCGAATTTTCACACGCGAATATTGATGTACCGAAAAATTACAATTTTTTTTAAATCACATTTAACAGTGTTTCCTTACCGTAATATTTTATATTTATTTGATTGAGACTCTTAGCTCACTGTAAAACAAAAAATCAACACTCTAATCGTGCTACCCTAATGGAAAGTCGCCCCATTGTTTTTTTCCGAAACTATTTAGAGAATCCTGGAATACTTCAAACAGTCCATTTCCAAAACAATTAAATCTCCGATGTTCAAAAAAGAAAAATTGCACCATTCTAAATGCGTCTTGTAGCCAAACAAACTACCCCCGTTTACTCTTCCTCTGGTGTGAATTTTTACTGCTGTAGTCCACTCAAGTGTAAAGTCTGCGAAAAATCCTTCAAATTCCTTAAAACTATCCTCTAATACCCAGGTTTCATAAAGAAAAATTATTTAAAATTTTCTTACATAAATAAAAAATTCATTAAAAATAGCCTTATTCGAAAGCCCGTGTATATTATAACTTAAAATATTCAAAAACTAACTGCTGCTTGTAGCTTCGGATTTCCTGGCGGCGGCCATTGAACATCAATTATTTGATGTAGCTCTATCGTCGGTATGTTGATAATTTTCATTCATAGATGTCGCTATGCGATGCTGAATTTTCTTTCCGCTAAACGAATATATATCACCTGCTGTCAAATGCAGACTTTCGATGAGTTCGTTGAGAGCTGTCAGACCAACTGTCAGCTGTAATCCAGAACGCTCATTCCATGTGACGAATTTTTTTCCAATTAAAAGTTGATTATCGCGAACAAAAACTTTTACTCCCATATTAGGTACTTTCTTGTGAATTACTCAAAGAAGTACGATGGGTTGAGTCGGGCAAAAAAAAACTGAAAGACTGCGACGTCTACTGCAGAGAATCTTACCGACAACAAGGGAAGCGGCTTTTTGGATTTCGTCGTAAGAGGCAGACTTAGGCAAAAAGTCTTGAGTTTCAACTATGTGAACGGGTGCCTCATAAAAATTCGCCACCATTAACCTTCTTATGCAAGCATACCCCCACAGAGGAAAAAGATAATGACACCAAGGACGATTGTTACGACCTCCTAAGTAATGCCCTAGAGCTGACACTAAAACTGTCTTGGGTGATTTTAATGCTGAATTAAGAAAAGAAGACGTCTTTGGTGGCATTATGAAAAGATGAAGCCTTCACGACACCACCTCCGATAACGGACTCCGGTTAATCGACTTTGATGTAGGGTGAAACGTTGTGGTAGCTTGTACGCAATTTCAGCATCTCGATATTCACAAGGAGATATGGTGAAACCTGGTCAATCAACCACCAACCAGATTGACCACATTGTGATCGAAGCAAGGCACTCCTCCAGTATCAAGGTTGTCCGAACGTTCCGAGGAGCCAACGTGGACTGGTCGTTGCCAAGGTAATGTAACGGTAATCCAAACCAAGGCCAAAACAGGAAAATACTGTGAGGAAATTCGACGAGCGGTCAAAGTCGCAAAAAATCCCCTGGTTCTTTTCCTATTGAGTATCTAGCACCCTCTTAAATAGTACTATGCCACCAACGTCAACCATCAAGAACCAGTGAAAAGAGTTCCCAAGGAGTCATCAGAGATGCCGCCTTTAAAGTTTCAATTTCAATTTCAATTTTGCTTTATTGAACAATTCTATTTACAATTGACTTAAAATTTATAATTAAAAGATACATTGATAAATAAAAGTATTTTGTTGGCACTTAGTGGGCTTAACGTTATACATTGAAAAAAAAAAAAAAAAATTAAAATACAAATAAGATTTATAATTTTTGGAAACTGAATATAAAAATCGGCTTGACTTTGTCGTCCTCGGGTTGCTCAATCCCGGTTGTCAGGTGGCTGTATTGGCTTAGGGTTGTGATAGGATTGGCTCTTAGCCACGATAGTGGGCTGACCCTGGATCAGTGTAGGAGTGTCCTGCTTCATCGTTCATTGTTGTAGTTATATCCAGGATTTCTTTAGCTCCAAGGTACCTTGGCTCCGGATATCGTTGTTTGTTTATCATCGTTTTCATCAGTTGATTAGGGTGGTTGGCGATGTTTCTTATTAGTTATTCTGCAATAGTATTTAGTACTTGTCCAGAGGGACTTCTTTGGCTTCAGAGTAGAGTTGGTCGTTCTTAAAGTGCTAACGCCGTTGACGATCGAAATAAAGTGCAGTGCAGATCCTCAGGATTTTTCTCTCGAATATTTGCAGTTCCTTCATAGCTGATTTGGAGATGGTGAACCAAACTGGGAAGCTGTAACTGATAAGTGGTCTCAAAAGTTGCTTGTAGATTAAAACTTTTGTCTGCTGGCTTAGCCCAGTTCTCTTTTTCATCAGCGGGTAGAGGTAGAGGAGACGGAAAGCAAAGTTGGGCTTTTTGAGTATAGAACGTGAATGTGGGTTGAATCTCAAAAGCTCGTTGAAGTTGATGCCTAGATACTTGGCGCTGAGTTTGGCTGGTGATCTGGTACCATCTGGGAGTGCTAGGAAAATGCTTCTGCAGCTTCCAGCTGAGCGACCGCGTCTACCCCCTGGTTTTCTGAAGCAAACAAGCTCTGATTTGGATGAGTTGATCCTGATACCCCGTTTGGTTTAAAAGTGAAATAGTTTGCAGATGTGTGCCTTGACTTCTCGAACAGCTATCAATGGCGAGAATGATGATATGCTAGTGAGTCATCAGCGAAGAGTAGGTTCTCGCATTCACTTGAAATTGGTTGGTCAGAGGTCATGATGTTGTAGAGAAGTGGTCCAAGTTTCGACCCTTGTGCAACTCCTGCCCTGATTCTCTTCACTGTCCATTTGCAGTTCTCCAGTTGCATGAAAAAGCTCCTGGAAGAAAGAGAAGAGAAAATAATTTTGAATAGTGCTTAAGGAAAGCCTAGTATGTGGAGTTTATAGATAAGGGCTTCAATACGTACATTGTCAAATGCTTTCTTGACTTCCAGAAAGCATCCGATAGTAACTTGATTGTTGTTTAATGCTGTGGTGATGTCATGTTGAAACTTCACGAGCGGATGCAGGGTGGAATGCTTTTTCTAGAAACCGAACTGTATGTTCGGGATGATGTTGTTTTCGCTGCAAAACTTCTTGAGCTTCCTGAGTATCAGCTCTTCCAAGAGCTCACTTAGATTGTGGAGCAGGGATACTGGCCTGAAGTTGGTGATCATGTTCGTTTTAACTTTCTTAGGAATCGCCACGATTTTGACAGTTTTCCACTTTTCAGGAAAATAACTGTTGTTGATGCAGTTATTGAAGATGATAGCTAAAAACACCATCATCGCTTGTGAAAGCCTTTTTAGAACAAAGTTGGATACCCCATCCGGTCCAGCTGATTTCTTTGGTTTGGAGCTGCCTATTATCCCAGCTATCTCCTCTGGGGTGCTCAAGTTTGGTTTATTTACTGGATCACTTGTAGGATTGGTGTCACTAAACATTGCTTTATTCAAGTTGGGCAGCATTGTCTGCTGGATTGATGCCTCTATTTCGCGAAGGAAGACTGGATCATCAGAGGGACTTGGCGTAAAGTTTCCTTCGAAATGGCAAACGAAGGCTTCAACTTTATCTTGAGTCGTTGTTGCTTTTCCATTGTTGGTGATGATCACGTCAGGCATTGTTCATTTTTGGCCGATTAGTCTGTTGATGTTTTTGAAGGCGTCAAGTCCAGGTCTGATTGACTGCAGTCTCTTCTGGAATTGGTTGTTGTTTTGGTGTTGGATGGAATTCCGGAGCATAATGTTGACGCACTGAGCCGCCTAAGTGCTGGGCTTCTCACGCCCACCGCAGCGAAACCCCTGGTTCGACGAAAATTGTCGGCAAGTATTACGCAGCCAAACAATATGGATATAAAGTGGTGCTGCATAAAATGCCCTGAGCTGCTTGCGAGCTCTACGAGCATAAGAGGAGAGATGAGCACAAGCTTTTCGGAAGGGAAAAGAAAGGGCATAAAAAGCGTGCGATCGATGAAATAGAGGGATGCCATTGCTGGAATGAAGTTAGGAAGTTTTACCAAAAGCTTAAAAAATCTCTGGGTTACAGGGCCCGAACCCGCGCTTTCAAGGACGATCAGGGAAATATCGTAGCAAAATCAGCAGCCGGTGCTGAGGATAGGGAAAAATCATATCTGCAAATTATATAACGGCGATGACGAACCGAATTGTTCCAGCTATTCAAAGTGGTTGGCGATGATTTGGTTAGGAGTGCATACCAGCCTATCTGCAAAATATAGTCGGAGGAAAGCATGCCAACCTCAGCATTGTTTAAACGATCTTCAAGAAAGGCGATCATCTGGACTGCACTAACTACAGAGGCATCAGTCTCCTTAACATCGCATACAAGATCTTTTTTGCCGTACTTTGTGAGTGTCTTAAAAAACTCGTCAATAGCCTGATAAGACCATATCATTGTGGCTTAAGGCCAGGAAAGTCCACCATCGGCGAAATATTCACACTAGATCACTAGACAAAACCCAGGAGATTCAAATCGATACCCTTTAAATTCTTATTGATTTCAAGGCCAAGGAGTTTCACAGCATCTATAGAGACGAGCTACATAAAAAAAACTTCTAGTAGAAAAAACTTCTACTTTATTACTTCGCATGGCCACGCGCAAAACAACAACAAATTCTGAGTAAAAACTTTGACCAAAGTTATAATTCGCAGTGAGTATTCACACTAAATTGTTATATACAGACGTCGGTAACCATCGACTAAACAATTTGTCCTAGATTAGGTATGATGGCATCTAACTGATGAACCCACCACCTTGCCTGGGCAAAACGCATTCTGGAGAAAAGACTGCAATTTCTGTTAATGAAGAAGGTTTTAGGAAGAGCGACGCGCTGTCATGTGAATTCTTCAACATTGAAAGAATTGAATTGAAAGAATTGTGCCAAGCACTACGTCAACTCTAGAAGCACAATCCTTCAAAAATCCGTCAAATCACTCGCTTACGGTGACGATAGAGACATAATCGGATGAACAAAGCGTGATGTCAGCTTTAAGGACTATTGAGAATAAAGCCAAAAAAATGGGTTTAACAGTGAATGAAGGCAAGACCAAATATGCTCCGCTTTTAACTTAGCAAACGATACCAGTGCTGAGATAAAACGAAGATTTACTCTTTAAAATTGCTACTTGTTCGGGCTAAGAAAGCAATCGAGGAGCAAAGCCTTCTCTCGAAAAACTAAATTGTCTTTGTACAAGACGCTTAACATTCCAGTCCTGACGTATGGTGCTGATGCAAGTGCACTATTAACGGTTGATGAGAATGCCTTAGGCTGCTCTGCGAGCAAAATTCTTCAGGTGATTTTTGGTCCCGTCTGCATAGATGAGGAATGAAGAAAAAGCAGGAAGATACAAAAAACGAACTCTATGGGCTGTGCAGCGATACCGACATACTCGTAGCCACAAAAGTCATCAATGCTCAAGCTGAGAAAGTCTTTGAATCCAACTCCAAGGGATGGTGCGCGGCAGTATAGAAAGACAGCGTAACAAGTGGCGAACTGAATTATAAGAAGACCTCAACCAATTTGGCGTGTGAAACTAGAGATAGCAAGCTATAGACCGACCCGGCTGGAAGAAGTTTGTTGGTTTAGTCCAGGGTCCAACCCGGTCTGTGGCGAAAATTTAAGTAGTAAGTAACTCACTTTATTCAAGAACACGACCAGGGTCGTAGCTAACCAGGAGCGCTGAGAGGAAGTCCCCTCTTCGTTTTCATATAAAAATCGAAAACAAAAGCAATAAAGAAAACTGAATTTTAATATTTGTAAGAATTTGGTGCAGTGTACGAATAGGCTTCAAATAAGTCGTAGGCCTTAAAAAGTGTACATTAAATAGTTCAGCCTAACTGGAATTGTAGATGCCACATCACCTACTAACAGCCAATTGTTTACAGGGCCCTAAAATATTTACCGGTAGTTTAGTCCTAAAGTTAGTACTGAAATCGGTATCTCTATTTTCTTCATAGTCACAAGTTTGACATTTATATACGAAACAGTAGGTACTAATTTAGGGCTAGTGCCGATACTGAAGTTAAGAATCTGTGAAGAAATTGACTACAAGATTGTCAAGAACTAGACATTTTTTTTTAAATACAGCCTCAAAGCAAGTTTATGCGACCTCTAAGAAGTATATTTTATTCATGTCAGAATAACCCAACCAAACACATCTATGCAACCAAAGTGCACCCAAGTGCTGAAGTTGACAATTACAATGTCGTTGTGTATTTTATTTTGATAATAAATGACAAACTAATTGAATATTGAAAATAGATTGAAATCAAAAGATACACATTAACGACAAAGAGAAGAAGAATGAGAAAAAAAGCTATCGTCGTCGTCGAGTTGAAATCGAATCGATTGAATTGGGATTTGTTTGTTTTGATGATGGCATATTGTTACAGTCAGTGGCTTGACTTATCCATATAGAAGAGTAAATGCATACAATGATGCACCACACACACATTTATTTGAAGGTAAATTCAAAATATGTCAATAGACCATGAACGTACAAAGAATGTAAAACAAGGGGGGGGGGGGGGAGTTAGTAACCCATCATGTTGTGATAGGCAGTAATAGTATAAATACATACCGAAATCGTGTGTTTCAGTTGTGAACGGTACGAGCAAGTGTAAATATGTGATACTCAAAGAAATTGTAGCTGGTGGTGTCCCGCAAGAAAGGGTCCTAGGACCATCTTTGTATCTTGTCTGCAAATTTGAAGCTTTATTGCCTGTTCCTATAGCGTATACTTGGTTTCTAAGGTGGTACGTGATGCGACCCGCTAACTTCACGAGCAGCAGAGTTGGGTACTAATCATTACAAAAAAGTGAATTACAATTACATCTAATCAGTAATTGAAAAATTGAAAAATTTCAATTACTGATTACATGTAATTGTAATTGAAAATTTCAATAACAAATTGCATGTAATTGAAAAAAAAAACAATTACTTGATTTAATTACATGTAATTAAAAAAAAGCAATTGAACAAAAAAAAGTAATTGAAAAAACCTGTAATGATTACATTTTTTGTAATCATTACACACAAATGTAATTAATTACACAAAATTTCAATTACATTTTACAAGATGTCAAGGAAAAATCTTTCCGTACCATTTATTAAGCTCATGTTAGGTGAATGGGCATACATTATTGATCGTAAGAAAGGTTTTATTCACCAGATGTTAAGAAACTAAAAATCATGCTTAGAAAGTTTTTGATTTTTATATTTTTTAAAGGTTAGCTTATAGTCTAAGAGCTAACAACGTTTTCGAGAAGTCATTTAAGTATGGCTGGCTTTTTTTCATATATTTTCAATTACATTTGTGTGTAAGGATTACAAAAAATGTACTCATTACATGTTTTTCAATTACTTTTTTTTGTTCAATTACTTTTTTTCAATTACAAGTAATCAGTAATTGACTTTTTTTCAGTTACAAATAACATGAACATTTCCAATTACAATTACAAGTAATTGTAACTGAAAAAAGTCAATTACTGATTACATGTAATTGTAATTCACCCTGTAATCAATTACAAAATGTAATAACTACTACCCAACTCTACTGTGAAGTTAGTAGGTCACCCAATTGTATCCTATTTGGTGAACTGTAAAATCACTAATAGAATTGCAAAAAAAAATGCAGAACAATAAGAAAATATCCTGTCGAAGTCTATCGACAACATGAATATAAGACCTTTGCGTAGTGTTTTTTTATTGATCTAAATAATTTTGATGTAAAACTTCGAAAGAATAAAAATAATTTCGTATAAATTAATTATTTACGCTAGTTACTGACTCACTGACCGTCTCTGCAGTCTGTAACTCTGGAGAATATTTTGAACATGAAAAAAATTGCGCAAACGCATTTAGATACCAAATGTGTGTTAGGAAAATAATGGTTGATGTCTTAAATGATAGGTGTTAAGTAGAAGCTACTTTGATAAAAATATCAGTGGTCGGAAATATAATTTTTGTTAGTGCCAGAAAGTCGGACCTCCACTATTTTAGTAATTTTCTAATATTTTGAACATTGAAAAAAGTTGCGGAAACGCCTCTGGATACAAAACAATATTGAGGGAAATTATTTATGTATCTCGTGTTAAATAAACTATTTTTTCATATTCAATGAGCACCTAAGGCGAGCTTACACCAACTAGTAATAAATACTTTTTTATTTTAAGAATAAATAAATTATAACTTAAGGTTTATTCTTTCTTTGCAGGTGTCATTTTGTTGGAACAGCAACAATTTACAATCTTGGTAAGCTGCAACCTATTATGTCTGGTTTTAAATCCTTTAATTCCTCAAAAAAATGTTTCTTGTGTTATAAATTTGCGTTTTTAAAATATCTTCAATTTTGTACTCGGTATTATGTTATGCATTTGTAAAAAAGAAACTAGCTAAAGAATTTGATCAAACTTAAGATGATAGGGAAGATGAAAATGTGGATCTCAAAATTCTGTTTTTCTGTCCGTTGAGCTTAAGTCTAAACAACTGAATTGATTTTCCTCAAATTTGGTACAAAGCATTTTTTTTTTTTGAAAAAAAGTGTACAGCTACGTGCAAAAGTTTTTTATAATTAAATATATAAGTAAATAAGATAAAGTAAGCATGTCTAAAATCGAAATTACCCTAAATTCACCCATGTGGTTCTGAGAGAATGTTCATACTGGCCACTTTTCAATATTTTCTGTATAACTAGGAAACTAAGCCGAAATTGAAAATTTATGTTTTAAAACTTTTTGCTCAAAATTAAATATTCTATCGAAATGAGATAGTTTTAAAAATTTAATTAAATCTATTTAAACAGAAAAAGTTTATCGAACACAAACATAAAACAATTCAAAAAATAAATCCCGAAGACCCAGAATCCCGAAGGCCCAAAATACTGAAAATCCCGAATTAAGACCCCAAGTCATTTATTTGGCCAGTTTATATTTCTCGAGCGCTCAGTATTTTTCCTCATTTTTTTGACAGAGCAGGAGAGTAAAATATAAACAGTATTCCTCACATAGAAGTCAAAACAACTCTTTTTTCTTTTCTTCTTATGCAACATACTGCCAATCCAAAAGATTTCTGTCTCAGTTTTTAGGGGAAAAGTGAGAATTTTTTTAAAGGAATCTTAATTATATTTCTGGGCGCTCTGAGTCCTCTGAGACTTCAGAAATATAAACTGGCTAATTGTGTGCGCAAAAATGACATTTGTGTTTTTTTGTTCTTTGTTTCATTACAGCGTGGCTGTACACATCTTTTTTCGTTATTATTTGTTTTGATTTTTTGAACTATGTAACTGTCAATAAATATTTTTTCGCTGCGTTTTAGTAAGCATTTCGTTGTCTTGTTGGAGGCCAACTAAAATTTTCGTTTCGTATCAGCAGCGTACTATGCTTAAAGGCCATTTTTGGGTGGGAAACCATTAAAAAAAATTGTTAAAACAACTTTTTTTTTTATTTTTGATTTTCTTCAAAACTTCAATTCTGATTTCCATACCTCCTGTTATACAGAAGCTTTTAAACAATACAAATTTCTTATAAAAAAAAATGTTGTTTGGAATTTTTGAAAGCGTTCATTTTTTTTTGTAAATCAAATATTATGTTAAAGATAATATTGATTTCTAAGAAACTCGGTATATAAGTTTTTTGTAAACTCTTCAAAGTATTATAAGAAAAAAATTTACTTTTATGAAAAAGTAACGGTTCCTTCCCAACAAATGTTGAAAACCCGTTAAGGTTTTTCTTAATTTTTAAATTATTGTCTGAACAGATTAATGTTAATTTTTGTATGTAAAAACTTCCAATAAAATTTAAAAATATTACATATTAAAGATTTTAAAAATTAGTTTTTGGATTATAAAGTAAAGTTTCAGTTTTTTTGTTGATACCTCAAAAACAGGTTGACAATTGTTTTTATTTCTTTTTTTGTTATATGCACATCATCCTTATCTACTTTTTTAAATTAGATATATAAAATTTTTTTTAAGAAAACCGCTCCAACACTAAAATTTTTTTTCCATGCGCAATTGTATTCAATCATTAATTAAGATGGCGTTCCTTTTTTTCATCTCAAACTCTCAAAGAAGTTGTTTTAGCTAGTTAAAATATCGTATTTCATGCTTTTTAACATTTTTCTCTAAAATGTCCATGTCCTTACATTTTATTTTCTTAAACCCTCAGTGTCTTGAACATTAGATCAAGAACGTGCAACCCAGTCGTGCATTTTATTTCTTTACTTTCCTTACTAATCATATAATAAAATGTACGCGGTCTACAAAAGCCGAAGGCACGTAAATTATATATCGTTGGAACGATTTTTTTTCCACAGAAATGCAGAATGCACAGAAACTAAAAAACAATAAAATAAAATTGCGTAATAATTGCGAGCAAGAGCGAGATCGATAAGTTATTTGTTTATATTTGTCGTAATACAAAAGTGGCGATTCGATTTTTTCCACCCACCAACCTACCAATTTTCCAGCACTGACTGGAATGGATAACTGGAATGTCTGATAGCTGCGTTCAGTGCTGCAGAAAATCAAAATAATAAGTTGCTCATTCCAAGTTTACATGAACGGATCGATGGATCGGATTCAATCCTGATCGAAATTTCGACCCAGGTTTATGACAATGAGCTAGATTGGATCGAGTAATCCAGATTCAATCCGATCCACGTCTACATGGACCTTGATCCTGATTCAATTAAAAATTTATTTTTAAAGATACGAGTAGCTTTTATTGAAAAATAATATCATTAGCTCTCGAGTTTCTTGGGCTGGACGTACTAGTATAACTAATTATAACTAAAATTTACATTATATTTACTACGTTTTCATTAGTGCCAAAATGAGGTTATTTCACAAATCACATAAAAAGTGTTTTCATTTGTAATTTGATAATTTCGTTTGACAGCTCATTTCATTTTTGAGTTTTAACTGGCTGTTAAACACTTCTTGTTATTGTTTTTTTTTCTTTCTACTTCCATTGAGCTTTTCAGCGCTCTTCAAACTGTTGCCAATTTGGTGTGTTCAACAGGTTTTTGATTTAATTTCCAACCTAATTTCGTTCCAATTTGGTTGAAATAATCTAATTTGGAAATGTGAATTTGTATAGGAAATCAGATGATTTCATATCGAATTTGGAAGTTTTCAACGAAATTACCTCATTTGGCCTAATGAAAACGTAGTATTGGAAAAAATTATCTCTACCGCAAACAATTCCTAAAATTACCGCGGAATATCTTTTATGAACACAATACCAACATTTTTTTGTGACGTTCTTGTTTGTAGGCTGGAAAAATGGGTGGACGAGAATAGAATCTTAACAGATTTTCAAGCGGGCTTCCGAAAAAACTATTTAACAGTTGACGCAATTTTCTGCTTTACATAAATAATCAAGGGTTAACAAGCTAGGAAAAAGAAAGTATACTCGTTGTTTGTAGATTTCAAAGCTGCGTTTGATTTAGTCAATCGTAATGCACTAATGTATAAACTTTCGCAAATGGGTTTATCATCCAAATTCACTAAAATGTTTAAAAGAAATTTAGACGGACATGACAACAGTGGTATGGGATAGACCTGGTGACTCGAAATAAGACTCTGGAGTGAAGCAAGGTTGTCTGCTAAGTGCACTGCTTTTTTCATTGTTCATAAATGGCAGTCTCTTGCATACCCGGTGGCATCCGAATCGCTGAAACAAATCTTAATGTCCTCTTGTACGCAGATGATATAGCTCTTCTAGAAGAATCATCTGAAAGCTTACAGCTAATGATAAACCGATTTTCCAAATATTGTGAAACATGGGGACCTGCCGTTAACGTGCAGAATTCTTAAATTATGATTTTTAACCGAAATTCGCGAAAAAGAATTGACGTTGTTAAAGAATTAAAGTGTTAAGCAGTTAAAATAAAAAACCAGCACCTCACAGAGTTTGAGCAACATGAGGTGGCGCAAGGTTTTTACGAATGAAATCATAACATTATCAACCAAATATAAAAATTTTGATAATGTTGTGAGATCGACGTTGTGCTATGCTGCCCAAATTTGGGGAATAGATGAATTTGTAGAGGTGGAGAAATTTCAAAGAAACTTTCTTAAAAAAACTCTTTAACTTGCCACGAAATACGCCAAACTACGCTTTATATCTGGAAACTGGTTTGCCAAAATTGTTTACATACACCCTAAAGCTTCAAGCTGATTTTATATTAAAACTGCCTCACACGCATATAATAGACTTAAAAAAAAATGAGAATGGTAGATGATGAAATGGAAGAACATCGCCTTAACTTATGGAGTAAACCCGCAATGGAATTTTCAGAACTTGGAACAGCTTAAAAAAGATCTATATACCGTTACACCAGTACAAGAAGGTACAGCTCGAAATAACTTATTGATAAATGCCGTAAATCTGAAAGCCGAATTATCTATTCGCAGCTCGATCACAACCTATATATCTAACAAAAATTACTTTTGTGATGATTTAAGCTATCAGGAAATCCCGCTCTTATTTAAGACCAAATGTGAGCTACTATACTTAAACGGCATTCCATACAACGGCAGTTTACTCTCTGTAATTTGTACGCAAAGAAAGACGTATTTCACTTTATAAGTATTTGCCCAGTTTTAAAATATGAAAGACTTGCATAGTTCGGGGAAAAAAACACTTACAATAATTGAAACCATCAACATTTTAAATGAAACAAATTGATTGAAATCCTTCTGCTCTAATGTAAAATCCTGAGTTCTCACAATAAAATTTTGTAATTGTAAATTAAGAATAAACATACATTTTTTGCCCCTCTACCTCCTTCTATAGAATAATTTGTTGGTTTTGAAAATTTCTTTTAATAGAAAATGCATACCTCCAAAAAAAAAAAAAATAATATTTCATTTCAAAATTTTTAAAAAAACATATTTTTTTGATTGAAAATAGCATTTTTTTTTTAATTCTCAAAGACAGGTTGATATTTAATTTTTATCTGTACATTAATAAACCTTTAAAAATTGTATACCGAAACTTTTCTGTGAAAATATTTTAAAATTTTTATATTTTTTCTTAAATCACTCCAACGTTAAAAAAAAATGTTTCTGTACATCCATTTAAGTATTGCGAAGGACGGTCTTGATTTTTTTTTTAGCACAAACTATTTATAGAGTTGTGTTTAAAAAACGGGTTTGTACTTTTGAAAATTTCTCTAGCTGTAAGCTTTTGAACACAAAATCAAGTAAGTACGTGCAACCCAACCCGTGCATTTCATTTCATTAATAACCAAAGTTAAAGTGAGCATATTAATTATATTCCATTGTTAAATAAAGAGTACACATTGTAAAACATTAGCATTGATTTTCAAATTTAATGTGAACGTCCCTGGTTGAAATAAACAAAAAAAAAGTTTTTGACTGCAAAGCAAATTTAGATTGTATTGATGTTGCATTTGGGCGCTGACAGGTTGATAAGCTTTGTGTATTTTGTCTTCCTATACCTTTCCTACCTAGATACATATTCCCGAATTGAATTTGCTCAAGTTTGTACCTAGTTAAGTGGTACTGGTATTAAAGGTGTGTCACGTTTCCAACGAATAGTTTTAAATTGCTCAATTCAACAACTATGTTATTTTATGCTCGGAATCGGGGTTTCGTATGAAATTCAGTAAAGATAAAAAAATAGAATTCTTGAATTTTTGATCTGTTTTTATTTAACAGTTAATAATATTGTCTGAAAGGTGAATACTGAATGTACAAAATTCGTTGGAACTTTTTAAATGGAAATACAGCATACCTGGGTTTAATTTTTTGCTTCGATGTTTTTGACTCAATTAAAATACAATTTATCAACAGGTAGTTTTTCCAGTGTAAACCTTGAACTATGAAAGAGATTTTTTTTCATCCATCAATAAACTGGAGATGGACTTTTTTGATACGAGGCTCCAATAAAAAGATATTGAGACTTTAAAATGGTTCGATTTTCAAAAATACTTTTTTTTCGAGGCCATAGTGATTCACACCGCGACCCCAAGAAAAAATTAATTTCCACTTGGAAAAATTAATTTCCACTTGGGAAAAATTCCAAATTAAAATTCAAACAAATAAAATAAATAAAAATATTGCAATTGTCACTGTTCATAGTCTTCTTGCTTTTATGGATATAAAGCATAGATCAGAAATAACTGTCAACCTTTATTTTCAATCAGTTTCACTCTGAGAGTTGCTACATTCGTTTAAAACACACGCTTGCAGAAGTCCAGACGCTGAACCCAATTTTCGACGGTTTTCAAGCATAAATCGGCCGATACTGCTGCAATTTCACGTTCGATATTCGTACGAAGTTCATCAATCGTCGCTGGCTTGTTGGCATAGACCATAGACTTGACGTAGCCCCACAGGAAATAATCTAACGGCGTCAAATCGCACGACCGAGGCAGCCAAGCGACTGGACCATTTCGTGAGATAACACGTTCTCCAAACTTGGTTTCCAATAAATTGATTGTGACATTAACTGTGTGGCTTGTGGCGCGCCGCCGTCATGTTGGAACAACATGTCCTCCAAGTCAATATCATCCAATTGGGCCCAAAAATATTCGGTTATCATTGAACGTTAGCGATCCCCATTCACAGTAGCATGCCGGTCTTGATCATCACGGAAGGAGTACGGCCCAATGACGCCGGCGGCCCATAAAGCACACCAAACCGTAATTTTTTCGGGGTGCAATGATGACTCATGGAGTACGTGTGGATTGCTGCCTGACCAATACCGCATATTTTGTTTATTGACGAAGCCATTCAGCCAGAAATGAGCCTCATCGCTGAAGATGATTTTTCGATGAAAATCCGAATCATTTTCAAGTTGTTGCTCAGCCCAATTCACGAGCATACGACGCTTCTGGTGGTCAAGCGGCTTCAGTTCTTGCGTCAATTTAATCTTGTACGGGTGTAGATCTTTTCGCAAAATTCGCCTCAACGACGTCACAGAGATGCCCAACGCTTGAGAACGACGTGTGAGAGACACATTTGGGCTTTCTGCAACTGAAGACTCAGCGGCAGCAATATTCTCGACACTACGGGCACTTCTTTGTCTCACTGGCACGGGAACATTTTGTACTGTGCCTGTGGATTCAAATTTTTCCACTAGACGCTCAATTGTTTATCTGCTAGAACGATTATGACGACCATAAATTGGACGTAGCGCTCTTAAAGTTGAGGCCACTGACTCCGAATTTCGGTAGTAAATTTTAATAATTTCGACTCGTTGTTGGCTCGTATTTCCTTCCATCATGAAATGGCAAACCTTACTGAAGAGAAATGTCAAAAGAGCGGAAAGAAATATGGCGTCGTTTGCTGCCCCTGTCGCTCTACTTTTGTAGCGTTAATTAATTAACTGCATTTCTTGATGCAGGGCCTCCAAAATATAAACATTCATATTACTAGACAGGCTTGCAAACTTTCAAGTTCAAGTACCCAGTACTGAAGTCTCGTCATGGTCGTCCGAACGTAGTTTTCAGTATCGTGTCCATAATGTTCGTCTCGCTGCGTTTCCCCCGTGCCCGTTTACACGGAAATCTGTGTTATTGTTTTCTGGCTATGTTTTTGCTTTGGTCTCGCCGTGATATTTACGAGTGAATTTTGCCATTGAAAATGTTTTGACGTCATCTTGCTTGTATCGCGTGTGGTGCATTGCCCTGTGAACCAGGCCCTACGTTACTCGGCTGTAGTGAGAAGTTCTCAATGATTTGGTGACGAAAACGTTTGAAATGATTTACAGCGTTTTCAATTTATTGCTTATTCGAAGTCTTGTTTTGAAAAAAAAACTTTGGCGAGACTCAAACGAGACAAAGGCGAAATGACGTAAAACCATTTAATTGCCAAAAACTACGGCGAGACTATAACGAGAAAAGCATGATACATATCCCCGTGTAAATGGGCTTAGCTAATTCACAGCAAGTCGAAAACAGTGACCAACAAATTGATAACTACATTTGGACTTTAATCCACGTTATAAGGTTATTGAGTGAGTTTAATTGAAAATGATAACAAATAAGAGTTATAGAAAAACCTTTCAAAAAGGTTGAGTTTTATTTTTGATCTCTGAAATAAAGGCTTTTGTATGCATCAAGCCTACGATGGTAAGTGACGTGTTTATATATTAATTTCATATCTTCAAATTTGACATTGAAATGTTTGTGGGTGAGGACGTGTGAAGCTACAAAAGATTTTTCGGGTCCGTTGTAGGTATTTGATGTGTGTTGAGAGAACACCGATACTCCGTTATGTCTGACCGATGTAAATAGCATCGCAATCTCAACATTTAATTTCGCATATTCCAGATATGTCGACAGTTGTGGATTTGTCCTTAATTGAACCTACTTACTTACTTTCTTACATATACGGCTCCCGATCCATGGAGGGTCTCTGTCTGAGGTATTGCGGCCCTTAATCAGTTGCGGTCCCTCGTACACTCCCTCCAGTCGTTGAGACCAAGCGTTTTTGCGTTTGAAACCTCCTGGTCCCTGTCAGAGTTGCCATGTCTTAAACAAGTTTGATAGCCCAATTTAGAAATGTTCGTAGCCCAAAGTTGTAGCCGAAAAAGTAACCCAAATAGTAGCCCAATTACAATCAAAAAATTCTCATAACTTCAATCACAATTTATTTTTTTTAAATAACAACAGAAAATAAAATAAATTTTTTGCTCATAAAAGAAAGAAGAGTTTGAATGGAAATTCTAGGAAAAATAAATTGAGAATTGATTGATTTTAAGGTAAAGTTTGTTGCGGTTGATTTGAAAATTCAAAACCAATGAGCTCCCATTGAAAAAAGCTAGACACAAAGAATCATTTTGTAATAGGCGATACTATTCATTGAATAAAAAAAGGTGCCAAGTTGGCAAATGCTGAAATAGGAAAAAAAAGTGTTTTATTTATAATTTATTCATAAAAAAATATCGGCCAGGATTAGATTTGAGCTATTAGTAGCCCAATTATGATTGTGCTGTCATACTGAAAATGCTGTCGGCAATTTCGGAAAAAGATAGCCCCAATTTTCGATAAAAAGCCCAATTTGGTAAGCCTGGTCCCTGTAGTGGAGGTTTGCTCTTCCTGGTCGTCTCAGACTTGGGGGCTGGGATTCGAAAATTTTCATGGCTGGAGCGTTGCTGTCCACTCGCTCGATGTGTAGTCGACTCGTTTTGGTTATTTGGACTACATCCACATCTTGATACAGCTCATACAATTCACGATTGAATCTTCTTCTGCATTCGCCCTCCTCGCATATTGGACCAAATATCCGCCAAAGAATTTTTCTCTCGAAAGTGACCAGTATCAATTCCCCTTTTTTTACTTATCGTCCAGCACTCGGCGCCGTAGAGTAGAACTGGTAAAATTAGCGTTTTGTATATCGTGCACTTTGTCTTTCGGTTAAGGAGTTTTGAACCCATTTGGTTGGCCAAACCGAAGTAGCAGCGGTTCGCTAGGGTAATTCTTCGTTGGATTTCCACTAAGGTGTCATTCGTGGGGTTGATGTTTGTTCCGAGGTAGGTGAACTCCTTGACTACCTCGAAATTACTGCTACAAACAGTGACGTTTTGTCCTAGGCGATGGACAGATGAAGCTTTGTTTGTTGATAGCATATACTTTGTTTTGTCCTCATTCACTTCAAGACCAACGCGTTTCGCCTGTTCATCAATAGCTGTGAATGCTTCTAGTACAGCTCGCTTGGAGCGGCCGCTGATGTCGATGTCGTCCGCATAGCCAAGCAGTTGCGAAGACCTGTTGAAGATAGTGCCTTCCTGGTTAACACGACTCTTACAAACTATCTGCTCCTGGACCAGGTTGAAGAAGTCACATGATAGGCCATCTCCTTGTCTGAACCCTGTACATGTCTGGAATAGCTCGAATGAGCTGTTACCCATTTACACGTTGCACCGCGTATTTTGTAACATCATGCGGCATATATGGATCAGTTTTTTCGGGATCCCGAGTTCCGACATCATGCTATCATATGCGGCTTTGCCGATGAAAAGATGATGGGTCTTGACTTGAAATTCGTTGGTCGTTTCTAGAATTTGCCTCAATGTGAAGATTTGGTTAATCGTTGATCTGCCTGGCCTGAAGCCACACTGGTACGTGCCGATCATAGTGTTGCAGAAAGTTTTAAGACGCTCACATAGTACGTTGGATGTATGCAACATTAAGCAGGGACATACCTCTGTAGTTTTTGCTGGACATTGGATATCCTTTTTTGTAGATTGGGCATATGGAGCTAATTGACCAGTCGTCGGGCATACTTTCCTCCTCCCACACTTGGTTGATGAGCTGGTGCATGCACCTACCAGGACATCTCTTCCATACTTGAAGAGTTCCGCAGGTAGGCCATCCGAGCAGGCGGATTTGTTGTTCTTAATCTTGTGGATGGCTTTCTTAATCTCTTCAGTACTGGGCGATGGTACTGGATCTTCATTGACTGGTCTCATGCTTCTTTGTTCTCCTGTTGCTTCCTATATAGAACGTCCATTGAGCACCTGCTGGAAATGCTGCCTAAATACGTCTACAATTCCCTGTGCTTCGGTGACTAGGTTCCCTTCGCTGTTTCGAAGAGCTTGCGTGCCGGTTTTATAACTACATGCCAGTTGCTTGGCTGTTTTGTAGAACCTACGCAGGGTTTTTTCTCTTCCTTTTCTTTTCACGGTACTCCCTTCTTGCTGCTCTTGTTTCCCGTTGCAGCATTTGCATTCGTGCATTTCACTCCCCTGCTTCAATACCGCGCATTCCTCATCATACCACGGGTTCTTTTTTCTAGATGGTTGATAGCCTATGGTGGTCTCGGCTGTCTTCTTAATGATGTCCCGATAAAAATTCCACTGGTTGTTGAAACTTGTGGGTGGGGGTACGGCAGAGAGTTTCCCGGTTAATTGCTCACTGTAGTCTCTGGCTTTCTCAGATGTGCTAAGGCATGCAATGTTGAATTTCTTCCTTTGGGCGGTCTTCGCTTTCTTTTCGTTGGCCAGTTGGGCTCTGAACTTTGTCACAACAAGAAAGAGGTCGGAGTCCACGTTTGCACCTCGGAAAGTTCGCACGTCCAAGATGTTCTATGCGTGTTTTGCGTCAATTATAACAAGGTTAATTTGGTTGGCGGTTCGACCATCTGGAGATCGACAGGTTGCAGTGTGTGATATTCGCCTAGGAGCCTAGTGCTACTTATCACCGTTAAACGAGATGCAGCAAAGTCGATTAGTCGGAAGCTGTTGCTGTTTCGTGGAGGCTAAGCTTTCCAAATAATCCGCCAAAGAAATTTTTCTTTCCGACTTTAGCATTGAAGTCTCCGAGCACGACTTTGAAATCGTAGTCCGTGGGCTCCGTCCAGGAGATCGTAAACTCCTCCTTATTAGGCTCCAGCTTCATCGGTCGGGCCCTGCGCACATATTAGGCTGATGTTTTGGAAGGTAGCTTTGATGCGGATCACAGCCAGGCGATCACTGATCGGCTTAAGATCCATGACTCTCGATCTGAGTCGATTTCCCACGACGAATCCGCATCTTAACATGTGCAATCTTTGCTGTAATAAATGTCGCAATCTTTTCTTTTCATTATCGCTGATCCTATTCATCGTATCTCCTGGATCGTGGTAATATCTGGCTTGTACCGCGTGAGGACAGATTTAGGTTTTTGAAGGGGACCTTGCGTATAGAGTGTCCTTACATTCCAGGTGCATACTCGTAGGTCGTAGTCCATTTTCATTCTGGGTCTGGTTGTCATTTGAAGGGGGTCGTTATCCTAGGCTTCTCGCTTCTCTTTCATAACAATTGTTTTTTTACTGTGGTCGGGTCGGTAGCCCAATGCACTAAGCTCCAATCTGTAGGGCCATGGGTTTGATGTTGCAATTCTTTCCTTGATCAACACTCGCACTAACAAGTTTATCAAGTCATGACACAAAGCCAAGACCAGTATCCGGCGGTTACCAACTTGGAAGTAGTGTAAGCACTTGATTGCAAATCAAAGTCACAGGTTTGTTCTGAATTTTTGCCTTTTAATCGACTCAACTGTAACCCGCTTAAAAAGCTAAAAGTGAGCGAACAATTAATTTTCTACGATGCTGGGAAATAATAGTTGAGTAAGTATTGATAAAATTCCGTCAGTCAAAATTTGTTCATAAAAAACAAAAATTAAACTTTCAAAAAAGACAAACTTAATTAATGTGTTAAGGTGTACCATTACCATACCATGGTGCTCTACCCAAGGGATGACTTTTATTGCTTGAAGCTTACCTTGCAGAACTAGCTTAATATGCGGTTCTACCGCACGTATGTCAAAAGCGTAATCGCTACCTACCTTTTCTACCTACTCCTTCTGAGCAACGAAAGTAGTCTCACAGCCACAATCCAGAACAATAAGTACATCACAAGTTCCCAAGGTTCTATGGTTGCGGGATATCATGGCGATAACTTTTTCAAATAAACCATAGTTGTGAAATAATTTCCACGAAACCTTACCATTCCTCCAAACTCCACCTTACCACAGGTTCGTATTATTACTATGATAATATATATTTTTTGCAGGTTCTTCACTTCATGTTGCGGTTGCCTTCAGTTTTAGAGGCCTCACAGTGTGGTGCCGCACAAGGCACCAGGCAGCAAAACATAATGATACCATTTGCCACGGGGTGAAGAAGTATTATGTGGTATGATTTATGCCACCACCGTATGTGGCATGTAATGCGAATATAGTTCCGCAGTTAGTGGCATCAGTAGTGAAAAAGTTTTTAATTTAGCGCGCACGGACCTCGCCGCGCAAGTAAAGGCTACAAGGCATATGCTGGTTGGGCCTGGCTGGAATGGGTTGGGTTGAGTTGGGTTTGGCATTTGGATATGAAAAAGGGACGTGCTTCTTCCCAAATGCAACTGCATGTTGACAATGATGTTCAAAATTTAAGCAAACATATTTTGTTTTTTTGTTTTTGCGAATCTAGAATGAGGTAACATTGCACATTGCAAGATTCTATAGAGGCGTAGAAGGTTCTTTTTTTTTGTTGTGCTTGTAACGTTTGACAAATGAATATATGCATTTGCTGGGCAAAACCCTGTTTATATTATGTTTTTATTTATTTTTTTTTTTTTTTTACCTTCAAGAGGTTTTTTTCGGGGGACATTTCCGTTTATTTTATTAAAGTTTTCAATCTTGAATTGCCAGTGCAGTATGGGCTTAATAATACATATTTCTTAAATAAAGGATAAGGGGATAAGTTTGCTTGGAAAAAAATGTTTTCAATGGAAAATTTGCATTGCTTTAGACATTAGACCTTTACAAACACAAACAAACTTAAACTTTATTATGTTTTTATATAAATTAACTTTCGAGCACAATGCAGAGTTTTGAGCAAATAAAATGCTTGGCTGAATTGAACGTTTTTCTTTGATTTTGAGGTGATAATATTCGAAGAGCTTGGAATTAGAAAAAGTAAACAAAATTAAAAAAAATAAATATAAAGAAATACCGAAGTTGTAGCTCCCCAAACTTAAATAATGCTTGTATTAAAATGTATTGATAGATTTTTTGACTTGGTGATCGCTGATATAAGCCTCTAGAAAAGGGTTCGTAAAATATCGTTCGCGAATCATAAAGTTCGGAACTTTATCATTCCCACCTGGAAAATAACCTGGTTTTTAACGAGACCCTAAAAAGTTTAACTTCGATGCTAGCAAGGGTAACTATCGATTTTTTCTAGGGCCTTGCCCGCTAGGTAACCTTTTGCCTAGAGAGACAACAAATAAATAGTAGTCTCGACTGGGATTCGATCCTAGGATGATTACCAGTCCAACATCCTATTTACTGAGCTATATCGCAAAACAGTTGTGTAATGTTGAAAGTGAAAAACTATATACTTTGATTTTTCTGACTATCGTAGGATGGGTATGAAATATTTTTTTTGTTTTTGTTATATATAGGGTATTTGTGATGGGATAAAAAGACTCATCCAACAAGTTTTTCTAGCAAGGGCCTCACTAGTATTTGACAAGTTTTCCTTGCCTAGATTTCCCCTACCGAAACCTTTTCAGGGTCTTGACTAAACTTGCCTAAAACTTGCCATTTTTTCAGGGTGGTTCTTTATCGATCTTCTCACGAACCATAAAAAATATAGTTCGCGAACTATACAATTTCCAATTTATAAAAATTTATAGTTTTCTCACGAAAGAACTAAATAATTTTTGTTTGAGTATCTCTCATTCGTAAAAGATCAAAAAAATTCAGTTCTCGATCTTAAAAGATCCTTGAAACGAATTATTCATCATTCACAATGCATTCATTTTGTGATATGATCTTGACAGAATGAAATTGAAACAGTTAATAGTTGAGACAGTATTTAAAAATAAAAAAATATTTCAAAACAGGGTGTTTCTAAAAAAACTTCATCATTTTGCTACTTTGTTGTTCCTTGAGTGATTTCAATGAAATTGAAACAGGTGATGGCTGATATAGAATTTAAAAAGAAAAAAATATTTTCGCTTGAGGAACAACGAAGCTGCAAAAGGTTGCCTTTTTTTGGAAACACCCTCTTTTGAAGTTATTTTTATTTGTAATATAGGTTGTATAGGGCAAGTTTTGGACCTCTGCAAAAAAAAATTCGAGATAACAATCAAATACGATGATAGAGAACACGAACAAAGTGGGTGGCACAGTTCAGTCTGTCCGTCTGTCTGTCTGCCTGTCCGTTTATCGACTTACAGCCTAAACCACTAAGGCAATTTTCTTCAAATTTTGAACTTAAGGTTTTTTTGTAACTCTCCAGAGGGGCATTGAAATTTATTTTTAAGTCTAGTACGCAGATCGAGACAAAATTTATCTCCCATATAAAATTTTTCCCAGGACAAATTTTGTCCCGGATTTTTTTCCAAGAAGTAGGCAGCTCCAGCGCAAAACTTGACAGTTGAAACCGCTGTACATGAAAAGGTTAACAAAAAGTCTCCACTTAATTTTGTGCGGGAAAAGAATGTTCGAAAAATTATTTTTCCGGACAAATTGTGACGTTTTATGTATAATTCGCTATTTAAGCCTAGTACTCAGATCGAGCGAAGACAAATTTTATCTCTACATTTTTTTTATCTAGACAAATTCTGAAGATGTAGAGATAAGAGAAAAGTCAAATGAGTACATAAGCGTAGCTAAAAATTAAAAAAATTATAAATTTGAAAATTTTCTATACAGAAATCAGATTATTTCTGATTCACTTGATGGGGAACAATATTATCTGGATGAATACCTCTAAAAACTCTGAAATTTTAATTTCTTTACTTCTCTGGAAAAATAGGCTATTTAGGTGAGTTAGGGCAATTGGTTGACATTTGGACCAAAATAATCTTTTTTTGTAAAAATATAGTTTGCCCTCCATATTTCAAGCTTTCAACTGTCAGATTCTATTGGAAGATGGCTACGATGTCAATGAATAAAAAAAACTCTAAAAATTCCGAATCTGACAGTGAATGAATTTAAAATCGATTTAGAGCAATTGGTTTACATTTAGATTAAAATAAACGTCATATTTTGTCTCCCATCTGTCAAGTCATTAACTGTCAAATTCCATTGATTGATGGCAACGATATCTTTGGCTTAAGAAACCTCTAAAAATTCCCAAATTTTGCAAGTTTTTAACTTCTTCGGAAAAATGTAATCTTAGGGCAATTCGTAGACATTTGAATCAAAATTAACTTTTTCCATCAAATAGTTCGTTCTCTATGTATCTGTCAAGCTATCAATAATAAAATTCCATTGAAGGATGGATGTCAAAACCAGAATTGATCTGAATTATCTACTGCTCCTGAAATCAAATTAAATTTGCCAAATCAGTTTGCTAATTCCAACTCGATTTCTTGGTTTGGAAATAAATTTAAATTTTGAATTGATAAAATTTTTGTCTGAATCTGTATGTGGCTCTTTTGTAGACTTTCCCATTATCTACGCCACAGACTGATTTAAAACATTACGCATTTTAGTAAGTAGCGTAGCTAATGGGAAAGAGTACAAAAAGGCCACATACAGAAACTTAAACTATTTTCCAAACTGGGTTGAAGTAAGAAAACTGAGTGATTGATTTTGACGGAAAAAGTTAATTTTGATTCAAATGTCAACAAATCACTTTTTTGCCGATAAATAAGAAACTTCAAAACTGCCAAATAATTGACATTTGGAATCACTTTTTTTCCGGGGAAGTAAAAAAACTTCAAACATTTTGGAATTTTTAAAGGTTTTTTAATCCATCGATATTGTAGCCATCGTTCAACATAATTTCACAATTTGATAGCTTGACAGATGGGGTATAAACAATATTTTGACGAAAAAAGTCTATTTTGATCCAAATGTTACCAAATTGCCCTAAAATCACCTTTTTCCAGAGAAGTATAAAACTGAAAATTTCAGACTTTTAAGAGATATTTTTGTCTATCCTCATAATATTGTTCGAAATCAAGCGCAGGCTCCTCAAATACTTTGAAAAATCTAATTTCTGTATTTAAATTTTTTAAATTTTTGTGAATTTAAGGAATTTTAGTTTTTTTTTTAAATTTTTTTTTTAATTTTTTTTTAAATTTTTTTTTTTTAATTTCTAGCTATGCCCGCTATTGTTCTCATTTTACTTTAGTTTTAATCTCTACACCTTAAGAATTTATCTTGAGAAAAAAAAATTTTGAAATAAAATTAGTCTTTGCTTGATCTGCTTTTCATTTACGGTTGTTGGGAAAGTTAGTACCGTTATTTTTGGTGTTAGCTTTCCCAACAACCGTAAATAAAAAGCTTATTTATCTAAAAAATGGCTCTAACGATTTAAATAAAAAAGAAATCAGTGTTTTATTATAAGTATGGTGTACTTTCTAATAGGAACAAAATTTACCGAAAACCGTTTTTAACGGTACCTGCCATGTAACAATTTTTTTAATTTCAGATTTTCTCATTAACGGCTCAAACGATTTCAATCAAAATTTTTATGCAAATGCTATTTTTAAATGTTAATAATATTGCGTATCAAAATTTTGGATTTAAATTTTTTTTTTTTTGAAAATTCATTTATAAACGAATAGATTATTTTTTTTTTAAACTTGTTTTAAAAATGTATTTTAATACGAACTCAAAATTGACATACCAAAACTTTTTTTTTAAATGGTATTAAAATTGTATATATAAAAAATAAGTTTTTAGCAAAACCGCTCTTACGATTTTTTTTTTGCTTACCTATATTCATATTTTTTCAAGTAATGAAATCGCATACTTGTTTTTGGGCTTTAAGTTTTTAACTGGTTGTTTATAAATAAAAAAAGAACGATTTAAATGCTTTTTTTAATTTTATATTTTCTTATAATAATTATTTTCATATTTTAAAAGTTCTTAACTCCAAGCAACTTGAACATAAGAGCAAGTACGTGCGATCCAGTGGTGCATTTTATTTCTTTTTAAATTCTGTCTCAACTATAACGTGTGTTAATTTCATTAAAATCTCCCAAGGAACAATAAATTTGGAAACTGTTACCATTTTTTTAAAACATCCTGTTGTGAAAATATATATTCTGTTTTAACTATCACTTGTATCAATTTCATTGGAATCACTGAAGTTGCAAAATGTTGACCTTTTTTTTGAAACCCCCTGTTTTGAAAATATTTTATTCTGTTTTTTATTCCATATCTTTACTTGTGTAAATTTTTCAAAACTTTCTTCTTTCGTAAAAGAAATAATTTTCTTCTGTCTTATGTCTGTCTTATGTCGCGTGGTTAAATTTAATGAATGAATATTATTTTAAAAGATCCAAAAAATAAGATTCGCGATTGGATCAAAGATAAACTTCCCTTTTGATTCACGAGAGAACGAATCGTACGAGTATTTTATCGTTCTCCGAACCCTGCTCTAGACTTGATCGTTGAATCTTATTTTCCACACTCTATCGATACATAGTAGACCCAATATAATACTGAAGGATCTTCTCTTCAAAGTTACAAAGCTAATTTTCAGCAGTTCTTGAAAACACTATGCTTAAGCCCCATACAGAGATATAACAACTTAACCCATGTATATCAAGTTAGCAAGACACTTTTGGAACATATGAAAAAAGAGTATCCTATCATTAGTTGCTACTTAATTGCGAATTAGTTACGCAAAAATAAACAATTAATTGCTTCTTAGTCCAGTCAATTTGTGCTCAAAAAGTCTCTTAGAGAGCAAATTATGGGGTTGTTTTAATTTGCTTCTCTTTTATGATCGCATCGGGATTGCTAAATCCGAATCTGAGGTTTGCGACTAAAATTTCGTGAAGCAACATGCAAAAATTTGCAAAAACTGCTACAAAATTTCAAATTGACTGAATTTTTTTAATTACGTCTAAAACAAAGACTAAGAATTTCTGGGAGAGGAATAAGGGTATTTGAAATATTCAAAAAGAATTATGAAGTAAAATGTTCATGCTTTAGAATGACTAGAAACATTTCGAAAAAAAAAAATACTTCGATAAAAAAAATATGAGCCGAATTTTCGAAAATGGTAAAAATATGTCAATTTTCAACTAGCGCTTGAGTCCAAATGGATTGTCGCAGAAAAAAACCTTAAACAGAGATTTATTAGAAATTGTGTACACTTTCAATGGTACTGTAATGTATTTTTCGAATAACTGGTAGTTTTCGAGCCATTAGGGAAAATCTCCCAGAAAATGCATTTTTGCATCATTTCATTTCATTTCATTTCATATTTGAACTTAGCAGAACAACTTTCTCCGAAATGAAAATAAGTGATCCGAAAAAATTGTTTGTTGAGAACTAATTGATTGCGAACTAGTTACGGAAACAAAAAATTAACTGCATTTTTGGTTTGCAAAAAAGTGCTCTCGCGGTTGCCACTTTAAAATAAGTGGCAACTGTGAAAATACCCATTAAGTAGGCACACATGATAGAGACACTCATGTATTACCGGTCAAACGGTCAACGGTCAAATGGCTTCCAAGGCTTTCCTTTCACAAACGCACTCTTTTGTCGAAATTTTCCATTGTCATTTTTGATTATTTTTAAAAATATTGTTCAACGATAATTGTTCGTATAGTGCTTCATTTTTTACTGTCCCTTAACTATTATTTATGTTAAGAGTTGTCAACACTAACACAAAAACCAACAAATTCAGATCTTGCATTAATTTGAGGCACTTGCATTTCCCTTAATTTTTTTTGACTAGTGTAATTTAATTTTCCCGAGCACTGATACGTTCAGCTTTTGTTTGATGTTTTGAAAAAGGACATTTATTATACAACTAAGCTGTTTAAAAAAAACATTTATTGTGATTTTTTAACCGTAATCAGTATTTTTCAAAAAATAATTATTTCTTGGGGCTTAAAACTAAAAACCAAAACATTAAAGTTATTGTATACTTTTAGGCCTCATAAGTAGAATAATTTGAATTGATTTTTAAGTTTTGAGTGCGTTGGCACGTATGCAACGTTTCTTAGTTTCAAATTCTATTTACTTTCTTTTTTAAAATTCAAATTCAAAAACGTTTTGTAATATTTTCAGTTAAAAAATTTCTTTTTACGTATATATAAAATAATACTTTTTATCTAACACATCAATTAGGTACAATAAGCTGCTCATAATTGTTCACGTTACATTTTTTGAGGAATGGATACAAGATACCGTATGCAAAATAAAAATATGCGAAGGCTATGATGAAAATACCCTTAAATGAGGAATATAAAGGGACAATAACGTTCAAGTGTTTTTAAAATTGAATAATTTAATGTGTTGTTTGGCTCGCAAGAATGCTCAAAACTGAAAATGCTACTAAATTCACTCATGCATTAGAGAATGGTCACACTGACCACTTTTTTGCTATAACTTGGAAACTAAGCAAAGTTTGACAATTTTACTCATAAAACTTTTTGTTCAAAATAAAATTTTCTATCAAAACGGATAGTTTAAAAAATTTTATAAAAAATTAAAGCAAGGCAAGATAACAAAAACCAACATACAAAAATCGACAAAGATACGCTCAAAACATTCCCAAGTCTTAATGCCGTAAAATGATAAATTGTCAGAGATATAGCCATTCTTGTCATTTTCCCCTTTTTTACTCGAAAGCCTTTTTTTTGGTACTACATGACAAATTTAACATTTCTTGCACATAGTACAGTCTTATATTAATCGGACCAGCCGTTCAATCCGCAGGTCTGATAGCTTTTAAAACTCGAGCCGGAAAACAAAATTCCGAAATAACTTAGTGCCCTATTACACGACGACTCTAGAGCCATGACTTTTTTCGAAATTCAATGAGTGCGCACGAGAAAAAAAAATCTGATCTCACCTTCACACTAATTGAATTTCGAAAACAGTCATGACTCTAAAGTCGTCGTGTAATAGGGCACCTACTTATTAAATATTTTCTATTTCATGAGTTCGAATATTTGTACGAATGTTATTTGGCATATTGTATCAAAATATTTTGTCGCTTTGGCTTTCGAGTCAAAACTTGGAAAAATTATAAGAAATGGTAAAGTTTGAATAAGTATATTTCTGCAAATTTGGAATAAAAATTACTTTTTGAATATAATATATTAAGGCCTTGAGTTTCTTCTTTATTTTGTCTATACATGCCTTGACCCTATCTTTGCTTGAAAAAGAAAATATGCGCAATTTAGAAAAATATTTAAAAATCCTTGATTTTTCGATTTTTATTATTTTTTTCATGTTTAACGTTATTTCATAAGCTTTGAAAAAAAAAGTTTTTTTTTTGTAAAATTGGTAAGGGATTAGTTCATGGTTTCTTCCGAAATCCATTAAAAATGTTTGCGACTAAATTTTTACATTTTTGCAAAGGTGTATTAATTTCCTATTCAGATTTTACTGAAAGCCGCAACAATTTTGAAAGCTCGGTTCGTTAGATATTCGCATTAAGCGGATTGCGTTAAAATTCAGTAAAATTGAATGCAAATATCCAATGAACTAGATATTGCAGAAGCTTTTATTTCTATCCAAAGGCGTCTTCAAACTAAATTCAAATAATCGGATATCACTTTGGATGCATTTATTTCGAAAACCATATATCACATAAGGCTCTAACTTTCAGTTTTGAAAAGCTCGTGAAAATTTGAATACTAAGTTTTTTTTTTATTTCAACCTTCTCCAAGGCTTCAATTCAAAAATATCGCCATCCAAAGACATTAAAGTAGGTATTTGGAGGCTGAAAATCGTTAAATTCAGGTAAAATCATTTTAGATGCGAATATTTGAACCACTAGGCCTCGAAATTATTTTTTTGAAAAGTGAGTTAATTTTCTACTCAGCACTGAAAACCGCATCAATTTTGAACGCTTCAGTAATATAACTTTGGATGCGAATATTTTACCAACCAGACGAAGAAAAAAAAAATGTGGCGTGACTGTATCAATAGGGCTTGAATAGACTTTACGCAAGTCCACGCAAGCTTACGGAAGTCTACCCAGGTTTTCTCAAGTAACTTTGGATGTGTATATTTCGAGAACCAAACATTGTAGATAGTTCTAGTTTTTTTTCACTTTTGGTAAGCTCTGAAATATTTCTATCGATTTTCGGTTTCTTCTGGCTTCAAGGCTTGGTTTTTTGAAATATCGTCGTCCAAACACATTAAAGTAGGTATTTGGAGGCAGAAAACAAGTAAATCACTTTGGAGCGAATATTTCCTCAACCATAACATGAAAAAAAAAGAATGGCTTAGATATGTCGATAGGGTTTGAATAGACCTTTCTGTTAGTTTTGTGTATAAAATGTTTCAAATCATCCATTTCGATAGAAAATTTAATTTTGAAGAAAAAGTATTGAGTGTAAAACTTGCACATTTGGCTTAGTTTCTGAGTTATATCAAAAATATTGAAAAGTGGCCAGGTTGACCATTTTACCAGAAATGCATGGGTGAATTTGGTAGAATTTTATGTTTTTAGCGTGCTTATGGGCCAAACAATCATATCAAATAATGAAAAGCCTTGCACTTAATTGTTCCTGTATATCCCTCATTTTCTGGTTTGAAAGGATATTCAGTAATTACAATGTGTTTAATCTTCTGCAGAGACTGCTAGATTAGTTCACAATAACCTATATTTCATTATAACTGATATCGTTTAAAATGATTTTCACTTCTTCTTAAGTATTGAAAATAAATGAATACATTTTTCGTTCGAAAGTGTTTGCTAGAAAAGCTCAAAGTTTAAAAAAAAACGCAATTTTTTGAGCAAAAAATGTTAGTTTGGCAATTATTTTAAATTTTGAAATAATAAGATGGTAGCCCTTAAACCGCAAACATATTGATATTTGATTAAACTGATCATGAATCATTTTTAGCGTATCTTCAAAATGAATTTAGAATAAAAATTCATACTGAGTAAACCGAGTATCCCAGAAGCTGAGCATGCTAAGAACTTGAATAAGGCTCCGAATTTGCAGATTTTTTTGCATTTCAACGATAGGCTAGTTAGGAAATTTGAAGTCCTCATTTTGTAAAATTTCACAAAATTGACTTCAATATGAAATTAGCAGTTCCCATTGTGTATCTCAGGAACCAAGTATACTAGGAACTTGTAATGAGGCTCTAAATTACAATTTTTTTACATTTTTACAATTTACTTGGTTCAAAATTTAAGTTTGAAAAATTTCACAAAGTTGACTTCAATATGAAATTAACAGGTTACATCAAATTATTTCAGGAACCAAGCATGATAGAAACTTGCAGTAAGGTTCCAAATCTGAAATTTTTCTGATATTCAAGAATTGGCTAGTTTCTAATTCTAGCTTTACTGCAAGTGAACGATCAAAAGGCTATTTGACCGTCAACCTAGGATCTCTATTTTTTCCCTTATAACGACTAGGATAGGAAGGTCCTGGTTGATGCGTTTTTCTTCGACTTAAGAAAACCGGTAGCGAAAGTTTAACTAAATTTAGGCGAAAAATAGCGAAACTAGCCAGATCACGATTAAACAAACAGATACTATATTTTATAGTTGGATTTATGATATATGAAATTATGGCTATCGAAAAAACCATAAATTTCTAGCGAAAAGCGACAAGAATTGTATGTGCGAGAACGGCGAATAAAAACAACGAGATTTTCCCCTTAGGGTTTTAATACAAAAAGAAAAAAGAGATTTATTCAATGTTTTAACAGAGTATTTATAGATAAAGTTTTCGTTAAGTTTTAAATGAGAGAAAGTTTAAAGGCGAATTTAAATTATAAATAATATGGCGATTGGTCTAATTTTAAGCGCCAGATTTAAATTTAAAGATTATATAATTCAAATAGTATAACAGTTTGAAATAGCAAGGTGAATTTATATAAAAAGCAAATTAATAAGTTTTCGGCTCCAACATTCCGCCTCCTTTGGAAGGACTTCCTTTCAAGATGGAATCGCTGCTAATTTGCGAATTAGTCTTCGAAATTCTCCTCGTGATGTCCTTACATCGGCAACTCTGACACGACCGTCAGGACCTTCGATAATTTTTGTGACCTTTCCCAAAAGCCACTTTTGGGGCGGTAAGTTGTCTTCATGAATAATGACTAGGCTGCCGATTGCAATATTTGGGCTTGACGTGGTCCACTTTGCTCGACCTTGGAGTTCATGGACGTACTCGGATGACCACCGCTTCCAGAAATGAGTTTTGACGGCATTGATTCGCCGCCATCTTTGAAGATAGCTTATGTCGGAAACTTCAACACCTGGTTCCGGAATCGCTTTAAGAGATGACCCAATGTGCAGATGTGCTGGTGTTAAGGCCTCGAAGTCGTTGGGATCTGTCGACAAAGGTGTAATTGGCCTCGAGTTCATTATGGCTTCGATCTCAACAAGTGCAGTCGTCAGCTCTTCAAACGAAAGTTTAGCGTTTCCAAAGCTGCGATAAAGATGACCTTTGGCTACTTTCACAGCCGCTTCCCAAATTCCACCAAAGTGGGGTGCCCTGGGGGGTATAAAATGGAAATTTATAGATTGAATAGAACAGAAATTTGAAATATTTTCTTGATTGGCTTTTTTGAACAACATATCGCGTAGTTCTCTAAGTTTTGACTGTGCACCAACAAAGTTTGTGGCGTTGTCACAATGAATATCTCTAGGGAGACCTCTACGACCTATCATCCTTTTTAACGCTCCAATAAAAGCATCAGATGAAAGGTCCGACACTGCTTCCAAATGGACTGCTTTAGAAGAGAAGCAGACAAAAACTGCAACATAAGTTTTGTAAGGCACTTTACCTCGAATTTTGTAGTAGGTATATATGGGACCACAAAAGTCCACTCCACAACATAAAAACGGACGTGATGGAGTTAGTCTTTCTGCAGGTAAATCTCCCATTACCTGCTCGTATAATTTTGGTCGATATCTTGCACAATGGACACACTTTCGAACCGTCGTCCGTGCCAAATGTCTTACATTTGTTATCCAAAATCTTTGCCTGGATAAAGCTACCAGAGCTTTTGGACCTGCATGGTAGTTTGAATAGTGTAGATGTAGAATGAATCCTTTGGTAAATTCACAATCGTTTGGAAGTAATAACGGATGCTTACTTTCCTCAGGTAAGTTCGAATGCTTTAATCTTCCACCAACTCTCAACAAAAGTAAACCATTTCTATCTTCGATAAAAGGACTCAACCACTGTATTGCTCCTTTGATTTTTGATTTTGACTTGATTGCTTCAATTTCCTTTGCAAAATATTTCATTTGAATGATGTTAACTATGATAAGTAATGAATAATCCAACTCGTCAACTGTCAGATAATCACTTTGATGCGCTATCTTTCTTAATCGATTGAGGTACCGGGCAACATATCCAAAGATTCGAACAATTTTTGTGTAGGAACTGACTCGATCGATTAAGTTAAGATAATAGTCGTGTTCCTTTCTAAAGCAGCTTAAACCGGTTTTTCTTTTTTCCAACGCAAGTTCCTTTGGAGAAGGTAGAATTCCTGATGTAGTTGGCCAATTTTCCTCATGTTCGATTAAAAATGCTGGGCCTTTGAACCAAATGGAGTCCTTGAGCTCCTCCACTGTACATCCACGAGAGACTATATCTGCTGGGTTGTCAAGGGTTGGAACATGTTTCCAAGCCACCTCCTTCGTTGTGTCCTGGATTTCAGCGACTCTATTGCCAACAAAAGTATTTAATTTCGAAGAATGGGTAGAAATCCAGTGAAGAACAATTGCAGAATCAGTCCAAAAACAGCATTTTGAGTAACTTGTACCAATTACCCTTTGAATTTTTACCCAGAGTTTTGCTAAAAGATGTGCTGCGCAGAGTTCTAAGCGAGGTAGTTGCTTCTTGTTTGCAGGTGCAACTCGGGATTTGGCGACTAATAGTTTAACATTTACTGACCCACTTGAGTCCGTACTTTTCAAATAGATGCAGCATCCATACGCCTTCATAGATGCATCTGCGAACCCATGAACTTCGAAGCTTTGTTTGTTTTCCATAAAAACGTATCGAGAAACTGCAAGATTTTGAAGCGAATGAAGATCTTCCATAAATTGACACCACTCAGTATCAACCACCTCTGGAATAGATGCGTCCCAATCAAGCTTGTCTATCCAAAGCTGCTGCAGAATTATTTTTGCGCGAATAATAATGGGGCTAAGCAATCCCATTGGGTCGAAAAGTGACGACGAGAGTGAGAGAATTGATCTCTTGGTATATTTTGTGTATTTTCGGTTAGGTTTGTAAGAAAAGCTAAACTCATCAGTACAAGGATTCCAAGCAATGCCTAAAGTGCTTGTTAGGTTGGCTTCGGTAAGCTTAATTTCTTTTTTGATAGTTTCCTCGATTAAGGAAAAATGGTTGCTGTTCCACTTAGAAAGCTCTAATCCAGCAGAACTCAAAATTGAAACGACTTCGTTCCGTTTTCGAGTTAAAGTTTCTAAATCATCTGCACCAGTTAACATGTCATCTACATAGAAATCAGACTTAAGACATGCAGCTCCTAGACCCCAACGATCTTGAAAGTTATCAGCCAAATAATGAATACAACGAATTGCCTGAAATGGAGCAGATGACGTTCCGTATGTAATAGTGTTGAGCTCATATGTTTGTATAGGAACTTTTTCATTTTCTCTCCATAAAATGTATTGAAACCTTCTATGCGATGGATGTACAAGTACTTGTCTGTACATCTTAACAATATCCGCAGTTAGGGCGTATCGATAAAGCCGAAAACGAAGAAGAATAATGAGAAGCTCATCCTGAATTGTAGGACCAACCATTAGTATCCCATTAAGAGAAATTTGCGATGAAGTGCGGCAAGATGCGTCGAAGACAACGCGTAGTTTCGTAGATACGCTATCTGGTCTAACTACACATTGATGCGGTAAATAATAATGGGTACTTTCAAGATTTGGATTAGGCACAAGTGACATATGTCCTAGAGCTTCATATTCTTTTATAAAGTCTGTATATTGTGATCTCAATGATGCGTTTTTGGATAATCTACGTTCAAGAGAAAGAAATCTTCGAAAGGCAATGTCGTAGGAACCTCCAAGACAGGCAGGATCTTTCTTAAAGGGTAAATGGACCATAAGACGACCACTAGAAAGAATCTCAATAGTATTTTTGAAATGATCCTCACATTCAGTCTGCTCTTCAGACCATCTCGATTGAACACCTTGAATCTCCTCCAATTCCCAGAATTTTTCTACGTACTTATCCAACGAAGAATCCATAGCATTGACGAAGCACGATTTCTGCCTTTCCTCATACTGTGCCTTGTATCTACCCGATACAATCCATCCTAGAACCGTTTTTTGTAATGACGGTAGTCCATCACCGAGTTTAACCTGACCTGTTTCGAGCAACTCAAAGAATGCTTCAGCTCCTAGCAACAAATCTATTTGAGCAGGTTGATTAAAACTCTCATCTGCAAGCTCTATGTTTACAGGAAGATTCCAATTGCGAACGTTGAGCGCTGCTTCCGGCTGATAACCCGTAATAGTGGGTGCGACTAAAAATTCTAAAAACACTTCAAAGTTGCTATACCTTGAACGAATTGTTGTTTGTGTTTGATGCTTCATTCTCGTTTCAGTAGTACCAATTCCTACGATATCAACATTCTTTCTATCTTTCTTAAGACCAAGCAAGTTTGCAAATTTCTCGTTCATAAAATTTACTTGAGAACCTGAATCGAGTAAAACCCTACCCAACTGAAAACCTCCAGACGCATCCTTTACAAGAACCAACGCTGTTGCTAGAATTACTTGACCTTCAGGAACACGGTCCTTTTCCAATGCAGAATGCACTGCAGCTGAGGCATTAGGGTTAGGAGAATGATTTTGTGGATCATCAGCACTAGAAATAGGGTTTGTTGATTGAGTTCTATGTAAAAGGCTGTGATGTGACTGTTTGCATATCTGGCACTTATAATAAGATGGACATTTGGACACGTTATGACCCTTTCCTAAACAGTTTAAGCAGAGGCCTAATTGTTTCGATTTCCAAAATCGATCCATAACAGACAGCTCCAGAAATCCTTTACAACTCGTGACTAAATGGCTCTTGTCTCCGCAAAAGACACAAGAACGTTGGCTAGCAGCAAGTGATGCTTGAGCTCGATGGTTGTTTGATGATGGCCTTGGTTTATTAGCTGGTTTAAAAGCTGGCTCCGACCGAATTTGTTTGCTATCTCTAGCCTCCAGGAATTGACATCGCTTGCTTAGTACGTTTGCACACTCCTTCCATACAGGCAACTTCTTATAATCGAGTTGTTCATCCCATTTTGACTGTGTTTCTTGGTCCACTTTCGATATTGCAATATGAATAATAATGGCATTGCAAATATCCTCAAACGAACCTATCGAAAGTAACGAGCTAAACAATGCAGAAATATTGTCAACTAAACTCCTCAACGAAGCAGAAGAAGCCTTTGGAACCTTAGGTAATTCAATTAGCTGTGAAATGTATTCTAAAAAAATAAGACAGTCATTGTCGTAGCGTTCCTTAAGACTAAGAAGTGCCTTGGGATAATTTGCTTCCGTAACTTGAAAAGATTTTACTGTGCCGAGAGCTTGGTCTGTCAAACATGATAGCAAATAGTTAAACTTTTCAATTTTTGTTAAACTTGAATCATTTTCTACAAGGTTGTTGAATGAATTAATAAAATTCTTGTAATCCGAATACTTCCCACTGAACCTTGGTAAACGCTGCTTTGGAAGATGACTAGTTGGGTGCGGAATGGATAACGTCATGTCTGCGGCACTGCTTCTCCTACCACTTCCCAAAAGCGAAAGAATTTTGGTTTTTGCGGTGATATATAAATCTTCTATTTCACCTCGACAACTATCACTGGGGACTAAGACTTCTATTTTAGTTTGATATACTAGAATTTGCTTAAAATATGATTCTAAGATTCCAAGTCGACACTCAAGTTCAGTTGGCGTTAAAGAATTTGCATTATTCAACATAATTCTTTATACGAGATATGCTTCCCTTAGAAGAAGCTCTTTGTTGCTTTAATTCTTGTAGTATTTCTTCAACAGACTGTTCGGTTGCCATTGAAAATATTTGAAGCAATATTCTTTTAACAGCGACTAAATAATCAACGAAAATAATTTAAATATTTGAAATATTTTAAATCCAATTAAAGGATGCAAGATGGCAACTCTGTTCTAACTCTGTATGTTTACTTTAGTATTCGATGCGAATGTTTTGAAACTGAACACTATGACAAAGCTTTAAAAATTCTTAGGTGCTTACAGCGATGTAATATTTGAAATTATGAATTTAAATTGCTATAATTCAATCTTAATCCAAGAAGAGATTGAAAGGCGAAAAAAAAATCAAGTGGAACACAAAGCTTTTATTCAGTGCAATGATCGTGCAGCAAGATCTCCCGCGACGACGATGACAAAAACTCCGAAAAAACTCTATCAGTAGTAATTTTTAGTGTGAGCGAAATGTAGATCGTTGTACTGAAGTAAGGTGTGTATGCAGATTGTGGATTCTGAGAGAACGACAGAGTTCGAAAACGAGTAAACGACGATGAGATGATGGCTATGGTGTGGTTGGCAAGGAGTTCGAAATAATTATATTTGGAAATTGCAGCGAAAGCTTTTCTACTATACAGAAAGTGGAACGTAAATTTTCTCTATTGTGGATTGTAAAAATATTTGTTCTGATGAAAGCACCACAGGTAATGCGGATAGGTACTTGGTCAGCGTGCGAATATTAATTTTTAAAACTGAATTTATTTTAGGTTTTTAGGTGTTTAAACAATTATTTTTAATAATACAAACGAAATATGTTGTTCAATTTATAATATATGTATACATAAACGTATTATATTTTGGTGAATTTAGAGGTCTTTTATGCCGAAGGTGCGTTTTATATTATATTAGTTTTAAATATTGATTTCGAATTTTTAAATTTGATTGCTTAGCATTAACGCACATTTGAATAAATTTAGACCAAACATACCTCGGTGAGAGATGCTATACTTATCTCCCACAATTCTCCCACGATTTCTCCGGTGTTCCTCAAGCTGAAGTTGATTCCCTTTGGATGTCTGAGTAGGGTTTTTGGCTCTCCTTTCTCTTTTCTTCTTTTTCCTTGGATTTTCTTCCACTTCACCAACACCATGCACTCGCGAAACCGAAACCGAAACCGAAATCACGACGAAAGAACAATTTAAATGTCTTGCACTTTTTTTTTTTTTTGTATATGCAGTAGGTACATATAGTTTTTAGTTTTTAATAAGTTTATAGTTTTTTATCACTTTAGTGCAATCTAATTTTAACCGAATAAAATGTATATGTATATTGAAAAATTGAGATTTTTCAATTGGATTTTGTATGGGTTTTCGCTTTTTAACCCGTTGGGCGCCAAAAAATGAACGATCAAAAGGCTATTTGACCGTCAACCTAGGATCTCTATTTTTTCCCTTATAACGACTAGGATAGGAAGGTCCTGGTTGATGCGTTTTTCTTCGACTTAAGAAAACCGGTAGCGAAAGTTTAACTAAATTTAGGCGAAAAATAGCGAAACTAGCCAGATCACGATTAAACAAACAGATACTATATTTTATAGTTGGATTTATGATATATGAAATTATGGCTATCGAAAAAACCATAAATTTCTAGCGAAAAGCGACAAGAATTGTATGTGCGAGAACGGCGAATAAAAACAACGAGATTTTCCCCTTAGGGTTTTAATACAAAAAGAAAAAAGAGATTTATTCAATGTTTTAACAGAGTATTTATAGATAAAGTTTTCGTTAAGTTTTAAATGAGAGAAAGTTTAAAGGCGAATTTAAATTATAAATAATATGGCGATTGGTCTAATTTTAAGCGCCAGATTTAAATTTAAAGATTATATAATTCAAATAGTATAACAGTTTGAAATAGCAAGGTGAATTTATATAAAAAGCAAATTAATAAGTTTTCGGCTCCAACAGCAAGTTTCTAGCATGCTTGGTTCCTGAAATACTCGATGACCTGCTTACTTTATATTAAAGACAATTTTGTGAAATTATTAAAATTGACTGAAATTTGGCACCTTATAACAAGTTTCTTGCTTGCTTGGTTCCTGAGATACTCGACGTGACTTGATAACTTCTAGCAGGTCAGTAGGTACCTATGAATTTTGTGTTACATATTGTGGACTTCAACTTTTGAACATAGCCTATCACTGAAATACAAACAAAACTGCTAATTTGGAGCATTATTGAAAGTTATTAGCTTGCTCGATTCTTGAGATACTCGATATGACCAACTTATTTCACTGTAAAGTTAGTAGGTCAGTCCGAAAATTTTTCAAATTAAGGACTTCAAAATTTGGACTTAGTCTATTCTTCAAATGCAAAAACTAATTCCGAGCCTTACTGCAAGTTCCTAGCATGTATGGTTTCTGAGATGCACGATATTTAATATTGTTGATTTAATATTGAAGTAACTTTTGTGAAATTTTTCAAATAGAGGACTACAAATTTTGAACCTAGCCTATCCTTAAAAAAGAAAAAAAAACTGCTAATTGGAGCCTTATTGAAAATTTGGCATGCTAGGCTTCTGAGATACTCGACATGATCTCTAATTTCAATGTGAGGTAAGCAGGTCAGTATAATTTTTGTTTTCAAATTAAGGATTTCAACTTAACGGTGAAGTTAGCAGGTCACTTAATTGCACCCTTATTTAGCGAACTGCAAGATCGGGAAGAGAAATGCAAAAACGAAAATGTACAAAACTGCTAGTTCTTGTCAAGGTCCCATTTGCGTGGGTAAAAATTGCCCTGCTAACAACATGGACGTCAATGGCCTATAGTGTGAACCGAAGTAAATGCACTTAGTAAATGCAAGTAACGGGTTCTTCAACAAGGACGCTACAAAAAAAGAGCGACAGGGACAGCAAACGATGCCATATTTCTTGCCGCTCTTTTGAAATTTCTCTTCAGTAAGCTTCGCCATTTTATGGTGGAAAGATATACGAGCCAACAACGAGTCGAAATTATTAAAATTTACTACCGAAATTCGGAGTCTTTGGCCTCAACGTTAAGAACGCTACGTCCAATTTATGGTCGTCATAATCGTCCTATCAGATCAACAATTGAGCGTCTAGTGAAAAAATTTGAATCCACAGACAAAGTACAAAATTTTCCCGTGCCAGTGAGACAAAGAAGTGCCCGTAGCGTCGAGAATATTGCTGCCGCTGAGGCTTCAGTTGCAGAAAGCCCAAATGTGTCTCTCACACGTCGTTCTCAATCGTTGGGCATCTCTGTGACGTCGTTGTGGCGAATTTTGCGAAAAGATCTTGGCCTACATTCTTACAACATTAAATTGACGCAAGAACTGAAGCCGCTTGACCACCAGAAGCGTCGTATGTTCGTGAATTGGGCTGAGCAACAACTTGAAAATGATTCGGATTTTCATCGAAAAATCATCTTCAGCGATGAGGCTCATTTCTGCGGTATTGGTAAGGCAGCAATCCACACGTACTCCATGAGTCATCATTGCATCCCGAAAAAATTACGGTTTGGTGTGGTTTATGGGCCGGCGGCGTCATTGGGCCGTACCTCTTCCGTGATGATCAAAACCGGCACGTTACTGTGAATGGGGATCGCTACCGTTCAATGATAACCGAATATTTTTGGTTCCAATTGGATGATATGGACTTGGAGGACATGTGGTTCCAACAGGACGGCGCCACAAGCCACACAGCGAATGTCACATTCAATTTATTGGAAACCAAGTTTGGAGAACGTGTTATCTCACGAAATGGTCAAGTCGCTTGGCCGCCTCGGTCGTGCGATTTGATGCCGTTAGACTATTTCCTGTGGGGCTACGTAAAGTCTATGGTCTATGTCAACAAGCCAGCGACGATTGATGAACTTCGTAGGAATATCGAACGTGAAATTGGCGCAGTATCGGCCGATTTATGCTTGAAAATTGTCGAAAATTGGGTTCAGCGTCTGGACTTCTGCAAGCGTGCCCGTGGTGGCCATGCAAAAGAAATCGAGTTACATACATAATGGCATCGAACGTTCTTTCACAGGAATAAAGAATTTCATTGATATCCAAAACCGTTTTTGTTTTATTTAAAAAAATTTGTAGCGCTCTTATTGAGAAACCCGATATTTACAATCCTGTATTAAAATGGTTTATTCCTTACCATTGAAGTTACATGACTCTAAACTTTAAAACCAGCACTGTATCATAAAAGCTGATAGCCATCACTGAACGTCTTTGCATTGATTAGTGGGTGGTTTATATACAATATCCACCTATCTTATCTGATATATACTTTGCACATAGTGCGAAGCTTTTAAAGCTAGGGATCGACAGTTTCACTTGTCCATGTACTGCGTCAGTTGTGTTCCGCCAATAAATTTACTGCGAACGGTTGATAGTAATGAACTTCAGACCTCTTTTGTTAGTGCATTTTTACCTTAGCTTAGAAAAAGAAGCATGTTAATACAACAACAATAAGGAACTATACCAAATTATTATTGTAACTATTAAACACGCTACTTTTTTCTAAGCGGAGATAAAAATAAACTAAAAAACACTACTTTTATATGCTCAGATCTACTTGCACCATACATTTTTTGTAGCAGAAGTCCCTGACTAATAATTTTGTTTGTATAAAAATTTATAAATAATTATCTTGACAACTGTCAACAAATTTTTCTGCAAGCTTAAAGTGAAATAAAATAAATATGTAGTTATTTCGATTTTTTCTTTTTGAATTGGTGATATAGAACTTTTTGGATTGGAAAACGGATATCATTGCAACTTAACTTATCTAATTGTTAAAATTGGCGAACGATTAATTGGTGAGTCTTCGAAAAGTTCATTTCTAATATTAGTCCTGTTCAAAGATGAACAACAACTTTTGTTTTTTAATCCAGTGGATATTCAGCATAACAAACAAAATTTCCGATGACCTATGTATGAGTCCTTATTGATGGCTAGAATGCATTTGATCCAAGTTGTATGCTCATTTTTATTTAAAAAAATGATAGTTTTCAATATATGTACGTACATATGTAGGTGGCATGCATAAGTCTATTAATAGGAATTCATTTATTTTCTTTTTTCGAGATTTAAAAAGTTTTTATACATTATTTATGTATAGGTAAATACAACTTTTCCATGTGAACAAATTTTGCCACTATTCGTTTACTTCCCATAAAAACAACTGCCCATTTCCATTGTCCAGAGTCCTGTCAACTTTATTTTTATATGATCTTTGATAGAACTTTGGTCTCAGATTCTTAGAAATTGGCAGTTTTGGAAAGTAAACGAATGGACCTTTATATATACATAGATTTATTTTTTGTTCACTTAAAACTTTACAAATTTTTTATAAGCACTTAGTACAAACATTTTGATTAAAAATTTAGTTTTTAAATCATATCCAAGGTATTTTTCTACAACAAATAAAAAAAAAATAATAATGAAAAAAATCTCAAACAGGTATCTCATTCTCTGTTGCATTAGGATTTGGAGCAAAGTTTGGCCAAGAAGATATTTCAGCAAAAAGTCTATCACCAGGACATTCGGTGTCACGAACTTGCCGATGACCAAGCAATTTAAAACTTTTATCGATATATCCTTTATCTATGCCAAATCCAATTAAATCTCTAGCTGCTTGCAGCATATTTGCTGGTGGTAGTTTGGCTGCAAAAAAAGAAGAAGTTTAAGATACAAAAAGTTTGACTATATAAGAATAGTGTGTGTGTGTGTGTGTGTGTGTGTGTGTGTGTGTGTGTGTGTGTGTGTGTGTGTGTGTGTAACACTTACTTCTCCAGTCACCAATCAGACAGATACCGACACTTTTGTCATTGTATCTTGGTGCATGTGCTCCGACCACGTTAAATCCTCGACCAACATAAATCTGTCCATCGCCACCAATTGCAAAGCTATAACCAATATCATTCCAGCCACGTCCGATTTGATGGAACTCCTGCATTGTTCGCATGGCCTGTATGCATTCCGGCATCGTAAAGCATGCAGGCGGCAGATACGAATGATGGATGATGACAAACGGTGCAGGGCCATTAAATTTCTCAACCAATTTTGGCGGTTTGGCCCCCCACTCATCTCGGCTGACCATGTGAGTGATGGCTGACATTCTTGGCATAAACCCTAAATACATATTTCAGAATAGAAAAAAACAAAAAATGATAAAAAATATAAATAGAATATTGATATACATAAAAATAGATACAAAGATACATAAATATTTCATATAATTTTTTTTCTTGTTAATGTTTCGATTGCAATGAAGCTAAATTACGAGATCTAGTGTCATTTGCTCGCATGGGTCCATTCAATTAGAGACAATTTATGTCATAATATCCTGCACCGCTGGCTCTGGTTGCTATGTGTAGTTATGTGCCAGCAGGATGATATTTTATCTTTTTCCTAATTAATTGGAAGTTGACATATGTCCATTAATTGAAATTATATCATATCGTTTTAGTGTGTTTTGGGTGTTAGTGTGTGTAGTAAAATCCTGTAATTTGCATATTTTATGTCATTGAAACCACCAATCAGTTTATGTGCGTGATTTGATTGATTTTGGCAGGACGAGGCACCATCCAGCCCATCATCAGCAGCACCAACTATCACCCACCTATATTATATCCTTGCCTTGACTAATTGCTTATTGACCAATTTAATTGTTCATATATGTTTCAAGTTAGAGGCATGGCCTACTTTATTCAAAAAAACAAAAAAAAAAAAAAAACAAAAACTCTAAATATATATTCATGCATTGATTGTTGACTATGACATGAATGATGGGGATTATGATGAGATGGAATGCGCAGTCGAAATGGGTAATGAACTTTATTGTCATTATTAACGAAGGTATTTAGATGTGTGGGCAGTGTTAACTATTGGTGAGGTGGCAAGTCAAGTTGATATGTTGTGTCCTCAAGGAATACGCCATGAGAGAAATTGCATCAATCGATGATTGATATAAAGGAATTCCATTGTGTAATTTATTCAACACAGAATGCTATTAGAATAGGTAATTAATATTTATCTCTGCAAAAACCCGAATACTTAATTGTCTTTGGAAGAATTGCAAGTTTAATTAATTTCAATGGGGGAAAAGTATAACGTAAGATGTTTTCTTTAATAATTAATATGAGAAAGATATTAGGAGAAGTCTTGAATATTGACTTTCATTGACTTCCATTGCAATAAAACCAGGAATGGCTTGAGAGCATGCTCCTTAAATGTGAAAAGACCTTACACTCCTTTTTGTGGAATTAGGCAGACTTTACAGCGATTCAGGGGATACGAGGGATATAGAACCATTAGGATAACATTTATGACTTCCTTCGATAAAAGATTCTACATTAATCATCGTAGGGAATTGGCTTAGGTACAAAGTTGTCTATAAGTTCATAAGTGATTGCCTATCTATGACTAGTATCAGTTACTTTTTATAATAGATACAAGCATTATACGAACTTCTGTAGGGCTGGTCACGAAAGAAAAAAAAGTTTCGGTGCCCAAAACGAGATTGAGGCTATACCAGATACAAAGCATTCGAAACTAAACTGGGTTTTTAAGTCCGAAATTTACCGAGACTCTGAGTATTTGGTGTAAGGTTAAGGAATTTAAAGTTTTGGTTACGCCCATTTTTCTTGCGGTTGGTTTTTCGGAAACGACTCAAACGATTTTGATGAAATTTTCATAGTTACTCTTTTAACCTGAAGGTCGGCAAAGGAAGTGATTTTAGTAAAATCCACCAGCTACCACGCCCATTTTTTCTTATATCTTGGTTTGATCTATTATAAATTTGTTTATTACCTGCTCAGCTGATATGGATAACATTTTTGAAACAGCTTTGGCCATTCCTCATATTGTCTGTGTAAAGTTCTGATTAGTTATAAGATACGTACATTTTAGGGCAGGGTCATAAGTACCAAGTACGTGCAATCAAGTCAATTCAATTTAATTTTTCTTTATTGAACAATTCTGTTAACAATTGGCTTAAAAATAATTTATAACTATAAGATAAATTGATAAAAAGGATTTTATTTGCATTTAGGGGTCCTTACATTATGCATTGAACAAAAATTAAAATACAAATAAGATTTATAATTTTTGAAAACTTAATATAAAATTCGGGTTGACTTTGTCGTCCTCGGGTTGTTCAATCCCGTTTGTCAAGTGGCAGTATTGGTTTAGGGTTGGGATAGGATTGGCGTTTAACCACGATAATGGGCTGCCCCTGGACCAGAGTAGAAGTGTCCTGCTTCATCGTTGATTGTTGTATTTATATCCAGGATTTACTTAGCTTCTATGTAGGTACCTTGGTTCCGGGTGTCGTTGTTGTTTTATCATCGCTCCCATCAGTTGGTTAGGGTGGCGATGTTCCTTACCACTTTATCTGCAAATAGCATCAAGTACTTGCTCAGGGGAACTTCTTTGGCTTCAGAGTAGAGTTGCTCGTTCTTAAAGTGCTTACGCCTCCGACGATCGAAATAAAGTTCAGTGCAGATCCTCAGGATTTGAGTACAGAACGTGAATGTGGTTTGAATCTCAGAAGCTCGTTGGAGTTGATACTTAGGTACTTGGCACTGCATTTGGCTGGTAATCTGGTACAATCTAGGAGTGCTAGGGTGATGCTTCTGCAGCTTCCAGCTGAGCAATATATACTATGCAATCAATTCATGCATTTTTTTTGTTCTTAAAAAAAAAACCATTAGAGCAATGTGAGAGGAACGAAACCGAATCCTGATGCTACCAATACCGATATCGATACCGATACCGATACCGATACCGATACCGATAGCGATTCTGACACAGATTGCGAGACCGAGACGAGACCGATACCGAGACTCGAAACCTAGTTATACGAGACCGAAACCGATAACGTGACGATACTGAAATTTTTCCATTTAAGCAATGCCGATCAAAAATACTAACAAAAGTATAGATTAGTTTAGTATATTATATTGGCTAGCCCTCATTCTTCTGTCAAAGCAGCTGAAGATGCTGAAGACGCCTTTCAGGAGAACGATATTAAAGTTATACTCGAAAGACCTCAATGCCAAAATTGAAAAGACATCTTCGTCCCATTTGTTAGTAAGCAAATTAGTTTTTAGGCATATTACCTATCCCGGAAATGAAAACAGATAACGGCATCACAGTGGTTTAAGTTGAATGAAAAGGCGGTCCTAAATCTATAAAATCTGTAACAGCCAACCAATTTGGATAACATTTTCAGAAATGATAAAAAGTATAGATAAAGATATTAAAGACCATTAATGAATTAGGCAACGTACTAACTAGGCTGCTAATACGGACAAAAATTTTTAGTTGGTCTCCAACAAAACAAAAAAAAAAAAAACGAAATGCTGACGAAAACGCAGCGAAAATTCATTGACAGTTACACCAATTCAAAAAATCAAAACAAATGAACAAGAAAAAAAACTAGGCAGCCACGCTGTAATGAAATAAATTAAAATAATAAATTCAAATGTCATTTTTTCGCACACAATAGGTGTGTTCCTTAAATTTTTCGCACTATTTCGGACTAAATGGCCGCGTTCACCTCATGAAAATAAAAAGGAAGTGGGTTAATGAGAAAACAGTGCTGTATACCCATCTCTTTTTTCCTTATGGTTCACCTCATGAAGCATATTAGGGTTGTCTCTTTCCCTAACACTGATGACCACTGCTGTCAAAATGCTGACGTCACTCACGATGGTAAATAGCCATCTGCCGGTCACAGTGAAAACTTGTATCTGGGTTATTAAAATTAACCTCGATAGAAACCTGGATCCTATGACCTGGAGATAATAAAACGCAGCTACTTTCAAATTTTGACGCTTGGGCCTGAAATACGATTTTTGGGGTGAAGCTATATGGACGAGGAGGAGGAAGAAACGATTCCTCAACTTCTCTGTACCATGCCCAGCACTATCCAACAGATGTAGGCTCCACTTAGGAGACTACTTCTATAACGATTCTAGTGATCTGGCAAACACCGACATAATAAGTCTCGTTCGCTTCGTCAGAAGCTTCAAGTGGTTTAATGAGTAAGGAAGGAGTTTTCCAGATTCATTTGGCATCACAATGGACCAACTCTGGTCTAATTGTATCAATTTTAATTTACTAACCTTACCCTAGGCTGCGTTTTAGTTTCAAATGAATTTTGTAATTCTTCTTTTATCTATAAAGTAATCAAACAAAGGCCTTTCTTAGGCTACCAAATGCCCAGCTTTGTGAGAATCAAATCTGTAAATTTTTTTTACAAATGTGTAGCAGCTTTCCAGAAATGTCAGCAAGATAAACTAATTTTATAGTCCATTAAGTACCTACTCATACTATGCAATACATAAATAACGTTTTATGATGAAGACATATTCTCGTCAAATTGGGAAACTTTCAAGTCATGACGAAGTTCAACCTGGATCAATTTTTTCCTCTGGAATGCCGTCAGATTTAAGTTTGAAGTGATTCATATTGACTTCTCACACCTTCCTGAACAGTCTTGACTGGAGAAAACGATTTTTCACAATATTTACAATCTTTACAGCTTCAACAAGATCTTTGTTTCTCGAATCAGTTTTATTCTTCTAACAACAAGAAGGCATAGTGAAAATAATGCAAAATGGAACGATTTCTGTAATGTAACTTCCTGCCGCAATGTTTTAAATTTTTGACACGATCTCTTTTACCTTTTTTACCATTCCATGTTTCATTTTTTTTTAAATAACTTTGAAGAAATGTTTTTGGTCTTTCTTCAAGAAATTCGCGGAACCCTGGAGACTGATTCACGGCACCCTAGGGTTCCGCGGAACACAGTTTGGGAAACAAGGACCTAGGCAGTTGAAAATCTATGTACCCAAACAAAATGCGCTGAGTAAATTTATGTTTCAGTAAAATTAAATGAACTTATAAAACTTTGCTGCTGTCAATGTACACTTATTTTATTTAATTTTCTTTTCTTTTATTTTCTTTTATTTTATTCTATTTTATTTTTAACCATTTTTCCCGAAAAGCCTCAAACATTTTAAACACATTGAACTTTTAATATTTCGTTACCAAAATATTAATACGGTTGAATTAAATTTTCATTTTCAAATGATCAAACAATTAAATCTGAATGCTATTATTATCTGTAAAATAAACAATCAAACCATCAACATAAATGAACCGCAATAAATTAATTGAATTTTTTTGTCAAAGCATTGAAAAATAATAAGCTAGGTTTACCGACAAACTATATGTTCATATGTAGGACTGTTACTTACAATCAAAGAACACGTGTTGCAAAAATAAACATGTACCTATTAGTGGTTTCATTCATTGATTATAATTATTTATGAATTAACAACAACTTTCACTATAGTTAAAACCTTACCTACCCAGTTGTTTTTGTTTCTCTTATCGCAACAAGTATATAATCCAACAACAAAACAATGTCATTAATGTACAAATTTACACAATATTATAAGATTAGTATTGAATTACTCACATTTATTTTTTAAACAAAAAGTTAAACAGATTAAACGAAATAATACAACTGTCCCCTTGACCCAATCGATGCGATAATGTCCGGCGAAACTCTCGTGCATCATCTAATGCAACTAAATTCAAATCAAACCTTTAAATGGAATTAAATAAACAAAATTAACATAAAAAAAAATTTGAAAAAAGATCCCCGCAAAATGAAAAATAAAATTCGTCATCAAGTCGCAAGCTCTTGCTCTTTTTGTACTGAAATAAAAAAATAAAATTGTTAAACATAAACAAATCGTTGATATGAATTTACGACTACATACATAATTGTCATATCGAATTCGAGAGTGATTATGAGTTATGACGCTTTTAACAACCACGTGCGTTTAGATTATTCAATAATTTCTACGGAAATACATAGAAATTCAGTAGGAACTGAGTAACGTAATTTAGGGTTAGATTACGGTCTATTTATTGTAGATAGAGTGAAGCATGTGAATCATGGACAGCTGGTGGCTTCTGTTTAGTTGAGATTAAAATGAGTGTCAAGTTAGCAAAGCAACTTTGAGTTGTGATAATTTCGAATTTGTCATTCTACGTTTTCTTTGTTTTTTCGAAAGATGATAAAAACTTCTAGACATAACATTTTATCAATTAAAAATTTGCCTTTAATTAGTCGTTAATTAGTTGTGACCTAATCAATTTTTCGTGCAATGTTTTCTATGTTTTCTATGTTTTTTGTTTCATTTTTCAAAATTTATCAGAAATCATCAAATAATCCCCAAAAAGGTCTTACAGCCAGTTTTTGGACATATTTTTATTATGTAATAATTTGTCTTTAATTGGTCATTAATTTTAATATTATGTGACAATTTTATCATTTTCGTCCAATGTTTTCTATTCAAAATAGATTTGATTTTTATGTATTTTTCTATTTGATAGAAATTCAAATTTATCAAGAATTCCCGATCAACTTCTTTTTATTCGAATTTTTCGGAAGAGACCCTCGCAATAAGGCCCTTAGTTTCAATTCATATGAAGTAACATTTAAAAAGTCTTCAAAGATGATTATATTGACCTGTTTATTGTTTTACTAAGCTTTCACTGAGTTGAATAAGAGTTTGTTGAGAAGTACATAGAAAACATCGCACGAGAAAATTAACTTTGGCACAACTAATTAACGACTAATTAAGGGCAAATTATTCAGTAGTAAAATGTTATTTCTAGAATTTCTTACCACAAATTTTAAATCATAAAAACTTTTTAACGACTAAATAACCATAAATTATAAAGCCATAAATTATTTGGTTTAAACAGTTTTTACCACTTTTTGAGGTAGTGATATGCTAACTTGATGCGAAGTTAACAGAGAATGCAAAAAAAAACATAGAAAACATTGCACGACAAATTCGATACTGTCACAACTAATTCAAGACTTGTTAATGACAAATTTTTAAGCAATAAACCATTCGGTACTGGCAGTTGTTACCCCTTTTTTAGGTGATACTTTGCTTACTTGATATCAAGCAAGCAATGGACGCACAAAAAAACATAGAAAACATAGCTAGCGCGATTAGTTCATTTTTCACAAATAATCAAAAACTTAGTTATGGCAAATTATTTAGCCATAAGACATTAAGTATAAGATGTTGTTTTCGCTTTTCGAGATTTGCCAAGTTAGCAAAGCACTCAAAAAGAACATAGAAAACATTCAACGACATATTCTTAATTGTCAGAACTAATTAACGACTAATAAAGGACAAATATCCACCTACCCATTTTCGATCTGTCAAAGCTGCTTTGCTAACTTGACACTCATAGAAAACATCGCATGACAAATTGATTTTTTCACAACTAATTATTAAGTACTAAAATATTAAAATTAAGAAAATTTTGCCAGCTAAACAAAAAAACATGGAAAACATAGAATGACAATTTCGAAACTATCACAATTAATAAAAGACTAATTAACGACAAACTATGCACCTACCCATTTTCGATCCGTGAGAGTTGCTTTGCTTACTTGATATCAAGTTAGAAAAGCACCTAAAGAAGAAAACATTGCACGATCAAATTGAATTTGTCACAAGTAATAAAGCACCTAAAGAAGAAAACATTGCACGATCAAATTGAATTTGTCACAAGTAATAAACGGCAAATTATTAAGTCAGCAACCATCCATCAGGTATGCTGATTTTCGACAGAGTGCTTTATATCAAGTTACCAAAGCACCCGAAAAAATATAGAAAACATTGAACGACAAATTCTAAATTGTAACGTTGCAATTAACGAATAATTAACGGCAAATTATCTAAATATTTATTTTTGGATTCATCAATATTGCTTCGCTAACTCATGAGATTGAAGTTATTGTAAGTTATAGTTCCTTCTGGTTAACAACACGCGCAAAGACACAGAAGTTTTTTGAAGCAGACCTGTAAACTTTCAAGTACAAGTACCAGTCAAGTACCCAGTACCTTGTTGTTGTACTTGTAAATACTTGAAAAAAACAAGGAGCATGTACTTTAAAAACACAAAGTATAAGTACTTTGTTCCAAGTACATGTACAGGGTACTTTAATATTGCCCAGTACTTTTTCAAGTACAAGTCTATTTCAAATACTTTTCAAGTGCAAATCGTTGAGTAGTCTGGTTGAGCTATCGAATAAAGAATATTTAAACTCAAAAATACACATCACTGGACCTAGTGTTATATTGAAATGTAAAGAAACTGCAAATTTTGAGCAAACCTGCAAGTTCCTAACCTGCTTGGGACTTATGACTTATGACTTATGATTTATGACTTATGACCTCATTACGGCAACAGGTAAGAACGGTTGGGATCTCCTAGTTGGTTGTGACGCAAATGCTCATCATTTACAATGGAGGAGTACGAACACAAATAAAAGAGGTGAGTCACTTTTTGAATTTATCATTGCAAAAAATGTTTGATTTCAATTGAAGGTTACCCCCAACCTTCGTTACTAGAAACAGAAAAGAAGTACTCGATGTGACGGTTTCCACTAACTCTGATTCTATTTCAGTCATAGATTGCAAGGTCTTAAGTAATCTTGCATTCTCAGAACTCAGACAATGATAACATTCCAAATAGAGTTTAAGATAGAAACCTCAAAACCCTATAGAAATCTCAGAAAAGCAAACTGGGACACATTCATTATAAGATTGATGTCATCTGTGAGTCGTTATTTAAATTAACCGCTGACAAACTGCTTGGAGATTGAACAAAAATATTAATAAACTAACATTAGGCATGAATAAGTTCTTGCCCAATAACCAAAGGAAAAGGCAAATTCAACCCCGTTTGGAGGTCAAAAGAGCTGTCAGTCATTAGGAACAATTCAATGAGGCTTTTCAGTAGAGCAAAACTTAGTAATGAACCAGCTGACTGTGATCTATTCAAGATCAGTAAAAATATGTAAATAAACTGAACAACCAATGCCAAAAGAGCTACTTGGAAAAAGTTTTGACAAGACATTAAGTCAGCAAATGCCAGGCTCAAGAAAGTCATGTCTAAAGTTCACGCTAGTCCGGGCTTCTTAAAAAGATCGGATGATACCTGGACGGACTTCTGCTCCCAAAATCTTAGAGTCACTTTTGAGCATTTACTTCCCAGGATGGACAATCGATACATCATCTGTGGGCATAGGCCTCAACATCAGTGAAAATTCTAACATAAGTACCCAAATAACAGATAATAGAAAGGTGGCTTGGGCCCATTGACTCCTTTTCAGCATAAAAGTTTGCAAGGCCTGATGGAATAATTCCAATTATGCTCCAAAGCCGAAGATCTGGGTTCGATTCCAAGCCACTGCCTACTAAAAACAGAAATGTTTTTCCCGAGGTACTGCCTGCCTCTTGCGAGGAACTGACAAATCCTCCAAGAGTATACTTGTCATGAATAAGTGCTTCTCATCCAGCCGTTTGGACTCGGCAAAAAATTGTAAGTCACCTCCATGAACGCTCTAAAGACGTCATTGTTCCAATTCTAATGGACAGTTTTAGGGGCTGTCTTATGTAGCATTACCCACTGTCCATCTAGTTGGAGAAAGGTCAATGTCATTTTCATTGCGAAAGCTGGCAAGCCCACCCATAGTGAACTGAAAGACTTCAAGGCCTATTAGCCTCTCCTTTTTTCTACTAAAGACCTTAAAAAGACTTATTGAAACTTACATTCTCCTAAAACTAAATGATAGCGTGCTCGCACAGGCCCAGCATGCGTACATGAAAGGCAAATCTGTTGAGACAGAAGTGGTCACCAAATTCGAAAAATCAATTCACTTCAAGGAATTTGCCCTGGTTGCATTCTTCGACATAGAAGGGGCCTTTAATAATTTTGACAACAGTGTCCTAAACTTTAGTAGCATTGATCCGATACTGATAAAATGGATTAAACCATACTCCAAACTAGACTCATTAATGTAGAAATTGGTGATACCAGGCTAAAAGTATGGGCATCTAAGGGTACACCACAGGGTGGAATCCTATCTCCTCTGCTTTAGCTCCTTGTTGTCAACCAGATTATGGTTCAGCTAAATCTGATTGGCATCAAGGTCGTTGCATATGCCGATGACATCATGTTAATGGCCTTGGGAAAATTCGCCCCTACTATGGGCCAGCTTTTACAAACGGCCCTTGACAAGCACAGGCCAGCAGCTGCGGACTTAGCGTTAACTTACATAAGACAAAACTGGTGATGTTTACCACGAAGCATAAAAGTTTGCGTTTTTTTTACAAGAAACCAATACTTCAACCTTTAATTGCTACCGGAGTGAAGCAAGTACAAAACAAAAAAATTAAAGTATCGATAAAATCACACATTTTTTCTGCCTCCCAGGCGGGGGATTTCTCTCTGTATAAAAGAGAGTTCATAACAAATCTCGGAATTGCATCTGTGACGTGTATCTCACAAAAATGTGTAGTGGCACGTTTCAAATCATGTCAAGTACATTTATACTTTTTGTGACTTTGCTTGGCTATGGTTTAGGGTTTATGGTTCAAAACCGCTCAGCTTGTGTTTTTTTTTTTGCTCTGTGGACTATAATATTTCGGATACACAAGCACATTGGCTGGGGACATGTATTTTATATTTCTACGGATACCTACCTATGTATACTTACCTACCTACGTAGATGTTTGTGATGCTTCTGAGTAGTTGGACTTATTTTGTGCAAGATATTTATTCTGCGTGTAGTCTATTGTGTTGGGATTTATCTGGGAATTCGAAGCTGGTCGTGATTGTGATGTGCTATCTATGTATATATAGCTAGCATCATCTAGGTCAAGAGGATAAAATGCGGACAATATTGAGAATGACTTGCTTTTGGTTTTGAATATAAAATTTCGGCTTCGTGGAAATTGTAAGAATTTCATGTTATTATATTTTTGATCGATGGGAAATTTAAGTCGTGTTTTATATTAAACACAATGCATTCATGTGTACTCTCATATTATATTGATGTTATGAGGATTTTGAAATTTTTGTTACAAGTTCTTGTGAAAAAATAAAAGAAATTTTATATGAGTTGCAATTCAGGCTTTTAGGATTGTAGGTATAGCTATATAAGATTTCAATGTAATCATGTGTTGAAAACAATGCTTTTTAAGAGGTTTTTTGTGGAGGACAGTAATCAAATTTATTGGAAAAAATGCCTAAAAATTAATTTTGTCGAAATTTCAAGAATCAAGGAACCATACATGATCCTTAACTTATGGCGCTATACTTTGCAGACGATTTGAATATAATATTTTGAAACGGCAGTCAATTTGTCACCAATTTTTAGAATCCGTGCATTTTTACAGAGCTGGTGACAGTCCAAAAATTTTCAACGTTTTTTTTTCTCGGCACTAAATACATTTTTCGTCATAATTTTTTAATATGGTAAATAAAAAAATAAAAGATGGCGTATCGAGATTTTGTCGTGACAGTTCACTTGCCGTTTAAAATAAAATTGAAACAATAAATTTGATGGCGCAACAGCTCGTGGAGAACCAAGGCCTAGTGACTTAAAATTCTCAACCATTCTGTGTGCGTGGTTTTGGCAGGAATGGAGGGGATTTACAATTTTTTGCCGAGTCCGAACGGCTAGATGAGAAGCACTTATTCATGACAAGTATACTCTTATAGGATTTGTCTGTTCCTCGCACTAGGCGGTACCTCGGAAAAAGCATTTCTGTTTTTAAATTCAAATTTTCATAAAACTATCTTAAAGCTAAACAAAAATTAATAAAAACTAGCCTACTTATCAATATCTTAAAATGAACTTACCGGCCCCAATCGGGCGCTCTAAGTTAAACTATAATAACTTAATGCTAATGCCTTTCGGGCTAAGAACTATCTTAATACTAAATCCAGGTCGGTTTTTATTTTTTACCGAGAAGAATTTGAAAAAAACTCGGTATTTATGTCTTTATTATTTTTTGGTTTTATATAAAACTTACAAACTACATAAAACTAATCACAGCTAATTAAAACTAATTAAAACTACTTAAATCTACTTAAAACTACTTACAAACTAATTATAAACTAATTACAACCTACTTACAAACTACTTACAGACTACTTACAAACTAGAACAGGCACAGCAAGCATTTTCCGGTTTTATATTTTTTTTTTTTATTTTTTGTTGATTTTATATTTTTTTTGTTTTTGTTGTTTGGTGCCACCCTGACTGTCCCTGCTTAAACCTAACTACTTAAACCTATGTAAGTCGGCCATGACAGAGAAAAAACAAGGACAACTTTTAAATATCTGAAGGAACTTCAATCTTCATATTTTAACCACCAGAACTGGTTCTCCTGCTTTACCCTATCTCTTCGGTCCCGTTCGGAACGAAGGTGCTCAGCTCCGTCTTGTGCGAGGACGTCCCGACTGTAAAGGAGCCGCCGATCCACAGTTCTACGGCCGACGTGGTAGATTAGCGGAACCGCCGCTCTATCCTGGATCAGCCCTCGACCGTCTAGATAGAGGAATGCATCGGGCGGAATAAAGCCGCTTAGACGCACACTCTCGTAGTATTCGTATTTAGGGTAATAAGCCCCGAAAATTAAGCTGTTAGATGAGGACATCGCTCTTGCAATGTGACTTCGAATAAGCTTCAGCAAGAAATTATCTATCCTGTTTATGTTGGCCCCACGTTGGAATAGTAATGTTTGTACTCCGACTCTGGTGTTCTGTGCAATCCAAGGCAGCGTCGAAGACACTGCCTCTCAAAGACCCGAATCTTTTCCATTTGAGATGGGGCAACGTTGAACCAAACCGGGCATCCATAGGCAATCATCGGCCGGATAAGGGCCATGTTGCAAATCACCTTCACTCTGCTGTCAAGCCGGCTGCTATAAAATAACCGTTTCGTCAGGGCAAAAGCTCCCCTAGCCCTGGCCAGAGCAGCATTTATATGTCTGTCGAAATACAAATACTGATCCATCCAGATGCCAAGGTACTTCACTACACTTTTACTCGCCAGTGGATGTCCATTTGGCCCTACGATCACCAGCTTGCGCCAGTTCTTTCTCGTATCCCTTGTGGCTCCACGCAACGGAGTCCTAAACAAGATAGTTTCTGATTTCTGAAAGTTGATTTTCAGCTTCCAGTCATCGCAATATCGCTGAATCTTCTCGAAGTCACGCTGCAAAAGAATTCTGATGACCTCGACTTTCGGAGCTGTTCTGTACGCAATTAGATCGTCGGCATACGCAATTGCCTGAGTTAGACTACTTATCAGATCGCTGGTGTAAATGCTGAATAGAATCGGCGAGTTGACCGCTCCCTGCTGAAGACCATTTTTAATATTAAAGGTTGTGGCAGAAGTTACATTGCCACTTTTGACAACAAACTTTCTGCCATTGAGCATATCATAAAGCATATATAAAAGTGGTTTACTAATGCCAAGTCTGGTCAACTTTAGATAAAGACCCTCTAACCATACGGTGTCGAAGGCCTTCTCCAAGTCAACCAGACAGGCACCCGTACACTGCTTCTTAGATTTGTTCCATTGGACATCAGAAACGAGTTTAGACGCGGCATGAATGGTGTCATGTCCCGCCTTAAAACCGAACTGATTGTCCGGTATGATATTATTGTCCTCTGCCCACTTAGACAGAGCTCTATTGATAACTTTTTCGAATACCTTGCCGATACTCGGAAGAAGACTTATCGACCGGAGATTCGCCGGATTGGAGTTGTCCTTTCCCTTTTTCGGGAGAGGATGCACAACAGCTGTCTTCCACCGCACTGGATAATATGCATTATTCAGAGCGTTGTTAAACAGAGTGGTATAAATGTCTACTGCTTCTTGAGGTAAATGTCGAAGAACAACGTTGGATATGCCATCGACTCCTGCTGACTTCTTCTTCTTTAATGAATCGAAGATAAGCTGTAGCTCCACCTTCGTAATTAACAGGGAACTGGGCCCATTTTGCTCGGCGATTATGGCGTTTGCCAAATGATCTTCATTGAACCCGGTGAAACCAAGGTTCTCTGATCGCCATTGCGTGATGTCATTCCGAAGGTAGAAGTGATAGAGCAAGGCTCTGTTTTCCAGGTCGTGATTCGGGCGAATGCAGGCATTCACTTTGTACACTTGCTGGAAAGCAGCCCCCACAGCCTCCACTTTCTCCTGCGGATCTTCGACAATAAAGAGGTCATCGTCCAAGACGGCGTCCTCTGGATTAATTCCTGCTGTTAGAAGTACGTCTCTGTTGTCTGCCGTTCTCTGAAGCTTAAGACAAGGAAGGTCGTTCTGATCATTCCTTCTAAATATCTTGTTAATTTGGGGAAACATGCTCGGGTCGCTAGCATTAACGGCCCGAATTTTGTTGTCCCAATACAAATTAATTGACAACCGATAGTTCTCTTTAATAAGTTGGTTGATGTTTTTGATCGACGACTTCAGTGTCCTAATCTGCAGATGGTGAGGGTCAGTAAACCGTCTGTACAAGAGTTTTAGTCTTGTCAGCAGTCCACTTTTTTGTCTGTGTAGTGCGTCAATGGTTGCGTTTCGATACATGTCGGTTGCGTCCCGTTGCTTGTATTTCGGTATTGTTCTGTTCATTTTTCGTTTAATTGTCTCGTCCATTTGTTCTAAGTATTGGTCTATTTCGTTATTTGTCAAATTCCTGTCATTTGGTGGGGATATATTGTTCGAACTGATTTCGCTCGATAAGGCGTTGGTGAAGCGTGGCCAGCGCACCTTACTGTAATTGTGCATGTGCACAGGTACATACTCATCCAACTCCACGAGCTCGTTCGGAAGCTGTATTACGGCGGCGAGTCCGCAGTGATCACTGTCGTACTCGATCGTTCGTAAACAGTTTCTTGGTCTTTGACCCACAGTGTCAGTAATTGTCAGTCTTGCGTCTAATAGCAATAAATCCAGATAGGCACCGCTTCTTGGAAACGATGGCCGATCCGTAGCCAGCAGGTCGACACCATATTCAGTGTTGTATTGACTCATCCAATTGAAAAGATGGATACCTCTTTGATTTTGAATTTGATTTCCCCAATCTTGGTGTTTGGCATTCAAATCACCGGCCATGAGAAAGTAATTTTCTTCCAAGCTCAAGTGTAGACATTCGAAAAGTTTTTCAAGCTCTGTTGTAAAATCAGTTGGCTGAGGTGATGCCGGTGCATAAGCCGCGATCACATACATTCGCTTCCCCTGTTGGAGAGGAATGTATACGATGCACGCCTCTAACAGCCGAAATCTGCGCAGATCACCATTATATATAACTTTATGATTAATGCCTTTTCGTATGAAGATTGCGACACCCCCCCCTTGAGTGGAGTTGGGTCGATCTCTTCTAACGATATTGTAATTTATCTCGCCTCTCCCAGATGTGAAGTGGAGAAAAATTCCGATTTGCAAAAATAACCTTCAAATCGAGCGATTGTAAAGCTTATATCGTCGGTTTTATAACGTCCAATCTTCAAATTTAAGATCTTTAATTAAAAGATAAATGTCAGGTTACATTCCTTTGTAATATTTTTTTGAGAATAGCCAAATTATTTCATACTAGAGAGTAGATTGAATCCCACATTGATCTGATTTCACTTTTCAAAATGCAAATGTGAATTAAAAATGATACAGTTTCTAAAAACAGTGCTCCATAATGCCCCAACCCTTCTCTACAAATAGTTTTATAGTTAAATACAGGGTGGCGCACCAATTGTGCTACAATAAGAAATTCAAATAACTTTTTTTTTAATCGATGTATTTCATTTATTTTTTTTTTTTATTGGTTGGAAAATTAAATTTTATTTTAAATAGTTAGTTGTTTTTAAAGATTATAGACCGCAAATGACCTCCACGCTCTCCCACGCATATGCGGCACCTGATCAAAAAATTATTCATTGCGGCCTGAAGAGTTGAAGTTGGGGTCGCCTCAATTATAGTCGTTATGGACTGCTTTAATTCAGTTAAATTCCTGGGCTTCGTTTTATACACCTCTTCCTTGACATAACCCCATAAAAAGAAGTCTGGTGCGGTCAGGTCAGGTGACCTTGGGGGCCAGCGAAGAGTGGAGTTCCTAGAAATTAATTTGTTTGCGAATTTTTTGTTTAGCTCCGCCATAACTGGTCTGGCTATATGTGCAGTTGCTCCATCTTGCTGAAACCAAACGTTGTTGAATGGTATACGTCTTCGGCGCAGTTCTGGGTAAAAAAAACTCCTTCAACATCTTTAAATAACGGTCCCCATTGACAGTAACGGTTACACCGTTTTCTTCAAAGAAGTACGGCCCGACAATACACCTTGATGCAGTTCCGTCTCATGGAGCATTTCTGGATTAGACTCATTCCATATACGGCAATTTTGCTTGTTTACATTGCCGTTAAGATCAAAATGGGCCTCACCAGACATGAACAAACAATTGATCAATGTGTTGTCTTCTTCGGCCATTGATATCATTTTTTGGCAAAATTCCAGGCGAACAGGCAAATCCTGAGGGTTTAACTTGCTAGTAATTTGGACTTTGTACGGAAACAAGTTTAAATCGTCATGAAGTATCCGTTGTAATGACCGTCTACTAACTCCAATTTGCCCCGATAAGTTTCGGGTCGAAACGCTCGGATTGGCCTGTATTGCAGATGCTACTGCTGCGATTGTATCCTGAACCCGAACATTGGCATCTCGATGGTACGGCCTTGGTGCGATGCTTCCAGATTCGGCAAACATGTTTACAAACCTCATAATGGTCCATCTACTCGGGGGATTACCGCCAAACTCCCGCCTAAATTCCCTTTGGACGGAAATGACGGACTGCAAAGCATGGTACCGTTGCACTATCCAAATTCTTTTCTCCGTATCCCAAGCATCCATTTTTATAAATCTAAATAGTAACCTACAAAATAAAAAAAAAATAAGCCGATTACTCACACAGAAAAAAAGTGATTACGTTTTATTTTTGTAGCACGATTCGTGCGCCACCCTGTAGCTGTGAGTAGCACTGTTCTTCTGGAGATGAAAAATTCTCCAGATCGAATTAACGATTGCGTCTACAGTTCCAGTCAGGTTGAACTATTTAATGGACACCGTATGTGGGCTACTACAACATATTCGAAGCTCAGGCCTATAAGGAGTAGTTAATCTGGCTTCCCGCCCTTAGAGTCTTACTAAGGACCTGTCCTTCCAGGATTGGGGTTGTGCTGTCTGAGTGACTTTCCGGCGACATAAAGCTATTTACAACCCGGATACGGATGGATTTACTGTTAACAAACCTAGCAAACAAAATATGTACAGTGTACTTTGGATCTGGACGTAGAATGTTCTGTATCACGTGTGACCATGTGCTGCCGAAAATTAGGTGAACTGATACAAAGAAGACATTACCACACTTCCATCCCCGATCCAACGGTGACTGTGACTGACAACAAAGGAAGTGTCTTTGGGGATATGGATTTGTAGTTAAAGGCAGACCTAGGCAAGAAGTCTTGAGTTTCGACTATGTGCACCAGCATGACAATTTGCTTCAGGTTAAATTCGCTATCAGCCTAAATTATTTTGGATTTTCACCAGCACCTTGAAAATGTATCAGCATCTTTACGGTGTTGGTGAAAGTCCAACAAATTTTAAAGTTTTTTTATTGGCACTTTTTACTTTTTTGGTCATAACTTTTTTCTACCGTAAATAAAAAAATAAATACAAAATGGGGTTCCGAGATTTTGTCCTGGCAAATTGATTGCCGTTTCAATTTTTGAAATCAATACATTTTTCTGGTGCCAGTAACAGTCTAAAAATTTCAATGTTTTTTTTCTTGGAACTTCCTCCTTTTTCATCATAACTTTTTTACTACGATAAATAAAAAGAACTAAGAAATGGTATTTCGAAATTTTGTAACGACAAATCGATTGTCGTTTCGTTTTTAAAATCGAACAATTTTTACGCAACTGGTGACAGTCCAAATTATCATATTCAAACCGTCTGCAAATTTCAGGGTCATTCGAATTCATAAATCCACACAAAAAACCACAAGTCTAAATTAGACACTTAACCATTCAACGGAGCCATTTGTCACTTATCTAATCATTACTTCAATCTTTTTCTTTTCCTATGAGATTCATAAAGAAATGTTGTAAAACATCCTCAATTTAAATTCTTCAACTTTATAAGACCCTCCAAGGTATACTTAAAATTAACCTACTTATGAATTTTTTATTTTAACAATACTTCCAACCCTGTCTACCCCGAAAACCTTTCGAATTAAGAAATAAAAAAAAAATTGTTTCCTTTTGCCAAATAGCTACAAACACTCATATATTTTGCTCAATTTTAAATGCCGCCACACAAATTTCAAATTTCAAAGAAATATCATCAAAATGAATTCAAAATCAAGTATGCCATAATAATAATGTAGAACTCCCCTCGTCATTTTGAGAACCAAGAGAGTCAAGAGAGTGAAAATATAGAAACAAAATTTTATGTTTTTAAAATACTCTATAAAGTTTAAAAGCTGTTTTAATAAAAATGAAATTTCACTTAACAATATTTGGCACTGTAACATTTTATGTGCACCGTTAAGTGTCGTTAAGTATAACTTTTGAATACTCTTAAATGAAATTATTCGTCCCTGTGGCTGTTCTTTATTACATACCCAAACTTGACTGTCAGGTTTTTCTCCCTTTTCCCTAATTTTTGCTTATTTTTTTTGCTTAAGAAAGTTTTTCTTTAAGTCCTTAATGTCTCCTTGGAGGGTGATACTTTGACTTAGATTGGACTTAATGTTCGTTTTTTTTTTTTTTGTTAAATTCAGTCTATTTCATTGAGAGTATCAACATCTAAGCGTTGTCTTTAAAAATAGATTCTTTTTCTTCTTAAACATTAAGCTATTAGGTGCATGACAAGACAGTTTGTAATGAAATTAGAAAAAAAAAACGAAAATTGTGTACGATATAAGCGTAAGAGTTTATTTATCAATTAAAACCCTGATGGTCTTCCTTGTTAGAGTAATCAGGGTGCTTTGATGCTTTTGCTCGGAGATTGGGAATGAGTGCCCTTATGTGCATGCAGCTAAACACTTCGAAGTAATTACTTCCGGATATCTGCTTGGCAAACGTTGCAGCCAAATCAGATAATTAGAACTGGATTTAAAAGACTTAATTATACGTTTGCATATACGAGTACTGACACATTGATTACGATTGACAATTATCAGTTAATGATTGATAAATATTGAGTTTTAATATTTAGCAACGCGATTGATAGAGTTTTTGTATGTAGACCAATGTGAGTTGCTAGAATGTTATTATTTTTCAATGGTCAGTTTTTAACAATTGACTTTTCACTTTTTTCAAATATCAAATTGATAATTGACAAACATAATACGAATGTGACAGTTAAAGTATCCCGAAAGAGCTCGTGATGTTGGTGGCTGGTGGAGCAGCTGTGCATTCTTGTAACTAGAGTAAATTGGGCTGGTTACCATTAACTAAGGGCTTATCGAGCGAACTACGTTCGAGTCTAATAAAGGGTTTTTCAACAGGGACGCTACAAAACTAGAGCGACAGGGACAGCAAACGACGCCATATTTCTTGCCGCTCTTTTGACATTTCTCTTCAGTAAGGTTTGCCATTTCATGATGGAAAGATATACGAGCCAACAACGAGTCGAAATTATTAAAATTTACTACCGAAATTCGGAGTCAGTGGCCTCAACGTTAAGAGCGCTACGTCCAATTAATGGTCGTCATAATCGTCCTAGCAGATCAACAATTGAGCGTCTAGTGGAAAAATTTGATTCCACAGGCACAGTACAAAATATTCCCGTGCCAGTGAGACAAAGAAGTGCCCGTAGTGTCGAGAATATTGCTGCTGCTGAGGCTTCAGTTGCAGAAAGCCCAAATGTGTCTCTCACACATCGTTTTCAAGCGTTGGGCATCTCTGTGACGTCGTTGTGGCGAGCGAGTTTTGCGAAAAGATCTTGGCCTACATCCTAACAAGATTAAATTGACGCAAGAACTGAAGCCGCTTGACCACCAGAAGCGTCGTTTCTTCGTGAATTGGGCTGAGCAACAACTTGAAAATTATTCGGATTTTCATCGGAAAATCATCTTCAGCGATGAGGCTCATTTCTGGCTGAATGGCTTCGTCAATAAACAAAATATGCGTAATTGGTCAGGCAGCAATCCACACGTACTCCATGAGTCATCATTGCACCCCGAAAAAATTACGGTTTGGTGTGGTTTATGGGCCGGCGGCGTCATTGGGTCGTACTTCTTCCGTGATGATCAAGATCGGCACGTTATTGTGAATGGGGATCGCTACCGTTCAATGATAATTGAATATTTTTGGCCCCAATTGGATGATATGGACTTGGAGGACTTGTGGTTCCAATAGGACGGTGCCACAAGCCATACAGCGAATGTCACAATCAATTTATTGGAAACCAAGTTTGGAGAACGTGTTATCTCACGAAATGGTCCAGTCGCTTGGCCGCCTCGGTCGTGCGATTTGACGCCGTTAGACTATTTCCTGTGGGGCTACGTCAAGTCTATGGTCTATGCCAACAAGCCAGCCACGATTAATGAACTTCGTACGAATATCGAACGTGAAATTGCAGCAGTATCGGACGATTTATTCTTGAAAACCATCTTGGGTTCAGCGTCTGGACTTTTTCAAGCGTGCCCGTGGTGGCCATGCAAAAGAAATCGAGTTCCATACATAATGGCATCGAACGTACTTTTACAGGAATAAAGAATTTCATTGATATCCAAAACCGTTTTTGTTTTATTTAAAAAAAAAACTTTTGTAGCGCTCTTATTGAAAAACCCGATAGATCCTAGACAAATGACAGGAATTTGACAAACATTGAGGTGACGAATACTTGAGGGGAATGGACGGCGCTCCTGATATGTAGTGTACCACGATCAGTTACGTAGGTAGGTAGTTTGTTAAGTAAACATGGTGGCCACTTGCTTGATGACCCAATTAGCGCTGGAGTGCGCCGTTTTGATACCATAACTCATTTGATCTGTGGATGGAAGTAGATTAGAGTAAAGGTTTGTGGACATACCCTCTAAAGGATCACATTCCACGCCATGAATTTGTAAAACAAAAAGCCAGGTCAGGTGCTTTGTTGGTTTGATCAATTAGTCATCCAGCTTTACATGACCAGATGCGAGATTTCTGTTGGCTCATTCAGCATGACATTTGGCTTTCAGTGAAGGTCACGACCCAGTCATGAAACTAGATTTGCTCTTTACTTACTTACTTAAGGTGGGGTTCTACAGTCCGCGGTGAACCAGGTCGTCAACCAACAAGCTTCTTCTAATTTTCTTGGTTTCTAGCTTGCTGTTTCCAGTTTCGCAAAGTTGTTTGAGGTCCTCTTCCACTTGCATGCGCCACCTGTTGCGCTGTCTTCCTCTACTGCGCCGTCCCACGGGGTTGGATTCAAAAACTTTCCGGACCGGAGCATTGTTATCTATTCGCTCTAGGTGACACAGCCATCTCAGTCGTTGGGTTTTTACTTGGCTTCACCCGGAGAATTTTCCTCTCAAAACAGCCTAAAGCGTTCTCATCCACCGCTAATAGTGTTCATGTCTCTGAACCATACATCAGCACCGGGATGATAAGCTTCTTTTACATGGGCACTTTAGTTGCTCGAGAGAGGGTTTTGTTTCTCAATTGCCCTCTTTTTTTCCGAAGAAACAACGATTGGCAAAAACAATTCGTTGTTTGATCTCAGCACTTGTATAGTTCGCTAAGTTTATAGCGGAGCCTAGGTAGACAAAGTCTCTGACCACCTCAAAATTAAAGCTATCTACAGTGACGTTCTGTCTGAGACGTCGATGTTTGGTGCCCTTTCTTGTTGAAAGCATATATTTGGTCTTGCCTTTATTCACCGTTAAACCCATCCTCCTCATTACTCAGGAAAGCACCACTGATATCAAGCTTTGTTCGTCCGATAATGTTAATATCGTCGGTGTAAGCGAGTAGTTGGACGGACTTTTGAAAAATTGTGCCTATAGTGCTGACGTGAGAGTTTTGCTCAATTATTTGAAGAATGATTCTGAAGAAGTCGTATGACAGCGCGTCGCCTTGTCTAAAACTATTTTTGACAACAAAGGTATCGGTGAGGTCTTTGCCGACCTTGATAAAGCAGCGTTCATTCTCCATAGTCATCCTGCGCACACGGACGAATTAGGAAGGTATGCCAAAACTAGACATTGCTCTATATAGCTCATCTCTATAGATGTTGTCATACGCAGCCTTGAAATCGATGAAAAAGTGGTGGATATCGATTTGAAACTCCTGGTTTTTTTCCAAGATCTACCGTATTGCGAATATTTGCTCGATGATGGACTTCCCTGGTCTAATGCCACAGTGATATGGATCTATCAGGTGTTTGAAGAATGACTTAAGGCGTTCACAAAGAGCAGGGAAGATCTTGTTTGCGATGTTAAGAAGATTCTCTCTACTCTGTAGTTGGTGCAGTCCAGAGCGTCACCTTAATTGATGATCAGGCAAACATTGCTGAGGTTCCATTCATCTGGCATGCTTTCATTCGATCTTATTTTTCAGATAAGCTGGTGCATACTCCTGACCAATTTGCTGCTTTGAATAGCTTAGTTGCAAGGCCATCAGCTTCAGCTGCTTGAGTGGACTTATGTTTAGGTATAGCTATCTTCACTTCGTCGAGATCAGGTGGACGGAATTGTTGGTCTTCGTCGTCCATGTTGAATGGTACAATCTGCATGGCAGCGGGATTCAGTTCGTCGTCGCCGTTATACAATTTATGAAAATGATTTTTCCATATTCTCAGTACCGACTGCAATTCTACCACGATGTTCCCTTGATGGTCCTGGCTAGCTTCGGTTCGGCCCTTGCAACCCTGGGATATTCTTTTACCCTTTTTGGTAAAACGGTACCAGGGGTTTAGCTGTAGTGGTCGTGCGACATCCAGCAAGTTAGGAGCGGCATCTCTGATGGCTTCCTGATAATTCTTCCACTGGCTCTCGATGCTTGAATTTGGCGGTATAGGACGATTTAAGAAGATGCGAAAGACTCGATCAGAAAAGGACCTGGTGATTTCTGGTAACTATAGCCCTCTGACGTCGAACTTCCTCACAGTTTCCCCTGTTTTGGCCTTGGCTACAACGAGGTGGTGGTCCGAGTCAATGTTGGCTTCTCATTCATTGACCATGAATTTGCTTTTTATGTATGTATGTATTTTTATGTATATCGAGATTCGGGAACTCGACTATTACAGGTACAAGAGGGGCACGGAAGCATAATAATCGATCCAACTGGGTGATCATAAGGTATAGTGAAACCCTGCAGAAACCGCAGAAACCCGAATTTAGACAGCTCACACGATCTTAAATCCTCCAAAAGCGGTTCTGAAGTCATTGAATTCAAAAATAGTCTTTCTTTGGTCTTTTCCAAGTTTAACCTGAGAGTGAAATTTGGAACATAGAAGATCTGTCTAGGGGGAAGCCATACTCGTACTTGCCGATTATAGTGTTTTAGAACGGCTGTGACGCTCACTTCCCCAGTATCTTGGATATGATCTAGCTTGTAACTTTAATCAGGGATATGTCTGGATAATTCCTGTAGTATATAAGATAGGCTTTTTTTAGATGGAAAATGGAACATATGGACCTGGTAGACCGGTCATCGGACATACATTTATCCTTCCAAAATATCCCCTCCGAACTACTTGAGAGCTTTCCTGGTAAAAAGAGGCCTAAAACGAGTAGTTAAACAGGTTCCATGTCCTTGGAATCACGCTTAGGGTCTGATCTGTCAGGTTGGAGGTCGTTCTATCGGGTTGACCTTCTGGCCACATAAAACTATTAAGCAACAACACGCCTCTGATACGAACGTATTTACTGTTGACAATCATAACAAATGAAATAAGGACAAACAAAATTCCAAATCCGTCCTTGGATTGTTTATTCCTTAATAGGTGACGTGCAGCTGAACAATTAGCGGAGATTGTACTGCTTAAAAGCAGATATCGACGTGATCCCAGGAATGGGATGGTCCAGGTCATTTTGTTTTGCTGTTAGGGTCAGATTTAGGCAGGAATCCTTAAGTTTCAATAATATTAAAAGGTAGCTCAAAATAGTTTCAAATCAATTCTTAATTCTCCTGGGCAAGACCGGCACAATACCGGTGCGGTATCTAAACTAAACTAGGAGAAAAGGTCCTCTTTGGTGGCACAATCGGAAAGTAGGAAAATACCTCTAATAAATGAATCAGGTTAATTGACTTCGCTGCGAGCGAAACACTGTAGTAGCAAGGACGCAGGTTTCCACACTCGACAATCATAATGTGAAATAGAGCTATCGTTGTCCATAAACTGGCTATCAGCTTGACCAAATTGCAATCGATACATGGCAGTATCCAGTGATGACTTAGACCACTGCCTCGTTGAAGTCAATGTAATGCTAGAGATATCCCGACCAAACCCAAAACATAGAAATACGTGAGAAAATTTGACTTTGGTCGGCTTCAGTTGCAAGAGTTAGTTAGGTCCTTTTCTCATTAAGTCCCATGGCACCATCATCAAGATATGAAAATCAGTGGAAACATTGCCAGAGAGGCCACTTCTTACGTGATGGGAAGGGCTTAACACGATGGTGTCTTACAATCGGTGCCTGCAAGCACGTGCAGCTTAACTGGAGGCATACATAGTGCCACTGCTTGGAAAGACCAGAGCTATTGCTCAAGGCTCTTGGAGAAGAAAGAAGAGACCCGACTTCCCAGAAATATAGAAAGAGCATCTGAAACGCTGGATCGGTGAAGTAGTTGGATGTCATTACAGAAATGAGGTAAAGAAGTTTTACAAGAAGGTAAATAGAACCCTAGTTTAACCAGGGATACAAAGTCAGAAACGAAAGCTGTAAGGTCAATTAAGAGAACATATCATCGGCTTTCTGTCAAAACTGCGTAAATCTTATTTGAAAAATTGCTTAGCAGGCACAAAAACCGATTTAAAAAGTAATAAAATGGAATTCTAAGATTGTAAAAGGTTTTAAAACTGGTTGATAGAACCAAAAAAGAAATCATTAAAATAGCGTTTTTAGACTAACGAAGCTTTGACAGAAAGTCGATGATATGTAGGCAGATGTACAATCGCAGTTGGTACTTAGGATACGAACAAATAATTCTGCAAACTTTAAAACAGCAATGATGAATCGAGATCGTCTACCAGGTGGATTTATCCATTTTTCCGAGGTGCCGTCGGCAAATAATTTCGTCTAGCCGATCATGAAAAAGTGGAAATAGCTTTATTTTCACTTCAGTCCAATAAAGCTGCTGAAGCTGATGGCTGATGGCATCTATAGAAACGAGCCAGCTAGACCAACTGGGCAGGACTCCATTAAAGTCAAAGCAAAGACCTCACCGATACCATTGTTGTCAAAAAAGGTTTGAAACAAGGCGATTCACTGTCATGTAACTTCTTTAAAAGCGTTCTTTTGTGCCAACCCTAAAGGCACAATCTTTCAAAAGTTCTTCCATATACTCGCATAAGACAATATTGAAAAATCAGACGAACAAAGCTTTTTGAAAGTGGCACTGTTGTGAGTATAGATGAGGAAATCAAGAAGATGGGTTTATCGGTGAATGAAAGCAAGACTGAATATGTGCTGACTGAATAGAATGCAACTACTTGGATAAAACGTTGCTGTGTAGACACCTATAATTTTGAGATGGTTAAAGACTTAGTCTACCCAGGCTTCGCTATCAGCTCAGACTACAATACCAAGTGCTGAGATCAAAAATGAAAAATTACCCTTGCCAATTATTGGTTCTTGGGGCTGTAATGGCGATTGAGTACGGAAGTCTTCTCCAGACAACTAAAGACACATTATTATTTTCATTCTGATGTATGCAGGCTTGCCAGATTGGGCTATTTATCGAAAATTGGGCTATCATTTTCTAAAATTGCTGACAACAATTTTAGTATGACAGCCCAATTATAATTGAGCTATAAATAGCGCAAATCTTATATTGGGAAATTTTTTTTTTCATGTAAATAAATCATATAAAAACTAATTTTCTCCCCCCTAACATATCTTTAAAGACTCCATTCCACAATTTAGCACCAGTTTATTTTCACTGAACATACCCATTGGTTTTGACATTTCAAACCAACTGCAATAATCTTCACTGTAATAATATTCAGTTTGTATGTTGTTCTCAGAATTCCAATTTCTATAAGAAAAATTTATTGATATTGGGCTACTAATTAGGCTACTTTTTTGGCTCCCATTTTGAGCAACAAAATTTCTCAAATTGGGCTCTTGAAGTAGTTCAAGACATGGCAACCCTGCACGTATGGTGCACAGGCAGTTTGTATGTTATTCCCAGCATTCTAATTTTTATAAAGAAAAATGTACTGATATTGGGCTACTTTTTCGGCTCAGATTTTGAGCAACAAAATTTCTCAAATTAGGCTATTGAAATAGTTCAAGACATGGCAACTCTGGATGTATGGTGCTGAGGTAGTTTGGATATTGTTCCAAGAATTCCAATTTTTATAAGAAAAATGTATTGATATTGGGCCACTAATTGGACTACTATTTCGGCTCCGATTTTGAGCTACAAAACTTCTCAAATTGGGTTATTGAAGTAGTCCAAGACATGGAAACCTTGGATGTATGATCCAGGAAACATGGACTCATAAAAGTTTAATGAGAACGCTTCAGACAGTGAAAAAAAAAAATTGTCGGTCCCGTTTGCGTGCACGGAGAGTGGAGGTGAAGGCTCAGCAGTCGCCAACGGCACTAACCTATCCAAAAAAGTAAGAAGCTGACAAAACTTGTCAATGTACAAAACAATGCTCTTGCCCGAAACATATCTAAATACAGCCCTTAAAGAAAGCATAATAAAGAAAGACAGGGGCTGACACGCAAGTAGAAGATAACGACAAACAACTGGCCCTTGCGAAACTGGAGACAGCCAGCGTTGAGTAAATAATAACAAATACGACCCTGGATTGAATCAATACTTTCGAGTTTCGTAGTGCCATCACTTTCAAATTCTATTTTCACAAACATAAAGTTGATGTTTTATAGAGTGGAGCTACATACTTATCATTACATACCTTACCCATGTATATATAGAAAAACATGAAGCTATGGTGAAAGTATTCCACTTCAATCAATGAATGACAAAGTTTGATTGAGCTTTTTGATACCTATACATCCTACAACCTACATAAATACGCAGACTTTATTACATTTTCGTGGAAATCCTCACTATGGTGTCACCTTTGATATATGATTATTATTATTATTATCAATATCCTCACTCAAGTTATTATGTTAGTTTCCTGTTTCTAGTGAATGACATGGTTGGCATATAAATAAACAAACAAAAACTCAAAATGAAATTAATAACCGAATATGTTTATGTGAAGAACTTATCAAAACTTTACTCGCATTTCATGTTTTAATAGAAGAACATGAAGGGGAATAGAATTTTTTAATTTTATTAACACCTCTACACTCCGTTTCAATTCGATTAGAACCTCATATTTTTGAAAAAAAAGCAGAAAGGTGAACAAATTTCAATTCACAAATGTAAATAATTTTTGAAGGGAGATGTGAGTATGAATTCCTTTATTTTACTCTGACAATATTAAAAAAATAAAGAAAAAAAGATTGTTTTTTTCAATTATTACTTGCGATATAAACAGTACTATATGGCAAGTTATGCCAAAAAAGTGGGTCTCACAATTATTCTGTCTGTCTGTCAGTGTGTCCGTTCGCCTACAGCCTTAACGGCTGGATCGAGATCTTTAAACTTGGCATATAGTGGTTTTTAGTCTTAAACGTCTTAAAACATTTTTTTCTTAGAACTTAAAATACAAATTTTTAAAGCAATTTTACAAAATCTTATTATTCTCAAAAATTGCTCCACAACTTTTCTTTAAAAAAAATTCAATTCAAAATTTCTTTCAGGAAACTTTACCTTTTTATACGAAACCATTTTTCAAAAAATGGTTATGGTTATGTCCAAAAGAAGCATTTTTTAATTTTCGATTTTTTTTCAAAACAGTTATATGGATTTCAATAATTTTTTTTATACAGAAGTTTCTTATCAATATCTATCTATATCAATACGTAGTACCTCGTGGCATGATGGTTAAAGCGTAAGGCTGTCATGCCAAAGATCTGGGTTCGATTCCCAGCCGCTGCCACCTAAAAACAGAAATGTTTTTTTCGCGAGGTACTGCCTCTTGCGAGGAACTGACAAATCCTCCAAGAGTATACTTGTCATGAATAAGTGCTTTCTCATCTAGCCGTTCGGACTCGGCAAAAAATTGTAGGTCCCCGCCATTCCTGCCAAAAATACGCACACAGGAATGGTTGAGAGTTGTAAGTCACTAGGCCTTGGCTCTTCACGAGCTGTTGTGCCACCAAAATTTAAAATTCTTATCAATACAAATAATTTTTTTTTTACAAAAATTTTCGAAAATAGTTTTTTTGTTGATTTCTTAAAAGATGCTCCTAATTTGTTTTTGGAAAAGCAAATGTTTTGAAAACTACAACGTCGATTTTTGGTACTTAATGTTTTTTTCACACTTTTTAAAGCATTTTAAGAAAAACATTTACGTGTATGAAAAAATTTACTTATATGAAAAAATAACGGTTTCTTAAATACAAATGTTAAAAAAACTTTAAGAGAAAATAAGTTGTTCTTTGAAACGGCTTATACGATTTTTATAAAGTTTTTTCTATTTCCTAAAAATAAATTTTTGAAGTTGAAAAAAATTAAATTCAATATCTCATAAACGGGTTGACAGTTTTTCTTAAAATTTAATGTTTATAACAACATAAATAAATACTTAAGATTTACATAAAAGAAGTTTTCCTTAAAAATGTTTTAAGAATTTGAAATAAGTATAAATATCTAGTCAAAATCCAAAGAATCCAGCTTTTTCGCTTTTACTCTTAAATGACGAAGGTTTCAAAAAACAATTTGTGCTCATTAGTAAGGCTATAGTTTTGCCTACAAGAAATAAAAAGTATATTTTTCAAAAAAAAAGAAAAAATAAAAACAAAATTTAAATTTGTTCGTTATGAAAAATTTTCAATTTTTTTTTCTATTGTTTTTGATAAAATGTGCTTTTTATTTTATTTCAAATTGAAAAAAAAAATATCTAATCAATGCAAGACTGTAAAAAAGTCGACGTAAATTGTTGGTTTTCAATTTATTTTGATGATGACTACGCAATGTATAGGAACAACATAATTTGCCCTGTTAGACTTTGAAAATTTGGTGAAGAAAAACGGTTCAGTGAATCAATTTGAAAATTTGCAGAAATATTGATGCTGTAAAATTCTTTAAATCTCGATTCCAATGCAAGTCATGCAATCAAAATTTGAAAATTAACAATAGATTTACCAAAAGAACGCTTTTAGTCCATTTTTTAAACTAACGGTGAAGAGTAAAAAAATTATTTCTACCAGTACCGTTCTTCAAAAACACTAATAAAAATTGAAAAAATGTCGTTCCTTTAATTTCCGTGACTAGGTATATCGCACCGCCTGAAAATCTTTTCTTTAATTTTATAAATAATTTTTTTCCATTATTTGAAAAAAAAAATCGAAACCCAAAGTTTTGAAAAAATAAACATCTGGTATTTTCAATATTTGAAAATTTTCAAGACAAAATATCTTGAAACCGAGCCCTCAGTCCCCGAATGTCATAAAACTTCTTCTGAAAATACTAAAAGTATTAAAATTGTTTCAAAAACTTTTTGATTCAGAAGCAAAAATCAAAAATACCGGTATTTACTCGTATATTAAACATTTTATGTCAAATCATAATAATCAAACATGCCATTACGATGAAAGAGAACACCAAAAAAGTGGGTGACACAATTCTGTCTACAGCCAAAACGGCCTGATCGATTTTCTTCAAACTTGGTACATAATGGTTTTCGTGATTATGCCCACATTTTTCACTTGTTTTAGTACCAAAAATAACTGTACCTGCCATACAATTTGTTTTCTAGCAATTTTTCTCAAGAACGGCTCGTCAACTTTTCTAAAAAATTGTGTGCTTAAATGAATTTTTTTATTGGATTTTTAAAAAATGTATTCAAATTTTATTTGGGAAATCAAATGTGATTACGTGATTGATTTTTATAAAACTCTGTATTTAAGCGTTTTTTATTATTTTAAGAAAAACTTTTAATTTATTAAAAAATAACGGTACCTTCCACACAAATGTTACAGAACCGTTTAGGAAAATATATTTTTTCTTAAAAATGTCTCCTACGATTTAATTAAAACTTTTTCTGTAGGCTAAAATTAGCTTGATCTACTACCATAAAATATAAAAATTTTCAAATAGCATATATGAATAGTAGGTACCACTCATAGAACGTTTTCCTTAATTTTTATTATTTTTTTTATACAAATTTCTAATAAGATTAAAAAATACTGCATATAAAAATTTACAAAAAAAAAAAGTTTTGAAATTTAAATAAAAAGTTAAATTTTTTTTTTGAAAAATCGATATTTCTAAAACAGGTTGACAATTTTTTTTCAAATTTTATTTTTATATGCACATAAATAAATACTTAAGATTTGAATACCAAAAGTTTTCCTTAAGCAGTTTTAAGAATTTTATATATAAAAAATAATTTTTTTAGAAAATCGCTCCAACGATTTAAAGTTTTGTCTGTCCATACAATCATATCCAATAAAGAACTAAGATTGTTTTTTTTTTATCCAAAACTTTCAACGAAGTTTTTTTAGCTAATTAAAATATCATATTTTATGCTTTTAAACATTTTTCTCTCATAATTTCCAGTCTCTTCGTATAATTTTCTCTAAACCTCAGCGCCTTGAACATAAGTGCAAGTACGTACGACCTAGTCATGCATTTTATTTGATATGTTGTGGTATGTCGTGAAAAAAAACTTGAACACCAACTTTCAGCCTTATATTCCAAACCGGTATTGAGTAATCGTTTTTTAATTTTTTGAGAAAATTTCTTTCAATTAATAATAGAAAAATAATTAATATCGATATCTTAACAAGTAGGGTACCATTTTTTCGTCTCTAAATGTAGTTTCAGACAAAAAAAAAATTAGAAAAATTGTTCTAAGTTATTATAACCCAGTTATTAACGTTTGAAAATTAAAGTCGTCATTTTGAAAAAGTGCGACCTTTTAGATTTTAGAAAGAAAATTTCAAAAATTATATTACGAAACCTTCCTTGCTAACTTGACATTAGGTTAGCATATAAATCCTCGAAAATATGTAGGTAAAAGTTTCTAAAAACGAATAGTTTATGGCTAGCTAATTCATGGCTTATTCAGTAAATTTTGGCAACTTCGAATTTATTGTTCTATTTTTCTGTTTTTTTTTCCAAAAAGTGGACAAAATTTTTAAAACTTAACCTATTAGTTCCTAATAATTTGCCGTTAATTATTCGTTAATTAGTTCTGAAAACTTTAATTTTTGCATGCGATGTTATTTTAATTACCTCATTTAAACCCAGTTAAAACGCAATAAGGCAATAAACAAGTCAGTACCTAATCAATTCTTAACTCTTTTTTCTTATGAATTCATTCTTCATATGAATTAAAACAAAAAAACATAGCAAAACATTGCCCTACAATGTTCAAATATTCACATATCAATGGCTAATTAAATGCAAATTTTTAATCATTTAAAATTTCAATGTAATGAGTTCTAAGAACATTTCTCAAGCTCTTTGCTGATTGCATATGAACTTAGAAAAAAAAAACAAATAAAACATAGAAAACATCGCACCAAAAATGAATAACAACTAATTTACGACTAATTTATGACAAATTATTGGGTAGGAAATCATATTAGGTTTTAGAAGTTTTTGACACTTTTTGGCAAAAAACATAGACACACGTAGAACGACAAATTTGAAATCAACAAAATTTACTGACGACCAGGTTTAGCAGTTCTTACCCCTAAAAGTAAAATATGCCATGCTAAATTGGTGTTAAACTATAAATTAATAAAAAAACGTAAAAAACATTCAAGAAAAATCTGAAATTGTCACAACTAATAAAAGACTAGTTGATGACAAATTATAATGCTTTAAGTCCTTTTCAAATTCGCAATTTTGACTGCTTTTTTAGATGATGCTTCACTAGCTTGATATCAAGATAGCAAATAACCTTTAAGAAAATAAAGAAAACATTGTACAATTGAATTCAATTTTTCACAACTTATAAAAAATCAAATTTGCCGTCGGTAAGATTTTACCGCCTTTAGAGTTATGTCAAGTTAGAAAAAGACCCAAAAAACATAGAAAACATCGAACAAAAAATTCGAAATTGTCAAAACTTACTGACGACATAACATACTCGTATTCAGTTCTAGCTGTTTTACCACTTTTTAAGGTTTTGCTATCCTAATTCGATGTTAACTTACCAATAAATTGATAAAACGTAGAAAATGATATGTTTAAAGCTGAGACCAAAGAAAACACGACACGTCTTGATGGATGGAGATTTATTCAAAGAGTGCTCGCATAATATGTTGAGCATAATGATAACAGATTTAAGTTATTCTTTATATAATGAGAGGGAATTGATAAATACAGTATGTGATACAAGTTTAGAATACAATATATAACATTACATCCCCTTTAAAAAAATAAGAAATTTAATAAATTCATTTTTTTTTTTTTTTTTTTTTTTTTTTAAATTCAATTGATTACATTCATAGTTAAAAATAAAATGAAGGTTAGAATGACATTATTAATTATTAATATTGAAATTTTTTTTCAATTCAATAATATGTTAACCTATTTGGTGGATGGCGGACTCTTTCTGATCTACGAAGTAAGACTTCTGTTGGTTCAATTTGTTCAGTGATTGGCTGTGGTGGTGGTGGTGCATCAGTTACTGGATCCAAAGAATTTGCGGCAGGTTCATTTGGTTTTTCTTCAGGTGGTGTTGTAGGATAAGATAATATGCTCTTTGGGATGGTGGTTGATGGCGGTGAAGAAACTAGTTTTTCAAAGCATGGTCGCATTTGATGTTGATGAGCAATCCTGACGTTGTTTTCATGTTTTACAAGGTATCTATTTCCACTGACGCATTGAAGTACTGTAGCTTTGTCCCAGGTTTTCAAAATTCGCAACCATATCTTCTCTCCAACGGAATAAATATACTTTTTGTCCGGTCTTCTGTCCAAATTTTTAGCTGCAGGGTTACTATTTTGTCCAAATGTTGGCTGAATTTGACGCAAAATAGTTCGTGGTGAAAACTTTAACATGTATTCTGCTGGACACATTCCAGTTGAAGGGCATGGTGAGTTTCTGTAGGAAAATAAAAATTCAGAAATATTAGATTCTATTTCATGTTGTGAATACTGTTTTCCCTCAATAAATTTCTTTTTAAAATATTTTTTTTTACTACTTGAACAAATCTTTCGGCTATGCCATTCGCTTGAGGAAAATAGGGGGGGCTTTTCAAAACCTCAACTCCTTTACTTTTTAAAAACTTAACAAAACGATCCGAGGTAAATGGAGGTCCATTGTCTGAAACTAATTGTTCTGGCAGTCCAAAAGTTGAAAACAATTGTTTCAATTTAAGAATAACTGCATCTGCTGTAGTAGAAATCATATAGGATACGTCTATCCACTTAGACGTAGCATCGACAGCTAACAAAAAAGTTCTTCCAATGAATGAAAAAAAATCTATATGTAGCCGTACCCAGGGTTTTTCCAGTTTTGGCCAACCCAAAAACGACTTCTCCTGGCTGTTGTCTCCTCTTACCCTTTGACAAGGAACACACTCTGCGCATATTTCTTCTATATCTTGATCGATTTTGGGCCACCAGCAAATTGATCGCGCTAGCAGTTTCATCTTAACGATTCCAGGGTGCTCCTCATGTAAAAGCTGTAAGACATCTGAACGAAGAGACGTGGGAACAAGTACGCGTATTCCGTATAGAATACAGCCCTGTTCGATGGATAATGAATATCTTCGAGTGAAAAATGTTTGTAAGACGTCATCTCGAATATAATCTGGCCAACCTTTTCTAACCAATTCCATAACTTTGCACAAAACTGCGTCTTTTCTCGTGTGATGTGCGATATCTTCATAAGAAATAGGAATATGTTCATCGTCTGTAAAGGCATTAATAAGATGCTCAGTCATTTCGTGTGTTCGTTTATTTTTAAGTGGCAAACGTGACATAGCATCTGGACCTGACATTTCTTGACCTTTTTTATATTTGATCTCATAATCGAATGCTGATAGTAAAAGAGCCCACCGCTGAAGACGACTGGCGGCTGTGACTGTAACTCCTTTTCTTGCATCGAAAATGACTTTCAAGGGCTGATGATCCGTGTATACTGTAAATCTCTTCCCAATCAAATATTTGTAAAATTTACGAACTCCAAAAATAATGGCGAGTGCCTCTTTTTCTACTTGAGAGTAGTTTTTCTCCGCTGAATTTAAAGTTGCTGAGGCAAAAACAACAGGACATTCTTTAGATTCTTTAATCTGACTCAAAACAGCTCCTACACCTTCCTTACTTGCATCGCAAGATAATATCAATGGTTGTGATGAATCATAATGTTGTAAAAGCGTTTCGTTACTCAATGCTTCTTTACTTTGAGTGAAAGCATCCTGGCAAGAAGAGTCCCAGACAAAAGTTGTTCCACTACAAGTAAGCTTATACAGTGGAGCTAACAAAGACGACTGCATTGGGACGAACTTCCTATAATAGTTAAGAAGACCTAGGTATGATTTTACTTGAGTGACATTTTCAGGAACAGGTGCATTTTTTATGGCGTCTATTTTGCCAGGACTAGGCTTTATACCAGCACTTGTTATGACGTGCCCTAGGTACTCAACTTCGGTTTTAAAAAACTGACATTTTTCTATATTGACTTTGACATTATACTTCTTGAATGCTGCTAAAACACGTTTCAAATTCTCAGCACAATCTTCTAACGACTTTCCCTTGATAAAAACATCATCTATATAACACAAGGCATTAGTTCCACGCAAGATTTCGTCCATGGTTTTCTGAAATATACATGGTGCACTTTTCAGTCCATATGTAAGCCTATTGTATCGCATTAATCCTAGATGTGTATTAACTGTAAAAAGTTCCTGTGACTCAGGTGATATTTCCAACTGCTGAAAGGCTCCAGTGAGGTCAAGAACGCAAAACACGGCGCCTCCTTCCAGAGAAGCTAACATGTCATCCACATTTGGGATAGGATAGTGCTCCATATCAGTGACTTTGTTAAGAGACACTTTAAAATCAGCGCAAAGCCTTATGTCACCGTTCTTTTTGACTACGACAACAAGAGGACTAGCCCACTTGCTAAATTTGACTGGACTGAGAATACCATTCTTTTGAAGGCGAAGAAGTTCACCTTCGACTTTTTGTCGAAGAGAATAAGCAACTGGATATGCTTTACAAAATATCGGCAATGCATCCTCCTTCAAAACTACTGACGCTGTATAACCAATTATGGTAGTGGACTCCTTTGAAAAGACTGAAGAGTAGGTGTTTCGTAATTTATCTACTAATTTATCGACTATGACTGACTGCTCTTGAATTCTGTCTACATTTGAGAATGACCGACTAAAAAAATCTCTCCAATTCGTAAAAAACACATCCAACCATTTTCTACCAACTAATGTCATAAACGACCTATGACTATCGACAATAACTAAATCCAAGACCTTCGAATATTCTCCCCATACTACTGTGACTGACTTCACTCCAAGAATTTTCAGGTTTTCTCCAGTTACTGAACTAAGTTTGCCATTGTAACTTTTTAATTTCGACTTAGAAAAATTTTTCTCGAAAATATGACTTGACATAACCGTAGCACAAGCTCCCGTGTCTATTTCAACCTCTATAGGACGACCATCTATACTAATTGTCAATAGTAATGGACTTATTTTATTGACGATAAGACTCTCATGACATGCAATATTTTTCTTAGTTGAGATTGGAACATGCTTACCAATTTGACATTGAATTGTGTTTATAAAATTAAGAGCATCCTCTGTGTACTCCTCCTCCGACTCTGAATCTCTGACTTTATGTATGGGCTTTGTAGCTCTTCCCTTAGTAGACCCCTTTTTGCATAGCTTTGACGTATGTCCTTTTTGGTTGCAGGTGAAACAAGTCCAGTGCTGTGCAGGACATGTTGACGGATTGTGATGACGACCACATCTATAACATGCAATTGAAGACTCTTGGTTTCTACGATTGAAATTAGGTGTTGAAGAAGGTTTTTCATAATTTTTATTTGAATGATACTTAGCTTGTGATTGTGACTTTTTAGAGAATCTTACAGCAGATACGGCATCATCATTGTGCATTGCTTTCGTTCCAAGCATGGCGACTTCCATGCTTATAGCTTTAGTACACGACGTTTCAAACGAAATATTCTCCTCGGAAAGCAATCTTTTTTGTATATTTTCGTTATGTAATCCGCAAATTAACCGATCACGTAGGGCTTCCGACAAAAAGGCCCCGAACTCGCATGGTCTAGCTAACTGTTTTAACTGATTAATGTATTCACTTATCGTTTCGGATGTCTTTTGGTCTCTCTTATTAAACTTAAATCTTTCTAAAATAACCGTACGCCTAGGATTAAAGTAATTTTGCAACAAAGTTTTGCATTCATCATATGTTTTTTCCGTAGGCGAACTAGGCATGCACAAATTTTTTAATACACTATATGTTTCGCCACCAATTAATGTAACTAGAAGCGGCATTTTTGTTTCATTTGGAACTATATTGACCACGAATAATTGTTCCAAACGCTCACAATATGTATTAAAATCATTTTTAGATTCATCAAACGGTTCAATATTTCCAATCAATGCCATGATTTCTGCACCGGTTTATAATTACTGTATCGATTTTATTACTGTATCGATTTACCGCAACCCGAAAACGACTGACTTCTATAAAGTTCTTTAAATAGGAACCGTAAACAGATTTCTTTTTTTTTTTTTTTTTTCGATTATATAAATTGACTTTTTGGAGAAAAGACCAAATACCGAAAATTGTCTTGACTTTTTACATTGGCAAAGACCTGTACCAAATATGACTTATTTTTTTTTTTTTCGCTCGTCGCCAAATGATATGTTTAAAGCTGAGACCAAAGAAAACACGACACGTCTTGATGGATGGAGATTTATTCAAAGAGTGCTCGCATAATATGTTGAGCATAATGATAACAGATTTAAGTTATTCTTTATATAATGAGAGGGAATTGATAAATACAGTATGTGATACAAGTTTAGAATACAATATATAACAGAAAACATTTGAAAATTCAAAACTATCACAACTTATTAAAGACTAGTTAACTAGAAATTATTAAGCCAAAAAACATAGAAAACACTGCACGATTGTATTTAATTTTACTACATTCTTGCTACATTCAGTTGTAGCAGTTTTTACCACTTTTTAAGGTTTTTCTATGCTTACTTGAAGCTAAATTAGGATGGGAATTGAAAAAAGTAGAAAACATTGAAAAATTCGAAATTGGCACAACTAATTAAAAACTAGTTAATGACAAATTATAAAGCCATAAGCCGATTTGGTATTTGCAATTTGTACTGCTTTTTTAAATGGTGCTTTGCTAACTTGATATCAAGCAAGCAAAATACCTAAATAAGAAACATAGAAAATACTGCACGATTGAATTCGATTTTTCACAACTAACAAAAGACTTATCAAGGGCAAACTATTAAGCTATAAAACATTAAGTATGAGAAGGTTTTACTGCTTTTTGAATTATGTCAAATTAGCGAAACACCCACAAAAAATCATAGAAAACATTGAACGACGTTTTCGAAATTTTCACAACTAATTAACGCTTAATTAGGGGAAATTATTCACCTATTCGTTTTTCGATTTGTCAAATTTGCTTTGCTAACTTGACACTTTACACAAATTATTATTATATAAACTCCTTCCCGTGTATATGTGTTATATATTTTTCTGACTCTTTGTCCTTATGCAAAAATATGTTACAATAAAAATAAGAAAAATCGTATAACCTCAACCAAGTGATTCAGAGTGTTTGTACATTTCAAGAAGTTGTTCTCATAATTACGAGAACAAAGTTTGAAGATCTCAAAGATGTGATAGAGCAGTTAAACAAGTTTATTTAATATTATAGCCCTTGTATGGTTTTTGCGTGGAATGGAGCTTGCCTTTAATTTTGCAATTAGCAAGTAATAATATAATTAAAATTTATAAATTTGAAAATTGAATTTCTCTCTCTCTCTCTGAAGCCCCCTTGGGTGATGAAATTCTAGATATTTTCATATCAAAAAGATAAATCGACGCACGTTGTTGGCGATGTGATACTGGATGGCACCTAGTAGTGCAGGAAGGCAAAGATGAAAAGAGCGTTTGAACGAAATTGATAAAAAAAAAAATAAAGGTTTATGATTGAAATTTCATGATGAATAGAATTTTATGTTTGTTTTGAGTTAATTTTTGTTTACCGTTTTTATGAGATTTTCGTAGCGAAAAAAAAAATAAATATTTTCAATAGAACCAACCGATTTTCAAAGTGGATATAATTGCATCGTAATTATATTTACCTTGATAGATTTGCTTCAATTTATGGTTATTTAATTATAATATTTACATTATAAAATATTTGATGATGGGAATGCGGTTAAGAGCATTAAATATTCATATACCTACCTAAAGGCTTTAGATATACCAAATTAATTGGTTAAAATCAGATTTAGAATCAAAAAGTTGAAAGTGTATCGAAATACCTTTCGTTTAACTCGATACTTGGAAATTTCGTCATGTCTTTAATTTTATTGATTTTTTTTAAGGGTAGAATAACTTTACCTGAACAATAAAGGGATGTGTATTGCGATCCCAGATCAAATTAAATTATAAATCAAACAAACAATTGGGATAGCTTCAATGTGTGAAGAGTTATAATTTGAGTTTGAGGAGGGAACAACCATTCGGTTGGTAATTTATTTTTAATTTGTTTGCTATTTCTTGCTGGGCACTTATCATTTATTTTATATACAATCCAGGAAGAGTTAAATTTATTCTTCTTTTATATAATGAAAACAGGTTATGTTGCGATATGTGCATCATGATTCATGATATGAAAACTCGTATGGATGAAGGGAATAATAGATATTTCAGGAAGAGTTCGTAAAAAAAAAATTATTTTGAGCTTGTAATCAAAGTGACGTTACGATCAAAAAGGAAACGAAAAAATTATTTCAAGTGACTTGCACACTTAAATTTTTCTACTCTTTTGTGCCCATTTTAAGTAGGATGGGTTAGTTTGAAAACCATTTAAAATGTATGAAGGAGCACTGTCGTTCGTGTATATAAGAGCCTCAGCACCTCACTTCCAACTTTGTGGAATCAATACGGTCTAGAGAGCCAGACGCGGATACAGGGAGAGGGCAATGGGTGCAATTGCCCCCACTCCTGAGCAGGAACGATACATTTATTAAAATGTCATTAAAAATGCTTTTTCGTTCTACGTTTATAAAATTTTTTCTTGGCAGTGAAAAGAAGACTATACGTTTTTATTTTCCTGATTTTTCATTTCACGCAATAATTTAAAGATATTAAAACCAACGATTTATCTCGCCTCTTTTTATAATTCATTTTTATTTTTCAATTTTCTTAAAACTATCTTAAAGCTAGACAAAAATTCATAAAAACTAGCCTACTTATCAATATTTTAAAACTAACTTACTGGCCCCAGTCGGGCGCTCTAAGTTAAACTATAATAACTTAATGCTAATGCCTTTCGGCCTAAGAACTATCTTAATACTAAATCCCGGTCGGTTTTTTTTTTTACCGAGAAGAACTTACAAAAAAACTCGGTATCTTTGTCTTTATTTTTTTGGTTTTATATAAAACTTACAAACTACATAAAACTAAATTAAAGCTAATTAAAACTAATTTAAACTAATTAAAACTACTTAAAGCTACCTAAAACTATTTACAACTAATTATAAACTAGTTACAACCTACTTATAAGCTACTTACAGACTACTTACAAACTAGAACAGCCACAGCAAGCATTTTCCGGTTTTACATTTTTTTTGTATTTTTGTTGATTTTATAATTTTTTTTTTTTTTTTTTTTTTTTTTTTTTTTTTTTTTTTTTTTTTTTTTTTTGGTGCCACCCTGACTGTCCCTACTTAAAACTAACTACCTAAACCTATGTAAGTCGGCCATACATAAGAAAATAGCAAGGTCAACTATTAAATGTCTGAAGGAACTTCATCTTCGTTTTTCAACCACCAGAACTGGTTCTCCTGCCTTACCCTATCTCTTCGGTCCCGTTCGGACACAGTCCTACTGAACCGAAGGTGCTCAGCTCCGTCTTGTGCGAGGACGTCTCGACTGTACAGGAGCCGCCGATCTACAGTTCTACGGCTGACGTGGTAGATTAGCGGAACCGCCGCTCTATCCTGGATCAGCCCTCGGCTGTCTAGGTGGAGGAATGCATCGGGCGGAATAAATCCGCTTAGACGCACACTCTCGTAGTATTCGTATTTAGGGTAATAAGCCCCGAAAATTAAGCTGTTAGACGAGGACATCGCTCTTGCAATGTGACCTCGAATAAGCTTCAGCAAGAAATTATCTATCCTGTTTATGTTGGCCCCGTTGTATAGAGCCAGGTTGGAATAGTAGTGTTTGTACTCCGACTCTGGTGTTCTGTGCAATCCAAGACAGCGTCGAAGACACTGCCTCTCAAACACCCGAATCTTTTCCATTTGAGATGGGGCAACGTTGAACCAAACCGGACATCCATAGGCAATCATCAGCCGGATAAGGGCCATGTAGCAAATCACCTTCACCCTGCTGTCAAGCCGGCTGCTCTAAAACAACCGTTTCGTCAGGGCAAAAGCTCCCCTAGCCCTGGTCAGAGCAGCATTTATATGTCTGTCGAAATACAAGTACTGATCCATCCAGATGCCAAGGTACTTAACTACACTTTTACTCGCCAGTGGATGTCCATTTGGCCCTACGATCACCAGCTTGCGCCAGTTATTTCTCGTATCCCTTGTGGCTCTAAGCAACGGAATCCTAAACAAGATAGTTTCTGATTTCTGAAAGTTGATTTTCAACTTCCAGTCATCGCAATATTGCTGAATCTTCTCGAAGTCACGCTGCAAAAGAATCCTGATGACCTCGACTTTTGGAGCTGTTCTGTACGCAATTAGATCGTCGGCATACGCAATTGCCTGAGTTAGACTACTTATCAGATCGCTGGTGTAAATGCTGAATAGAATCGGCGAATTGACCGCTCCCTGCTGAAGACCATTTTTAATATTAAAGGTTGTGGCAGAAGTTACATTGCCACTTTTGACAACAAACTTTCTACCATTGAGCATATCATAAAGCATATATAACAGTGGCTTACTAATGCCAAGTCTGGTCAGCTTTAGATAAAGACCCTCTAACCATACGGTGTCGAAGGCCTTCTCCAAATCAACCAGACAGGCACCCGTACACTGCTTCTTAGATTTGTTCCATTGGACATCATGTCCCGCCTTAAAACCGACCTGATTGTCCGGTATGATATTATAGTCCTCTGCCCACTTAGACAGAGCTCTATTGATAACTTTTTCGAATACCTTGCTGATACTCGGAAGAAGACTTATCGACCGGAGATTCGCCGGATTGGAGTTGTCCTTTCCCTTTTTCGGGAGAGGATGCACCACAGCTGTCTTCCATCACACTGTATAATATGCATTATTCAGAGCGTTGTTAAACAGAGTGGTATAAATGTCTACTGCTTCTTGAGGTAAATGTCGAAGTACAACGTTGGATATGCCATCGACTCCTGCTGACTTCTTCTTCTTTAATGAATCGAAGATGAGCTGGAGGTCCACCTTCGTAATTAACAGGGAACTGGGCCCATTTCGCTCGGCGATTATGGCGTTTGCCAAATGATCTTCATTGAACCCGGTGAAACCAAGGTTCTCTGATCGCCATTGCGTGATGTCATTCCGAAGGTAGAAGTGATGGAGCAAGGCTCTGTTTTCCAGGTCATGATTGGGGCGAATGCACGCATTCACCTTATACACTTGCTGGAAAGCAGCCCCCACAGCCTCCACTTTCTCCTGCGGATCTTCGACAGTAAAGAGGTCATCGTCCAAGACGGCGTCCTCTGGATTAATTCCTGCTGTCAGAAGTACGTCTCTGTTGTCTGTCGTTCTCTGAAGCTTGAGACACGGAAGATCGTTCTGATCATTCCTTCTAAATATCTTGTTAATTTGCGGAAACATGCTCGGGTCGCTAGAGTTAACGGCCCGAATTTTGTTATCCCAATACAAATTAATTGGCAACCGATAGTTCTCTTTAATTAGTTGGTTGATGTTTTTGATCGACGACTTCAGTGTCCTAATCTCCAGATCGTGAGGGTCAGTAAACCGTCGGTACAAGAGTTTTAGTCTTGTCAGCAGTCCACTTTTTTGTCTGTGTAGTGCGTCAATGGTTGCGTTTCCATACATGTCTGTTGCGTCCCGTTGTTTGTATTTCGGTATTGTTCTGTTCATTGTTCGTTTGATTGTCTCGTCCATTTGTTCTAAGTATTGGTCTATTTCGTTATTTGTCAAATTCCTGTCATTTGGTGGGGATATGTTATTCGAACTGATTTCGCTAGATAAGGCGTTGGTAAAGCGTGGCCAGCGCACCTTACTGTAATTGTAAGTATGCACAGGTACATACTCATCCAACTCCACGAGCTCGTTCGGAAGCTGTATTACGGCGGCGAGTCCGCAGTGATCACTGTCGTACTCGATCGTTCGTAAACAGTTTCTTGGTCTTTGACCCACAGTGTCAGTAATTGTCAGTCTTGCGTCTAATAGCAATAAATCCAGATAGGCACCGCTTCTTGGAAACGATGGCCGATCCGTAGCCAGCAGGTCGACACCATATTCAGTGTTGTATTGACTCATCCAATTGAAAAGATGGATACCTCTTTGATTTTGAATTTGATTTCCCCAATCTTGGTGTTTGGCATTCAAATCACCGGCCATGAGAAAGTAATTTTCTTCCAAGCTCAAGTGTAGACATTCGAAAAGTTTTTCAAGCTCTGTTGTAAAATCAGTTGGCTGAGGTGATGCCGGTGCATAAGCCGCGATCACATACATTCGCTTCCCCTGTTGGAGAGGAATGTATACGATGCACGCCTCTAACAGCCGAAATCTGCGCAGATCACCATTATATATAACTTTATGATTAATGCCTTTTCGTATGAAGATTGCGACACCCCCCCCTTGAGTGGAGTTGGGTCGATCTCTTCTAACGATATTGTAATTTATCTCGCCTCTCCCAGATGTGAAGTGGAGAAAAATTCCGATTTGCAAAAATAACCTTCAAATCGAGCGATTGTAAAGCTTATATCGTCGGTTTTATAACGTCCAATCTTCAAATTTAAGATCTTTAATTAAAAGATAAATGTCAGGTTACATTCCTTTGTAATATTTTTTTGAGAATAGCCAAATTATTTCATACTAGAGAGTAGATTGAATCCCACATTGATCTGATTTCACTTTTCAAAATGCAAATGTGAATTAAAAATGATACAGTTTCTAAAAACAGTGCTCCATAATGCCCCAACCCTTCTCTACAAATAGTTTTATAGTTAAATACAGGGTGGCGCACCAATTGTGCTACAATAAGAAATTCAAATAACTTTTTTTTTAATCGATGTATTTCATTTTTTTTTTTTTTTATTGGTTAGAAAATTAAATTTTATTTTAAATAGTAAGTTGTTTTTAAAGATTATAGACCGCAAATGACCTCCACGCTCTCCCACGCATATGCAGCACCTGATCAAAAAATTATTCATTGCGGCCTGAAAAGTTGAAGTTGGGATCGCCTCAATTATTGTCGTTATGGACTGCTTTAATTCATTTAAATTCCTGGGCTTCGTTTTATACACCTCTTGCTTGACATAACCCCATAAAAAGAAGTCTGGTGCGGTCAGGTCAGGTGACCTTGGGGGCCAGCGAAGAGTGGAGTTCCTAGAAATTAATTTGTTTGCGAATTTTTTGTTTAGCTCCGCCATAACTGGTCTGGCTATATGTGCAGTTGCTCCATCTTGCTGAAACCAAACGCTGTTGAATGGTATACGTCTTCGGCGCAGTTCTGGATACAAAAACTCCTTCAACATCTTTAAATAACGGTCCCCATTGACAGTAACGGTTACACCGTTTTCTTCAAAGAAGTACGGCCCGACAATACACCTTGATGAAACTGCGCACCACACAGTGACTCGTTCTGGGTGCAGTTCCGTCTCATGGAGCATTTCTGGATTAGACTCATTCCATATACGGCAATTTTGCTTGTTTACATTGCCGTTAAGATCAAAATGGGCCTCATCAGACATGAACAAACAATTGTACAATGTGTTGTCTTCTTCGGCCATTGATATAATTTTTTTGGCAAAATTCCAGGCGAACAGGCAAATCCTGAGGGTTTAACTTGCTAGTAATTTGGACTTTGTACGGAAACAAGTTTAAATCGTCATGAAGTATCCGTTGTAATGACCGTCTACTAACTCCAATTTGCCCCGATAAGTTTCGGGTCGAAACGCTCGGATTGGCCTGTATTGCAGATGCTACTGCTGCGATTGTATCCTGAACCCGAACATTAGCATCTCGATGGTACGGCCTTCGTGCGATGCTTTCAGATTCGGCAAACATGTTTACAAACCTCATAATGGTCCATCTACTCGGGGGATTACCGCCAAACTCCCGCCTAAATTCCCTTTGGACGGAAATGACGGACTGCAAAGCATGGTACCGTTGCACTATCCAAATTCTTTTCTCCGTATTCCAAGAATTCATTTTTATAAATCTAAATAGTAACCTACAAAATAAAAAAAAAAATAAGCCGATTACTCACACTGAAAAAAAGTTATTACGTTTTATTTTTGTAGCACGATTCGTGCGCCACCCTGTATTTCGAGTGCGGTTCAGTATGCAACTATGTTGCACATCGTTTTTAGCCATAACATACGTTTCTGATGGTATAATACAGTTGATCTTCAAAATAGTGAAGTAATTAAAACCAGGCCTGTTCAGTCTTCATTCTTTCGAGATTGTTCACTTTTTCAAGCGGAAGTTTTTAAAAGCGTTCTTAAGGTGAATTTGATCCAAAATGGAAATTTTGTTCGATGTGAATGGTTTTTATATTTATATTTATATTTATATTCCCAGTGTTTTCAAGTAATGTTAAATGGTTGCGAGTTATTTTTATAAAAAATCCAATTTTATAGAAAATTTCTTGTGTTTACTATTGTTTAATGTCACCTAAAAACAAAAATGTTTTTTTCCGAGGTACTGCCTCTTGCGAGGGACTAACAAATCCTCAAAGAGTATAACTTGTCATGAATAAGTGCTTCTCACCTAGCTTGGACTCGGAAAAAAATTGTAGGTCCCCTCCATTCCTGGCAACAACACGCACACATGAATGGTTGAGAGTTGTTAGTCACTAGGCCCTGATTCTCCATGAGCTGTTGCGCCAATAAATTTATTTTTATTTAATTTCACTATTGTGGATAGTTAGCTTTTTTGTGATTCACTAAATCGAGCGTCATTCGTGAAGATTTTTTTCAATTTTACAGATGAGTTTTAGGAACTTCCGTACTTATCCACAAATCAAACAAAAATTATTTCATCGAATATTTTAAAAACTACAGGTTTTCGCCCATTTACTTGGTTTAATGTTCCTTCTTTGTTGCCTCTGTTTGATTGTTAACGACACGGTCAGGCCAGTCAATTTTGCTTGCAAGCACAATTGACTTTGACACACACATTCTCTGGCTTTTGAATACTTATTGGTTCCGTCAACTCGATTTTCTTACGGTGCGGTGAAATTGCACTGTAGATGATATTTTCAAACATGCGACTTTAGCAAACTGCACTGTCGAACACAGAGCTATTGCAGTAAAACTTTTATTTGCTTTTTTGAATAGAAGAAGAAGAGGAAGGGAATATTCTGCGAATGCATTTCTGACTCAGGTAATGGCCTTTAACTTGTCTTTGGCTACAGAACCTTATCCCAGCAATGGCTGAAACTTTTGCTCGAACTCGAACGTTATGCGTGGGAATAGGAACATACCGGTGAGCTGTTATTCTTTCCAAAAATTCTATGTGGTGCTTCGAGGATCTAAAAGGAATTCAAAAACGCTGTTAAAACACCTTGTTGCTGCCACAAACTTCATAACAAGTGGTTGAGCCCACTGTAAATTGTTCTGAACAAGGATCTGCAAACTTCAACTACATATTATTCAGCTCTGCCTTTCTAGGTTTAAATTAAAACTTAAATTGCATTCTTCTGCAAGGCTTAACCACTCTCTGTACCAGCTATTTTGGTTTTGTATAGCTTTAAGAACTATTTTTCTCACAAGCCGTGATTCGGGAATTTTGAACACGTTCAGAAGATAGTCCGCTTGCAGCTTTAAGGTTTTGATGTATAAAGGGGAAAGTCCGGTTTCTAACATGATAACATAGTTGGGCATGTTCAAGAACACGTCCGAATTTCAGCGACAACCCCAGACCATACAGTTTGTATACTAAAGCACCTCAATCGATTGTGTCAAAGGCCGCTTTAAAATCAATGAAGAACACATACAATTTTCTACCCTGGTTAAGAAAGATATAAATGCGGTCTGTAGATCTTATCAACATTATGGAAACTCTGGAAACAATTTCGCATTGGTGTGACCAAATATACACTAAAAAAAGTGCAAAAGTGCCCTCGTGAAAATGAGGTTGGCTTTATAGCACTTTCGGTGGTTTCCAGTGGTTTTCCAGTGACCGCTGTCATTTCGCTGGAACTTTTCATTGACAATTTATTATTTTCGAGAATCAGAGGTAAGTTCGTCACAATATAATCAGACAATAGAATGAGAACAAACAAATCATTTAAAAAAAAAAAACAATTTGCACAGATTTGTTTTTCTGATGAATCGGTATTCCAAGTATTGACAAAATTTGTCCATAGAAGACCAGGCGAGCAGAACAAATCAGAGTAGGTACATTTTTCTAAAGAAACAAGATTCGCCATCAATAATGGTTCAGTCTATTGTAATGGGGAAAAGATTAGGTCCCCTTAATTATTGATTGAAAATCAATAAATAAATAAATAAAGACATGGAAATTATGAAAGAAAAATGTTTAAAAAGCATGAAATACGATATTTAAATTAGCTCAAAACAACTTCTTTGTCAGTTTGAGATGAAAAGAAAGAATTCCATCGATAGAATATGATTGCATGGAAACACAAAATTGTAAATCGTTGGAGCGTGTTTTTTTTTTTTTAATAATTTCTTAAGTATCAAACTTTTAAAACATTTATGCATGAAGGTTTAGATTGCTGTACCGAAAACAAATAATATTTTTTAGAAGAGGATCTGGACGTACTGTGAAATGATTTTTACAAAACTTTATAAAAGATTGTGTTGGGCATGAATTTTTCTAGACGTAATGTCTTTTATTTTTTGTTTATTGTTGTGCTTAATATGTTTTTTAAATCAAAAATCGTTATGTGATGTATTTTTTTTTAGAGAGAGGGTCCCCGCCACAACAAGTGTCTGTTTTTAGTTTGATTTCGTCAATGTTTACAACAAAACTTTATACCTTGTAACGAAATGTTCCACGTTACATTTTTTTCTTCTACAAATCCTTCATCGCTTTTAAGTATTCAGCGCCAGATTATGTTCAGCACCAGTTAGTATTCAGCGAGAATTGTATTTCATCAAAATACAATTCACCACAAGCATGTGACGTCATAGGAAAATAAACGAGATAATTATTTTTTATTCATCATCGGTACAGTTCCCACCCAGTCATTACCAGAAATATGACAAGTAGACCTGCTCGGATAAGTAAAACACACCCTTTCGACCATACTGAACGTCAGACGACATTTAAGTTAACCTGATCAGTTAGGCGCAGACGAGTCCAGTCGTTTCGGTCAGTAAAATTTTTGGTTTTCACGGAACTTCCCCCCACTAGTGGTGAAAGGTTTCGTTTGCCAGCAGGGGCTTAGTACCTGCTGATTAGTGCCACCAAGGGCGTTGTACTTGCTGACTAGTGCCACCAAGGGCGTTATACTTGCTGACTAGTGTCACCAAGGGCGTTGTGGTTGCTGAATAGTGCCACCAAAGGCGTTATACTTGCTGACTAGTGCCACCAAGGGCGTTGTACTTGCTGAATAAGTGCCACCAGGAGCGTAGTTCCTGCTGATTAGTGTCACCAGGGGCATTATACCTGCTGAATAGCATATATCACCTACAACCATTCCAAATGCTTAATTCCTTAAGTACCAGAAGCCAGTTCTCCCAATACAAGAACACCCCGAACGTCAAAGCAGAACAACCAAAGCGAATGCTCCGCTCACAATCAGCGGTAACCAGAATACCAGTATATGAAACAGCCGTCAACCGATAATGTTAAGCTTAATTCAATTTGTTATTTATATAAATAATTGTTTCAGTAAAAAGTTTGTGATAAGGTTCTAAGACCTATTCCTCTGAAGTTTCGTGTTTTCTTCAGGATGACCCTGGCAAGACCGGCGAGATAAATAAACAGAAGGAAACATCAACTTATTGCATGGACACAAATTAAGCACATTTATCGGTTTTGAACTCATGTCAGTCCTCGAAACTCGAGAGCTAATAATATTATTTGTCGATAAAAGCTGTTTTTAGCGTAGTGAGAAACTGATACCTTGTTTACATAGAGAACTGAATCCGAATTAAATCAAAATTTAGGTCATGTAGATCCAATCCATGGACTCAATCCAATCCAGCTCGTTGTCATAAATCTGGGTCGAAATTTCGATCCGGATTGAATCTGGCGCTTTGATCCGCTCATGTAAACGTGGTATGACCTACTTATTATTTTCTGCAGCACTGAACGCAGCCATCAGACTTCCACTTAGTACTGGAAAATTGGTTGGTTGGTGGGTGGAAAAAAGCGAAACGTCATATTCAGGTTACGACAAATAAAAACAAATAATTGTTTGGTCTCGCTCTTGCTCGCTTCATTACGCAATTTTATTTTATTGTTTTTTTAGTTTTTGTGGTGTAGTTATTAAATAAATGTTTGCATTCTGCACTTCTGTGCAAAAAAACGTTCCAACGATACATAATTTATATGCCTTCGGCTTTTGAACACCGCGTAAATTGAACCACAAAATTCGTGTTTGCCATTTTATTAAATGATTATCCTTCTAAACATAACAAATATTTAAATATTATTCGTAGTTAACCGGTTAATTTTTGGAGAGAATTGATACCTTTGTGATAAACTGTCTACCAATGCTGTATCTACTTTTATAATGCACACACTAGCAGTATCCATTTACTACCATAATTCACATACATTTTTGACTTTTTTATTTACAATTTTGGTTTTTAACATCCTAAAATATATTTTCGATCGGGAGCGGGTCAGAATTCTGGTTTTTAAAATTCTGTTGGTCAAAATTGTGCTTTTTTTAAATTCTGTCTGGTCAAAATTCTGTTTGGCCTGAAAAACAGGATACTTTTACTTTTCAGTATTCACTTTAATAAATAAGTTAAAGTGAAATGTGAATACGATAAAACCTACAAAAACTCCAGTCTTTCAGTTTAGTGTGAATACGATGATTTTAGGACAAATGGGTATCATTTGGAATTTCGTTAACGTCAAAATATAGCCTATTGTCTATCTGTAATGCCATAAAGTGTCAAACTTCATTGGTGAATAGCAACGGTGTAGATGAATTAAAAGGCCACTGAAAATAAAAAAAATCTTCTGAAAGTTCAAAATTTTACAATTTGTTTTTCTTCTAAAAAGGGGCAACCTTGGGTCGACATTTGAGACTTCATAGAAAATTTTTACTCTGTCCCTGATCTGACAAGTCATATGAATTGTCAAATTCCATTAGGGGATGGCTACCGCAACGATAGATGAAAGATCCCTTAGAAAAACACGAATTTTGCCTCTTTTGTTGATGGTTGATTTTAGGGTCTTTGGATGGCATCTGGAACGAAATATTGTATTTGCGTCAAAATATAGTGTGTTGTCTATCCATTAAGCTATTAACTGTCAAATTTTATTGGAGGATGGCTATGATGTTGGTGGATTAAAAAGCTTATGGAAATAAAAAAAAAAAAAAAAATTCGGAAAATAATTTTTTTTTCTCCTGAAAAGGGGCAACCTTAGGCTAAGTTTGACATTTGAGACCTAATAGAGAATTTTTATTTTTCCCTGATCTGACAAGCCATATGAAACTATCAAATTCGATTAGGGAATGGCTATTGAAAATATTTTTGTTCGTTCATAATTCTGTCTCAGCTACAACTGATGTTAATTTCAATGAAATCGCTCGAAGAACAACAAAATTTCAATATGTTGACATATTTTTTGAACACCCTGTTTTGATTTTTTTTATTCTGTTTTAGCTATCACCTGTGTCAATTTCATCAAAATCGATCAAATAACAACGAAAATTAAATTTTTTTTTTTAGAACACCCCATTGAAAATATTTTTTTCTTCAATTATTTCATTACATACTCGTACATCATCCACACCGAGAACCTCAGCAATTGAACATTGAGAGCACTAAAGAGAGATCATCGCTTTTTTCATTTGCTTCAAGGGTTTTTGTTTGTGCGGCACATCGCTGGCGCTGCGATATTCAAAATCCCTGTTCGATTACTGAGTTGATGATTTGATGAACTGCGCTTTTGAGCTATTGCAGCTACAGAGTTACAAATTGATTTTGATTGACTGATACGCATTGCGCTAATGCAGCGCTGCGTTACTCATGTCTAACCTACCTGCCTCATAATGTTTTTTTTTTTTTATTTTCGGTTTTCTCATCAACGACTCAACTGATTTCAATCAAATTTCGTATGCAATATTTCCTTTTAAATGTCAATAAAGTTGCATACCAACATTAAAAAAAAAAATAAATTCGAATTTTTAAAAATCATTAAAAAATTGTTTTAAAAATTCAATATTTTGAAAACGAGTTGATGAATTTTTTGAAATTAAAATTTAAAATTAATATTTAAAAATACCGCTGCAACGATTTAATTTTTGTTTGCATATGTTCATACATATTTCTGGAAGTAATCAATTGGCATATTTGTTTTTGAGTTTTAAGTGATTTTACTAATTACTTATATAATTTTTTAAAAAAATTTTTTTTTTTATTTCTATTTTTGTTCTGTAATTACTTTCATATTCTAAAAGTTCTTAATTCCAAGCAACTCGAACATTTGTAGAACCGTTTTTGAAAAAAAAAAGATTTTTGTAAAATTGCTGAGAAAATTTGTCAGGTACCGTTATTTTTAATTCTAGAAAAAATAAAAAAACGTGTGGGCAGAATCACCAAAAACCACTATATACAAAGTTTTAAGAAAATCGATCCAGCAGTTCAGGCTGTAGCCAAACAGACATACCGAATTGTGAGACTCACTTTTTTCGTCTTCATATCATCGTAATGAAGAGTCTGATCAAAATTTCGACTTAAATTTTTTTTCGAATGCATAGCCTTCCATATAGAACTTACATACATATATCGGGGTTTTTCAATAAGAGCGTTACAAAAGTTTTTTTTTTTAAATAAAACAAAAACGGATTTGGATATGAATGAAATTCCTTATTCTTGTGAAAGTACGTTCGATGCCATTATGTATGGAACTTAATTTCTTTTGCATGGCCACCACGGGCACGACCGAGACGGCCAAGCGACTGGACCATTTCGTGAGATAACACGTTCACCAAACTTGGTTACCAATAAATTGATTGTGACATTCGCTGTGTGGCTTGTGGTGCTGTCCTGTTGGAATCACATGTCCTCCAAGTCCATATCATCCAATTGGGGCCAAAAATATTCGGTTATCATTGAACGGTAGCGATCCCCATTCACAGTAACGTGCCGGTCTTGATCATCACGGACGAAGTACGGCCCAATGACGCCACCGGCCCATAAACCACACCGAACCGTAATTTTTTCGGGATGCAATGATGACTCATGGAGTAAGTGTGGATTGCTTCTTGACCAATACCGCATATCTTGTTTATTGACGAAGCCATTCAGCCAGAAATGAGCCTCATCGCTGAAGATGATTTTTCGATGAAAATCCGAATCATTTTCAAGTTGTTGCTCAGCCCAATTCACGAACATACGACGCTTCTGGTGGTCAAGCGGCTTTAGTTCTTGCGCGTCAATTTAATCTTGTAAAGATGTAGGCCAAAATCTTTTCACAAAATTCGTCACAACGACGTCATAGAGATGCCCAACGCTTGAGAACGACGTGTGAGACACATTTGCGCTTTCTGCAACTGAAGCCTCAGCGGCAGCAAATTTCTCGACACTACGGGCACTTCTTTGTCTCACTGGCACGGGAACATTTTATACTGTGCCTGTGGATTCAAATTTTTCCCCTAGAAGCTCAATTGTTGATCTGCTAGGACGACTATGACGACCATAAATTGGACGTAGCGTTCTTAACGTTGAGGCCACTGACTCCGAATTTCTGTAGTAAATTTTAATAATTTCGACTCGTTGTTGTCTCGTATATCTTTCCATCATGAAATGGCAAACCTTACTGAAGAGAAATGTCAAAATAGCGGCAAGAAATATGGCGTCATTTGCTGTCCCTGTCGCTCTACTTTTGTAGCGTCGCATTTGAAAAACCCTTTGTATCTCAAATCTAACCTCTAAACGGTTTTAAATGAACCTGCACCTTTAAAATGCATTTTTCTCAAGTAGAAAAGCCAACCAACAAACTTTTACACTCTTATGAAAAAAATTAAGAAGGTAACAAATGAAGCATTAAAACCTTCAAAACGGGTTACTTTTTACTGGCTTATTAGACACTAGAAGAATACTGAAAGCCATTGACGATTATAGAAGACTGAAACGCCAATTTAAATGTTTGGTTAATGCTCTGAAATATTAATTTAATACTATTTTATTAGCGATGTTCAAAGGTGGCCTCTTCTTTCCTACGACCGAGTCGTGTACTTAATTTGTAAAGAATTTCTTAAGTTTTTTCTTGGTCATAATAATTTTACTGTAATCATTGAAAAACTTAAGTTTTTTTTAGAAAATCATGAAAAAACTGGTTTACCAATAACTGAAACCCGTGGAATTTTTATGAACATTTAGTGACCTTTTAAATGAAATACTTGCTTTGTTTTTATCTACCCTAACTAATAAGGTATCATAATTTCGGTTTTCTGTGATCTTGATCACAAAACTTTAAAAAATTCATAAACAAATTTCTATCACTGACCAAAAAAAAAAATTTGAAATACGAAATACCTTATGATTCAATTTGTAAGCACATCATTTTTTAATTGAAAAACTTTTAGAACTCTCCTCCATTATCAAGGCTCTATATCTGCTAGCATTTATGGTGTTATCATAGAAAAGGTGTCCCAGAAGATCCTCCAGAATTTTTGGTTTGCGGCAATACCAGACTTGGAATCCCATCTTCACCCATCGCCATCGCCAAAACTCTTTATTTGTATTCAAAATGTATTTAAAAAGTTTCCAAAAACAAAGGAGTTTTACCTGTTTTAACATATAACATGTAGTTTGGAAAACTGTCTCGACTCTCGAGTACACCAAACTCATGATTTCAACATCAAAGCACTTCTGCATCTCCGTAGAAAGTATTCAGTGATCTTGCTTGTTAATGCCCCGTTTTTCTCTTTTTCTAAATGGAAGACATTCCTGCCAGCTGGAGTTTTTTTTTGTCAGAATCAGAACCAGTTTAGCTCCTGACGGTGGTATCCTGTTGAGTCTAGAGACTCTCTGGAATGAATTGCTTCTGGGTGCACTTGTAGCATTTCGTTCGCTGTGCCTCCGGAACCAAATATTCCATATGTCATTCCAGGGGGTTTTGAATTCAACAAGGTTTTTAATGCTGTCGTTGGATGATGACGCACGTCCCACGGCCCGAGTGCTCGGTACAGGGGATCCGACCACTTGCACCGTAAAATAACTCCTTTTCTCTGTGTTGTTTGTGTTCCACAAAGCTATTTTTATTCGTTCTATAGGTGGTATTTTATTTTCCACCTTCCCAGCATTTATAAAATAAAAAAAAATAAATTTAGTGGCGCAACAGCTCATGGAGAACACATTCCTGTGTGCGTGTTGTTCGCAGGAATGGAGGGGACCTACAGTTTTTTCCCGAGTCCGAACGGCTATATGAGAACCACTTATTCATGACAAGTATACTCTTGGAGGATTTGTCAGTTCCGAGCAAGAGGCAGTACCTCAGAAAAAAAAAACATATCTGTTTTAAGGTGGCAGTGGCCGGGAATCGAACCCAGACCTTTGGCACGACAGCCCTACGCACTAACCATTATGCCACGAGGTACAACAGCTTTTATAGCAAGTATTTATACCGAGTGTTCCTTTATTCACCACAATTATTAACCTAAAGCCCGCTTAGACCCCCCCCCCCCCCTTAAATTATTAGTGGCGCTCATATCGATGAGGTACCTAGTTTCCTGTTTTCCTGTGTACCAAACAAATCCAGCTTTCCGCCATTTTTCCGTGATTTTTAGGCTTATATGACAGGGCTATAAGGAGATATATTATTTTTAGGGGTAAGAAATTTTGTACAAGTTTTTTTTTTTTTTTGAGTATTGGTTTGACTTCTGCTCTCATAACCATCAGTGAAAGTTCTTCATTAATCAAAAAAAAAACTTTGTATACAATTCAACGTTACCTGCCTGCCTATGGAGTACCCCAGAAATAAGCAGAACTGAAACTAAAGACAATAGTTCAATTTGTGTGGGACGCCCCTTAACGATTTAGTAAAATTTATGCGATATCCCACAAAAAATCACTATGATTGCAATGTAGTTTCCCACTAAAATTATTAGCTCCCAGTCCAACAATTTAGCCCCTTCAAACTCAAATGTTTTGTATTTTTAAATTTTTTTTAACATAAATACTTTTCAACTAAAATTTAGGTACACTTTTCAAACAAATTAAACAATTTGAAGTTTGTAAAGCCACCCGAAAACTAGAGTACTCTCCAGAGAGGTAAAACATTTCAACTTGTTTAGTGTTTTTTTTTTTTTTTAGTTTTCTAGTTGTACAATTATTTTTCTTTCACTTTGTAAGCACTTGACACGCATCGGAGAGCCTCTTAATTCATAAAAAAAAGAAATACAAGAAACTTGATTTATGAGTTTATAAAATCAGGAATTAATATACATAATTTAAAAAAGGTTATTGATTCGAAAAGGGGATTTTTCTTTTTGGAGTAGTTGATGTGATGTGGACGGTGGACCTCAATGACCGGTTTGTTTAAATCACAAAAATAAATATTTATTAATAGGTTATTGGTGTTATTTTAATAAAGTAGGTAGTTAATGTCTGCTTTTGCGTGAAGTGTTAACTACATTAAAACTTGTTTTAATATACTTTTAATTCGACATATTAGAAAAATTTGTTTAGTTTGGATTAATCCATCTGAATAGATTGTTAATAATGAAAGAGTTTAAGTTTTGTTTCCACATAAGCTTCCTTCCTGTTTGGAAGAAACCTGATAAATCCATTTAATAATGTGCATTTTTACGTCTAATTTACACCAAGCTACGAGAGTCTAAATGGGTTGACCGAGTTACTGCAAATTTAGACTCTATTTCAAAATCAAGTTTTTGATTTTTAGTTAAGAGCCAGTTCCCCCCTATGCCAGGGGCGGATGCATGAAAAATTTTTAGAAAGGTGGTTTGACAAAAAATTGTTCATAATTATCTTATTGCGTATTACTACCAAATTCATAAATTTCCTACAAATGAGGTGCCAAAAATAGGTCGCGACCTTGCGTGACCTTGAGAAACTCTATGTCATGATTTTGTTACCTACGGGTGACCAATTTCTAGAACTGGTTTACCTCTTCTGATCACTTAATGACCAATTAAATGGCATTTTATTGTTTCAAATTTTCCCTAAGTATACCTATGAGGTGCCAAAGGTCCCCTTCACATACGCAAATATTATAATCTCGTTTAATCTAGACTAGAAATTTGCGATTTTTTCATTAGTTGGTTTTTCAAATCGAGTTGTGTGGCACGGTTTATTTCTTTATTTATTTCAAAATCATCTCGATGATTTTTTTTTTTGAAAGTTTAATTTGTATCTGCAAATTGATAAAAAATTTAAATTTTCATACCAAAAAAACTTTATATTTGCAAAATTGATTGAAAAATTACATAATGGGGGCTATCGCATTTTTACACGAAAATCCCGATTCAGTTTGCATCGATGGTAGAACTAAAACCAACGTCACAGTTTCTATTCTAAAAGAAGGCCTCCCAACAGATCCCTCTACTCTCTATAAAATTTTTACCCGCTTTCATGAAAGCTTCAACATATCTCCATCTACAGTCTCGAAGGACCTTGCTACATACGCTTCACAGGTTAGCTCAAAACGTTTTTCATCGTCAAAACGTTCTGAAAAACCTCCTTTTTAACATTAGTCCTGTTTTACAGCCTGCGACTATTGACTTAGCAAGAACAACCTTGCCCCTTTACTATCAGAACGTTAGAGGTTTGCGTACCAAAACTTCTGCTGTGTTTCTTAACTCTCAAAAATTACCTTTTGATATTTTTGCCTCAACTGAAACAAACTTGTGTCCCAATATTCTAGACTGTGAGTTATTTTCTTCCGATTATGTATTTCGTGCAGATGGTCAAAGCTATGACAATGCTCCTTCCGGGCGCGGTGTTCTTTTGGCTGCACACAATCGTCTAAATGCTTCTTTAGTTGGAACCTCCAATTCACCGCTCTATGAATACATATGCATAAAGGTGCCCATATCCAACAGATGTTTCTACATTCTCTGTTGTTATATTCGTCCCTCACAACCCATTCTGGCATATCAATTAATAATTGATTCTTTTGATATCCTGATTGAGGCTGTGGCTTCAAGCGATGATTTTATCATCGTCGGTGATTTTAATTTACCTGATATACTTTGGATTCCATCAGAGAACGAATCATTCTTTGTTCCCGGCAATCCCACTTCTGAAAAAGAATTTTTTTGTCGATCGTCTCTTTGAATCTGGCCTATTTCAAATAAGTGGAATCTCTAACTTGGACGGTGGCTTGACCTTATCTTTTCATCAGATCCTTGTAATTCAGTCGTCGCCGAAAGCTCCCATCTTCGTTCGAACCTTGACCTCTACCACCCTCCTCTTTCTCTTCTTTTCACATATGATCAAGGAGTTCCTACTGTTGATTCGGATTTTATCTTACTATTTTAACTTTCGTAAAGTTGACTACAATCAACTTAATATACTTTTAAACAATATTGATTACAACCTTTTTTATAAATCCTTATACCCCCATTGACATTGTTCTTACTTTTTTCTTTACTGCTGTCTTCGATTGCCTTATTCAATGTGTCCTTTACTCGCCCCAAAAAAATTGTTTATCATCTCCTCCCTGATACACGAAAGAGTTGCGAACTCTTCGCAATCTTAGAAATAAACTGTGGAATAATTACTTGAAATCTCGGACTCCCTTTGATTTTTCACTCTACCAACATGCTTCCGTCGATTTTTCTTGCCTTTGCGAATCCCTATACCATGAATATCTTGCCAAAATGCAGACAAGCCTCATTTCTGAATCTCAGCGGTTCTAAAAATTTAAAAATATCAAGAGAAAATCGGATGGCTTACCATCCTCTTTTAATTTTCGTGACTCATCATCTGCTGATCCCCAAGTAATAGTTAACCTCTTTGCCAATTTTTTCGGACAGTCTTACAGTGATGATACAAATGAGCCTGACCTTGAATATTTTAGTTTCCTATCGAACAATCCTCATACGTCACTTGTTTCTGTCGATATAAGTTTTCGTTCGGTCTGCGAAAAGATCAATTTATTGAAAGACAATTTTTTTCCTGGTCCTGACGGTATCCCTGCCATTTTTCTCAACAAATGTGTCATTGTACTTTCTGAACCCCTTTCATTTCTTTTCCGCCTCTCGCTTTCGCAAGCAGTGTTTCCTACTTTATGGAAAAACTCGTTCATATTCCCAATTCATAAAAAAGTTAGTAGAAACGACATCTCAAACTATCGCCCGATAGCTAAACTCTCATCTGTTTGAAAGCATTGTTTACGACTCTCTTTACTTTCATTGTAAATCAATAGTTTCTCCCCTTCAGCATGGTTTTTTAAAGGGTAGGTCCACGACTAGTAATCTGGCTCAATTTGTTTCCATGACCCTTTGTGCTTTGGAAAAAGTCTTTGATGTTGATATTGTCACCACTGACTTCAGTAAGGCATTCGATAAAATATCTCACCAAATTATCTACATTAAGTTGAAAGCCTTTGGTTTTCCTTCATATTTTATTTGATGGGTTAAATCTTACTTAGAGAACCGGCTTTATAGGGTTATTTTCAGATGCTCCGAGTTTGAACCTATCTATGTCACCTCAGGCGTTCCTCAGGGAAGCTATCTTGGGCCACTATTTTTTGTCCTTGCTATTAATGATGTTGAAAGCATAACTTCTTACTCTGACCTTTCTATTTATGCCGACGATATAAAAATTATAAAAGTGATTTATAACTCAAACGATTCTTCCTTGCTTCAAAAAGACTTAAATTCCTTTCTTACTTGGTGTGAAAAAAATTTATTTGAACTCAATGTTAGTAAATGTTAATCCATGAACTTTTCTAGAAAACGCCTCCTCTTACCCGCCCGAGCTTATTACTTTCGCAGTGAACCTGTTCCCGTAGTTTCTTCTATCTGAGATCTTGGCATAATTTGTGATAAAGAACTCAATTTCCGTTTGCACATTGACCACATAATTGCAAAAGCGAATTCTAGCTTCGGTTTTATAAAGCGTTGGTCGAAAGAATTCTCGAACCCTTACGTCACCAAGTCACTCTTCACCACGTATGTAAGACCCATTCTTGAATACGCCAGCCAGGTTTGGTCACCTTACCAATCTACATACTCACATAGAATAGAATGTGTACAGCGAAGGTTCCTCCGTTTCGCTTTACGTAATCTCCCCTAGTCTGATCCCCATATCTTACTACCCTATGAAGATCGATTGCAATTAATTGACCCACACACTCTTGCCAAACGCCGTGCTGTTGCCGACATTCTATTTGTCCACCAACTAATTACTTATGCCATCGATTCTCCGGCACTTCTTCAACTCATCCTGATTAATACCAACCCACGTAACTTTCGATCCATCCCATTCTTCCGCCTGCCTACCCACCGCACAAATTATGGCCATAACAACCCGGTCATCAGAATGCTACGCCTAGCCAACAGTGAACAGAATATTTTTGATTTTAACCTTAGTTCATCCTCCCTCCGAAGAATTCCTTGTTCCAATTACCTTATGTGGTCCTTATATTGGGTTTTCTTAAAATTCTGAGATAGATAGGCATCAAATGGCTCCACATAGAATACAAAAATTTTCCTAATTTTGTCCGGTTTTATTTATTTCACCTCCCTGGTCTCTCTATTTTCACTTTAAGGTACTAACTATGGGGTTAGGGTGATTCTATAGATTTGAATAAGACGAGAAAAAAAAATGGTATTGGGAGGGTGGTCTATTTTCCCCGTTTGGGCGGGAGGGGTGATTATTTCCAAGTTTTGCTCAAAACAGAAAAAAAAAACGGAAAAACTTACAATGCCACACCTTAGCTTTTTTTAAAGCGCCACAATTCCATTCTATCGGGTTTTTTAATAAGAGCGCCAAAAAAGTTTTTTTTTTAAATAAGACAAAAACGGTTTTGGATATCAATGAAGTTTTGTATTCCTGTGAAAGTGCGTTCGATGCTATTATGTATGGAACTCGATTTCTTTTGCATGGCCACCACGGGCACGCTTGCAGAAGTCCAGACGCTGAACCCAGTTTTCGACGGTTTTCAAGCATAAATCAGTCGATACTGCTGCAATTTCACGTTCGATATTCGTACGAAGTTCATCAATCGTCGCTGGCTTGTTGGCATAGACCATAGACTTGACGAAGCCCCAACGGGAAATAGTCTAACGGCGCAAATCGCACGACCGAGGCGGCCAAGCGACTGGACCATTTCGTGAGATAACACGTTCTCCAAACTTGGTTTCCAATAAATTGATTGTGACATTCGCTGAGTGGCTTGTAGCGCCGCGCCGTCCTTTTGGAACTACATGTCCTCCAAGTCCATATCATCCAATTGGGGCCAAAAATATTCGGTTATCATTGAACGTTATTGATCCCCACTCACAGTAACGTGCCGGTCTTGATCATCACGGAAGAAGTACGGCCCAATGACGCCGCCGGCCCATAAACCACACCAAACCGTAATTTTTTCGGGATGCGATGATGACTCATAGATTAGGTGTGGATTGCTGCCTGACCAATACCGCATATTTTGTTTATTGACGAAGCCATTCAGCCAGAAATGAGCCTCATCGCCGAAGATGATTTTTCGATGAAAATCCGAATCATTTTCAAGTTGTTGCTCAGCCCAATTCACGAACATACGACGCTTCTGGTGGTCAAGCGGCTTCAGTTCTTGCGTCAATTTAATCTTGTAAGGATGTAGGCCAAGATCTTTTCACAAAATTCGCCACAACGACGACACAGAGATGCCCAACACTTGAGAACGACGTGTGAGAGACACATTTGGGCTTTCTGCAACTGAAGCCTCAGCGGCAGCAATATTCCCGACACTACGGGGACTTCTTTGTCTCACTGGCACGGGAACATTTTGTACTATGCCTGTGGATTCAAATTTTTCCACTAGACGCTCAATTGTTGATCTGCTAGGACGATTATGACGACCATAAATTGGACGTAGCGCTCTTAACGCTGAGGCCACTGACTCCGAATTTCGGTAGTAAATTTTAATAATTTCGACTCGTTGTTGGCTCGTATATCTTTCCATCGTGAAATGGCAAACCTTATTGAAGAGAAATGTCAAAAGAGCGGTAAGAAATATGGCGTCGTTTGCTGTCCCTGTCGCTCTACTTTTTTAGCGTCCCTGTTGAAAAATCCTATACATGTGCCAAATTTTTATAAACATTGGCGATTTGAAGTGTCTTCTTTTTTTTTTTTTAAGTTAGTGTTCGTGGTTGGGGGGTGGAAATTTTGTCATATAATTTATTATAATAGTTTTCATTGTCCCTGAAAATGTTATCGAAATCGGTTATATGGTCACCTTTCCATATAACTGGAACCACTGTGCACTGCTCTCTAAACTCTTCTAAACATAACTTCTTGAGTTTACGATAAAAAAAAATGGAAACTGGAAGCATTTTACAGTTTTTCTAACAGACTTTCCTCAGTTGTTTCTCTTTTTCTGTTATCGTTAGTAAAATGTTCTTTTTTTGGTTCAATTTTTTTTTCAAAAGCTGTCAAAAAAATAATTCACAATAAAACCAGATATGTAAATTTTCTTATATTAAGTTACACCATCCATGATTAAGATACGATTATTGAGTATCAATAAAAAAACGATTAGTTAAGGTAGTAAATAAACAATTGTTAGAGTCAACTTAATTATTTAAGCAAGTTTGACAATAAACAACCCATAAGACCCCTAATTAATACCGCTGTAAATCTGACACCTTAAACAACTTGTTTAATGATAATATTGCCATAAGAGGAATTTTAAACTCTAACCATAGACTTGACAATTTGAATAAATATATCTTGTTACTATTTATAGATAAAAAAAAAATAAAAACTTACCGATAAGAGAGAAGAAGAAAAATGAAACCTCATGCAGCATCTTTATGAACTTGTTTATAGATAAAATATGTGTAGATTATGAGAATAGATAATAAATTAAGTTTATAGTTAATTAATTAATTCATAGGAACTTTGCTTTGAAGGAACTTTGTTTAATGGCAAGATTGTAAATCTCTAGAACTTTTTATCTCTGATTTATAATATAAAATAAATAATTTAACTAAATGTTATAATTATCAATTTAATAGATTCTCATTTTACGGCCTTTGTGTATCAAATCGCCAACATTTCGCTATAGTCAAACATTGATTTAAATCGTTTTACCGCCAATTTCATGTGTGGTATGACAATTAAATCTCTTTATCTATTTATCTCATGCCATTTTAATTAGATATGAAACACAACACTTTCACAGTTAATCACTTCGCACTAAATATTTCACATCTGATTTAAAACTTATTCGTATATAAATCCAAATATATAGAAAATCGTATTTTAAATTTATCACCCGGAGACTTTATGGTTTATGTTGTATTTAAATAAATATTTTTTTTTGTATAAATAAATGCTCTTTTGCGGGCCTTTTTAACAGAATCAAGTTTGTTTTGTGCTTTTAATGATTTGTTTTTAAATGCAAACAAAAATTATTGTGTATCCCAACAACCATCAGGTTTGGATTTCAAGTGGCAAGTATTTGGCAGATACATTAACGTTTATACCAACTTTATAATGATAGATATAAAACATACTGAATATACCTACATAGATGCATGTATATAAGTTTATTTATCTTTCGTGTGGTTTTTTTTTTTTTGTTTAAACTCGCCTCTTTTAGATAATCCGTAATCAATTAACGGTTAAAAAAAAAAAAAATTAAACCCTAAAGGCGCTCAAATTGTAAATTTAATTACTCTTTTGAAACCTTTAATGTGTGTAGAATGTGGCGGTATAGTATTTCTCATTGACATTATTTTTTTTTGCATAATTTTTTTGTTGTTTAATCGGATGAGATCCAGATTTATTATTTAGAAAAGTAATTACTGAAAGAGAAATTTTTGTACTTACTTACATATGTTTTGAAAGAATCATGGGTTCAAGAATTCGTAATTGACCTGTTTGTAAAACAAAACGTTTTTTTATGGTTTTTGGCTACAATAGATGTTTTCTGCGTGAACAAAAATTTTACCAAAATCTGACCATCGAGAGTCACTTTTTTCGAAATAGCCCTGAAAATCAGAAAAAAAATCTGTAAATTTGGTAATTTTTGTCATTAAACGAAACCCTGAAAAATCATGGAGCAGTACCCGGCAGCCAGAACAATGAGAGGAAGGTAGCAATACCCAACTTCAGTATTTGGGGGGATCTTGAAGCATGGCCCTTCCACAACTACGGAGAGTAAACCTCCCCAAACCTCACACCTCCATTTCAGTGATGGAAGGTTCGTGATGCATGGCCCTTGTACCACCAATGAGAGTATATCTCTCGTGGGTCCCACTGAAAGAGTAAGGAAGTAACGATAAAAATAGTTCAATTTCAATTACTTGAAACTGAAATCTCTGAACCCTTTTTCGATTAGGTCTTTTAAATGTAATTGAATAAATTCAACTACTAATTGCATGTAAATAGTTGAAAAGTGTCAATTACTTGTAATTCAATTACACTAATATAATCGAAAATAAAAGTAAAGTAAAAAATATGTAATGATTACTTTTTTTCTGGAATCATTACACAAAATGTAATTAATTACTTGTTTTTGTCAATTACATTTTTCGTGATATTGCACAAATACGAGTAGTTCCCTTTTGTATTAAGTCTCTGTAAGTGTGTTGCCTTAAACTTATTAACATATACTTAATTTACGTTCATCAGGTTTCTAATTTACTGCCGTCTTTTAAATAATATCCTTTTGAAAATAATTGAATTAATAATAATAAAATGAGCAAATTTCACGTTGCGTTTTTGTCTATTTGTATTCTTAGCAGTAAATAAACCATTATTTAATTTAATTTGTATTATTATAATGTTTTAATAATAAAAAAATGTAATTAATTACAATTTAAGTAATCAATTACATACCTTAAATGTAATTAACACAGTTGTTTTCTTTCATTACTTCCAAAAAACCCATTACTAATTTCAATTACATGTACTTTGTAAGTAAATTTTTCAATTACAATTACAAGTAATGGAAAAGTATGTTTTTTCAATTACAATTATTTGAAATTGTAATTGAAAAAAGTTCAATTACTAATTACATATAATTTAAATGGAAGTTGAAATAAATTAAAAAAAAGTAATCATTATTTCCCAACTCTGCCCACTGAGGCTATGCGTAAGCTATGGTGGATCTTATTGCAAGGTTAAAGTGGAATGCGGAGAGGATTTTGAAGATCTTTGGTGCTAAATAAATTGTCGGAAGTAACTCAAAGCAGGAAGCGCAAGTAAGGGCTTCTAAGCTAAAAACCAAACCAGCGGCGACTCCACATCAAAGCGATCTTATGCCAAAAGATCCAAAGCGCTTAACATCAGCACTCCCGTCAGACTCCTAATGAAATCTCTTAGAGGTGTTCTAAAAGATAAAATTGTATATGCAGTTATCGATAGACGCAATATAGATGGTACGATCTCTTCTGATTTTTGGCAGGTAGTGAAGCTGAAGCTCTCGGTTAGCTTCTTAATGAGGCAAATACCGGGACTACCTCCAATCACGAGTGATGGTGGTTGGCACCAGGGTCATAAAAGAAGTACTATCTTGGCTCAAAGAAAACGTGATATCAACCTCAGATATCTGCATGTTCGCTGATAGTCAAGCCGCTATTTAGTCTCTGGACTCTGTGTGGAACAGCCCTTAACTGCCGAGCTTCTCTGCTGTAGATGGCGCAGCAGTTTAAAATTCACCTTTCTTGGGTGCCGGACCAAAGTGACATTCCAGGAAATTGTAAAGCTGATGAACTTGCTAGAAGTGAAACATTACTACATTACCTATTTTATCTGAAAAGACATATATTGGTATACTTATCGCTTCGTGTAAACTTTTGCTGAAGCAGGAAGCTTTGGAGATAACAAATTTATGTTTAATATCTCTAAACAGACTGCACATCAGTTCTGTTGTAGGTGTCATAAAGGGACACTGTTTGATAGGTAGGCACCCAGGCACGCAACGTGGCTTGGCATACTTTCAAACGACTTTTGCCGAAGCTGTATGGACAAAGAGGGGGAAGAAACAATTCCTCGCCTTCTCTGTTGTACATGGCCTACTCGCAATATCCCACAAAAATAGGTATTAATTGTCTTGTACGCTTCGTCAGGAGCTCTAAGTAGTTTAACGAGTAATGAAAGAGTTTTCTTGATTCATTATCATGTGGTATCACAACTGACCAACTTTGGTCTAAGTGTGTGAGTATTAACTGCTGACAGTCACTTCTACCTACCTAGGATTTGAATTCAATAAATGTAGGATTATTCGAGGCCCATCCCGGACGAGCCCCCAATTTGTAGGATTCGCTTTTCCGATAAAAATAAAATACTACTTTGAATGGTCAACGATATTAAATCTTTTATTGAACTTTTAAGTTTTAAATCACTGACGACTAGCCAACACAATGTTCAAGCTAAAACTCATTTAATTACTCTTACTCTAGCTGGATGGCATTATTCTTATGTCTTTCGTCTTTCTCTTTGTCGATAACTAAGGTTCCGTTTCGTTGTCATGTTCATGTCAATTCTCGATCTGTGAAGATGTGAAATGAAAACAAGTTTCAGTTTTTATCATACAGTTTTATTACTTCACACACACGAGCAAAATAATTCACGAACTCGTTATGAAAGACACTTATCACAGTGAGTACTGAGAGGTACTAAAATGTAAAATGCCATCACTCGCTTATAGTTAAAAATGATTATGATATAGAAAGACTGAGATAGCAACTTCGTGGCATGAAGGTCTGGGCTCGATTCGCAGCCGTTGCCACCTAAAAACAGAAATGTTTTTTTCCGAGGTACTGCCTCTTGCGAGGAATTGACAAATCCTCCAAGAGTATAATTGTCATGAATAATTGAATAATTGTGTCTCAGCCGTTCGGACTCCTCAAAAAATTGAAGATCCCTTCCATTCCTGCCTACAATACGCACACAGGAATGGTTGAGAGTTGTAAGTCCTAGGCCTTGGTTCTCCACGAATTGTTGTGCCACCAAATTTATTTATTTAAGATAATAACCTGGGTGTATCTAATGAGAATACCTTGCTTCTTTTTATCATTTATCCTTTCATAGGTTTTCGTAGAAAGAATTGATTGTGATAAAAGAATCATTACATAACAACATATATGTTCATTTTCCACACCTATGAGAATCGTGGGTTTTTTTTTCTTAATTCCTCAAAAGCTATCAGTTTTGAAAAATGGCGCCCAATCTATAGTCCGGTAAGAAAAACGAAACCCTTGCATTTTTTGTAGGGGACGACATTGTTTGTACGTTTGTAAATTTTTTTTGACATGCTAAAAATGTTATTTAACTAAGGAATCATTGTTTTAATCCTGTCGCTTGGACAACATTTTCAAAAATGGCGCCCAACTTGTAGAAAATAGCAGAAAAAAAAAGGTTAGCTATGTACTTACAAAATTTCCATGATCTCAACAACGATTGATATTTTAAGAAAAGGTTTTAAAAAGACGCTCTTCTGGGTAGAATTTCTTTCTGGGAACATACTTTTTTTTTTTAAGTCAACGGCTGTAACCTCCACTTCTTTCATCATTTGTAAAATTTTGAACATGAACAAATTTGCGGAAATGCCTATAAATGCCATCTCATGGTGGTAATACAAATTAATATTTTGAAAAAAAAGTGTAGATTCACTTTTGGTTTAATTTTCAATGTTGCCACTTTTCGGGAATATACTTTTTTGTTTTGCGTGTCAAAATATAGCACTTCCCCCATTTTTGGAATTTTTAAAGTGAAAAAAGTTGCGAAAACGCCCCTAGACGAGTGTGTTGGAAAAATAACGATTTATGTCTAAAAAGAAAGGTATTGAGTAGACGCACCTTTTAGTAAAATGTAAAAATTTCCAATTTTTGGGAACATACTTTTTTTATACCAAAGGGTAGGACTTTCCCCTTTTTTTTTGGTAATTTTCAATATTTTGAATATAAAAAAATGATGAAACGCCTTTAAATGCCAAACGCGTATCAGAAAAATAACGATTCATGTCGTAAGAGACATTAGTTGTTTAGTGGAAGCATCTTCGGTTGGTATTTCAGTGTTGCCACTTTTAGGAAATATACCTTCTTTGATGTCAAAGGGTGGAACTTCCACTTTTATGGTATTTTTTTTATATTTTGATCGTGAAAAAACGTGTCTTGGAAAAATAATAGTTGATGTCTTAAACGATAGGTGTTGAGTAGAAACACCTTCGGTTGAAATTTCAGTGTTGCCATTTTTCAGAAACATACTTTGTTTTTATGTCAAAGTTAGAGTTTTCCACATTTACCTCCAGATACCTAACTCATGTTGGGAAACAAAAGTCGAGAGTTTTTTCATATTCAAAATATTTTATTTCTACACGAAATTGGAAATCCCACCCTTTGAAACAAAAAAAGTATGTTCCCGAATAGTGGCAACTATGAAATTTTTATAGAACATGCATTTCGTCAACACTTATCTTTTAAGACGTCAAACATTATTGTTCCAATACGAGTTTGACATCTGAAAGCATCTCCTCATTTTTTGTTAATGTTCAAAATATTAAAAAATAGCAAAATACGAGTAACCATATAAATAACCCATCCTTTGATATAAAAAAGATAGTATGTTTCCAAAAAGTGGCAACACTCACATTTTACCCAAAAGTGCGGATACTCAAAACATTTTTTTAAGTCATCCGCAACTTTGGGCAATTTAAAAACTACCAAAAAAGGGAGAAACTACCACATTTTCCTGAAAAGTGGCAACGTTGAAATTTAAATCGAAGAAGGACTCAATAAATTTTTCTCTCAGAAATATTAATTTTGACTTCGAGACATGCATTTGGCATTTATAGGCGTTTTCGCTACTCTGTTCATGTTCAAAATATTAAAAAGAATCGAAAAAGTGAAGGTTCCACCCGTGCGTTGACTTCAAAAACTTCTCAGAAAGTGGCAAGGCTGAAATTTTACTCGAAGTAGCGTCTACTCAAAACCTTTCTTTTAAGATATCAATCTTTATTTTGATCATGAAAATTTAGCAAGAACCTGATTTACGTTTTTTTTTTTAATTTACCATTTTCCATAGGTTGGGTATCATTTTTGAAAATGGTGTCAAGCGACAGGATTACAAAAAAAAAAAATTTAGAGGCGGTGCAAAATACCATTTTTATTTTGCAAATAACTTGAAAACAAAGTAAAATAACGAGATAATAATGCCTAAGTCCTTTTTTGTAGAGAGTAAAATTTACCATCGAAATGCATTATTAGAAAAATTTAAATTAATTATTAATTACTAAATTTAAAAAAAGCAGATTGATGAAATGAATGAATTTTCTTAAACAAAAAAACTCATTCAAAAAAGTTTTTTCCAAAAATCGATCGAGGTACAGTCGCTCATAGTTATTCAATTTATTGGTTTTCATCTAGGTACAATCGCTCAAAGTAAGCCAATTTAATTGTTTTTATCGGGTTTTTTATCGACATTATTTTAATCTTTATTTTTTACAACAAAACTAACTTTTAATAATTGAAGTGAGAATTATTAGTAAATTTAATACAAAAATAAATAATACATAATAACACAAATAAAGTGTAAATCAAACTAAAATGCAGCTTTTTAGTTTCTTAATTAAGTTCAGATTAGAGTGTACAGAAATTCCTTTAATATGAAACAAACAATTTGGTCCGATCATTAAACTTGGTGAAAACGTTAAATGTACCATGAGAATGAAGAATCAAAAGAGTGTAATCAGCCATATGAAGAGTTTCACATGGAAAATATTTCGCCCGAAAAATGTTTGTTCCCCTGGAATTTTAAAAGTTATTATGAGTTTCACTCGAACTTCTCTTGGCCTTAAATGAACAAAAACCTTGCGCAAAGGAAGCAGTCAGTACCTCTTTTTTCTTTCTTTCGCCGTCATAAAATAAGCCGTCATAATTTAAGCTCTTAATTAAGACTAAATTAAATAAATGAGTCTTAAAAAAATAGGGAATTTTGGTTTTCCGAGTGAAACCCACAATAGGCGAAAAGTGAAATGTCAATTTTTCCACGTGGAATGTTTTTCGCCTGAAACTCACGTTAAGGCTGAGTTTTTGTTTAGGAAAAAGGGGGGAAGTTGTGGTGTATCAAACGAAAAAATTAAACTTGGTAAAACCTAAACCATTTGTGTCACAATGTTTTTTAAGGTAGTTTTAAATGTTAAATCACATGACACTAAAATCAAGTCGATACAAATGGACTTATTTTCTACAAAAAAGGTTTTTCAGCAGTATCTCGAAATTTTGCTTTGTTTTCAAGTTATTTTCAAAGAACCAAAAAGGGTACTTCTACCCCCCGCCCCTCCCTCAAAATTGGACCCTCTTATTTCATAGCACTACGAGGTTTTCTCATCTTCAATGACCTTTTTAATGATTTTTGTAATAAAAACCAATGAACGCCTTAGTTCCTTAGTGGCCTCTTTTTTAAGGTATATTCAATAGCCTTTAACAATAAGGAATTCTTTTTGTTCAATCTTTCAATACACTTGTGAGGCTTTTTATCATTCCCCTACTCGCACCATACCATTAAGACTAACCACAATCCACCACGCTGTAGGTAGGCACTCATACAAATGATTTGGTTTGAAAAAAAATATGGAATCGATGTTTATTTATTTATTTTATATTAAACTTGAATATTCAGGTACGAGTAGCTACCTATTATTATATCCAATAAAGTCTCTCTTCAAAACGATACAATAAATGTTTTCAAGTTTATTTATTTGAACAAAAAACAAAAAAAAATTTAAAAAAACCTTCGTGCCACGACATCTTTGTCCTTGTTAGTAAAACATTTCAACACATGGAAACACATTTTAAAATTTTGTACTCATTCAATTGAAAGTCCTTGGTTAGTATAATTATTATTATGTGTGTTTTCCTTACCCTGTAAGGGCTTTAAAAATTAAATAAATTGTCCTTCTACTATGACTAGCTTTATAGGCACAATGCATAACAAAAGGATTTATAATTTATGCTTTAAATAATGACAGCCTTTCTAGTAATATTCAGCTGCTAAATATGATTTCATAAGGCCCCATGCACTACAGCCTTCAAACAATGAAATAGGCTAAAGTGTGGTTGAAAAAAATATTTTTTTCGAGTTGTCTTAATAACATTTTCAAAAGCTCTAAATAAATTTCAACTTAGTATGTAGGTAGGTACATATATTCAAAAAATAATATTTTAAAAATTCAAAGTAAATTTCGAAAATAGAAATAGTACTACTTTCATAGTCCAAAACGATTTCCGTGTAAAATAAAATTCAAGACTGAATCGCAATCGCACGTTTTTGGTCTTATGTTCAAGAAACTGGATTTTAAAAATTGTATAGGTATAGAACATGAATATTTTGAGAGAAAATGTTTAAAAGCATGAAATTCGATGTTTAAATTAACTTCCCTGGAACAACTCCTTTACTTAAACGAAACAAAAATCCCATCTGAATTTTCGATCAAATATGAATGTTTGGAAAATAAGAAAATTAAAAAAATCTTTGGAGCGCCTTAACAAATAACTTATTTTCAGGAACAATTTTAAAATGTAAATCTTAAGTAGGTACCTATTTATTAATGTGCATATTAAAATAAAATATTTTAAGATTTTGTACCTACCTGCTTTTGAGATATCGAAGTTTAAAAAAAAAACAAATTTTGGAACTTTTTTTTTTTTAAATTCAAAAATTTCTTTTTGAAAAATTTTGATACGCAATTGATATAAGATCAAATTTTATTGATCGAAAAACTAGTTACAAAGTTTACAAAATAATGTTGTTTTAAGCTTAAGTGAGACAAAAGGATTTATAATTTTCATCAAAAACAATAAAATTGAATAGATCTTTTAAACAACAATAACGTGCAAGGTTTTTTATAATTGAATAGGTTTATTTGGGCCTAAAATGCTTAAAATCAAAAATGCTACTGTAAATTCACCCATGCGTTTCTGAGAGAATGGTCTTGGTTTATATTTCTTCTGTTCTAGGTATTTGTCGCTAAATATGTCAGGTGTCAGTTGATGTTGATAACTTCCAGGAGTACTGCCGTGTTAAGAAGAAATAAAATGCACTACTGAGTAGCACGTACTTACTCTAACATTCAAGACACTGCGTGTTAAAATCAATGAAATTATGAGAGAAAAATGTTTAAAAATAGAATTAAAAAAAAACTCTCAACCCGTTTTTGAGATATCGAATTTCCAAACAAACAATTTTAAACTTTTTTATAGATTCAAATTTTTTTTTTGAAAATTTTTATATGCAATATTTTAAAATATTTTCGAAAATTAAAAAAGAGAAGTACTCTTAATATTCGCTATTTGTAAATTTTTATAATTTAAGTAGTCAGTATATCGCACTAATTGCAGCACACAGAAAAAGTTTAATAAAAATCGTAGGAGCCGTTTTTAAGAAAAAAACAAATATTTTCCTTTACGGTTTTTTAGCATTTGTATGGAAAATACCATTATCTCTTCTATAAAGGTTAAATTTTTTCTCAAAATACTGAGTTTTGAAAAAATCAACCGTTTAAATTTAAATTTTTTTGGACGTTTTTTAAAAATCCAAAAATAATTTTTTGAAAATTTAAGATAGAAAAACTATGTATTGCTTAGAAGCTTCTGAAAAAAATTATTGAAATAAAATCAACCACTTTGAAGAAAATCGAAAATAAAAACACGGTTCTCTGGGAGCTACCGTTAATAAACATTTTTTGAAGAATGCTTTTCCATCCAATGGTTAGTTTTGCTAAAAGAAATTTATTGTTTTTTTTTTTTTAAGAAAGGTTGTGGATGTGTTTTTTGAGAAAAATAAAATTTTGTAAAATTGCTAAAAAAATTTTTTGGCAGGTACCGTAATTTTTAATTCTAAAAAAAAAGTTTAAAAAACGTGTGGGCAGAATCACCAAAAAACACTATGAACTAAACATGTGAAAATCGATTCAGCCATTTAAGCTGTAGCCGAACAGACTGAGAGAATTTTGCCACCCACTTTTTTGGTGTTCTCTGTCATCGTAATGTCAGGTTTGACTGTTATCTCGAATTTTTTTTTGCACGAATTCCAAGGTTCTGATGCATTTTTTTTTTGTAAATTAACATTTGATTCAAATATGTACCTTACCTATACATATAGAAATTTAGACACCTGTGAAGTTAGCATACAAATTTTAAGTTAGACCACAATGGGACCATGACAAGAATTTGCATTTTTGTATGCATTTCTATACTGGATTTTGCAGTGTTTTGCATGCTAAAAAAAGTGTGGCGAAAATAAGGGCGCCGCTAAACTGTCAATCAGAGAACACCATTTTGGTGAGGGAAAGTCAGCGAATGTCAGTGAATTGGGGGAGCGGCCAGGTATATTTTCTATACCTATCAAACTTTTTAAAATTCACTCCACTCTTTTTTAACTTTTTTTTTTTTGTTTAGATGAAATGTTTAAAAATATTGTGATTTATAAAAAATAAAAATTAGTTTAAAATTTATTAATGTGTAATGATTTAAGCACATTTCATATTGCAGGGGTGAAAATTAATTTCGGCTAATGTGATTACCCTCGAACTTTTTTCGATGTACTGATTAATCACTAAATCCCCCGGTTTGTGGACTGCAAGACTTTGATTTTCTAAATAACTTGAACTGAAACTTTCGACGCCTGTACTTTATTTTTGCTATCACTCACATCCAAAATTTTATTCTGGATTCTCGGTCATATACATACATATGTACATTTTGGCTCTGGAATCTTTGCACCTTCATACAAAAATTATGCTGTCTACATATGTAATTAATTAAAAAAGGTCAGCTGAAGTAAAAATTAGTCAGCCCTAGAACACTTGTAATAAAGACTTGAAGTTTCTCAAGTTTCTCAAGGTCAAAACAGTTTTAGGCACCTCATTTGTGTGATATTTGCAGACAAAATGTTTATCATCCGAGAAATCATTTAAGGAATTCATCACAGATTTTAATTTTTTATGAACTTGTAAAGTTTTTTTTTTAAAGTTCGCTTTAAAATTCATACAAAATTATTCAAGTGTGAATAATTACTGAAACTGACCTTTTATGTCGATTTTTTTCCGACGGCATACTTTCTGCAACTATCCCAAAAAAGAGGTGTCAAAAATCATTTAGAAAAATCAAAAACTTATAAGATTATGACCATGAAAATGTTTAATAAAAAAATCATAAACAAAAATATTTATGGCTGACCAAATACTGAAACTACCTGACACTTTATGACCAATTCAATACGAAAAATTTGTTCTTCTGTGACCTTGAAAAAAACTTTAAAAATTCTTATACAAAAATTAATTACCGTAAATAGTTTTCCCTTTATCACGAACACTAGGTTCTTCGGGTGGTACACAAAGTGCCAAAAGTCTTGACTTTGAGAAACTTTAAGCCTTGATTACAAGTTTTTTTAGGGCTTACCAAATTCTAATATAATTTGACCATTTTTGACCAATCAGATGTAATAGACGAATATCGCATATATGAGGTGCCTAAATACCAGAGCCGCACATTTTCTACCACTTTATGCAATTATATATGTAAATACGAACCTACTCCAAGAAAATAAGAAAAAGAAAGTATTTTTTAATATCGGGGTTTTCAATAAGAGCGCTACAAATTTTTTTTTTTTTAAACTAAAACGGTTTTGGATATCAATGAAAGGAATAAAGCCTGTGAAAGTGCATTCGATGCCATTATGTATGGAACTCGATTTCTTTTGCATGGCCACCATGGGCAAGCTTGCAGAAATCCAGACGCTGAACCCAATTTTCGACGGTTTTCAAGCACAAATCGGCCGATACTGCTGCAATTTTACGATCGATATTCGTACGAAGTTCATCAATCGTCGCTGGCTTGTTGGCATAGACCATAGACTTGACGTAGCCCCACAGGAAATAGTCTAGCGGCGTCAAATCGCACAACCGAGGCGGCCAAGCGACCATTTCGTGAAATAACACGTTCTCCAAACTTGTTTTCCAATAAATTGATCGTGACATTCGCGGCGTGGCTTGTGGCGCCATCCTGTTGGAACCACATGTCCTCGAAGTCCATATCATCGAATTGGGGCAAAAAATATTCGATTATCATTGAACGGTAGCGATCCCCATTCACAATAACGTGCCGGTCTTGATCATCACGGAAGAAGTACGGCCCAATGACGCCGCTGGCCCATAAACCACACCAAACCGTAATTTTTTCGGGATGCAATGATGACTCATGGAGTACGTGTGGATTGCTGCCTGACCAATACTGCATATTTTGTTTATTGACGAAGCCAGAAATGAGCCTCATCGCTGAAGTTGATTTTTCGATGAAAATCCGAATCATTTTCAAGTTGTTGCTCAGCCCAATTCAAGAACATACGACGCTTCTGGTGGTCAAGCAGCTTCAGTTCTTGCGTGAATTTAATCTTGTAAGGATGAAGGCCAAGATCTTTTCGCAAAATTCGCCACAACGACGTCACAGAGATGCCCAACGCTTAGGGAACGACGTGATATGCTAGGACGATTATGACGACCATAAATTGGACGTAGCGCTCTTAACGTTGAGGCCACTGCCTTCGAATTTCGGTAGTAAATTTTAATTATTTCGACTCGTTGTTGGCTCGTATATCTTTCCATGATGAAATGGCAAACCTTACTGAAGAGAAATGTCAAAAGAGCGGTAAGAAATATGGCGTCGTTTGCTGTCTCTTTTGTAGCGTCCCTGTTGAAACCCTTTATTTTGGTCAGGGAAAATTTGGTAATTGGAATAAAATATTTATTTTTGGCTAATCGTTTTCCACCGAAATAAAAAAAAAATATTCACCTTAAGGCATTATTTGCATGCAAATAATTTTTGCATTCAAAAATAATTACCTATTTAAAATTTTAAGGCCTATAGTTTATTAATTTAGGGTATTTTAATGACTGGGTGGTTTAGGCCAACGCAAACATTTTTTGCCATGAGTATTATACAATTTGGTGCACAGACATTTTTTTTGTTGAAATTTTTTTTTTTCGCAGGCGAACTGTAAACTAAGCAAAATTTCTTTGTTGGAAATTTCTAGTTTGCTTAATTGCTGAGAAAAGGACTGTTATGTTAACTTCTCAGTGAAGTTAGCAGTGCAGTGGGTTACACCCACTATATAGACGTGAAATTTAGATGTAACAATTGCAAAGTCCCCCCCCCCCTTCTAAAAAACTTGGAAAACCAATTTTATGACAGTAAATATCAAATCAAATCTGGGAAAAATATGAAAGGTCTGTCATCTGTTAAGGTGCTACTAGAGCCACATAATCTAAATCTCAAAAAAGAACCTTAAAATGTTCCTCTAATGTTACTTTTCACTCTTGATCACTAAAGGTACGTCTGCATTATAATATCCTTTTCAGACGTTATTAAAACATTGATGAGGTAGAAAAAACCACAACAAAAATAAAAATCAATCGCACCACTAATCTTTCCAGTGCCTACTCTTGTATTGCCAAATATACCACAAACATAAATGTGTCAATAAAGTTTGAATCAATAAATACAAAAAAAAAAAAAAAAAACAAACATACTCGTATACCTATAAGCATACAAATTTATTCGCAGTGTAATAATGTAAACAATAATACCTCAAATATAACACGGATGAAAGTAACTGGCATTTATTTTGCTTTTACTGAACCCACAACGATTACGTTTGCCATCATCCATTTGGAAGCATTTTTGATGGTGGTATTTTAAGCAAATATTTTGAAGAACGCACACTAAAAGCACGAAAATTGCTTGTTCATCCCAGCGAAGCGTTCTTATACCGAACCGACCGGCGCGCGGCGAAGGAGTCCCAAATAAACACGGGCGCTAATGGCATGCAAGGTTCATTTATTGACTCCCGCACGTTTATTTTTGCTTAAATATATGTATATTATGCAATGAATGTTCTCTGTTTTGTTTGTATAAATATATGAGTATGTATGTATGCAAGGAATCGGAATAATCTAAGCGTTACATTTGTGTATATGAAAATTAGATTTTTCAATAGCGCTTTAGCTCTCACTGCACAAGAAGGAAGGTTATCTGAAGCTATACAGCGCGATTGGTGTTCTTAATGCAAAATATCATTTCAAATGTAATTAAGGTTGTATGAATATTGGAGTGAGGCCTTAAGAAAAGCTTTTGAAAACATGAATTCTTAATAATGTTGAATGGAACAACAATAAATAAATTAAATGTTTAACAAGGATTTTTAGAAATTTCACCGCAGCCAACTCGATCATCCAGATTTCTCTTGCTTGGTCATAGTATATGTTTGTTTATAATTGAAATTTTTTGTCTGCAAAGGGGGATATACAATCATAAGCAATTGCTGTGATTTTGATTATTTAAATCTTAAAATTAATCACTGAAATGTATTTTCTTCAAAGTTCAGTGGTCAGAGATTTGAAAAATTTCATAGTTTGAAATATTTTCGTTCGATACAATTTATTGATATGGTAAAAGGACCTAATAATAAGATATGTAATGAATACAAAATATATCTACATAAATAAATCACACAGACAAATGGAATCATTACATAAATAATTATGTATTCAATACAAAATAATGTAATGAGTCCATTAAAAAACATTGTTTTTGTTTTTAATTCATTGAATCTGTATACTCACTTTCATGTGCTCATCACAGCTAACTGACATGCATTTATGTAACGATAACATATACTCTTAATATTTATGTAGTGATTGCATATTAACTGTACTCACTAAAAAACATCATGAAGGTATGCATAAACAGCAACAAACACTTTCTTATGTAATGAGTACCTTGAACATTTATATACTTATATGTAATGAGTGCATATAATCTTCAATCATAGTTTACAGTTCCATGCGAAAATTTTTTTGAAATATTTAATATTTGAAAAATTTCATAGTTTGAAACGTTTTCTTTCGGTACAATTTATTGATATGGTAGAAGGACTTAATAATAAGATATGTAATGAATACAAAATATACCTACATAAATAAATCAGGCAGACACATGGAATCATTACATAAATAATTATGTATTCAATACAAAATAATGTAATGAGTCCATAAAATAATTGTTTTTATGTTTTAATTCATGGAATCTGTATACTCACTTTCATGTGCTCATCACAGCTAACTGACATGCATTTATGTAACGATTACATATACTTTTAATATTTATGTAGTGATTGCATATTAACTGTGCACACTAAAAAACATCATGAAGGTATGCATAAACAGCAACAAACACTTTCTTATGTAATGAGTACTTGAACATTTATATACTTATATGTAATGAATGCATATAATCTTCAATCATAGTTCCTTGCGAAAAATTATTTGAAATATTTGATATTTGAAAAATTTCATAGTTTGAAACGTTTTCTTTCGGTACAATTTATTGATATGGTAGACGGACTTAATAATAAGATATGGAATGAATACAAAATATATCTACATAAATAAATCACACAGACACATGAAATCATTACATAAATAATTATGCATTCAATACAAAATAATGTAATGAGTCCATAAAATAATTGTTTTTATGTTTTAATTCATGGAATCTGTATACTCACTTTCATGTGCTCATCACAGCTAACTGACATGCATTTATGTAACGATTACATATACTTTTAATATTTATGTAGTGATTGCATATTAACTGTGCACACTAAAAAACATCATGAAGGTATGCATAAACAGCAACAAACACTTTCTTATGTAATGAGTACTTGAACATTTATATACTTATATGTAATGAATGCATATAATCTTCAATCATAGTTCCTTGCGAAAAATTATTTGAAATATTTGATATTTGAAAAATTTCATAGTTTGAAACGTTTTCTTTCGGTACAATTTATTGATATGGTAGACGGACTTAATAATAAGATATGGAATGAATACAAAATATATCTACATAAATAAATCACACAGACACATGAAATCATTACATAAATAATTATGCATTCAATACAAAATAATGTAATGAGTCCATAAAATAATTGTTTTTATGTTTTTAGTACATTGAATCTGTACTCACTTTCATGTACTTATTACAGATTACTTACTTACTTACTTATTTATCCGGCTCCCGATCCATGGAGGTTTTCATTCGGTTTCAGTCCCTCGCACGCTCCTCCAGTCATCACCAGACCAAGAGTTCTTGCGTCGAAATCAGCCTGATCCCTGTAGCGGAGGTTCGGTCTTCCTGTCGTCTTGAACCTGGGGGCTGAGAATCAAAGATTTTTTTCGCTGGAGCGTTGCTGTCCACTCGCTCGATGTGGCCGAGTCAGTGTAGTCGACGTGTTTTGGCTCTTTGGACTACATCCACATCTTGGTACAGCTCGTATAATTCACGACTAAATCTTCTCTTCCATTCACCTTCCTCGCATATTGGACCAAATATCCGCCGAAGAATTTTTCTCTCGAAAGTGCCCAGTATCAATTCCCCTTTTTTACTTATGGTCCAGCACTCGGCGCCGTAGAGTAGAACTGGTAAAATTAGCGTTTTGTATAGCGTGCACTTTGTCTTTCAGGAGAAGAGTTTTGAACCCATTTGTTTGGCCAAGCCGAAGAAGCAGCGGTTCGCTAGGGTAATTCTACTTCGGATTTCCACTAAGGTGTTCTCCGAGGGGTTGATGTTTGTTCCGAGGTAGGTGAACTCCTTGTCTACCTCGAAATTACTGCTACCAACATTGACGTTTTGTCCTAGGTGATGGACAGATGGAGCTTTGTTTGTTGATAGCATATACTTTGTTTTGTCCTCATTCACTTCAAGACCAACGCGTTTTGCCTGTTCATCAATAGCTTTGAATGCTCCTTGTAGAGCTCGCTTGAAGCGGCCGATGATGTCGATGTCGTCCGCATAGCCAAGCAGTTGCGAAGATCTGTTGAAGATAGTGCCTTCCAGGTTAACACGACTCTTACAAACTATCTGCTCCTGGACTAGGTTGAAGAAGTCACATAATAGGGCATCTCCTTGTCTGAACCCTGTTTTGTAACGTCCTACGGCATAGCTGGATTAGTTTTTTCGGGATCCCGAGTTCCGACATCGCCAATAGAAGCTCTTGGCGACTAATGCTATCATATGCGGCTTTGAAGTCGATGAAAAGATGGTGGGTCTCGACTTGAAATTCGTTGGCCTTTTCCAGGATTTGCCTCAATGTGAAGATTTGGTCTATCGTTGATCTGCCTGGCCTGAAGCCACACTGGTACGTGCCGATCATAGTGTTGCAGAAAGGTTTAAGACGCTCACATAGTACGTTGGATAGGATCTTGTATGCAACATTAAGCAGGGATATACCTCTGTAGTTTTTGCAGGACATAGGATCGCCTTTTTTGTAGATTGGGCATATGGAGCTAATTGACCAGTCGTCGGACATACTTTCCTCCTCCCATACTTGGTTGATGAGCTGGTGTATGCACCCTACCAGGACATCTCCTCCATATTTCAAGAGTTCCGCGATAGGCCATCCGAGCCGGCGGATTTGTTGTTCTTGAGCTTGTGGATGGTTTTCTTAATCTCTTCAGTACTGGGCGCTAGGACTGGATCTTCATTGACTGGTCTCATGCTTCTTTGTTCTCCTGTCGCTTCCTGTACAGAATGGTCATTGAAATCCTGCTGGAAATGCTACCTAAATTCGTCTACAATTCCCTGTGCTTCGATGACTAGGTTCGCTTCGCTGTTTCGAAGAGCTTGCGTGCCGGTTTTATAATCACATGTCTGTTGCTTGGCTGTTTTGTAGAATCGGCGGATATTGGTGGCGGTGCTATACTCCTCGAGATACCTGAGCTGAGAGGCTGCGGATGCTCTTTTCTTTCTACGCAGGGCTTTCTTCTCTTTCCTTCTCTTTTCACGGCACTCCTCTCTTGCTGCTCTTGTTTTCCATTGCAGCATTTGCATTCATGCATTTCCGTCTCCTGCTTCAATACCCCGCATTCCTCATCAGACCACGGGTTCTTTTTTTTGGGTGGTTGATAGCCTATGGTAGTCTCGGCTGTCTCCTTAATGCTGTCGCGATACAAGTTCCAGTGGTTGTTGACGCATGTGGGTGGGGGTCCGGCATAGAGTTTCCCGGTTAATTGCTCACTGTAATCTTTGGCTTTCTCAGATGTGCTAAGGCATGCAATGTTGAATTTCTTCCTTTGGGCGGTCTTCGATTCCTTTTCGTTGGACAGTCGGGCTCTTAACTTTGTCACAACAAAAAAGTGGTCAGGGTCAACATTTGCACCTTGGATAGTTCGCACTGGCGTATAGAGTGTCCTTACATTCCAGGTGCATACTCGTAGGTCGGAGTCCATTTTCGTTCCGGGTCGAGTTGCCATTTGAGGGGGGTTGTTATCCGAGGCTTCTCGCTTCTCTTTCATAACAATTGTTTTTTTTACTGTGGTCAGGTCGTTTGGTGGTGCAATTCTTTCCTTGATCAAAACTCGCACTTACAAGTTTAGCAAGTCATGACATTAAGCCAAGACCAGTATCCAGAGTTTCCAACTTGGAGGTAATGTAAGCACTTGATGTGTTGAAAAATATACAGCTCGAGACCCGCAGTTCCTACAACATCCAACCGACAATCACAGATTACTGACATGAATTTAGGTAATGATTACATAGATTCTTTATTTGTTTGTAATGATAGCATATTAACTGTACTTACTAAAAAGCATCATGTTGGTATGCATAAACAATAACTTACACTTTTTTATGTATGAGTGTATAGAAAATAGAATATTTATTACAATGTAATGACTGCACATAAACTGTACTCATTAAATAGCATCACGTATGCATAGCCGATAATTTACACGTTTTCATGCAATATCGCATAAAGTATGCAAAGAAGCTGTACCCACTACAAAATAATATCAAAATCATAGTTTATCTACACATAATCTACACATAATATTTATACTATGCATAAAGTCTTACAAAGAAACTTTTCCTACTACATTTTCATGCATTTATCACTAAAAACCTTCACACAGTCTTGTAATTAGCTAACAGAATTATTTACTCACTGCAAGTATCCATGCGGATTTACATATGTAGCTAGCAAAGAATACAAAATTTAGTGAGTGCACAGAAATAAGTGTGCAGAAAAATAGGGGATGACTTAAGAAATTTAAATTCAATTTTCTCTCAGTGCATTTAAAAAATTGATGGCTGACCAATTACTAAAACTAACTAACCTTTTATAAAGATCTAGAGCTTCTTCAGATGGTATACAATATTTTTACAAATTTCCCATAAATGAGGTGCCGAAAATCGCTGTGACTTTGAAATTTTTTTAAAAACTTATTACAAAAAAAAGAAAATTTTCAATTTTAAGAATATTATATGTAAAGATATGAAAAAATTTCTTTTTTATTGGTTAATAATTATACTATTTTTTATTTGCAGCTTTAAAGTTCAAGAAACCAACTGTGTTCGGTGAGTATATCATAAGACTAACCTAAAAGTTGAAAATATTTCTAATTTTTTGTGATTGATTCTGTAATAGGCTATAATAGTTACAAAAAACATAATTGTTAATATTAAACTTTTCATTGTTTAAAAAGAGTAATGTGACCAAGTACAATAAATGATCTTGGAAAGTAGTAAAGAATATCAATAAAAAGTGAAAAACAATCAAAACAAATGAAAGATAAACATTTTTAAGATAAAATAATGTTGGTATGCAAATTTTAAATTTTTAATAATATGCAAATACAAATTTAATATTCAAAAAAATAACAACGCGAGCGTTACTATATCCTTCAATCCAAAATCTCGAATAACGAGATATTGAAAATGGAAAATCTTGTTTTTCGTTACAGTTACAATTACAAAATCTCGCTTTTAACAATCTCGCATTTACATCTCGTGCCGAAAAAGTTTAACAAATTTCAATTAAAATATAGTAAAAATAAAATCTCGCAAATTTTTTAATTTCTCAAATGAATATCTCGCAAATTCAAACCTCATAATTTGCAACGTATCGCTCTGGGTTTCGAACTGAAAAATAAAATTCTTGCAGATGAAAAATAATACCTTGAAAAACATTTTTTTCAATTTTTTTGTTACCTACAATTATTTTAAACAATTAATTAATTTCTTTATTAAAATATACACCAGGCAAGCGAAATGTGTTAAGTAGTGCCTCTCCTTTCAAGTATTCAATTTTTGACATGTGAAGTCTTTTGTTATAAACCTTTTCCAAAACTTAGTTTTTGGAACTAAAAATATTTTCTAGTTCAAGGCCAAATACCATTAATGCAATTTACACATGAACAATAACAACAGAATATCAAATAGCCTTGTTTTATAGTGCATTTGTATCTCCGCTTAGTAGATTAGCATGTTAAATATTTTTGTTGTAACTATTTAATATGCTACTTCTTTTTTAAGCGAATATAAATGCACTAAAAAACTGGTCCATATGTTTACTCTTTAAATAATAAATAATAAATAATAAATAATAGTAACTGGATTGACATATTTTACAGAAGGTAGGATATCTGGCAAAAATTAATTGCATTGCAACAAATAGATTTTTTAAATGAAAATCTCGTTCATTAATTCCCACCGGAGCGAAATCTCGGATTTCAGAGATTTCAGTCCAAATCTTCACATTTCCCCATACAGTTTTGGGATTTCAAAATGTGAGATTTCGTTGAAATCTTGTATGAGACCCACTTTGAACTTTCACCAAAAAAGGTGAAAAACTTTTTAGTACAAATTACGATCTTTCACTGGTGTTCACACTGCCAAAACCAAGATTTAGTTTCATATAAACACAGACAACTACTTATGGGTGCTTTTGTGTTTATGTTTCCCTCCGCTCAAATGTCAAATACAATATCATACTCTCTCTTTTTGCCTACTTGGCGTTGGAGTGAAAGATCGTAATTTGTATCAAAAAGCATTTCACCTTTCTGTGGTGAAAGGTCAAAGTGGGTCTGATTCAAGTTTTCAATGAAATCTCACATTTTGAAATCCCAAAACTGTATGGGGAAATGTGAAGATTTGGACTGAAATCTCTGAAATCCAAGATTTCGCTCCGATGGGAACATAGAATTATGCAAGATTTCGAATGCGAGATTTTAATTTGCGAGATTTCGTACCCAACCTGATTTTAAATTATCGAATTTTAAAAAAAATATATGATTTTTTTTTAACTCATTAAATGATTTTTTGAAAATGTTGATATGGGGGTCTATCCACAAAAAAATATTTAAAATCGATCAGCCAATGGTAAAATAATTTAAAATATAAAATAGCGTTTTAGGGTACTCTTGACAGCAGTTTTATGTATTTTTTTGTAGTAGACTGTTTTTATTTTAGCTCAAATTTCTTTATATCAAAATCATACTGTTGTTTTTGAGCAAAGTGAGATTTTTTCAAGTTTTTTTTTTTTTTTTTAAATATTTGTATGGAAGGTAACGTTGTTTTTGCATGAAAGAAAAAATTTTTTTTTTTTAAATATTCTAAAAAGTGTTAAAAAACCTTTAAGTACTATTTTAAAAAAATCGATTTACGAGTATGTAGCACTTTTCAAAATATTATGTTTTCAAAAAAAAAAAAACATTTTTCTACACAATTCTATTTTAACGTTTTGGGAACTTCCGTATAAAAAAAATGATTAAAATCAGGCCAAAAGTTTTCATGAGAATCTATAATCAATAAAAATGACTTTTTAGAAGGTTCCATTAATAACCATTCTTTGGAAAATTGTTTTGCTCATCTTATCTTATACTTTGTATTAAATGTAGAGCCGTTTTGGAGAAAAGTAAAATTTTGTAAAATTGTTAAAAAAAGCTTATGGCAGGCACCGTTAGTTTTTGGTTCTAAAAAAATTAAAAAAACCCATAGAGTGATTGACCAAAAACCACTGTGTACCAAATTTGAAGAAAATGGATGCAGCCGTGTTTAGGCTGTAGCCCAACAGACAGAGAGACAATATTAAAAAGCGTCAGTTATATAGCTGTCATTGCAACTTACTCGTATCATTGAAAATTTTAATAGCTGTTTCCCTTGATGGCGGCAAAGTATCCATGAGTAGATGAAAACACTAATCTCTATCAACTGCACATGCTTTCATGTGCGAGAAGATAGGTAAATTTTACATGGGAAAGTAGTTTAATGTGTTCCATTGAAAAAAGTTAGCAAGGTACACATGGGTAAGTAAGTACCTTACCGCTTCCAAGTGAAAACGATTGGATTTTGAGACATCTAGAAAGAGCAATCAGTGATTATTTTGATGCTGGAATAAAGATGTGCGTGAAGTTAGCACCGCCATTTTGAATTTTCAAAAAAAAGATTCTGCTGTAATGTGCCCAACTTGTGCTGCCACGGACTGTAAATATTTTTAAAAAATTCGCAAATTTGCAAATTTTACGAATGATTTTTTTTTTTTTAAAGTTATTACTAAAAAGTCAAAGTTGTGCTGTTTTGTGCTGCCATATTCATATTTCTAACTTTTGGGCAAAACAATAATTTATGATGTTTTTTTAAGTTTAACATTTTTCTTAAGAGCTACATGTGCTATATTGCGCCCAGTTTGTGCTGCCAAATTCCGAAAAGATACAAAAAATTTGCATATTTGTAATTCTTACCGCCGAAAAAACAGTTTTACGGAGCGTGAAGTTAGCACCGCCTAGTATCAAAAAAAAAAAAAAAAAAAATTGTCCTGTATTGTGCTTAACTTATGCCGTAAATATTTTTAAAAACATGGGAAATTTGCAAATTGTATGGATGATAATTTTTTAAATTTAACAATTTTGTAAATATTTAAGTTGTGCTGTTTTGTGTTCACTTTGTGCTGCCATATTCCGAAAAGATAAATTAAATTCGCATGTTTCTAACTTTTACGGCAAAAAAACAGTTCTGCGAAGCTTGAAGTTGGCACCACCACTTACAATTTTTAGAAAAAAAGTTGTGCTGTATTGTGCCATAAATATTAAAAAAAAAAATCGCAAATTTGCAAATTTTTTTTTTTTGAAAATAGTTAATGGCGGTGCTAATTTCACGCTTCGGAAAACTGTTTTTTGGCCGTTGGCAGCTCAATGTGAGCACAAAACAGCACAACTTAAATTTTTTACGAATTGCTAAATCTGAGAAATTTTCATCCGTAAAATTAGCAAATTTACGAATTATTTAAATAATTTAACGGCACAAGGTGGCACAAGTTGAGCATGATAAGCATTTTTTTTCGAAAATCCAAAATAACGATGCTAACTTCACGCTATAGCCCTTCGCAAACTTTTGTTTTCGCCATAAAAGTTGCAATTATGCGATTTGTTTACATTTTTGGTTCTTAGTAGCATTTTTTGAGCACAAAGCAGCACAACTTTTTTATAAGGAAATTTTGTAATTTTGTAAGAATTTCATTAATAGAATTTTTCAGAAATATATATGGCAGAAGCCACCACAAGTTGGGCACATTACAGCACATTTTTTTTTTTAATCCAAAATGGAGCTTATAGAATAAAGCACTTGTCTTAGTTATTATTTCCAGTCAAAAACAAATTTTAGTTTGGTACAACATTTCACAATGAAATGAGTTTATTATTTCAAGGATTGAACTACCTTATCAATTGTCATTGAAATATTCAGTCAATTTTGGTGTTAGGCGCCAGTTACAGCTATCATTGAAACTCATAATTGAAAACCTTAATGATTATTTTTGTGGCATTTAGAAAGCAAAATCAAATATAATTTTGATGAACAAATAAAACCCAAGACTTAATTAATATTTCTAGTCAAAAAAAAATTTCTAATAGGCCCAACTTTCTTCATGAAATGACTAAAGATTCCAATGATCATTGGTAAGGTAGTTCAGTCATTGAAAAAAGAAAAATGTGTAAAGTTGGGCCTATTTGACATTTTTTTTTGACTAGAAATATTAAGTCTTTAGCTTTATTATAATTATTATTTATGATAATTATTATATCAAAGAGACAAAAGTTTTTTAAAACAGCAGAATTTATATGGAGATTTTTAAGGTCTCTTTTTCAAAATTCCGTTAAGAAACAATTATCTTTCCCATGTGTCTGTCAATTTTTTTTTTATAAAAGCTTTACTACTTATTATGTCAAAGAGGCAGATGAATTGCTTAATAGGAAGCTCATTTTAATTGAAAAAAAAAAACAGTGAAAAATTTAAGATTTTTTTTTTTAATTTTTGAATTTCAAAATTCCGTTACAAATCCAGGTACTGCAATAGGTGTCTGAAAACAATTTTTAGTTAAATGGACTATTAATATTAATATGTAAAAATCTGAACACATTTCTGCAAGAAAAAGTGCTTTTTTATGCTTAGGAAAAAAAGCTTAGTTTTTTTTTTGTTTTTTTTTTTAAAGCCTTTTTTTTTAATACCGTTACTCCTAGAGGTCTTACGACCTATGTCTGCCTTTTCTATTTTTGTAAAGCAAAAACTATGTAGTTTAACATATCAAAGAGGCAGACGTACTGCTATCACGTTTTCGGGGTCGATTTTTTCGTATCTTGAGACCCCCGTACTACCAGAGGTGTTATAACTTTGGATTGGCATTCCTAAATGCCCATTCCATGCTAGAGGTCCAGGACAATGTCTCCGCTCAAAATAAATCGTACTGAAATACCGTAAGTCTGCCGACCACTGGCTCTTAGACAAATATATTTTGTACCTACATTGTATATATCGCTAGTAATAGTTAAATTTCTATAAGCACTAACAAATTGTGTTTACAATCATCCGTTTTAAAGATATTTGCTAAAAAGGCGACTAATTCACAATACTTAATCCCGCTACTTGCTAACATTCTCTATCGAAGAAAAAATAAATATGAATATAAAACAAAAATTGAAATTGAAGCAAGATTGAAGTGAAATTGAGTTGAATTAAGTTAGATTGAATTGAATTGAATTGAATTAATTGAATTGAATTAATTGAATTGAATTAATTGAATTGAATTGCATTAAATTTAATTGTATTGAATTGAATTAAATTGTATTAAATTGAATTGAATTGAATTGCATTGAATTTAATTCAATTAGATTTTATTAAATTGAAATAAATTGTATTGTATTGAATTTAATTGAGTTTAATTAAATTGAACTGAATTGAATTGAATTAAGTTGAATTTTATTGAGTATTAAGTGTTGGATCTTCGAAAAGTCGCTTACGATCGCTCCTCTTCCACTAAATTTAGCTTAAAGAGTACAAAATCAGTCATTCTTTGTTCTTTTTAACAAAAAAAAACCCATGAGTAACCAAAACCTAAAGAAAAATAAATTAAACTTTCTCACTAAGAGAAATCGAAGAAAGTTCTTTTTGAGTAGAATGTTTGAAGACTTTACATAATGCTCAGTTATATTTCGACCTCTGGCTAAAACACTTAATTTATCGAATTTGATGGCCTAACGAAGCACAAAAAAAAACTTTGTTGTTCTTATTTTCTTAAACATTATTATGTCTTCGTGTTCTACTATTTATCGATAAAATATGTCAATAGACAAATAGTCAATAAGAATCTTAAGTACCCACTTGTTGCATTACAAGGGTATCTTATCTGCCTATACTTGCCCCTCAATGTCTCATGCCTCAATAATAATAGCCCACTGAACTTTAGCATTCAAATAATTTGCTGACGCATTTATCAACAAGAAACGTCACACACTCGTAATGGTTGTTCCCCCAGGGATGAGTGAGTCCTTATATACGTTAACAACAATTTTTAACATTCCTAAGTACTAACTGTATATATGCGATGTGATTTCTTTGCCGACATACAAAATAAAAGCAACACACAGTAAGAAAATTAAATAAACTCGAAGATAACCTTAATGCTGCTTATTCAATGAATTTGCAAGATACGCTGTATGTGTCCTGATGGCTTGTGAAAGTAAGCTAGGGGATTTTCCTATTCCCTCAGACCTTGTTTTATAAAGTTGTAACAGCCTATGTCATCAAGTGAGTTACGTGACAAAAGAAAGTTAACAGTTTGGGCCATTAAGGCACATAGCCACTTATTTGGTAATGTTTGTGAATTTTTAGAATGTTTGCTTCGGTTGAAGAGACACCACAGAGCGAACCTGCTCAATAAAGTACGATTTAGGTTGATGTTGGTTGGTTGGTTGGTTGCTTCATATGGAAAGACCGAAAAAAGTAATAAATTGAAGTGTTTTAGATTAATCTGTTTGTGTACCTATTTTGAATGTTCTCCTTTATACGCTTACAAATATTACAGCAATTTAAAATGTTTGATTTTTTTTGTTTCAGAAACTCATGCCAATTCAGGCAATTCGAACGGAAGGTATAGGTCCATTTCATTTTATTGTAAAAGTGCTATTTAGAGGAAAAGCACATTAAAATTCAAGACAGACAATCCCTTTGTTTTAAAGTAAAATTAAATTAATAGAGCTATTTCATATGAACTTCCAATGCATATAGATTCAAAGTCTTTTAAGCATCTTAAGAAATTCTGGCATGGACTAGGAATTTTGTTATTTCAATTGAGAAATGTTCACATTTGTAGACATACATGGAAACACAGGGGTCGATATTCAACCTTGCTCTATGGAATTCTACTCTAACCTCTGCATATTTGAACTCTTGGTGCCTCATTTTGAAATGGGTTCATCCATCCCCTTGTGGATAGAAAAAAGGAGCAACCAGGGAGGGAGTTTGGGTACGGAATAGTTAAAGCGCAATACGCCATCCAAGCAGACGACGAAGGTTTGTTTTTTAAATACATAAATCAAGGTTCTTAAAAAGTTATGATATTTGATGAGCCGTAATAGGCAGAACAGTGGTTCCTTTGTTCCACAAACTATTTCTTTTGCTAGTACAGAAGTTACGAAAAGAAAACGTTAGGTTTTTATGCCACAATGATTGTAGCCCAAGTCAATGCTGAAAGTGTAAAACTAATGTAATGTCACAGCAGTAACTCTATAATGCTCACTGCTCACTGTATCTGTATATTTATATACTTCGGTAGCTCCAGGTGTGCTTAGGCGTCCAACGTCAAATTTCTTCTTCTGGGAGGTTTGCAGTTTTTTTTTTTGTAAGACAGCTGTACCTAATATATTTCTCAATTTAGGGCTTCTGTCATAAGTCATATGCCCTGCCACATGCATCATGCGTCATGCGGCATTGGTCATAAGCTAGGTATAAGTCATGTGTCATGCATCATACGTCATACGTCTACATCACACCATACTTAATTCTATCGATCGTATCTTTTGTGTTAGGGTAATATCCGCCTTATACCTCTTGAGGACAGACTTAAGCCTTAAAGTTACTTCTGCGCCTGCAGAAAAAAGTGTTCTCAGTTTTCAGGTACACATTCTCAAGTCGTTAAAGGTGTTGAATTTCCAACTAAGGCTTTTGGCACAGTGGAAGGACTTTGCCCATTTTTCTCAGCACCTACGTATCATTGAGGTATTCTCATTGAAAACTTAAGTGTGTCAGGTCAGCCAAGGGATTTGTAAGCACTTTATGGAGCGGTAATCACGAGGCTGTTGATTGGGTCTTATCTGCTGTATGCGACTTTACGTTTTGGTATTTTTTTTGCATTCTGGTGTGATATTTTGGATGAAGTTGATACAGCACAAAAATTCTTGCCAGAATTCGGACTTTTTCTAGAAAAAAGTGTAATAAAACTTAAAGCACTCGCGAGTTTTCTTCAAGAACATCGTAATGACACCGTGAAAAGGCCATAATATTTGCAAGAGAACAATGAACTGAGCTTGATTTTTTAATTGATAGGCCAGAAGATAAAGAAGGAAATAATGCCAAGGCTTAAGATGCTGGTTTGACATTGGAAAAGGTGTTAGGATACATTTTGCTGTGAACTTATTCATCGGTCAAGGCCATGGACGATATTTCGTCAGTTTTCTCAGCTCTTCAACCAAAAATATTGATGTAGTGAACGAAAAAAGAACTGCGTACTATTAACAGAACTAATAGACAGCAGTAACATATTGGAAATCGGGTGAATACGGCATCATATGCTAGCTGAAAAAATAAATTTAAAAGATGCATACAATTAAGACGCCCTTTGAATTTTTAAGCTTCATTGTTAAGCAGGACTTTTCAGACTCGTTAGTAAGTTACCATTGGCGATGAGAATTTATTTTACAACTAGCGTTTCACTGGCATCATGTGAACGAAGCTTCAAAATTAAAATTAAGACTTAAATCTAAGATCAACAATGAGCCAGAATAAGTTGACTAATTTGGCTATACTTCCAATTAAAAAAGAAGCACACAAAAAATTTTGATTTTATGGATTTAATCGAAGCATTCAGTTCAATAAAAACTCGATAGCACCTTTAATTAAAATCCTTTTTCATTTTTTTTCTAACATTTTTTAACCTTGCTTTACCGCCCAAGATTTTCATTAAAACTTGTCATAACATTAATAGGGAAGACGAAAAATGTGGGTCTCACAATTCTATTTGTCCGTTCGGCTACAGCCTTAACGGCTGGATGGAATTTCTAAAAACTTCGTGCTAGTGGTTTTTGCTGATTCTGTTCACACATTTTTTTTTTAAATAACGGTACCTGCCATACATTTTTTCTGAAGGAATTTTACAAAATCTTATTTTTCTCAAAAAACCGCTTCACAACAGTTTTTAAAAAAATTCAATAAATTTCCTTCATTAGGTAAAGGCTACCTTTCGATCGGAAACTATTTTCAAAGAAATGGTTATTAATGGTATCTCCCCAAAGAACCGTTTTTTTTATATTTTCGATTTTCTTAATAACTGTAATTTTGATCTCATTAATTTTTATACTAAAGCTACTACAAAATGGAAATATTTTTTATCAAAATTTTCAAAAAATATTTTTCAAAAATGTTTAAAAATTTTCGTTTGAAAATCTAATATTTTGTATGGTCGATTTTGAAAAACTCGTTAATTAAGTTTTTTTTTTACACTTTCTAAAGTATTTAAAGCAACAAAATTTACTTTTATTCAAAATAACGGTGTATCTTCCATTCAAATGTTGAAAAACCTTTAACGAAAATATTTTTTCCTTAAGAACGGCTACTACGATTTTAATTAAACCTTTTCTGTATGCTGAAACTAGTGCAATACCAGTACGATACTAGTAAAAGGTTTTCCAACAGGGACGCGAAAAAAGTAGAGCGATAGGGACAGCAAACGACGCCATATTTCTTGCCGCTCTTTTGACATTTCTCTGCAGTAAGGCTTGCCATTTCATGATGGAAAGATATACGAGCCTACAACGAGTCGAAATTATTAAAATTTACTACCGAAATTCGGAGTCAGTGGCATCAACGTTAAGAGCGCAAAGTCCAATTTATGGTCGTCATAAGCAGATCCGTCCTAGCAGATCAACAATTGAGCACCTAGTGTAGAAATTTGAGTCCATAGGCACAGTGTAATTTGTGTCCGTGCCAGTGAGACAAAGAAGTGCCCGTAGTGTCGAGAATATTGTTGAGGCTTCAGTTGCAGAAAGCCCAAATGTGTCTCTCACATGTCGTTCTCAAGTATTGGGCATCTCTGTGACTTCGTTGTTGGGAGTTTTGCGAAAAGATCTTGGCCTACATCCTTACAAGATTAAACTGACGCAGGAACTGAAGCTGCTTGACCAGCGTCGTATGTTCGTGAATTGGGCTGAGCAACAACTTGAAAATGATTCGAATTTTCATAGAAAAATCATCTTCAGCGATGAGGCTCATTTCTGGCTGAATGGCTTCGTCAATAAACAAAATATGCGGTATTGGTCAGGCAGCAATCCACATGTACGCCATGAGTCATCATTGCATCCCGAAAAAATTACGGTTTGGTGTGGTTTATGGGCCGGCGGCGTCATTGGGCCGTACTTCTTCCGTTATGATCAAGACCGGCAAGTTACTGTGAATGGGGATCGCTACCGTTTAATGATAACCGAATATTTTTGGCCCCAATTGGATGATATTTACTTGGAAGACATGTGGTTCCACAGCGAATGTCACAATCAATTTATTGGAAACCAAGTTTGGAGAACGTGTTGTCTCACGAAATGGTCCAGTCGCTTGGCCGCCTCGGTCGTGCGATTTAACGCCGTTAGACTATTTCCTGTGGGGGGTACGTCAAGTCTATGGTCCATGCCAACAAGCCAGCGACGATTGATGAACTTCGTACGAATATCGAACGTGAAATTGCAGCAGTATCGGCCGATTTATGCTTGAAAACCGTCGAAAATTGGGTTCAGCGTCTGGACTTCTGCAAGCGTGCTCGTGGTGTCTATGCAAAAGAAATCGAGTTCCATACATAATGGCATCGAACGTACTTTCACAGGAATACAAAACTTTTTTAGCGCTCTTATTGAACAACCCGATATATGTAGCTGAATAATTTGGAAACGTTGTGTCAGTGCCAATCCATGGAACATAATAATTGGTACGTTCGTGATACCTTTTTTTTCGCAAGCCATATATTGAGAACAAATAAAGATGTAGACCTTGGTGCATTTTATTATTAGTTATAATAATAGCATTAAAAAAAAGCAGTAAGGTCACATTTGTTTTGAAGAATATCTTGGATGCAAATTTATACTTTTCGGGATCGAATTCTAGCAGTCTATTCCGTTGATAGTGGCCTTAACTAAACATACACACACAAGTTCGTGCGACCAAGTTGTGTATTTTTATTTTTTTTAAACTCCTGTTTTATATATTTATATTTTTAAATAAATACAAAACTATGTCACAAATTAAATAAAGAATGATAAATTACATATCAATCGTCCTGAAACAATCCATTTTCCTACGCAAAGCTCTGTGTAATTGTATTTTAAAGTTCTTATTCAAAAGTATAATCCAGGACATTATATCAATTACCAAACCCACATTCCTTCATTACTCTTTCTTTCAAAACAAACTTTTTGATAATCCCTGTAAAATCTGGGACACATTTCATGTCATTTTCCCTTACCCCTAATGTAATTTAAATATTGTTTGTTTCAATATCTCTTAATGTTTTACATACAATTATCATTTCTCAGAACTATTACTTTTGAAAAATAAGGCCATATATAAATTTCTCTCCTTTATTTTGAAACAACAAAGTTTGTCAAAAACAAACAAACTGTGTAGGTGTACCATTGCCTACTCTTACATTATATACATACATAAAATTATGTATACAGAACTTATTGAATGTTTAAATTACGTATAAGTACTGTATGTACATACAGGGTGTCCTGTAATAGTAGGCCTTATGACCATTCCAGAAAAAACATTTAAGAAATATTTTCTTAGTGGTAACTACCTATACAGATATTGGGTCTACAACTGCAGCTGCTAGGCTAAGGAAAGTTGTGTCCAAAGCACCCATTCTCCCGAGATTTCTAAGAAGACCTGATAATACCTGGACAGATTCCTGCTCTGAGACTTTAGAGTCACTTATGAGCCCTTACTTCCCAGGATGTACTATTGATACTTCTCCTCTGGACAGGGGGCCCAACATAAGTGAAATCTATGATATAGACTATCGTAGATAGTAGGAAGGTGGCTTGGGCCTTTGACTCTTTCTCAGCATAAAAGTTTGCGATGCTTAATGGAATCATCCGAATAATACTTCCAATCTCTTTAATTGTTTCAATTCTAGTGGATATTTTTAGGGGTCGTATTAACATCACCTACATCCCAGCTAGTTGGAGAAAAGTCAATGTTAACTTCATTCCGAAAGCTTTACACTGAACCGAAGGATTTCAGGCCTATAAGTCTATTCTCTTTTCTTCTGAAGACCTGAGAAAGGTTAATTGACACTCATATTCGCCTTAAACTGTAATACCTCGTGGTATGATGGAACTGTCATGCCGAAGGTCTGGGTTCGATTCCCAGCCGCTAACTAGAAATGTTTTTCCCGAGGAACTTTCTCTTGCGAGGAACTGACAAATCCTCCAAGAGTATACTTGTCATGAATAAGTGCTTCTAGCTTCTACTCTAGCAGCATTCCTTCACACAGAAAGGCCCTTTAACAGCGCAATTCGACAAGCCCTTAATTCTGTCAGTATCGATCCAATTCTGATAAACTGAATTGATTTCATGCGTCAAACGAGACTCATAAATGCAGAAATGGATGATATAGGTGATGAATTAGGAAGATTAGGGGTACTCCACAGGGTGGAGTCTTATCTCCTTTGCCTTGGGCTCCTTGTCGTCAACCGAATCTTAGTTAAAATAAATGTGAGTGGTATCAAGGTCATTGCAAACGCCGTCGATGACATTGTGTAAATGGCCTCTGGAAAATTTGTTCCCACTCTGTGTGAGCTAGACAAGTTAAAAAATTTGATCGGCAGCTGTAGACAAAATGTTAATCCACTTATCACAGATCTAGTGCTGTTTACAAGGAAGAGCTATATTCTAAACATATGTAAGCCCATCAACCATCAATCGAGTTCCGTTTAAGGTCTCGGGTACTGCCCTAATATGTTGGTGTTGTACCTGACTGCAAATTATACTAGAAAGAAAATATTAAAGAATAAGCTTCAAGAGATGAGGTCCCAGCCCTAGAACCAATCATTGAATGTACACAGCCATATTAAGGCCAATTTGAACGTACGCATGCATAGCCTGATGGCCAGCTTTAGATAAGGAAATCAATCTAAAAACCATGACTAGAATTCAAAGACTATCATGTATTGGCACAACCAGTGCTATAAGGACTACGCCAACGGCCGCTCTAGAAAATTTCCTTTCACTTCTTTCCATCGATCTGCTTAGGAAAGAGATGGCGACCAAAAGTGCTTTAAGACTTCAACAATGTAAAAATTGGAAAAGGGGCCACTACGGTCACAGAACTATAATGAATTTACACAGATTTAGACATTCAAACAGACTACGTTTCACCGCACATGGATTTCAACCTAGTTACCATAACAGATATCCCATCCAAGAAACTCTGGAAAGAGAACAGGGACATAAATAAAAACATGTTTTGGTCTTTAATGACGGTTTAAAAATCGTGGTGGAGGCTGGGTCAAGCATCTACTCAGATAACCGAGCAATTTGTTGATCTATAAATCTTTTAGGACTGGCCACGATACCAGAAAAGTCTCGGTGTCGTCTGGTATTCGGAATGATACCTAAACGATACTGAAATTTTTCGATTTTGACGATACCGAGACGATACTTACAAAAGCACCGTTTGGTTTGGCATCGTGGCCAGGTCTAAAAATTTCAAAAATTTTGCACCTTCAAACGGAGATTTTGGCAGTTTGCGAAGTCGCTAAATATCTTCCCTTATGCAAATTAGTCAACAATAACATTGATATTTTCATAGATAGGCATCAGGTGGCAATTAAAGTCATTTTCTCAATCACCATTAAGTCCAAACTGGTTGATCGTTGCCGGAAAGCGTAAAGAGTATTCAATGCAACAAAACCTAAAATGTTTCCCAGAACTTTAGAATTATTGGGACCGAAATGGCAGATAAACTCGCCAAAAGCGTGTCATCTCTTGATCCGAACCATATCGAAGCCTCGGTGCTCGTGCCACTGATGGAGCAAGACAAAAGTAAAAATACACCGTTTTTTGGAAGCTGCAAATGTCAGATGGTCATCCATTAACACTTGACGTGTTTCAAGGAATCTATGGCCAAATATTTCGAGGAAAATATCAGAGTGCTTAGTCAAGTTAAGCAGGCCTCAATTATCACTCATAGTTGGTGTCCTAACGGGCTAAAACTCAATGGGAACCCACATAAGCAGCGTACCTATGTAGAGTGTGTCTTAATGAAAAGGTGGAGGAGGGCTCACCTAATTTTCTCTGTGAATACCCTAACCTAGCTAGAACCAGAAAAGCAGTCCTTGAAAAATACAGTTCGTTTGGGAACTGGGTGACCATTTCTGTCTTGCCATTTAAGAACATCTTAAAGTTCCTTCAGAACTCAGGAAACCTAAAACTTGCCCTTAAGCCCTCTAACCTAACCTAACCCATGTTATTATATTTTTATCTTCAAAAATGTGTAACCAATTGCTACTTGCCTTTCCTCAAATACTCGTACGTACTCTACCCTAGAATAATTGTTCTGATAATTTTTTAATAGTCGCCTGTGGTTCTGTTGCCGCGTCCGCTTAGTCCGACGGGTGTCAGAATGGAGTGCTGCAACTGGGGCTGCTGTCGAAAAATGCTGTACGAGATTTCGCCCACAAAGTGCTGTACAGCTTTTTGCCATTTTTGGCATTTGAAGTCAGCTGTGCGAAATTTAATCAACACATGATGAAATGGAAGCTTAAATTATCTTACGTCTTTATCACAGATTAAAAAGAGTTTGAAACTCTCTTCAATCCTCATGTAAACACTCGGTAAAAGTTGGTCAACTTGTCCAGCTGCGTCGTGTTCTGTTCGTATCATTGGATTTGTGTGTATTCAACATTTTGACAGCTATTCCAGTTGCAGCTGCTCCGTCTCCATTCTGTTCAGGCAGTCACACCTCAGTTCAGTTCGACGGATATCTTTAGACTGGCTGAGACACGTCAAGACTGAAAAATAGTATGTTCTGTCAAGTCTAAATATAATTTTTAAATCTTTATTGGCAGCGACAGGTCACCAAATATCTTGCTTTTTTTTCCCAAATTTAACTATTTTTTAAAAATTTATTTATTGTTTTTTGTTTCTCTTCTATTTTTTCTACACAATTTAATACGTACATTTTTTTTCATTTCTTTTCTGCATAATTTAATGCGCCTTTTGTTTTACTGTCTGCACAATTTAATGAGTATTTTTTTCTTTCCGTGTCTGTACATATTAATGCACCTTTTTTTGCCTGCACAATTTAATGCTCCTTTCTTTTCTTGTCTGCACAATTTAAAATGTGCCTCTCTTTTTTTGTCAGCACAATTTTATGCGCATCTTTTTCTGCCTGCACGATTTAATGTATCCTTCTTTTCTTGTCTCTATTTTAATTTATGTTTTTTCATTTAACGCTGTTTTGTTTTATATTTTTTTTAATTTTTTTTTATTATATTTTAGTTTATTTTATTTATTTTATGTATTTTATTTATTTTATTTTATTTTATTTTATTTTATTTTATTTTATTTTATTTTATTTTATTTTATTTTATTTTATTTTATTTTATTTTATTTTATTTTATTTTATTTTATTTTATTTTAATTTATTTTATTTTATTTTATTTTATTTTATTTTATTTTATTTTATTTTACATTACATTGATTTGTATTGGCTCCCCTAAGGGTTACAAGTCTCCCGCTTCCTTAATCTGCTCCCTCTCCACCCCTCTCTATCATCTTATCTTTTCTTACTGCCTCTAGTTCCTTTATCCACTCTTCTCCCTTCCCCGTTTCGTCCATTATTTCCCTCATCCTTTCCCCTATTGATTTTCTTTCATCTCCGACAGATCTGCATCTTTCTAATACATGCTCCCATGTCTCTTGTTCACCCTCACATATTCTGCATATTCTCTCCTCTTCGCGTTTCCAGTACCATCTTTCCCTCACCTCATTCCCTAGCCTGACTGTTGCAATTATCCTTGTTCTTTCTGTCTTCCAACCCGCTGTTAAATATTGTGGAATCCCTTCTGTCATTATTTCTTTGTACCACCTGTTGTAACTGGATTCTCTTATTCTTTCCCTTCTTTCCTTCTCTTGCTCTCCCCAGTCTTTTCTTTCTATTGCTTCGTATCCATTCATACTGTCTTCTCTTCCCTTTATTTTTTCTCTCCCTTGTTCCCATCGTGACCCTCTTCCCCGTTCATCTCTCTGTCTCTCTTTCATCTCCTCTAAACATTCCCTTGCTATTTCACTTCCTTTTCCATCTGTCAATTTCTGTTCATAATTCCATGCCCTTTTCCGTGCTCTAATCATTATCTTATCTCGTTTTGTTTCCTCTCTTACCATATACCCTGGAGTTTGCCATTCTACCCCTAGCGTCCACTTGAGGTACCTCTCTTGCACCCTTTCCATTTCTTGTCTCTCCTCCCATCCCCATACTTCCGCCCCATATCCCATCACCGTCCACACCAGAGTGTCAAAAAGCCACATCTTTCTCTCCCAATCCTTCTCGAATTTCCTCCTTCCAATCCCCCATGCTTCCTTCATGGCCACTGCTGCCTTTTTTATTCTGTCCTTTATGTGTGCTTCCTGCCCTCCATTTTTTTTGAACACATACCCCAGGTATTTAAATTCTTTTACTTCTTCGATCTTCTTTCCTCTCCATCTCCAGTCTACTGTTGTGTTCCTCCCTCCTCCCTTCCTGAACCTCATCACTTTCGTCTTTCCCACATTTACTTCCAGTCTTTTCCTCTCAAAGTACTTCTCCAGTCTTCTTATCATGCTTTGCATCTCCTCTTCATTTTTCGCCATTACCACCACATCGTCTGCGTATGCCAGCGAGCAAATTCTTTTTCCTCTCACTTTTACCCCTCCCCAGCTCCCTTTACCCAGTTCATCCTCTATATCCGCTGTCAACAAGTTAAACAGTATTGGGCTCATCGGACACCCCTGTCTTACCCCCTTTCCCGTCCAAAATGTTTCCCCCATCACTCCTGCCGATTTCACTCTACTCGTTGTTTCTTCGTAGACCTCCCCTACTCTTTCCCTGAGCCCTTCTCTCACTCCTCTTTCCTCCAACGACTCCATCATAATTTTCCTGTCTACTGAGTCAAACGCAGCTTTTAAATCTATAAACAGTGCCACTAGCTTGCCCCTCTCCTCTGCAACCTCTTTGTTCACCAAATAGTTCAGCACATATACGTTGTCTATCGTTCCTACTCCTCTTCTGAAACCCGTTTGATTTGGTGGTATCATCCCTTTCTCCTCCGCTTCTTCTTCTAACCTCTTCGCTAAAACCGTCGTATATATTTTATACAGCGATGGCATGAGCGTTACTCCTCTGTATTCTTCTACCTTTGTTCCTACACCTTTCTTTATTATCGGGGCAATTACTCCCTCTTTCCACCCCTCTGGCCATCCATCTCCTCTCCACACCTTCCTGCAGATGCCCCATGCTACCTCTATAGCTTGTTCTCCTCCATATCTCCACGCTTCATTAGGTATACCGTCTGTTCCCATTGCTTTTCCTTCTTTGAGTCTTCTAACCACCTTTCTGATCTCCTCCTTACTAATTTCGGTCTCATCTTCCGCTCTTCTCGTTACCTGTTCTCCCATTCTCACTCTTTCTTCCACCCCTCCAATTAGACTCATAAAATATTTTTTCCATTCCTCTTCTTCAATCCCTTCCCCCATCGTCTTTCTCTTCTTTCTATCTCTATTTATTATTTCCCACACTTTGTTTTCGGTATTGGCCTCTGCAATTTCTCTTATCATCTCATCCTGCTCCTCTCTTTTCTTTCTCTCAATCATCGCTTGATATTCTCTTTTTCGCTCCCTGTATTTTTCCTTCGTCCCGATACTCTTCCTCCACCTCCTTAACTCCTTTCTTACTTCTTCTTTTTTCTCCCTACATTCTTCATCCCACCATCCTCTCCTTTTCTGTTTCCTTTGCCTTCCCCCTACCTCCTCACTTTGTTCAATCTCTCTCTTAATCCTCTCCCCTATCTGATTTTCTGAATCCTCTGCTCCCTCTTCCAAGCTCACTCTTCGCATTCTTCTCTCGAATTCCCGTTTCATCTCCTCCGACCATCTTCCCGTTTTTATTCTTTTTACTTCCTTTGCTTTATCCCTCTTTCTCCTTCTTCCTGTCTTTATAGTGATCACCAATGGGTGATGATCTAACTCTACTCTATCTGTTACTTCCATCCTTTCTATTCCTCTTCTCGTCCTTTCGTCACCTAGTACATAATCAATTACTGTCTCCCCTCTGCCTCCTGTATACGTGAACTCTCCCTCTTCATCCCCCTCTATATTCCCGTTAAAAATTTCCCACCCTAATTCTCCTATCACCTGCGTTAGTTTCTTACCTTCGGTGTTCACTTTTTTATCTTTCGATCTCCTCCCTCTCTCTTCGTCTCCTATACCCCTCACTCTCCCACCCTCCAATCCTGTTCTCGCGTTGAAGTCCCCCCCTATTATCACTCTTTCTTCATCTGACTGCCTCTCCATCCATCTTCTTAAGCTTTCCAACTTCTTGTCTATGTCACCATTTACATACGTTGCTACTATAACCCATTCATCCGTACCTGCTTTAACTTTCCTACTCATTAATCCTTCTTCCTGTTCCTGAATCTCATCACCCTCTATCGCCATTTCTTCTCTAACTCCCATTATCATCCCCCCCATTGCTCTTCCCTTCTTGTTCTTCTTTTTTGCTCCCTGTCTTGTCCATTTATACCCCTTTGGCAGTTGTGTTTTCCATTTTTCCCAATTCTTTTCCTCTACCCACGTTTCTATCATCACTACAACTTCCCATTCTTTGATCCCTTCCCAGAACTCTTTTTCTTTATTCGCTAACCCCGCAACATTCCAAAAGCCTATCTTCCATCTATCCCCTGACTCTTTTCTACCTGATTTATCTCCTTCTTCTTGTTCCTTTATCCGTTTTTTGACTCTGAATTCTCTTCTATTCCTCCTTCCCCTTCTTGTTTTTCAATATTCCTACTTTCACTCTGAATTGGTTTCTCCTTTTCTCCCTCTTTAGCTATTGTTTCCCTTATGACCTCCCTTTTTTCATCCCAAACCCATGTCTTCCCATTTACTATCAGCTTCCCATATCTTATTATGACCTGCTTCCCTTTTCTCTTTTCTTCTTCTGCTCGATCCCTTATCAGCCACTGCATTCTTCGTTCTTTCCACGTTAAGTCCTCTTCAATTCTTTCTCTTCTTCCTCTTAGGTTGGCTTTCTTCCTCATCACCTCTGTTTTACCGTCTAGAGTTTCCATTTTTACTTCTATCATACCTTCTTTCCCGTCTGCACCTCTCCTTCCGACCTCCCTTGCTTCCCCTATGCTTGCTTGGACTCCTATCCTTTCGAATATTCTTTCTACCGTGTCTTTTATTGTGCCTCGTATCTGCACGTTTTTAATCATTATATTCCTCCTTCGTTTTTCTTTTTCTTGTCTTTCTATCCTTGCTTCCATCTCGTTCATCCTCTCCGCTAGGTTTTCTTTCCCATCTCCACCACTTATTGTGCTTGTTGTTTCTTCAATTTCCGCTCTACTATTTTTTATTCTTTCCTCTTTCTCCCGTGTGCCTTGTGCTTTCATCTCTAAATCTTCTATTCTTCTTGCTAGCCCTCTTACTTCAACTTTCAGTTCTTCTCTCTCCTTTTCCCCTCTTCTAATTTCTTCTCTCATCTTTCCCAGTTCTTCCTTCATCTCCATTCTCAACTCTTTCACCTCTTGCTTCACCTCTTGCATCTCCCGTTTGAATTCATATCTCATCTCCTTCAATATCCTCTCTACTTTCGATTCCTCTTGTTCCTTTTTCTGCGGCGATCGTGGGATTTTCTTGCTGGCTTGGAATACCTCGATTCCTTCCTCATTCTCTTGCTCAACTCCGTTCACCTGCTCTCTCTTCCTCTTCCATAAGTCACTAATATCTCCCATCGATCCCGTGTTCATATTCCTCGACAATCTTTTGAGATTTGTAGGTCTTCCTCTCCTCTTCATTTCTTCCTCACTACACTCTTCTCTTTTGTCCGCCATGCTCTCTTATCTCTTATTTTATTTTATTTTATTTTATTTTATTTTATTTTATTTTATTTTATTTTATTTTATTTTATTTTATTTTATTTTATTTTATTTTATTTTATTTTATTTTATTTTATTTTCTTTTATTTTATTTTATTTTATTTTATTTTATTTTATTTTATTTTATTTTATTTTATTTTATTTTATTTTATTTTATTTTATTTTACTTCACTTTGCTCTGTTTTATTTTGCTTGGTTTAGTTTTGCCATATGACATCCCCTCCTCGTCGCCTAGTCCGACGGCTGTCCTACGACTCACTGACACTGACATGTGGGTTCGTTCAGTTCGACAAATATCCTAAGACTGAAAAATTGTATACTCTGTCAAGTCTAAACATAATTTTTAAATCTTAACTGACTTCTGGCAGCCACAGAAGATATTGTATTTTATTTATAATAATTTTTTTAAATTATTTTTTCCGTTCAAATTTTTATTTTCAAAAAAGTTTGACAACCTGCAAAAAATAAAAATTATATGAAAACATGAGTGGCCACTAAGTTATAAAAGTTGTGTTTAAAAAAATAATCAAGAAAATTTGTCATTTATTTAATAAAGTAGCTTTTAACATTTGGGCAAAAAGCCTTGTATTTTTTAGAAACCACATTGAATGAACAACTTTTATAGCCTTAGGCCTGTAATCACCTGCTATCCACTTACAGGACACCCTGTATATCTATAGATGTTTTTTTTAAAATAGTTTTTGAAATTCATTAAAACCTATTCCATCATCTCTTAAAGCCTTTTGTTTATTATCAGGACATGACTATGTATATCACTATAAAAATGTATCAAGGGAAAAGTTTTCAGTGAATAAGCTTTGGTGCACTTTTGTTTGTTTAATAACAAAAATAAAAAAGTTTATTATTGGATATTGAAATATTTGTAAAATCTAACAGAGTTTCGCTTTTGAAAACTTTTATCCAACATAGTTTTTGTTTTTCTTTTTGAAAATTAAAACAACATAAATAGAGCACCTAATTTTTTTTTAGATATCAAATTTATGATATTAGAGAGACTAGTTTGGCGTGTAACCTCTAAACGCGTTATGAAATGATAATCCTTTTATTTTGTATGTATTTTTACTATGTATTTTAATTTTATATCATACAATAATCAATCATCTCTATAATCAATAATCACTAATTTTTATAATTTTTTAAAAGCAAAAATTTATAAAACATAATTAATGCTGTTAAAAAAATTGTCGTGAGAGGCTTATAAACCTACAAATTGGTACATATTCGATGATAGACGAAGCAAGTAGGTCCGCCATTTCTGCTTGTCTGTCTGTCGGTGTATACTGCGACCTATAGCCTCCCTAAACTACTTATGTCACTGATTTTCTTCAAATCTGGAATCTAAAAAGTGTTTTGGTAGGTAAATCCCTTATTTTGTTTCAGATTCAAAAATAACTGTGCTCTTTAAGGCTTATTTATCTCTAAAACGGCTCCTACGGTCTTGATAATACTTTTTCTGTATGCTAAAATTAAGACGTATACTACTAAAAATTATAAAAAAAATTACAAATAAAAACTAACTAATAGAACCACTCTTAGAACATTGTTTTTTATTTTTAATTTTCTCATCACGGATTTCTCTGAACGGATTTAGATTATTATTTTTTATTTACAAATTTCAAATAAGATAACAGAATATGGAATTTAAAATTTTCAACAAAAAAGTTTTTAAATTCTGAAAAAACATTTGAATTTTTTTTTGGAAAATTCAATATCTTAATTACAAAATATGTGATAACAAAAAAATACCCAAATCAGTACTTATACTGACGGCTTCAATCTTTTTTTGCTTTTAGGTCTTTTTTGAATAAATTTCTGCTGGTCCCACAAATATTACCAATTTTTTTAATTTTTAAAGATTTTGGGTCGAAATTTTGGCAAGGTCAAAATTCGTTTTGCAATTTTTTTCTTTCGAAATTTTGTTCCTAAAAATTCTGATTTTCCAAATTCCGTTTCTGACAAAATAAGGAGAAGTTTCTTTTTTTTCAATTACCTAAAAAAGGTAAAATCTTTAAATAAAATAGTAGACGCTCGATGTTGTGAAGTAATAAAAACCAGCCTGTTCATTCTTTCGAGATTGTTCACTTTTTCGAGCAGGAGTTTTAAAATCCTTTCTAGATCTAGATTTTATCAAAAATGTACATTTTTTTCGATGCGTGAATGTTTTCTTACATTTATTTAAGCATTATAAACAAAGCTTTAAATTAGGTTTAAAGAAAATAGAAAACTATTCCTCAGTGTCCTCAAACAATGTTAAATACTTGCGAGAAATTTTTGTAAAAAATGTTGGTAAAAAAACATTTTTATATAAAATTTCACTAAATGTTCACTATTTTGGAAAGTTATTTTTTTAGATTCACTTAATCAAGCGTCTACTGTTTTATTAGTTGTTGACAAAGTTTAAAAATTATTTATATCAAGGGTTTTCATACAACGATGTAAACTTTTCGATGTAGTAATTTTTTTTTGTTTACGATGCACATTTTTCAGGAACACCCTTTTGAAACGGCTTGCGTAAAAGTCGTTTACTCTGTTTGTTTAACGTCAAATAAAAAGATATTTTCGTCCAATTTTGTTTTTCATTCTTATAATTTTTCTTTTAATTATATCTTTACTCAGCCCTTTTGATTAATATGTTTCTAGTTTTGATGTTTAATTTTTTTTTGTTTTTGATTCTTTTATTATTCAATTTTTTTATCTTAAGTTAGTTCAATTAAAAAAAAATCATTGCAACAAAATGTGTAAATCAATTTTTTTGTTTTTTGTTTTTTTTTTAACTTATTTGCTCATAATTTTTTTATCAGCAGAAATAGTTATATTAATTACTTCATGCATTTAATTCAAAAATAATTATCAAATTTTTTGCAGTTTCAGGGTTGCCAAATTTTTTTTTAATTTTAAATAATTTCCAAAATCAACGCACTTGCTCTTACTTTAAATGCCAGCTTTTGAACATACATTATGTTAGCTTATTTCTTCTTGAACATACAAACATTAAATTTTAAACTTTTCTTCTGACGGACATTAATCATTTTAATAAATTTAACATAAAAAAATCGTTCCGGAAGGGTTTTTCAGTAAGAACTTTTCTTTTCAAATTCCTATTTTAAATAATTGCTAAAATAAGCAAATCTACTTATAAATACTTGGGTTTTAAATATTTGTTAGCTTATGTCTTTCGTTATATGGAAAAAGTAGTACCAGACAAGTTAGGCATTCCCAAAATAAAAAATTTATTTTCTTATAACACCTTCTTTATCAACATTAGGCACTTTCACCACCAAATTCGTGCAGCACTATTTTTTGTCCACATTAGAAAGTGTATAAGCCAATGCTTAAATCTAACAGTTTTTAGATAGATTTGTTAGTTTTGAAATGTAGGCATCTAAAAATTTAAAAATTGAGCTCGAATGGCAAAGCACCATCGAACGAAAAACTCGTCTGAAACTATTATTTTCATGTTCAAGAAGGTATGTGCTAAAAAAAGCGGAATTGTAACAGCAAGTGTGTTGATTTTGAAAATTATTTTAAATTAAAAAAAGAAATTAGATGGCAACCCTAATGTGCAAACAAAAATTAAAATTTGACTATTGCTTTTGACTAAATAGGTCAAGAATGAATCATATACCCACTTTGAGCGTATCTTCTAACAAATTTTCACAAATAAACAAAAAACTGTCATATATTTAACTTTTAAAAATTAAAATCAGCTTATAGTTTTCATTAGATCGAAAAATTAGGGATATAAAGGAACAATTACATGCAAGAGTTTTTGTTATTGAATATGTTCGTTTTACCAATAAGCTTGCCTAAAAACCGAAATTGCTATTAAATTTACCCATGCGTATCTAAATGAGAATGATCTCACTGCCCAATTTTCAATATTTTTGGTTTAACCCGGAAACTAACCCGAATTTGACAGTTTTAGCCTGAACATTTTTTGTTGAAAATTAAATTTTCTGTTGAAATGGATGGTGTAAAAAATGTTATAAAAAAAATTTTGACAGGAAAAGTTAACGAAAACTAAACTTAAAATAAAAAAAAATAGTTCTAAATTTTTTAATCAAATTCACATAATATTTTGTGTACCAAATAAAGGGTCAAAACAAACACATGCAAAATAAAGCAGAGATTAAAGGTTTAAATATCGCATGTTCAAAAAGTAATTTTTATGTCGAAATTGACAGAGATTAAATTAAAACTTCACTTATTTCTTATAATTTTTTGGCCCGAAAGTTTATTTTTCGGCGTTAGGAAATAAACGCCCAAGTGAAAAGTGCTAAAAATGATTTGGAAATATTCCCTACAAACATTTTTAACACCCAAAAGCAAAAAAGAAATTGGAAATACTGCCCAAAACTTCTTTGTGGCTAAATATTAAAATGGATACATCGCCCAAATATTTTACATGTAAATTGTTTTTGTAGAATTTTGGTCATATTTCCTCAATTTTGGTTGGTATTTCCAAACTTTATTTTAATGAATACGCAAAGTTTTTATAAATATTTGTGAAGATGTAAATTCAAGTTCTTTAAATATTGAACCTTTAAATTCGCCAAATCCTATAGTGAGCCCAAGCTGAGGAGTTGCAGATTGCATTCATACCTCACTGTTTATTCGCCGTAAAGCTGGGTGACTGGTTTTTCGAGATCTTATTTACTCCTGCCTTGTAATTCACTTTTTGGCGATATTGCCTTATATTGCTGTTGTTTTTGGCAATTTTTCCTATTTTAGTCCTTAGTTCCAATTCTACTTTCTTAGTTTTTTTTTTCGGACATTGTTTCATTTTTAAGGGGTAGGGAAAAATAGGAAATATTACCTAAAATTTAAAGAAAAATGTTACAACAACAATTTTTTCGAAATTTTCAAACAAAATGTTTGTCAAATTCGGCTTGGCTTTCGAGTTATACTAAAAATATTGAAAAGTGTCCAGTGGGACAATTCTCTCGAAAACGCACTGATGAATTTAGTAGCAATTACGGTTTTGAGCATGCTTATGGGCAAGACAAACATATTCAATTATAAAAACCCTGTAATTGTTCCTCTTTAAAAAGTCTACAAGTTATTAGTTTGAGCCACTGTTTCTGGATTGATTTTTATCCAAATTTTCCTTTAGATATCTATTTTAGAAGAAATTTAATCGTCTTTCTTTTAAATGAAGCAATGTTATACCTACCTCTACTGGTAAAAAAGTTATAGACAAGAAAATAAAAAAACAAAAATTGATTTAAAAAAATTTGTTTGAAATGATTTTTTTTTTTAAATTAAAGTAACGTAAAAATTGAAAAAAAATTGAATATTCCGTTTTGGTAGTAACTGTTATTGTCTATAAAAAAGGTTTTTTTAGCATTATCTCTATATTTTGCTTCGTTTTTGAGTTAAACATGTAAACACAAGAAAAGGGTGCTTTTGAACCTCCCCTCCAAAATGCACCCTCTAATTTAATAGCACTCTACGGTTTTCCCATCTTCAATGACCCATTTAATGATTTTCCTCACAATAAAACCCATGAACGCCTTAAATCCTTACTGAGTTGTAAATGATTGCTTTCTTTTGCGAATGCAATCTTTTAATAAAAGTTTGCATTCCTTGCATTTTTTTTAAGGAATGCAACTTCAAAAATTGTAGTTGCCAATCTGTTTTTTGTTAATAAGATTGCAACCCTTTTTTCCAATCTTTTGTCACCATTAACTGATTGCAATCTCTTGAGACTTCATACATCCTTTTGAATGCTTTCAATTTTTGCATTCTTTTGAAATTTTTCGAAATCTTTTCCATTTTTTGAATTTTGGCATTCTTTTAAATTCTTTTGAATTCCTTATATTAATTGCATTCTTTTGCAATAACATGAAATTGTTTTTTATTTTGTCGTCGTCACCGAAGGTTTCCCATTGGTTTGGGAAGTCCTTAATGCTTCTTAAAAATAATATTCAAAAACATTTGGTACGCATTTTACGCAATTTAACAAATCTTTTTTCTAAGAGAACATGTTAATGTTAGTATTATGTAAGGAAAAACGCAAAAGAATGCAATGAATTCAAAAAAATTCAAAAGGCCTCAAAAGACTTTAAAAGACTTCAAAATAATAAAAAGAATGAAGTCTCAAAAGATTGCAATCAGTTGATGGTGACAAACGATTAGAAACAAAAAAGATTGAAATCTTTTGAACGAAAAAAGAATGGTGACTGCACTTTATTGAAGTTGCATTCACAAAAAAGAATGTAAGGAATGCACTTTTTTTCTTGAATTTAATAAGAAATTTATAAAGACTGCATTCGCAAAGATTGCAATATTTTTCATTCCTGGTTCCTTATTGTTCCGTTTTTTTGAGACTTAATCAATAGCCTATTTCTTTTGAAGTATTTAGCATTTCCTTAAAAGAAAATCCTAGTTAAGGAGTGATGCTATAGGAGTTTAGTGGCTTAAAAGCGGCTTGGGTGTCTGATATTAAACTTGTTTTCGAGTTATCATTCTTCGCATTTCTCAACACTCTATACTTCTGTCTGGAAAAAACTAGGTACTTGTGAGTTGTTTTCATTGGTAAAAAATATTTAGTTCTATTCCCCAGAAATTCCCCTATCAGTGCCTTAAATTTTCTCCATTCATCAGTTCAAAAAGACCCACAAGATTGTAAATGGATCGGAAACCCAAAACAAATGGCTGATCTCTTCGCCGAACATCTGGCGAATGTTTTCAAGCCATTCCCAACAAATACAGCTACGAATCCCTTACAGTTGAAACGACGGATGTGAAGTTCCTCTTGTCACGCTCAAAGAAGTAAGAAGCATATAAACATAATTTGCCTAGCAAAAAATCACCAGAGTACGATCTAATAACTGCTCTGGTTTTGAAAGAAATATAACTTCAATAGCTTTACAAAACTCTAATTTATAATAAATGCATGCCTTAAACTAAGATATGTGCCCCATCATTTGAAAATTGCAGAAGTCATTGCAACCTAAATAAGGTAAGCCATCAACAGAAGTAACATCTTTCAAACCTATATCGCTTATACCAATCATGGCAAAAGTTTTCGAAAAATTGCTCCTGAAAAGACTAAGCAAAATAATAGAAAAAAGAAGACTAATTCCGAGAAATCAGTTTGAACTTTAAAATAAACATTCCACGATAGACCAAGTGCATCGGATTACGGATATTGTGGAAAAAGCACTTGAAGAAAAACAAGTTTGCTCGGCTATATTCTTAGATGTTGTTCAAGCCTTTGACAAGGTTTGGCACTTGGGACTTGAGTACAAACTGCAAAGGGATCTTCCCAGGCAGTACTACGAAATACTGAAATCCTACATTACGCGAACCTACTCTTTAGAGTACGGTACAACCAAAATTACTCGAAACTAAAAAAATTGAAGCTGGTGTACCACAAGAAAGTGTCTTAGGACCAACCCTGTATCTGTTAAATACAAGAGATATTCCAGTGGACATCAACGCAATTATGGCCACCACCTTTGCTGATGATTCTGCAATATTGGTGCCAGATGAATCCGTTACGAAGGCTTCATAAAAACTGCAAAACGCAGTCGATACAATTAGTGATTTAACGCAAAAATGGCGAATCAAACTAAATGAAACAAAATCGATGCATAGAAACTTTACAAACAAGAAAAAAAAACATTTCCAATTCTTATAAACAGTAACGCAGTACCTTACTCCAATACTGCCAAATACCTTAGAATGACTTTGGATGCAAAGCTTAAATGGAAAGAGCACATCAAAAAGAAAAGAGAAGAACTAATTTTGAAGAACAGAAAAATGTACTGGTTACTAGGAAAGAACTCTGACCAATCTATCCAGAACAAGCTAATGTTATATAAGCAAGTACTGAAACCCGTTTGGACATATGGCATCTAACTATGGGGCTGTACAAAGAAAACAAAAATACTGAACCTATTCAAAAATTCCAAGGCAAGGTCCTTCGTTGAATAATAAATGTCCCTTCCCTTTTGACGAAGGCAAGGTTCTTCGTGGATTTATAAATGTCCTTTGGTATATAAAAAATAGCGATCTACATCGTGACCTTCAAATTGAAATGATTACAGAAGTGGTTAAAAAATACGCCGTATCACACAATCAGCGACTGCAAAGTCATACCAACTCCGAAATGAAGACCGTCTTAAATGTACGAGACAATGTTCGGAGATAAAGAAGAACCAAGCCTCATGAGTCGATGGTCTAAAAGCTATGGGAAAGTGTTATAACTCAAACTTCCCACAGTGTGATTTAAAAATTAAGAAAGAAAAATCATTTGTCGATCTTTTATAGATTGGTCCTGATTCAAGGGTGGTTTCAGTGCAGTAAGAGTCCCACATTACTCAGTACCGATTCTTACCAAGTGTCTTTTGAAGATTTCCATCAGATAAAAAAAAATCATGAGTTGTCTTCTGATATGACATTTAACCTTAAAAAAATTGTCCAATAATTTTTTCTTGCAATTCAACTCCGTCTGATGAGAGTTTTTCTCGAAACTTACTTTTTCACTTTGCCATCTTCTGTCATTTCCAAAAAGTCAATTTCTAGAAACTGGCAAATCGAGTTTCTTTCCCTGAAACTAATTGTACACTTCTCCTTTCCAGATAATTTGTAAATGATGATCTCTCTACTTGTAAGTTGGGAAGTCAAGAAGATTTGTTGATGTGTAGACGTGGAAGTCTTTCTCTAGAACCTATACAATTTCCCATCCCATTTACCTCCTTGACGAATCTCATAATGATGACTCCCTTAGAAGAATTTTTCATGACTATCACGTCCAATAGAACAGATGAAGAACAAAACCTCCTGTGCAGGGTTATGGCAGTGATTTTCTATTTGGACCTAGTTGGGTTCTATTCTTCCATGCAACTGAACTGTTAGAAATTTATAGAAGCAATACTATCACCGTGTGTAGGTTCATCTATCTGTGGATGTTCAGAATGGGGCTTTCAATTCCTTGAATTTTCCTGCAAGTTTCTTGCTAAGAGCTCTTTTCCGAAGGTTATTTGAACCATTTTGTTCCATAGAAGTTTTCAATTCTTGTAAATATGGCTTTTAGAAATTTTTATTTCACTTTCAGAATCGATTTCTTAGTCAGTTTTTAGTTATTGGTTTCATTCGTAAGCTTTTTCTTCGAAAATGGTTTCATCTTTGTTTTAGTGGATTTTAATGTTTAGTCTCACTAATTGCCAGCCATTTATTTCCTTGTAATTTCTCAGTCCTCTTTCAATTATTTACCCACAGAGTTTCTTCGAACTTGGCAGGAAACAAAATTCTATCTAATACATCCACTTTAAGACTCCCCACCCAGGACTCATAACAAGCTATCCTCTCGATTTGATGATTTTCTGGGAATTGTGCCCTGTGGGTTTGCCTCCACATTTCGGTTATTCATTTGGTTATGGTAATGGGATGACACTTCATTACAAGAGCTCAATTTAAAGCATTATTTATGAAATTCTTCGAATTTTATTATTCCATTAAATTGAACAATATCTTCAATAACTACTCGTAGATATAATACTGCACAAATAAATATATACGATTAAATTGCTTCTTCTTTCAATGTTCCTTACTCTTCACTTTTGTTCTCAATTAAATATGCACATCAAAGAATATAAATTTAATAACATAATCACACATATTTTGAACACATATATACATATATATCTACACACATCTAAATTATCACAAATTTAATTAACTATTTGTAAATAAGTCATGTTGATATGACTTTGATTTAGAAAGTGCAAAATATATAACTAGATTTACCAACTACATTAAGTTTATTACATTAAGATATTGTTGTTAACCATAAAACCCATTATAAATCCTCAAATATTTTATTATTCCACCCAACAACAAAAAAACACATTAAGCTTCATTCAATCTACCACAACATGCCACATAATTGCATTTAAATTGAACCTTTTTTGCGGTCTAGTTCACTACCTCAAAGCATTTCCTTATTTATTTTAACTTATCCCTTCACTCTCATTCATCCACTAAAAATGGGAAAAAGGTACCTTGTAACAGATTGTGTTTGTCAAAAAATAATACACCCTGTCAATATTGTATACAAACATACATACATACATACATTTATACGGTGTCATAATAATACTCTCTTGAATAAACAAATAAAAATACACATTCAGGTTCGCCACTTGATTAGTTTTTGTTTACCAAATATTTAACAAAGAATATTTGTGTAGAGTATGCATAATATGAGAGGTCAAAAACCAAACAATATCTTTTTGGGCATTCGCAAAAGGGGATTCACATTTTGGTGAACGGGGCACTTCAACGAGAATTATGATAATAAATTGATATAGATAGTGTGTCCAAGCGGTATACTCCCTCAAAAAAAAAAATAATCTTTATAATAGTTATTATTATTATTTATCAGTTTATTGGCTTTAAGTAATTTTTGGTCGAAATTTATGATATTGATTGTTTTTTAATCTTTAAGCTTTAAAGAATTGTGTTTTTTTTTCTTGTAAATATTTGTTGATTGAAACAGTGCTTCTAAGGGCCAGTTTTTCAGTTCAGGGTTAACTCTGAATTAAATCAGTGTTAAGTAATCCTGAAAATAATTTTACCCCAAGTTAGATCAGGAACAGTTTTTCAGTTGAGGAGTAACGGCCGAAATCGTAATTTTTGTTATCTGATGGAAATCTTCAAGAGACACTTGGTAAGAATCGGTACCAAGTAGTGTGGGACTCTTACTGCACTAAAACCACCCTTGAATCAGGACCAATCTATGAAAGATCGACAAAAATGATTTTTTTTTCTTAACTTATCAATCACATTGTGGGAAGTTTAGAGTTATAACACTTTCCCATAGCTTTTAGACCATCGACTCATGAGGCTTGGTTCTTCTTAATCTCCGAACATTGTCTCGTACATTTAAGACGGTCTCCATTTCGGAGTTGGTATGACTTTGCAGTCGCTGATTGTGTGATACAGCGTGTTTCTTTAACCACTTCTGTAACCATTTCAATTTGAAGGTCACGATGTACTTAGATCGCTATTTCTTATATACGAGGTCGGGTCAATAAGTCCGTGACTTTTGGAATAAAACACAGATTTTTTGATAAAAAAATAATTTTATTTTTCAACGTAGTCTCCCTTGAGCTCTATACACTTTGTCCAATGCTTCTCCAATTTTGTATCCCTTCCAAAAAAATGATTTGTCGAGGTGCTTAAAATAGGCCTTTGTTTACGAGATGACTTCATCATTGGAGTCAAATCTTTTTCCACCAAGCCATTTCTTCAGGTTTGGGAACAAGAAGTAGTCGCTCGGAGCCAAATCTGGAGAATAGGGTGGATGAGGGAGCAATTCATAGCCCAATTCATGGATTTTTGCCATGGCAACTGCACATGTGTGCACCCTTGCATTGTCTTGGTGGAAAAGAACTTTTTTCTTGGCCAAATGAGGTCGTTTTTTTTCAAATCGTCATTGAATCGGTCCAATAAGTTGGCATAATATTCCCCATTGATTGTTCTTCCCTTTTGAAGGTAGTCAATGTGGATTATCCCGCGTGCATCCCAAGAAACAGTCGCCATAACTTTATTGGCTGACAAACCCACCTTGGCCTTCTTTGGACCCGATTCACCCTTAAAAACCCACTGTTTTGACTGTTGTTTGGTCTCTGGTGTGTTGTGATGGATCCATGTTTCGTCCACGGTTACAAAACGGCGCAAAAACTCCTCCATATTGCGATTAAGCAACGCCAAACCTTCCTGTGAAGTTGTTACACGATTGCGTTTGTGGTCGACTGTGAGCAAACGCGGCACCCATCTTGCGGAAAGCTTTCTCATGCCCAAGTGATCATTCAAAATTGAAACCACTGAGCCATGCGAGATCCCTACGGCTTCCACAATCTCTCGCACTTTCAATCTTCGGTCGGCCAACACCATATCGTGAAGTTTTTCGATTGTTTCGGGTGTAGAGACCTCAACTTGGCGTCCAGGACGTTCGGCATCTTCAGTGCTTGTACGGCCACAACGAAATTCAGTAAACCACTTTTTTACCATTGAAATCGATGGTGCAGAGTCCCCATAGTATTTATCAAGCCTAGCCTTGGTCTCGGTAATGGTTTTTTTTTCGCAAGAAATAATGCTTAATAAGCACACGAAATTCACTTTTTTCCATTTTCTCCTCAAATTAGTGAGTAGTCTGATAAAAATAGCTGTCAAACACAAACTAACTGACGCAGCAAGTTTAAATTTTGACAGGAGTCAACTGACAGATGCCTGTTGACAGGAGCATTGTTGCTGTTTCAGTAAAGAGGTCAGAAATTCAAAAAGTCACGGACTTATTGACCTGCCCTCGTAACATTAGCTTGTTCTGGATAGATAGGTCAGAGTTCTTTCCTAGTAACCAGTACATTTTTCTGTACTTCAAGTTCAGTTCGTCTTTTTTCTTTTTGATGTGCTCTTTTCATTTAAGCTTTGCATCTAAAGTCATTCCAAGGTATTTGTCAGTATTGGAGTAAGGTTCTGTTGTACTGATTATAGGAATTAGAAAATTGATTATTTTTTTGCGTCGATTTTATTTCATTTTGTTTGATTCGTCATTTTTGCATCCAATCACTAACTTTATCTACTGCATTTTACAGATTTGGGTAGCCTTCGTTGATGTCTACTGGAATATCCATTGTATATAAGAGATACAGGGTTGGTCCTAAGACACTTTCTTGTGGTACACCGGCTTCAATTTTCTTTAGTTCCGAGTAATTTTGGTCGTACCGTTCTCTAAAGAGTCGGTTCGTTACGTAGGATTTCATTATTTTGTAGTACTGCCTGGGAAGATCCCTATGCAGTTTGTTTTCAAGTCCCAAGTGTCAAACTTTGTCAAAGGCTTGAGCAACATCTACTTGAACATACTTGTTTTTCTTCAAGTGCCTTTTCCACAACATCCGTAATCCGATGCACTTGGTCTATCGTGAAATGTTTTTTTCTAAATCCAAACTGATGGCTCGGAATTAATCTTCTTTCTTCTATTATTTTGCTTAGTCTTTTCAGGAGCAAGAAAACTTTTCCCATGATTGGTGTAAGCGATATAGGTCTATAAGATGTTACTTCTGTTGGTGGCTTACCTTGTTTAGGTATAACAATGACTTCTGCAATTTTCCAGTGATGTGGCACATATCTTAGGTTAAGGCATGCATTTATTATAAATTGGAGTTTTTTGAAGGCTATTGAAGGCATTTCTTTCAAAACCTGAGCAGTTATTAGATCGTACCATGCTTCTTATCTTTATGAGCGCGGCTAAATTAATTTCACATCACATCGTCGTTTCTATGAACAAACTGTAAGAGATCTGTAGCTAGCTGTGTTTGCTGGGAATGGCTTAAAAACATTACCGAGATGTTCAGCGAAGAGATCGGTCTTTTGTTTTGAGTCTCCGATACATTCACCATCTTGAGATTTTACTGGCGGGTGTTGTGTCTGTGGTCTTTTTAGGCCCTAAGCTGCTTTCCATAAGAAGTATTCCGTGGAAGCATCCACCGTCAGGAGTCTACTAAGTGAATCACTTTTAAACTCACTGATTCTTTTCTTTAGTTCGTTGTTAAGACGGTTAAAAACTGCCTTATCTCCTGGAAATCTCGTAGCTTGCCATTTTCTTCGAGGTTTTCTTTTCTCCAAGATCAGCTCCTTTATGTCGACAGGATATTTTATTTCATTTTCTCTTGAGTTCAAAATTGTTGATGTACTTTCTTCTGCAGCCTGTTGCACAACAGCAATAAATTGTTCTACTATGATATCTTTTAATTATTAGCCAGTCCTGAAAATTAATTAACCTGGAGTTAACTCAGGAACAGTTTTTCAGTTGAGGATTAACTTCATATTTCACTTGTCAAAAATCCAGGGTCATCGATTTGCGACGCTATGGATATCACCCTTCTTCGCTATTCACGCATGAGAATAGAGATGGCGCTACAACGGAATTGTACTGGCAATAACTTTCAATATGCACAAAGAGATGGCGCCACAACTGAAAAGGCACTCAATTTGGTCCCTGAGCTAATTCACCGAAGTAAGGCCAAAATTAATGAGTTAAAAGGAACAAAGAAAATGAAATGGTATTCGATGATTACTTGGAGGATACATTTAAGCCGTTCGAAGGGAAAGAACTCAACGAAAATATTAATATGTATTTGACCTCAAATGAAAGCTACATAAAAAGAAATGCTAAACTTGCCGAAATAAAGAGAGAAATAAAGAACCTTAAGTCCAATAAAGCTCCAGTATATGACTTAATCACGGCAGAAGATATAAAAATACTCCCTCGTAAAAGTTTTATTAACCTCCTTTAGAAAATAAATGCCACTCTAAGGTTAGAATATGTTCCGAGCCAATGGAAAGTGGCTGAGATCTGGCAAACCATCTTACGAAAGGAAGTCTTATCGACCGATATCGAAGAAGCAATTCTTCCTATGTATAATATCAAAAGTTTTTGAAAGAATACTACTCTTGTACCTGCAGCTGATAATAAAGGTGAAGAAATTAATACCTGAACATCAGTTGGGATAAGAAGCAAGCGTTCGAAAAATGACAATTTTTCAAGTGCTTAGAATTACTGACGTTATTGAGAGAGCTCTTGAAGAAAAGAAGATCTGTTGGACAGTCTTTTTGTATGAGTCGCAAGCGTTTGACAAAGTGTGGCACGAAGACCTCAAATTTAAATTATTAAAGGTTCTGCCTAAAGGATTTTTTAAAATTCTAAACGAATACAAAACAGACTTTTTCGTGTAAGACACAGAAATGAATATTCAAGTTTCAAAGAAATGATGGCTGGGGTACCTCAAGGAAGTATATTAGGTCCAGTTCTGTACCTTTTATGTACACACCACGTTTGCTGATGATATTGCAATACAAGCAGTAAGCAGTAAGCAGTAAACGATAAGCGAAGCTACAATTAAATTACAAAATGCTCTTGATAATGTTAATAAGTGGACAGTAAAATGGCAAAAAACGGTCAATGAACTAAAGTCAGTCCATGTAGACTTAACGTATACAAAATAAATAGATTACCCGTCCATTTGCAAATGAGGCAAAGTATCTTGGTATTAAATCGGCTCTTAAAACACGCTAATTCAACAATTATTGACATTCTTGACGTTGTCTGTGAAGAGCAAAACCTTCCGACTTGGTGTGGAGAACAGAAACCCGCCTTAAAATCGCGGGATTAGCAAGAACTGTCTCCGGAAAGTTACATGCATCACGTTACTTCGTTAAAAATCAGCCCCATCACGAATCCCATCGTAATCGGAAAGTTTTTATGAATTCTGAAAAAAAATTATCACAGAATCCATCGTAGTGAAAAATCTCATACAAATTGCGATTACGAACGGTTTTGGTAACACCTGGGATTGGAAAAAGTTTCCGATTACAATGGAATACATGATAGGGATGAATAAATTGCTAGATAAGTTTTAATTTAGTTGCAATCGGGAAATGGAGGTAGTTTTAGTTTAGTGAGAATCTCACACTGCGGTCCTCATAGAGCCTTGTGCAGGTTTTGCACCTACCCATGGGAAAATAAATACAAATACAATATTGAATTCGTTTATTAACTTACAATTTAAAAATTTACACCTGAAGAACTTGGTATCTCATAAAGGATTTTCTTAAAAGTCAAAAGTTAGTTTTTGAAGAATCAAAAAAAAAAAAAAAATTGCTCAAGTCGATAAGCTATTTTCCAGAAATTACTTATTTTGGACCGTTTTTCAACGCCCGTTTTTGAGGCAACTATAAGTCTTAGGTACATGTTTGTCGTGAAAAATTTTGTTTTACAACTTCAGATGCGTGTTCAGCGACCCCGAAAACATAAAGGGAGCAACTAAAAATAATTACAAAAGAGAACTTTCCACTTCGAGTAATATAAACAGCTATACAAAAAAAAAATAAATATATTTTAAACTTTTTGCAGTGGAAAAAGCTGCTATGTATGTATATACTAGGGCAGGGGTCTAATCATGTAAAACGAAAACGATCGGACGATATCGTTTTAAAAATAGCTCTCTTTATTATTAGTTTAAGCGACCGTTTCGATTTTAATCCAAAACTTTTCTGAATATATAATTGTTAGGGAAATTTAATCATCTTTCTTTTATATCAAGCAATGCCTATACCTATATCTTTGCTGGTTAGAAAGTTATAGACAAATAAGTAAAAAAATGTGGTTTTTCACACTTTTGTAATGATTTTTTTTTTTTTAATTTAGGCAAAAAAAAAGTTCAAAATAATTTCGCACTATCCATTTTGATGGTAAATTTAATTGTCTTCAAAAAAGGTCTTAGGCATTATCTCGAAATTTTGCTTCGCTTTCAAGTTTTATGCAAACAAATAAAAAAAGAACTTTGAGTTTTATGCAAACAAACAAAAAATGAGCTTTTTAACCCCCTCCCCTTCAAAATGTACCCTCTAATTTAATAGCCCCTCACAGTTTTCCCATCTTCAATAACCCATTGATTTATTTTTACAATAAAAACCCAAGAATGTCTTAGTTCCTTATTGCCCCGTATCTTAAGACATAATCAATAGCCTAACTTTGAGAGTAAAAATAACTCAAATGGATGCACCCATACAAAAGGTTGCATCTGCTTAAATTATGGGTTAAAGCATGGAAAGACCGTTGGGTGCGAGGTATAATGAAGGTAGGCATCATTTGAGAGTAAAAAAAAACAAGCCATAACATTAGCTCACAAAGGAGAAGATAACTATCTGAGAGTCACTGGAGAGTATTTTATAGTGAAAGTACTCTCAAATAGAAACGCATCTGATAACATTTCACTCTCACTATTTCCAACTGGAAACAAGCAGACAAAATATAACTACCAAGTGGACATGATGTTTCTGTATCCAAAATCATTTTTTTGAATTCCTCTATAATCATTATATCAGCATTAATTAAAACCTTTTTCCATATCACGAAATTTCAAATGCTGGGATTTTTTTTAAATATAATATAATCTGGGCTGTTTATATTTAATAGATATCTTTAACATTGTATAAAAAAGCAAGTACTAAGTGCAGACACAGTCGTTAACCTACACACTCTATTTTTTAAGTGATGGAACATAATGCTTCTGGCAATCACTAAACACGATAAAAACTTGTCAACTTAAAATCACTTATTCAATGAAAATAGCTAACAATTTCAAAATAAATGATTGTCGAAAGTATAGAATTAGATTAGTTTCTGTCTGTCAATTCCAGTTTCAGTTGGAATTTTTTTTGCGGTGAATCCCCATAGAAATCAGAAGGCATTTAATAATTGGGCTGATGACTAACAGAGAGAGAGAGAGGAAGGAAGGTTGAAATACATTTTTCAGCCTTAGCTTCGTTAGACGAAGTCGGCAGTCATTTATATTTATGAAATATCTTTGGGTCTGTGCTTTTACCTCAGGGATTACATTGGTTTGGTATAGAGAATTTTATTAATATATAAAAGCGAAGAAATTATTATTGTTTTATGTTAACGGAAAATCCATATTTATTTGCAATATGTCTCGGTGAAAGGCCTTTAAAAAGGTGTAGATAGAAGCATTAATTATTTTTTAAAGAAAGGTCAGATGCCTCCTATTTCTAATTTTAGATTTTAATGACTAGGGGACTAGGGACTAAGGTGAATATTTGGGTATGAATATACAAACTCAGACATGATTTCCAAGACTTTCAATAAAAAATGAAAGAAAGATTGTTTTAAGAATATTATTGAAAACAGGTGGATAAAAATAAAGAGACCCATCGATTGATGGTACCTTGAAAAGTATGCGCTTACATTGTCTGAACTTAGATACAATAGCAACAATAAAATAATTATGATGATTTTTTATGCAAAATGTTATTTTTTTTTTGCCATAAACTGATAAATATTATCTAGTGGCAGGTAGATAGATAAACAGAAGACCTGTAGCCATGTACACGTACAATCGATACGTATAATTTGTCATTCAAAAAATGTTGGAAAATTGGTCAAAATTGGTTAAAATAATATTCAATTAATTTATCAATATATGTATATTGATTTTTTTTGTGTATTTGCATAGCTACTTGGCTACATAATACACAAGTTTTGTGTATGAAAATTTGTGTTTTTTTGAACTTTTAACATTTCATTGCAGTTCATTAACTTCATAAAAAAATATCAATGATGTTTTGCACTCGGTTAAATACATTTTTTTTAATGCAGAAACTGAAATTCAACTCTTCTATTAGTATGGTCAATTGGTGGTCAAAAGAGCCATTAACGAGCAAATTGTGAAGGAATTTTGATTTATCTTTATTTTATGATTTCTTTGGTGCTGATTTTAAATTTAAGGCTGGCGACTAAAATTCGTGATGCAACATGGGAAAATTTCCAAAAAAAAATGGTGATACCAAAATAAAGGGGTTTTCAACAGGGACGCTACAAAAGTAGAGCGACCTTATTTCTTGCCGCTCTTTTGACATTTATCTTCAGTATGGTTTGCCATTTCATGACGGAAAGATATACAAGCCAACAACGAGTCGAAATTATTAAAATTTACTACCGATATTCGGAGTCAGTGGCCTCAACGTTAAGAGCGCTACGTCCAATTTATGGTCGTCATAATCGTCCTAGCAGATCAACAATTGAGCGTCTAGTGGAAAAATTTGAATCCACAGGCACAGTACAAAATGTTCCCGTGCCAGTGAGACAAAGAAGTGCCCGCAGTGTCGAGAATATTTCTGCCGCTGAGGCTTCAGTTGCAGAAAGCCCAAATGTGTCTCTCACACGTCGTTCTCAAGCGTTGGGCATCTCTGTGACGTCGTTGTGGCAAATTTTGCGAAAAGATCTTAGCCTACATCCTTACAAGATTAAATTGACGCAAGAACTGAAGCCTCTTGACCACCAGAAACGTCGTATGTTCGTGAATTGGGCTGAGCAACAACTTGAAAATGATTCGGATTTGCATCGAAAATTCGTCTTCATTTCTGGCTGAATGGCTTCGTCAATAAACAAAATATGCGGTATTGGTCAGGCAGCAATCAACACGTACTCCATGAGTCATCATTGCAACCCGAAGAAATTACGGTTTGGTGTGGTTTATGGGCCGGCGGCGTCATTGGGTCGTACTTCTTCCGTGATGATCAAGACCGGCACGTTACTGTGAATAGGGATCGCTACCGTTCGATGATAACCGAATATTTTGGGCCCCAATTGGATGATATGGACTTGGAGGACATGTGGTTCCAACAAGACGGCACCACAGGCTACACAGCGAATGTCACAGTCAATTTATTGGAAACCAAGTTTGGAGAACGTGTTATCTCACGAAATGGTCCAGTCGCTTGGCCGCCTCGGTCGTGCGATTTGACGCCGTTAGACTATTTCTTGTGGGGCTACGTCAAGTCTATGGTATATGCCAACAAGCCAGCGATGATTGATGAACTTCGTACGAATATCGAACGTGAAATTGCAGCAGTATCTGCCGATTTATGCTTGAAAACCGTCGAAAAAAAATTGGGTTCAGCGTCTGGACTTCTGCAAGCGTGCCCGTGGTGGCCATGCAAAAGAAATCGAGTTCCATACATAATGGCATCGAACGTACTTACACAGGAATAAAGAATTTCATTGATATCCAAAACCGTTTTTGTTTTATTTAAAAAAAACTTTTGTAGCGCTCTTATTGAAAAACCTGATATAAATAGAAGAGTGTTTAAAAGTTAGTTCCCCCTTTATATTTCAAAATTTGTACTTAGTTCTCATAAAGAAGTGGACTTGCCAGGGAACTAAGTCCAGTTCGCTTAAGTAGATTTAATTCCCATTAAATAGGAGCAAAGTCCATTGGGGGACTAAGTTCCCGGGGATTTATAGTTTCTTGCACCATTCAAACCACGTAAAAAAAAACTGTATATTAGCAACTTTTTGGCAAATTCGTGTCAGATGTATTTCAGACTTCCGCAAAGAGAGGAAAAACAGCGCAAATAAATAATTTTATTTATTAACATTTTAGTTATTTGACAATTGTCTACAAGCAACGATGGACTTTGTTTTTTAAAGCGTCTCGTATCTTAAGGTGCGTCTACACTATGCCGATCAACATTGTTGGTCAATGTTAACCATCGATCAACATGCTAGTGTACGTGTCAGTGTTGACGTCTCGACTGTCATTTGTGTTAAACTATTTTTATATTTTAATTTTAATAATATGTGTACGTTTTCTTGCATCAAGAGTCAATATAAATGCAGTAGTCGATGAAATAGAATGGACAGCTGGCAATTGTGTAGATTGTGTACCCACATACTTAAATATTATTGTTCTGTTGAACAACTTTGTTGATTACTTTCCATTTAAATCGGGTTGCGTTCGGGTCGACAAATGTTGATTGGCATTGTCGTTTACACTTACTCAACACTGTTGATCAACGATATACAACGATCTATACATTTCAACATAATGTGGACGCTGCTTTACGTATACTACTTGAAAAATAACTATTTTGCTACGAGATGAGTACGAATTCGACTACGAGTACCAGACAAAATACGACTTGTAGAATGAGTCCTTTTAAAAACCCCGTCACAATAGGGTGTTTAATATAGGAAACTTTTTAAAAAGGAAAAGAAGCAACAAGTGCAAGAGTTTTAATTATTGAATATGTTTATTTGGCCCATTAGTATGATTAAAATCGAAAATGCTACTAAATTCACTGATGTGCTTTTGAGAGAATGACCGCACTGACCATTTAACTTGAAAATTAAACCGAATTCGACAATTTACCTCTAATTTAATTTAATTTAATTTAATTTAATTTAATTTAATTTAATACAATTCATTTCATTTCAATTCAGTTCAATTCAAAGTAATCTAGTTTAATTTAATTTAACTTAATTTATTTTTTTTTTAAATTAATGTAGTTTAATTTTATTTATTTTAATTGAATTTAATTCAATTTAATTAAAGTAAATTCAATTCAAGTAATTTAAATTATATTAAATTTTGTATAAACAAAAAAAATGTTAAAATGTAGCTCTTTAAGAACTAGTTTTGATAAAAATATTTTCCATTGTGTTGATAGTTAACCTTAAATGTCTTTAAAATGTAACGAAGTTACACCTTTTTATCTCCCAACCATCGGACCACCTAGTAAAGAACACAAAACGCCTAGATTCCTTTATAATACAAACTTCAATAAGAAGACACATATTCGCCGTGAGCTATGACGCCATGTCAGCGTCAAAGCGACATCAGCCGTTGCATACCTTTAATGCGCCCACGCAGATTTCAAAAGAGGACACACACTGGCGGTTGACGACGTCAGCAAATGAATTTCATTCGTGGTTTTTACAATCCACATTTGGTTGGCGCCGCAGAATCAACAAGTAAGAGTTGGAAATTCATCAGAAAGTAGATCATCAACTTCAGACGGCTGGATATTGAAAGACTTCACAGGGACATCGAAGACAACATAAGTCTCCCACCTTCAAACAGAAATCTGCTGGATAGTGAAATTGATGCAGCCATTGACAACCTTGAGCATGCCGTATCTGAAGCCCTGGAGAAGCAAAAGCGGCCTAGGACATCTAAGGACAGGTACCAACATCTTCCTGAGTACGTCCAGAGCTTATATGCTCACAGACAGCGGCTAAGAAAACGACTCCAGCGGATCCATCAAAGCGAGCTAAATACGACAAATATCAACTACCAGACAGTTTGGAATGAGCTTCAGCAAGTCAACATCATGTTCCGGAGCTCCATTCAACACCACAACAATATCCAGTACCAGAGACGTCTGAAAGCAATTAAGCCAGGTCCTGATGCCTTCAAAAACATCAATAGGATCATTGGAAAACAGCCACAGATGCCTGATTCCATCATCAGCAACAACATTGAAGCTACTTCAACCCAGGACAAGGTGGAAGCGTTCGCCAACTACTTCGAAGGAAACTTCACACCGAACCCACCTACTGACCCAACCTTCCTACAAGAAGTTGATGCATAATTCAACAGACCCTACAACCAAATCCGGATATAATCAGTTTTGATGACACCAATCCAGCAAGTGATCCCACCGATAGTCCACATCTATGTAATCTTGAGGAGGTAGCAGAGATCATCGGCAATTCTAAGCCAAAAAAATCAGCTGGACCAGATGGCGTGTCTAATTACATCCTGAAACGGTTTCCACAAGCAGTTATGATCTTCCTCACAATCATCCTCAACAACTGCTACTTCCCCCAGACGTGGAAAACAGCGAAGATTGTGGCTATCCCAAAGAAAGGTGCTTCCAACTTAATAACCAACTACAGGCCAATTTCACTTCTCAACAATATTAGCAAATTGCTGGAAGAAATAATCCTCCGGAGACTGAAGATTTTCTGCAGTGAAAATTCAATCATCCCTGACATGCAGTTTGGCTTTCGAGAAAAGCACTCAACGCTACATCCGCTGCTGAAGTTCCAACACGATATTACCACCTCCCTTAACAGTCATCGTGTCACCGTCGGATGCTTTCTGGATGTCGAGAAAGCATTTGATAGCGTTTGGATTGAAGCGCTAATACATAAACTTCATCTTTTACAGGTTCCACCGCCACTAATAAAAATTCTTTTTTCTTTTCTTTCTTTCAGGAAATTTTTCGTACAACTGGACAACTGCAAGTCAACCATGAAGAGTATCAGAGCCGGAGTCGCCCAAGGCTCAAAACTTGGCCCCTTCCTCTACAGCCTGATGACATCCGACCAGCCTGCCCCAATTGGATGCGAGAACCTGCTTTATGCTGATGACTCGCTCACCTATGCTTCTTCAATGTCACCGCTTATCGCTGTCTGGAAAGTAGAGGCACACATCGACAGACTCTTTAATTTTTACAAGCGATGGGGCATCCGAATCAACACTTCCAAGTCGGAACTTGTCTGCTTCAGGAGGCCCTCAACTGGTAAAGGTATTCGCTCCGCAGCCAACTGCAGAAATCTGGTCTTGAGACTCCCTGATGGATCCACCATTGCTGCCAAAAAGAATGTGAAATACCTGGGAATTCTCTTCAATGAGTTACTCAGGTTCAACCCACACTCGAGAAATGTGCTCAAAAAAGCCAGTTGGGCCTTTCACCGTCTACACCCATTGATGAAAAAAAGGACAGGACTAAGCCAGCCAACGAAGATACTAATCTATAAGCAGCTTTTACGACCAGTCATCAGCTACTCCTTCCCAGTCTGGTTTTCAATCTCGAAGACAGCCATGAAGGAGCTTCAAGTATTCGAAAGGAAGATACTCAGGGTTTGCACCGGACTGTACTACAACCGGCAGCGGCAGAAACACTACAGGAACGAATATCTTTACTCCGAAGCCAACATGATCCCGCTGGACAAATACCTAGTCCTCTCAGCGAAAAGACTGGTACAGAACATCATCGACCACCCGAATCAGCTAATGAGAAGGATGACCACCGAACAACGACATCCGGAGCCAAGGTACCTCAGCGTAATGGAAACTCTTGACGACAACATTCTCATGGACAACGAGGAAGCAGTCTCGTTCTACGCTGACTTAGGGTCAGCCTTCTACCGCGGCTAAACGCCAACACTTCCCCCAACCTACCAAAAAAACACCATTGACAACCGGGAATGAACACCCTGAGGACGATTAAGTCAGCCGACTTTTAATTTAAAAATTAATTTTGACATGTAATTTATATTCCTATAGTTTGTTAAACTTAAGACATTGTATAACGTTAGGCCCCCTATGTGCCAACAAATGTAAATTTATCATAGATCATAGTATTAATATTAGTTATAAGCCAAATTGTAAATATTATGTTCAATAAAAGAAATTGAAATTGAATTGAAAAATCAGAAAGTAGATTCTCCTTGCCACCGTGTTATACAGTACCAATCAAGTGTAATAGGTAAATAACCGTCTCAAACCTATTAGTGTAAAAACTAATTACGAATCACACTGCTGGATATCCATACCAGGTAGTAGCTTCAAAACTTTTTGGCTTCCGCCTCTAAAACCCCCCTCCGTTCTCCCGTTAAGACTAGGGTCTCTATCCCAATCTTTGCTGTCTTAACCTCCTCCGAAAAGCTTAGACTAGGGACTATGTCCCGACCTTTGCTGTCTAAGGCTTCTCTTCTCCGCCGTCATTGTTAAGACTAGGGACTCTATCCCAACCTTCGCTGTCTTTAGCTCGGTCAAGGGTGAGGGAATTGATCCCGCCATTATTCTACATATATGAAGTACTTTGTTAGTTTATTATAAGACTGAACTATTGTAAAATTATATGAAATACCTTGTTATAAGTTATCCGTAAATAAACAATAAGGGTATTCATGCAACGTCGTAAATTTTAAAATTATGTAATATGATAAGTTTACGGAAAAAATTGCATGAACGACCTTTTTTATGCATTTAATTAAATGCTAGGTAATTCACTCATATTAAGAGTCACAATGACGTTTGGATAAGTTTAACCAGTTTGGTTAATTTTACGCAACAAAATCCTTTGATAGATTAATCAAATTATGTAAATCATTTCCCATACAAAATTTGACAGTTCATTAACCAAAAGATAAACTTAACCAATTTGTAAACCTATCTACGGTTTTACGAAGTTGTATGAGCACCCTTAATAATTTATACTTCGGAACTGGAGTTCTAAACTCTCTACATATCGAGTTTTCGCTTTCCTCGGTTTGTCCCTGGACTCCGGTGAGCTACCTCAGCTGGAAACAAAAAAAGCATAACAAAAAGTAGCACCAGTTATTTTTTCATAAAATTTTAATATATTTTAAAATATTTTAAAAAGTGTTTAGCAACCATCAGGTAGCAAGTTTAAAAAAATCGACAGTATCATTTTCGAAATATTTAGTTTAAGAAATTGCAATATTTATTAAGAATCCACAAAATATTTTTTGTTTTTGGTACATGATTCTATTAAAAATAATAATATAATTTTTAGAAGCATTTGCTTGTTCAAATCAATCATTTTATTTTCATGCAAATAGAAAATCCGCTGGACATGTTGTAAGTTGAACCCAAACAAGAAACAGAAATCAATAGCAGTGGGAACGGGGGTCGTTATATTTTCCAAAATTCATCAAAAATATTTTAAAACTGATATGATTGGAAATTGGAAACCTTACTCAAACCATTTTTCGTTCATTTAAATGACGCCATCCCATTAAAATTTAAGCTCTTTGTAAGTAAATTTTACTCTTCTACGCGTAAATATTTTTTATTCAATAAAAAAAATTGAATGACTGAAAATATATAATTCATATTCGATAGCACAAAGAAGAGTAAATATGAAATTTTCTACCAATGTCCTTGAATTTCATTCACTTAGTTAAAATTTCATGTGAACCACTTAAATTATCATTTTTCTTAAAAATTGACAAACCAAAAACCAATCAACAATCAATGTACTTCAATCAAATTACTTCATTATCATAATTACCACAAACTTAATATAAAGCACGAAAGTATTTCCCCAAAATACATACAGTCCTTCCCGGATTACAATCCGGTTGCCGGTTGGGCGGTCAACTTCATCATGTATAGCCAAGCCAAGCCATACGTGTGTTTGTATATTATTTTCCCTTGTCATTATTTTTCGCAAATTACCATCCGTGAAATTTGCGTGTTAAGTGAGTGATTCGTTCGGGCGATATAAAACAATTTCACCGGCACTAAAACAATAACCCTCAATGCTGTCGCATCATGCAGTTTTTATGTCCGAGCATAAATGACCCACCAACGTTGACGTTCTTTCGCACTGCGTTCGGATGCAGCATATCGCAATTAATCAAGCAAATATTCACTTTACGAAAAATATATAAGTACACATATCTACATAACCTACATATATGTGTACATATTAAATGCGTAAAGCAAAAAACTCGTTAACTGAATTGCTCCACCAAAAACAAAAACATACACAAAAAAGTGAAATATTGAAAAATAGTAATAATAATAAAAAAACAAACAAATTAATAAATGCATACATCTGCCTGCATAGTCCAACAAACTTGCTCTTGAGTTGGATGCATTAGTATTTTGTTAGTTTCAAGCACTCTTGTTGTTATTTTTAGGAACTTTCTAACATTTATTTTTATTCCTTAATATTTTTTAACTTAATTAATGGTTGTTTCAAAATAAATGAAATAATTGAAAAAAAATTGGTTTAGAACTCTCATAGGGCATTATTTTTAGTTTTATATTTACATAATATTTTTTTGCTGATTTTTCTCTAGTGGAAATATAAAAAACATTAAATTTGAGAACAAAATTCAACTAAAAATAAAGGTAATTTTCTTTGGTCTTCCCCGGCCTAACTTATAATAGGTATCTACATATTTACACTGAACCATCTTGGATTGAATACAAACAAACTCAGCAGCTATAACCTACCTACGAACCTTCAAAAGAACCCAGTCTTTGACTTAAGACCCCGAAAATAAAATAAATTAAAAGACTGCCTTGTCATGGGTGTTCCACAAGGTTCTGTTCTGTGCCCACTTTTCTTCCTGGTGTATGTAAATTCAATTTTTAACGTAGGTACCTGTAAGTGGTGAACTAATCGCTTTCGCAGATGACCTAGCATTGTCTTATGAGGCGAATTCGGTCGATGAGCTTACTTTGCAAATACAAAATGACTTAGGTTTGCTAGGTGTGTAGATGAGCTCGCATGAAATGGTTCTAAAATCTAAAGCTGTTCTCTTTTATCTTCTCTTTTTCCCAACCACTTGAAGTTACACCGATAAATCACCATCACTCCGTATGTGACAATGATCTTTGCAACAAGTCTTGCTTTCAGCTAATAGGGTTTATTACTGAGTATAAGTATTTGGGAGTCAAGATTGATAACAGGCTAAGTTGGAAGGCCCACATAAACCAAGTTAAGCAATCTTTTTTATTGTTCAATAAATAAATTATATTTCTTAAGCAATTTAGTTCCAAAAAAGTTGCTCCAAACAATATACTTTTCGTTGGTGAGCTCAAGATTAAAAGTTGGGGGAGCGCATACATAAGTAACCTGAAGCCTATTATTACAATGCAAAAATTAGTTCTTCGGCGTCAGAGAAGACATCAAGAACCATCATTGCCCTTATTCTAATCTGCAGGTATATTGCCACTAAGCTACTTCTATGTTCTTAAAATACTTAGTTCTTACTGGGTTGGGGTCAGAATCCCCAAAACCGAAATCTCGAAAACCCAAAATCCCGAAAATCCCGAAAATCCAGAATCCCGAAAACCCAGAATCCCGAAAACCCAGAATTCCGAAAACCCAGAATCCCAAAAACCCAGAATCCCGAAAACCTAGAATCGCGAAAACCCAGAATACTGCAAACCCAAAATCCCGAAATCCCAGAATACCAAAAAACTCAAAATCACGAAATCGAAACTCCGAAAAATTATATAAATGAAAAATTTTACGCAAATTTTTCATTTTCTATAATTTGTCAAGATTTCGTGTGTATAAGTTAGAGATTATTGCCTTAATGTGAATTTGGCCTAAAGTTAGTCAGAGAAGTCACAATAGATTTTTTTTCAAATTATATATTTTTATAATTAACTTATTTTTTCAAATATAGTTTCGGGATTTTGACTTTTCTAGATTTTGGGTTTTCGGGATTTTGGGTTTTCGGGATTTTGGGTTTTCGGGATTCTGGGTTTTAGGGATTCTGGGTTTAAGGGATTCTGAGCTTTCAGGATTCTAGGTTTATAAGATTCTTGGTTTTCGGGATTTCGGGTTTTATGGATTTTCGGAATTTTGGGTTTTTGGGCTCTAGAATTTCGGGATTGTGTCCGTCTCAATCTTTCTTAATCAGAAACAAAAACACCCAGATGAAAAACAATTGAACATTATCCCCTTGGAAAAAAGTTATGCACTGTAAATGTACCTGCTGTCTTAGAACACTATCTAAAAGTGCTGTCTTATAGGAGCATTTTAGGAGATTTCTTATGTAACTAATTACCAAATTATGTGCATATAAAAATAAAATTTAAAAAAAAAGGTCCCCCGTTTTTGAGATATCAAATTTTCCAAAAAAAAAAAATTGAAACTTATTGAATTCGAAATAAATTTAAAATTTTGATATGCAATATTTTTAATCTTATTTGAAATTTGTATACAAAAAAATAATTGAGAGAATTCAAAAGTAAAAAAAAAAACGTTCTGTGAGAAGTACTAATAATAGATGCTATTTCTTAATTTTTGTAAATGTTAGTAATATATCGTACTAATTTTAGCGTACAGAAAAAATTTAGTAAAAATCGTCCGTAGTAAAATCCGTTTTTAAGAAAAAAAAATATTTTTTCTGACGGTTTGTTTACATTTGTATAGAAGGTGCCGTTATTTAATCATTAAAGTAATTTGTTTTCTTAAAATACTTTACAGAGTGTAAAAAAAAACATTAAATACCGAGTTTTATAAAAATCCACTATTTAGTTTTCATAATATTCGATTTTCAAAAAAAAAAAATTGGATTATTCTGAAAACTTTAGTAAGAAAAATTAAAAAGTATCTGTATACAAAAATTATTTAAACCAAAATAAGCGTTTAAAGAAAAATCAAAAACAAAAAAAGAGTTTTTTTGGAGGTACCATCAGTAACCATTTTTTAAAAAATGGTTCCCCAATCAAAAGTAGCTTTTACCAAAAGAAATTTATTGATTTTTTTCCAAGAAAAGTTGTGGAGCCGCTTTTGGGAAAAATAAGATTTTGTAAAACTGCTTTTAAAAATTGTATGGCAGGTACCATTATTTTAAGTTCTAAAAAAAATATGAAAAACGCGTAGGAACAGAATCACCAAAAACCACTATCTATAGAGTTTTAAGAAAATCGATCCAGCCGTTTAGACTGTGGCCGAATTGTGAGACCCACTTTTCCTATCTTAGTAATGACAAGTGTGATCAAAATCTCGAGTTCAGTTTTTTTTTATCGAATACATAACTTTTAATAATACTTTCATCCAAATATTTTTTTTAAATTCTATTTTGGGTTGTTTTTGAAAAAAAATTGTTTTTTGATTTATTTGTAGCGATTTTCTTAAAATTTGATTCTTGGCGATTCAGTCCACACTTTTCTTAAAAAAAATTTTACCTAAAAATAACAGTACCTTTTTTTCTTAGCAATTTTACAAAATATTATTTTTCTCAAAAACGGCTCCACAACTTTTCTTTTAAAAAATAGTAAATTCTGGTTTCAGTAAACGCTACCTTTGGATGAGAAACGATTTTTCAAAAAAAAAACTATGAATGGTACCTCCCAAAAGAACATTTTTTTTTAATTTCTTCAAAACGTTAATTTTGATTTTACTAATTTTTTGTATACTGAAGCTCCAAAACAATATACCTAGTTTTCTTTTCCTAATTTAATTTTTTTTTGGTTTAAAAAAAAAATGTATTTTTTAAATCAAATAGTTTTAAAATTTTTATAAAACTCGGTATTTAATGAATTTTTACATTTATTTTAGTATTTTAAGAAAAAAATAACGGTTCCTTCCAAACAAATAAAAAGCATAAAGAATTATCTTTTTCTCTTTAAGAATGGCTCCTACAAGTTTGATTAAACTTTTTCTATATAGGGTCAGTTGGAGTACATGGGGACATTTCTTTCATTTTCTAAATGGCACATTAAAAATTTGACTTCATTTACTTTCGAAAACGGATAATTTATTATAAAATACCTTAAATTCCAATAATGATGTCAAAATAAAGGCATAAGAATCCAAATGCGCTGAAGCATGTTGTTTAAGTTTACTCCTGCCTTGTTTAGGGTAAAAGCAGAAGAGATGGCGCAGCGGGAGAGATGGCGCGCCTTTAATATCTCGTACATTTATCATTCGATCATAACTTTTAAATCCTTTTTCTGTGAATTTTCTATTTTTAAATCGAAGTAGTCTGAACCCGCACGTTTGCCTCTGGTGCCAAAAAAGAAATTAAGTTAGACATCAATAGGGTTCTGGACCTTTGGCACCTCATACATGGGCAATTTGATATTTGAGAATGTCATCTAATTGGGCAGTAATTGGTGAGAAAAGGTCAATTAGTCCTAGAAATTGATCAGCCCTAGATAACTTGTAATAAAGGCTTAAAGTTCCTAAGGTCACTGATGAAGGTCACGCGTGATTTCTAGCACCTCATTTAAGGGAAATTTACAAACAAAGTATACCACCCGAAAGATAACTAGATCGTGATAAAAGGTCAACTATTTACAGTTATTGGTCAGCCATAGTTTTTTATCTATGAATTTTCAAAATTCGTTTCAAGGTCACAAACAAACTTTTGGCACATTCAAAAAATTAAGTATGCCATTTGAAAGGCGACTTTATGGTCATAAAAGATCAGCTATTTTCAGTTATTCAGTAATTGGTCAACCATACATATTTTTTAATGAATAAAAAAAAATCAAGGTCATAGCGATTTTTGGCACCTCATCTATGGGAAATTTGCTAAAATTGTTTACGATCTGAAAGATATCTAGATCTATCGGGTTGTTCAAAAAGAGCGCTACAAAAGTTTTTTTTAAATAAAACAAAAACGGTTTTGGATATCAATGAAATTCCTTATTCCTGTGAAAGTACGTTCGATGCCATTATGCATCGATCTCGATTTCTTGCAGAAGTCTAGACGCTGAACACAATTTTCGACGGTTTTCAAGCATAAATCGGCCGATACTGCTGCAATTTCACGTTCGATATTCGTACGAAGTTCATCAATCGTCGCTGGCTTGTTGGACCATAGACTTGACGTAGCCTCACAGGAAATAGTCCAACGGCGTCAAATCGCACGACCGAGGCGGCCAAGCGACTGGACTATTTCGTGAGATAACACGTTCTCCAAACTTGGTTTCCAATAAATTGATTGTGACATTCGCTGTGTGGCTTGTGGCGCCGTCCTGTTGAAACCACATGTCCTCCAAGTCCATATCATCCAATTAGGGCCAAAAATATTCGGTTATCATTGAACGGTAGCGATCCCCATTCACAGTAACGTGCTGGTCTTGATCCGCCGCCGCCGGCCCATAAACCACACGAAACCGTAATTTTTTTGGGATGCAATGATGACTCATGGAGTACGTGTGGATTGCTGCTTTGACCAATACCGCATATTTTGTTTATTGACGAAGCCATTCAGCCAGAAATGAGCCTCATCGCTGAAGATGATTTTTCGATGAAAATCCGAATCATTTTCAAGTTGTTGCTCACCCCAATTCACGAACATACGACGCTTCTAGTGGTCAAGCGTCTTCAGTTCGTGCATCAATTTAATCTTGTAAGGATGTAGGCCAAGATCTTTTCGCAAAATTCGCCACAACGACGTCACAGAGATGCCCAACGCTTGAGAACGACGTGTGAGAGACACATTTGGGCTTTCTGCAACTGAAGCCTCAGCGGCAGCAATATTCTCGACTACGGGCACTTCTTTGTCTCACTGGCACGGGGACATTTTGTACTGTGCCTGTGGATTCAAATTTTTCCACTAGACGCTCAATTGTTGATCTGCTAGGACGATTATGACGACCATAAATTAGACGTAGCGCTTTTAACGTTGAGGCGATTGACTTTCGAATTTCGGTAGTAAATTTTAATAATTTCGACTCGTTGTTGGTTCGCATATCTTTCCATCATAAAATGGCAAACCTTACTGAAGAGAAATGTCAAAAGAGCGGCAAGAAATATGGCGTCGTTTGGTGTCCCTGTCGCTCTACTTTTGTAGCGTCCCTGTTGGAAAACCTTTTTTTATGGAATGTTGGGTGATTGCCCTTATTACATAAAAAAGTCAAAAGTTACTTTCGATACTTTTTATATTTGCTTTTGGAATTTCGCAGACTTCTGAAATTAATGAAAAAGTATTTCCAACTGAATTTTATTTCACGAATACTTAACTACCCTTAATCGAACTGAAGTCACATCTAGCAATTTAAAATATAAATAAATTAATGAAACCAAGTAATTCCCAATTCCACTGGTTTGGTCTGGCACACATGGTAACCAAACAAAGACAACAACAAAACAAAAAACAAAAAAGGAATTTATTACGTTAATTATATCACAAATTTGATTATGATAATTATATTTAATTGTTGTTGTAATTAGTAATAAATTTTATGCATTCCCAACTCGCCGCGTTTATTTCATTTAGTTTTTTTTAAACCTATTTTTGGGGTTTTATTTTTATTTATTTTTTGTCGTATAGCTACGTTCGTTGTTTTTTCATTGGATTTCGTTATTTTACTCCTTTTTACCCATTAAATAATTTTAAGTGTACAGGATTCGCTTTTGTCATTTTTATCATTTTATTTTACTTTCACACAAACAAAAGTGTGGCGCGTTTGGATGGGGGAGAGGTTGAGCGTTTGGCGAAGCATACAAAAAGGGATAATTAAAATTGTTGTGTAAAACGAATGAAACAAATGTAATTAAGTTTTTGAAACATTACAAAAATTCACTTACCTTGACGGATGAAAAAAAAAAAAACTAAAATAATAAAGAAAAAAATACAAAAAAAAAACAATAAAAGTTTTTCTTTTTTTTTATTAAATACACAACTCGTTTATATTGGTAATAAACTGATGGGTTAACAATCGCACTGATAACTTTTCAAAGGAATAAATATACAAACCCGCGTAGCTACTTGCCAAATATAAATAAACAAAAAAAGGTGTGTTGATGATTGATAAGAACTGATTTGATTTATTCGAAGAAATTCGTAGAAATTGGCTGTTTTTTCTGAGAAATTATTGTTCTGTCGTTTTTTATTTTTATTGAAGTAAAATATTTTGGGTACAAAGTTGATATCAGCTAAAGTTCTTCGTTGAGTTGGAAAAAATTTACTTGTCATTATATGAAGGTTATTTATGGATTCTTAAAAAGTAAAAAGAAATAAGATATTTGATTCAGATGGGAATTCGTCTTTATGTTTATAAGTCTCTCGAGGATAATTTGGTGAGTTAACTCAGGGACTGAACTGAGGGCAAGGGTGCCATCTCGCTTTCCTTGACAGTAAAAACCGTCAAAAGGTGATATCCATAGAGTCACATATCGATTGCAATAGATTTAAGGCACCTGAAAGATAAAGGTTAGGTTAGGTTAGATGGGGTGATAATACGTCAAGTCGAATCATCTCGCTAGGATCTCGGTGGATCCATTGCGCTTCCCAGGATGAAGGTGGAGAGTGAGGAGGGATAGGGAGGAGGTTAAGGGGAAGTTTTAGGTGTGGGGGCCTCCCTGAACCTTCATGAGTTCTGAATGAATTTTAGAGTTTTTTTTTAGTGGCAAGACAGAAAATGTCGCCCAGGTTGTCGAAGAAGTATTTTCCTAGGGCTGCTTTCCTGGTTCTAGCTAGGCTGGTCCATTCACACAAGAAGTAAAGGGAGCCCTCTTCCGCCTTTTCATCATGACCATTCTCTTCATGTGATGGGTTCCCATTGAGTTGTGTCCCGTTAGGACACCAACTATGAGTGATAATTGAGGCCTGCTGAACTTGAATAAGTATTCAGTTTTTCTTTAAAATATTTGGCAAAAGGTTCCTTGAAACCCGACCATCTGACGTTTGCTGCTTTTAAAAAATTCTGGTGTATCTACTTTACTTTTACTTATTCTACTTTTTCTTTAATTTTGAAGGCTTCGATTTGGCTTGAATCAAGACATGACCCGCTTTTGGCCAGTTCATCTGCCATATCGTTCCTGTGAAAATCCCTATGTCCTGGGACCCATGTTAGGGTAACTGTCCCTGTTGTATTGAGAACTTTTTACTCATTCCGGCAACGTTCTACCAGTTTGATCTGCCGATCGGCATATTGACAATTCGCCAAGATTCAACTTTGTGACAATTCGCCTGAAATAAATTCTCACAGAAAGGAGAATTTTCATTTTCCGAGTGAAACTCACAATAGGCGAAAAGTGAAATGTCAATTTTCCAGGTGGAATTTTCCTCTCGTGAAACTCACAATGAGGCAGATTTTGTAGAATGAAATGGCCAACAAACGTTGCATACCCCAGAGGCCCACACTGGCGATTGGCGACGTCAGCAAATAAATTTCGTTCGTGGTTTTTACAATCCACATTTGGTTCGCGCGTGAGAATCAATAAGTAACGGTTAAAAATTCATCGGAGATCAGATTCTCCTTGTCATTCAAGTGTTTCGTACCAATCTATTGTATACGGTAAAGAACCATCTCAACTTTTAGCTATTATCAAGCCCAGATAGTAGCTTTAATACTTTTGGGCTTCTCCCCCCCCCCCTCCCCCGTTCAATCAACTTCCTACCGCTCCTTTTATATAATTCTTGTTTTGACGTTGCCTAAGACCGAAAAATTTGTCCCAACCGTCGTCGTCTTAAGCATCAGTCAACACTAGGGAATCCGTTCCACCGCTTCTCTTCGTTGATCTTGTTTTGCCGTTGCTTAGGACTAAAGTGAACGTCCCATCCGTCGTCGTCGTTAGCATCAGTCAAGACTGAGGAATCTGTCCCACCGCCTGTCTTCGTTGATCTTGTTTTGTCTTTGCCTAAGTCTAGGGAATACCTCCCAACCATCGTCGTTTTAAGCAATAGTCAAGACTAGGGAATCCGTCCCTCCGCTCCTTGTATATTAATTTTGTTTTGTCATTACCATAAGATTTGGTTAAGTTGATAAAATACCGTCTACGGTTTGACCCCGGACTCCGCTGACCTACCTCAGCTGGAAACAAAAAAGCAACACACTATCTATGAAAATGTCAATATTATTGTTGACCAATTTGCGTGAGGAGAGATGTCTCGCGGCTTCACAAACTGTCATCACTTACGCTTGGAATACACTGGAGAATGTTTGGAGGCTTAATAGATCTTTTTATTGGTGGGTTATCTGAGTAGATGCCTGACCACACACCCTCCAAAGTTTTGGAACCGTCAATAAAGACCGAAACCTGATTTGCATTAATGACCCTGTTCTCATTCCAGAGTTCCCTTGTGAGGATATCTGTCATAGTTACTGGGTTGAAATCAATGTGCGGTGAAACGTAGTCTGTTTGATTGTCTTATTCTGTAAAATTCATTATACTTAGTTTTGTGACCGTAGTGGCCCCCTTTCCAATTTTTGCGTTGTTGAATTCTTTAAGCTGTTTTGGATGCCAACTGTTTCGAAAACAGATCAAGTGGGGCAAGTGAAATTAAAGTTTCTAGGTGGGGTGGTTCTTTATAGCACTGGTTGTGCCGATACACGCTAGTCTTTGAATTTTAGTCATGCAACCTTATTATGAGTTTCACGTGAACGAAATTCCACGCGAAAAAAAAGACATTCTACTTTTCGTGTGATTTTCCCCGGAAAAACGAAAAGTACCCTTTGTTGTGAGTACTCAATTTGTATGAAATTTTTGGTAATTCTGGGCTTAAATTTTCTTTTATTTTTTAAAGCAAAAAAAATAAAAAAACAGATTGTACTGGATACCTTTTGCGCAAGTTTTTTTTTTAGTTAGGCCAAGAGAAATCAGGCGAAACTCATAAGTTTTTTAAATTATGGGGGAACAAAAAATTTTCGCTTCACATATTTTACATGTGGCCCTCATAATGAGGTGGTTTTTAGAATGGTTTCCTTATCTAAGGCTGGCTGGCAGACCATTTTGTACGTTAAAAATGGCCTTACAATGGCTGTGTACATCCAATGAATTGTTCTAGAGCTGGGACCCCATCTTTTACCTAAAATTCTGCTACAAGTGTAGAAAGCTATTGAGGATTTTTTTCTCTTTCTTTAATATTTTTTTCTTTCCAGTTTAGTTTACGACCAAGAACAACGCAAAGATATTTGACAGAAGGTACCCGAAACCTGTAAAGGAATTCCGTTAATGGTCGGCGAGTTTATGTTTGGAATATTACGTTTCCTTGTTAACAGCATCTGTCTTGTCTTCAGTGGGTTAAAATTTAGTCCACAACTACTGGCCCCTACAACTAATACTTCTCCTCAAACCCCTCCCTATCCCTCTTCACCACACACCTTTCGCTCCGGGGAGCGCAATGGATCCACTGAGATCCGAGTGAGATGATGCGGCTCGCCGTATACAACGACCTTGATACCACTCAGATTTAGTTTAACTTAGATCCGGTTGACGTCAACGAGCCTAAGCAAAGGAGATAAGACTCCACCCTGTGGAGTACCCCTACTCGTCCAAGCTCTTAAGTGTTATTTTAAGCATGAAATCAATCCAATTTATGAGTAACGGACTGATACTGACGGAGTTAAGGGTTTGTCGAATTGCACTATTGAAGTTTAACATCAACTAAAAACTGTCTTTGAGTTAACATAGTGTTAGTTTTTTGGTCAAGACTAGTTAGCTCTGATTTAATTCAGAGTTATCCCTGTACTGACAAACATGGCCCTTACTTACTATAACTTAAATATTCTTATAAAGTGTTTTGTTTTCTTGCGAAAAGTAAAAATATCGATAGTAAGATTTTGACTTTTTTTAATATGCTGACAAGACCATTCGGGCAGGTGCATATGACTTTATTTCATATTTTATTTTCATTTTACAAAAACAAAAAATACCTCCTAATGATTGATTTTGATATATCTTGACATAAACTAGATTTAAAGTCAAATTATCTTATAGATGAAATAAAATAAATTAAAACACCTGGGGCAGTTTTTAGCTGGGGGAAGTACCTGCCTTTCCAAATTATTTAATTATTTTGATAAATTGATTACAGATTTATAATTATAAAAATACTATATCAGTTTGATCAGTCAAAGACAAGTAAAATATATTAGAAATTTTTTACTATGAGTAGGTATCATATATCTTTTGTGATTCACCATCAGAGCAAAATCAATGATCAATTCCAATAAATAATGGCTAAATATCGGAACCCACTCTACAAGTGTTTATGTTGTTCTAAATTTTCTTAAATTAGCAAAAAAAAAACAAGCTCATTTTAAATAAACACCAAAGTAAATGACTTGCATTTGTAGGGTTTTATTTAATTTTTTTTTTAATTTAGCATGTTATTATGACTTTTTGGGTTTTGCAGCAAATTTCCTTGTCGTTTTGAAATGTTTAAAATTTTATTTTATTTGAAAAAGACTTATTTTACCTACTTACGGGTTTTTGAAATGTGAACTGGGACCTACCGCTTACCAGCTAAATGCCTACGTTTTCCGTAGGCTACTTTGCAATATGAGGATTAGGGTGGTCGTTAAAAAAAAAGGCATCTTGGATGTACCTTAACGGCTTTAAATGAAATAAAAAAAATCCATAATTTTTTTTTTCAGATTTTTGTTTTCAACCCTTATAGTCACTGTAGGGGTTTATTCAATTTCCCTTTATTTTTTTTTTTTTGCATACTAGGCAATTCAAGTAAGATCTGCCAAAAAATTCAGAGCATGTAGGTTGAAAGAAGACAAGAAAAAAATCCCATTAGAAGAGGGTAATATTTACCCCCGCTTGGACAGGAGGAGAAATTTAAAAAAGAATTACATTAAATAGAAAAAAAAAAATTTAAAACAACGACAGTTGTATTGTTGTATAGCTTTTTGGAAAGACAGAAGTTCGTTCTTATGGTTTCTTTTAAAATTAAGTTCTTTTATAAATAGATTCAGCGAAAATTGTTGAAAAAATAAAAAATTGAATTTATCTTTAAAATGTTAATTTGAAACAATTTTTTGTCAAAACTGTTCTTCAAAAAAATCTTATTTAAATAAATAAACCATAAGATTCGATTTCCAAAAAACCTTCAAAACAATACCTTCTCTAAAAGTGTTGTCGTTGCTTTTCAATTTTTTTCTATTTAATATAACTTTTTTTATAAAAATGTTCATCCTGCCCAAGTGAGGGAAATTTTATTCCCCTCCCATTAGGGGATGACAGTAAAAATCAGCATATGGCTATTTAAGAGGGTGTGAGAGACTCGATCGGAAAAGGACCTGGTAAATTCACATAATTTTTAAAAGGACAAAAATGACAAATTAAAAATACTTGGGGTCTATAAGACAGAACAACTAGTCAACTATTCAACAATCACTTGTTCGACTATCTTTATTCAACAATAAGTGAAATTCATTTCTATAACTCAGTAAAAACCGTTACAATTGTCAACTGAAAAAAATTCCCTCGACTTGTTGAACCAGTTCAACAAGTTTTTCTTACACGATGAGTCGTAAAGTCTCTGAAAAAAAAACATATTACCTAAAATCGCGCTTTTCTTTTATTAGTGGATGAACGTTATTTGAAAGAAGGACTTTCAGTAAGATAAACAACATTTTGTACACTACACACAGACAACACATTTGGGTCTGTACTGTATTCTAAATTAAATTTTTTCTTAAAATATATTTGTCTATTTTTGATTCTCATCATAACTGTTCGATTCAGAATAAAATCGAAAACAGTTTATAAACCTAATTCTTACCCACTTAATAATTTCTAAACAATCTTCCCTATTCCATCACTTGACAAACACTACTGCAATCGTTTATTTCTAACGGGTTGACTTTGAAATAGTCCGCAACCGTCCGTCAGTTGAAATTTTTAAACTATTCAACAAGTTTAGTCTCTATTCTTTGAACTCTTGTTGTTTTTAGTTACAGATTTATGTAATTTACCACTTGTTGAAAGAAGCAAAAACAATTATTTTAGATCTCTAAGATTTGTTGTTCCATGTTACACAAATTTTAAAAAGTTTTTGAATTTTACTTGTTCAACAAGCACTTTATAGTATGGGAGCCGGCCGTAAGAAAACCTACCTCATCGAGTCAATAGAAAATGTAGCCATTAACGAATGGTAAATTTCATGAAATTTTCAAGACTGCTGTGTCAGACAGACTTTTTTCGGGCCTTTTGACCACAAAATGGTCAAGAAAAAAAAAATTACAGCATTTTTTTTTTAAAAGCCATCGGACGCACGTTGGGCCCACCTTAAGTTTGTCCGACCAGTAGATTCTTAATGTAGACGGTCTAAGGTTTCATTTGACACCCCATTTGTCCATTGACCCGATGAGGTAGGTCAACACCAAAAATACCGTTTTTTGAGTTGGTCGAACAAAGGGTAGTGCCCGGATTTTGCCTGCCCGACCAAATGATTTAAAATCTACGATAAAATCTCTGTTTACTTGTACTTAAATTTCCCATTGACTCTATGGTATAACCCAACAGCAAAAAATGCCACCGGAAGTGACCATTTTGCAGTCAAAAGGCCCGAAAAAAGTCTGACCTACATCCTTACAAGATTAAATTGACCACCAGAAGCGTCGTATGTTCGTGAATTGGGCTGAGAAACAACTTGAAAATGATTCGGATTTTCATCGAAAAATCATCTTCAGCGATGAGGCTCATTTCTGGCTGAATGACTTCGTCAATAAACAAAATATGCGGTATTGGTCAGGAAGCAATCCACACGTACTCCATGAGTCATCATTGCATCCCGAAAAAATTACGGTTTGGTGTGGTTTATGGGCCGGCGGCGTCATTGGGCCGTACTTCTTCCGTGATGATCAAGACCAGCACGTTACTGTGAATGGGGATCGCTACCTTCAATGATAACCGAATATTTTTGGCCCCAATTGGATGATATGGACTTGGAGGACATGTGGTTCTAACAGGACGGCGCCAAAAGCCACACAGCGAATGTCACAATCAATTTATTGGAAACCAAGTTTGGAGAACGTGTTATCTCACGAAATAGTCCAGTCGCTTGGCCGCCGCCGGTCGTGCGATTTGACGCCGTTAGACTATTTCCTGTGGGGCTACGTCAAGTCTATGGTCTAAGCCAGCGACGATTGATGAACTTCGTACGAATATCGAACGTGAAATTGCAGCAGTATCGGCCGATTTATGCTTGAAAACCGTCGAAAATTGGGTTCAGCGTCTGGACTTCTGCAAGCGTGCCCGTGGTGGCCATGCAAAAGAAATCGAGTTCCATACACAATGGCATCGAACGTACTTTCACAGGAATAAAGAATTTCATTGATATCCAAAACCGTTTTTGTTTTATTTAAAAAAAAACTTTTGTAGCGTTCTTATTGAAAAACCCGATAGTTTTGGAAGTAATCAGTGCTACTGCAGAATAAATTTTTAGTAAGTCATAGCTCATAGAGACTGAAATCAATTTTTTTATTTATGATTAAGAAGACGCTCTTTAATCATAGAAGTAAATGCCTGGAAAACTTAAAAAAATAAAACGCATGACTGGATCGTACGAACTTGCTCTTATGTTCAAGTTGCTTAGAATTAAAACATTTTAAAATATCACATTAATTATAAAAAAAAAATATATAAAATTTAAAAAGCATTCAAATCTTTCTTTTAACTACATATATAAACAATTAGTAAAATATGTAGATGGGAGCTCAAAAATAAGTCTGTCATTTGATTACTTGAAAAAATATTAATACATTTATGCAAAAAAAAATTAAAATCTTTGGAACGGTTTTCTTAAAAATAATTTTTTTTATGTATACAATTTTGTGAACAATTTTTTTTTTAAGTTTAAGAATGCCAATTTTGAGTATATATTAAAATACTAATTAATATTGTTTGAAAAAATCCATCAACCCTTTTTTGGAGTATTGCATTAGAAAAAATATTTTTTTAAAAATCTTAAATTTATCCAAAAAATTTGATATGCATTTTAAATCGTTCGTTACCTTACTGAAACTAGCTGACCTTTTATGACCGTGAGGTTGCCTTTCAAGTGGTATACTTCTTTTTTTGAAATGACCAAAATGTAGTGCCAAAAGTTTTGTTTGTGACCTTAAAACGAATTTGGCAAAATTCATAGAAAAAAAAAAACTATGACTGACCGATTACCTAAAATAGTTGACCTTTTATCACGATCTAGAGATCTTTCGGATGGTATACTTTTTTTTTGTTGTAAATTTCCCATAAATGAGGTGACAAAAAGTACGCGTGATCTTGCTTGGCCTTGAGAAACTTTAAGCCTTGATTGCAAGTTTTCCAGGGATGACCGATTTCTAGGACCAGTTGACCTTTTCTGACCAATTACTGACCAATAAGATGGCATTCTCAAATATCAAATTTTCCATATATGAGGTGCCAAAGCCACGTTATACGAGGGCGGGTCAATAAGTCCGTGACTTTTGGAATAAAACACAGATTTTTTGATAAAAAAATTATTTTATTTTTCAACGTAGTCTCCCTTGAGCTCTATACACTTTGTCCAACGCTTCTCCAATTTTTTTTTATCCCTTCCAAAAAAAAAATGATTTGTCGAGGTCCTCAAAATAGGCCTTTGTTTGCGAGATGACTTCATCATTGGAGTCAAATCCTTTTCCACCAAGCCATTTCTTCAGGTTTGGGAACAAGAAGTAGTCGCTCGGAGCCAAATCTGGAGAATAGGGTGGATGAGGGAGCAATTCATAGCCCAATTCATGGATTTTTGCCATGGCAACTGCACATGTGTGCACCCTTGCATTGTCTTGGTGGAAAAGAACTTTTTTCTTGGCCAAATGAGGTCGGTTTTTTTCAAATCGTCATTGAATCGGTCCAATAAGTTGGCATAATATTCCCCATTGATTGTTCTTCCCTTTTGAAGGTAGTCAATGTGGATTATCCCGCGTGCATCCCAAAAAACAGTCGCCATAACTTTATTGGATGACAAACCCACCTGGGCCTTCTTTGGACCCGATTCACCCTTAGAAACCCACTGTTTTGACTGTTGTTTGGTCTCTGGTGTGTTGTGATGGATCCATGTTTCGTCCACGGTTACAAAACGGCGCAAAAACTCCTCCATATTGCGATTAAGCAATGCCAAACCTTCCTGTGAAGTTGTTACACGATTGCGTTTGTGGTCGACTGTGAGCAAACGCGGCACCCATCTTGCGGAAAGCTTTCTCATGCCCAAGTGATCATTCAAAATTGAAACCACTGAGCCATGCGAGATCCCTACGGCTTCCACAATCTCTCGCACTTTCAATTTTCGGTCGGCTAACACCATATCGTGAATTTTTTCGATTGTTTCGGTTGTAGAGACCTCAACTGGTCGTCCAGGACGTCCGGCATCTTCAGTGCTTGTACAGCCACAACGAAATTCAGTAAACCACTTTTTTACCATTGAAATCGATGGTGCAGAGTCCCCATAGTATTTATCAAGCCTAGCCTTGGTCTCGGTAATGGTTTTTTTTCGCAAGAAATAATGCTTAATAAGCACACGAAATTCACTTTTTTCCATTTTCTCCTCAAATTAGTGAGTAGTCTGATAAAAATAGCTGTCAAACACAAACTAACTGCCGCAGCAAGTTTAAATTTTGACAGGAGTCAACTATCAGATGCCTGTTGACAGGAGCAGTGTTGCTGTTTCAGTAAAGAGGTCAGAAATTCAAAAAGTCACGGACTTATTGACCCACCCTCGTATTTAAAGATTTAGGCCCAGTTTTCAGTACTCCAGAATCGTGTTTTTCAATCAGTTTAAATCCGTAGTTGTGTCAAATAATTTGGTGATTAAAGCCACGGACTAAACGCCCTGTCCATGGTGCGCCATCTTGATTTAAATTTTGATATAAAAAGTTAGTACAGTTTTTGAAAAGTGCAGTTTCTATTGTGGTGCCTTCTCTTTTTCTCTAAAAAACCAGCCCTTATTTGCTTTGTTTAGAGAATAGAAGATTATTTGAATAATGAAATTAAAAATGTTGAACTTTTAATTTTTAATAATAAAAATTATAATAATTTTTTCGAGTTTTTAAATTTTGTACTTTTTGTCAGGTTTTGCTTTCTTAAATTTCGAAATTTTTTCACATATTCTTGTACCTTCGATTCTGATGCAACTATTGGCGAGTATTTTAGAGTTTAAATCTGAAATGTATTTTATCCGCCATACTTAAGAAGCTCACTTTAGTACAGAAATTCCGACTTTTCTAGAGACTCGTGCCATTTTAAAAATAAATAGTTTGAAATGCCTTTGAAATACAGTCCTGACCTAGCTTTCTAGTGACTACTATGAAAAATAAAATAACTTCACAGTGCGCAACATATTCGTCCCGTTAACAGAATCCAAAAAGTAGTCTGTCAAGTAGCATCAGGCCTGTATTTCTTCATTGTAAGAGGCCTATATGCAAAATGTCAAACTCATATTCATTCATATTCTTCATAATAATTATTTGAACAATATTACTCACTCTGGATTTAAATTGGATTTAAGTTAATTTTAGATTTAACTATTAAATCTAGATTTATTTAAACCAAACATTTAAATCTACGAGTATATCCATATTATTCACTCTAAACATACCTTCAATTTAAGGGATCTAAAATGACCTTAATTAAGATGTAAAATATTTTTAAATCCAGACGTTTAATCCAAAAGTCAAATTTTTGAAATGTCAAATTTTTCCCGTGATAGTTGAAAGTATGTATTTTCCACGATTGTATAAAATATGTATTATAATTATATACTAATTAAAAGATTTTTGATTGATCAAATAATGGTGAAGTTGAAACGACGTTGCCGAGACTACAAAGATACTAAAGCGAGACGATAATAGCACCTGCCCAATGACAAAAACCACGTGTAAATGTCATGGCGAGATTTAAGCGAGGAAACTACGACTCAGATAGCCGTGTTAATGAACACGGTGATAATATTTAGACGAACTCAAGGACCACGACATTGAAAACCACGTTTGATCTTTTTAACCATTTTGAAAATTTTAATTTAAAAAAAATATATATATATTGCCGAGACTATTGCGAGACCAAAGAGAGACATCGGAAAAACATGCGCAATGTCAAAAACCATTTGTAAATTTCATTGCGAGACCATAGCGAGAAAACCATGTCACAGATTCCTGTGTAAATAGGCATGGTGAGACCACAGCGAGACGAGCATAATGACCATATGGTACTAAAAAGTACGTTTGAACAACCACGGCGCTGTGAGAGATTAGCAAAATTAGCAAATGAGTCGTCGTCGCTGTCTTTTTAATTTCAATCCGAGTTAGCCAACTCGATTTGGAAAAACAACGCATGGAATGCATCGGAAATTTTTGCTTCAACTAGGTTTGAAAAAATTTCGATTAAAATGATAAGAAAAAGTGAAAAAATTCAGTTTTAATCCGGATTTAACAGCTTAAACTGACCTCCGGAGAGCGGTTTAAATCCAATTGGATTAATCTAGTTTTGATTTAAAAAATTGGATTTAAGTGTAGATTAAACAATGAGAAATTGGATTCAATTTTTGGATTTAAATTACTTTTAATGTGGATTTAAGTTTTTAATCGATTTTTATTCGAAACGAGTGAATAATATGGCCCTTATACAAAAAGTAGTACCTCGTGGAATGATTGTTAGTGCATTGCACTGTCATACCGAAGGTCTGGGTTCGAGTCCCAGCCGCTGATACCTCAAAATAGAAATGTTTTTCTGAAGGTGTTGCCTCTTGCGAGGAACTGACAAATCCTCCAAGAGTATACTTGCCATGAATAAGTGCTTCTCTCTCATCTAGCCGTTCGTACTGCTGCCAATAACACGCACACAGGAATGGTTGAAAGTTGTTAGTCACTAGGCCCTGGTTCTCCACGAGCTGTTGCGCCACTAAATTTCATTTATTTAATTTTATACATTATAAGGATTTTAAAATTAAATGCGTGTGTTGACTGAATGTAATGGAATTTAAACGAAATTTTTGCAAATTTTTCTTTGGCTTCACTGAAAATTTCCTTTTGAATAGGAATTAATCGTGTACAGATGACAAATTTTGTATGTGTAATTTAACTGGTTCCAGTGGACTCAACTGTCATCGAAATGACAGGGACCAGCTGTAATAAAATCGATAACAAATGGACTGCAACAATCGGTATATTTTTTAAATCCTGATAAATCTATAAGTACCGCCATTCATTTCATATTTTGTTGAATACGACATGAAAATTATAATAAACCATGTCGGACCGAATTGTGTATAATTATTATGAAGACCTTATGATTTTGTCATCTCTAGCATCGAACCACAATGTCATCCTTCATGTCATTCTTTTATTCTTTATGATTTAATTGAACAAAAAAAAATTGTATGTTTGGTTCATTAGTCTTTTGCTATATACTCAACTCCAACTCACCATGTGTCAAAATAAGTTTTAAGTAATTAATTACATACTTCATTAAACAAAATAGTAGGTAACGTAGTTTGGCTTCCTGTCATTGAAATGACAGATGTGCATGAATAACCATTTTTATTTTTATTTTAATTATTAAAATTGAAATTATGAAAATAAATTAATCAAACAAAAATGTTCATAGTTCAACTTTTAAAAGCGTATCTTTGAACAAATGTTGTGGTGGGGTTTAAAATGAACTGAAGGTTATGGACGGAGATGTAAATTAATTACGTTTTTACAGATAGGTATGTATTTTTATGTATAGTCATGTTTATCGATTCAAAATATGAAGTTTTTAACGAGTCTGTGTCCTAGACAAGAAATTTTTACTTTAAAGGCCATTGTGGGCTGCACGGAAAAATTCGACTCATGCGAAAAGCCTCCATTTATTATCTTACACAATCGAATATAAGACTACTTAATCATTTTTACATATATGGGAATATTTAACTTAAAATAAAATAGAGCTGTTGACTGATGATTCTCTAAATTGAAAATGTCGGTAAATGTAAAATTTGTTTATTAAAAACGGTTTCGAAGAAAATAAAATAAATTTCTCAAGAAGGGAAAAAGAAGATTAAATTAAATATTAAATTTTCATCGATCTGTAAAATAAAACTTGAAAACGACACAGTTAATAATTATTGGGAATCGGTAATAGTTACAAAAAGAATTAACAAAAAATGGCAATAGAAATTAATGACTTGCTATCAAATACACTCCTCATGACTTCATTAAGCATTGGTTTTTAGTTAAAAAAAAAATATTAAAGCGCAACGCAATATTAAAAAAAAAAAAAATAATATACCCTTTAGTTAAAAATTGAATTAAAGCTTGTTTATAAATTCTTTACTTTTTTTTAAACCTTTTCCCTTCTTCCTATAATCTCAAAAGGTTTTGACAGAATATAACTTTTAAGCCTACAGCCAGCCAATAATAAAACAAAAACGGCTTATACTTCAACATCAGTTCGGATTGAGAAGTAAGCATTCAACAATATTGATCAAGTACACAGAATTACTAATGTAATCGAGAGAGCTTTTGAAGATAAGAAAATTAGTTCGACGTTTTTTTTTTTGGATGTGTCGCAAGCGTTCAACAAGGTGTGGCACGAAGGCCTCAAATTTAAATTAAGACAAGTTCTGTCTGAAGGGCTTTATGAAATTCTAAACAAATATTTCGAAAACAGACTTTTTCGTGTAAGACACGGAAATGAATATTTAAATTTCAAAGAAATAGAGGCTGGGCTACCACAAGGAAGTGTATAAGGGCCAGTTCTATTCCTTTTATTTGCACGTGATATACTTCAAACAGAAAACACTATCTAAGTTTGCTGATAATACTGCAATACAAAAATTACGAAACACTGTTAATTCTTACGTGCGACTTCCATTTTAATCTCGCATCTAAAGTCATTCCCAGATACTTTGCCTCATTCGCTGCTGATGCGAAACGAAAAACCCCACACAAAAATTTAGTTTTACTTTTCGTTCTGCAGTACGCTGTTCGATGAGCGAAATTGATTTTTGTAGCAGATTATTTGGAGAAGTTTAAAATTAATTTTTCGCACACAAATAGTTACCAAAACCATTTATTAGGTGTGTTCCTTAAATTCTTCGCACTATTTCGGACTAAATGTCAAATTGTGAGAAATAGAAATGAAATACTCTCAGAGAGAAGAAAAACTGTCAAAATGTCGGGAACGGTCTGAGCACTAGTTTGCACCACGTCAAAAGAAATATTTGACTAGAGCTGCCGTAGTGCAATTATAAATCAATCATTTTTTTTATAAAATTAGTGCCCAAGAAATTGAATGTTAAGCAAAAAGAAACGTACATGTATAAAAATGAATAAAGAATGATCAAAAGTTTTTTTTTTTTTATCCGGTGGAAATCTTCAAAAGACATTCGGTAAGGATCGGTACCAAGTAGTGTGGGACTCCTACCGCACTAAAACCACCGGTGAATCAGAACCAATCTATGAAAGATCGACAAGTTATAACACTTTCCCTTAGCTTTTAGACCATCAGCTCATGAGGTTTGGTTCTTCTTAATCTCCGAACATTGTCTCGTACACTTAAGACGGTCTCAATTTCGGGGTTGGTATGACTTTGCAGTCGCTGATTGTGTGATACAGCGTGTTTTTTAACCACTTCTGTAACCATTTCAATTTGAAGGTCACGATGTACTAAGATCGTTTATTCTTACATACCAAGGAGCATTTATTATTCCACGAAGGAACGTGCTTTGGAATTTTTGCATAGGTTCAGCATTTGTTTTCTTTGTACAGCCCCAAAGTTGGATGCCATATGTCCAAACGGGTTTCAGTACTTGCTTATATAACATTAGTTTGTTCTGGATAGATTGGTCAGAGTTCTTTCCTAGTAACCAGTACATTTTTCTGTACTTCAAGTTTAGTTCGTCTTTTTTCTTTTTGATGTGCTCTTTCCATTTAAGCTTTGCATCCAAAGTCATTCCAAGATATTTGGCAGTATTGGAGTAAGGTTCTGTTGTACTGTTTATAAGAATTGGAACATTGTTTATTTTTTTTTGTTTGTAAATTTTCTATGCGGCGAATTTTCTTCATTTAGTTTAATTCGCCATTTCTGCGTCCAATCACTAACTTTATCTGCATTTTGCAGTTTTTGTTTAGCCTTTGTAACGGATTTATCTGGCACCAATATTGCAGTATCAGCAGCAAAGGTGGCCATGATAGCGTTGATGTCCACTGGAATATCCCTAGTATATAACAGATACAGGGTTGGTACTGGGACACTTCCTTGTGGTACACCGGCTTCAATTTTCTTTAGTTGATTAAAAGTAAAAACAAAAATAGTATAATTTACAGTGCTTTGGCGCTACAAGTTTAATTAGTTGTCGGTATCCAACCATTAGAAGGGTAACAACATCTAACTGATTAGCCCCACTGTTGTACCTGGGTGAAACGCATTTGGACTAAAGGTCGCAAAATCTTTATTATGAATAAAAATGAGTAAACTTAAACAAAGAAATATTCTTAAAGTACATATATTGAATCATGAAACATCAATTTGTTAAAAAACTACAGTAAACAAGAGTTTCTCAAATTTTCATTACTAAACTTTCTTCTTGGGAAACAGATTTGCCTAAAGGACACATGCATTTTAAGAAAATCATTTGATTGATAAAAAGATAAATAAATTAATAAATTATGCACATCTACCAAAAACAAAACAAAAAAAAAGAGTATCACTCAAGTAACCCTAGCTTTATGTATTCTGTTTGCTAATTTAACTTTAAACTGAAATTTTTTCAAATCTGACATACGAGCACTTACATTTGACATCCAGTACAAAACAACCACCAGAAATTTCTCGGATCAAATGTGGCAAGTAAGGGAAATTTTTTCCTCACTCATGAACGCTCTCTTTGGTCCGAAAAAGTACAGACTTCCACTTGGGAATGGCTTCGCACTAAAAATGACTAAATCTAGCGGTTCAAACTGTTTGAAAATCGTTCTGGAACACACCTTTTGTGTGCACACAAATTACATTTGTCTTAACGAATATTTTTCCGCTTCGGTTTTGCAAGCTTTTCGTTATCTTGTTGGAGACCAAATTAATATTTCGTTTCGCATCAGCAGCGTGCGTAGCTCTTTCGTATTGAAAATAAGTTGATTGGTTTAATACGGGCAGATACCTGATTGGAGTTATGGTATACAACTTGATTGAACCTGCGATACAAACTTAAATAACCTACAAACGTTTGAAAATAAAGGTGAGGTGGTTTTAGTGCAGTAAGAATCCCACACACCTATGAGCACGCCTTTTTCGGTCCTAATAGAGCCTTATGCAGGTCTTACACCTACCCACGGGAAAAATAAAAATGTTTACAATATTTTTCAGTAAATTTATATTAAGATAGCCATTGATCTGTTAAGCCATGCATTTTATAATTTTTTAATAATATATAAGAGAGTTCATAGATGGAAAGTTTTGTATTTGATTCGTCAATTTTTCATTGGTACTCCAATTTAATGTTGATATTATATATTATATTCCTTAGAAAGATGGTGGCTTGACCTTGAAAAAAATTTTCTTTTGTCATTAACAAAATTTAATTTTTCATTTTCTTTCCAGATTTTATCAAGAAACCAGACGATTTCCCTCTCCAATATTGAAGAAAGGTAAGTAAAACTTCCCCATTTCTACATATTTTTGAGCTCTTAATCAACTTGGGTTAATTTTTAAGAACGTATGTACATACATTAGGGTGGTCCTTAAATTGGACGTAGTCTTGGATAGGCCTCAATCGATTCAAAACATTGAAAAACAATTTCCCTAATTTGTTCAGATTTTTATTTTACCTCCTGGTCACCCTATTTTCACTTTAAGATACTAATTATGAGTAAAAGATTATTCTTACAAAACGCAAAAATAAATCTAAATGTATAGATTAAATTCAGACGAGAAAAAAATTATGGCGGGGGGGGGGGGGGTCTATTTCCCCTCGTTCAGGCAGGGGAGTAATTTTCTAGAAATTTGGCCAAAAACAGAAAAAAATTATTTTCAAAAAACGGAGACACTTACAATGCCATGCCTTAGCTTTTTTTTTAAACCAAGATTCCATTCTATAATATGCTTCCTAAATAAAATTTGTTTTTTAAATAGTTTTTGAAAAAATAATTTTATTCTTAAGAAATTATAATTTTTTGTTTTAAGTTTGAAAATTAATTTTTCAAAAACTATTTGAAATAAAAATTTTATTAAGGAAGCATACTCGTATTTTAGAATGTAATCGTTGCTTTAAAAAAATCTAAGGCGTGGCATTGTTAGTGTTCTTGTTTTTTTTTAATAATGAGAAAGTTATCCCTCCCGCCTAAACAGGGGAAAAAAGACACCCCCTCCCATACTATTTTTTTCTCGTCTAAATCAAATCTATACCCTCAGATTATTTTTTTTCGGGTTTTATAAGAATCACCCTAACCCCATAGTTAGTACTTTAAAGTGAAAATAGGATGTCAAGGAGGTGAAATAAAAATCTGAAAAATTAGGAAACAAATTTTTTTCTATGTAAAACCATTTGATGCCTATCCATTTCAGAATTTCAAAAAAACCCAATATAAGGACCACCCTAATGTACACGCCTAAGAGTATAAAAGAAATGAAATATCTTGCAATTGATAGAAACAAAATTTGCTTTTGTATATCGTCGGCTTTCTCTCAAAAAACTTTGAGTCCTTTATATCAACTAGTCAAAGAGCTTTAAGGGATTATTAATTCTATTTTTTTGCCATTTTTTACGTCTCCTTATATTTTTTTGTTATTCGGGCGAAGTTTTGAAAGAATGCCGACGTAATGCAGATGTGCTCAACTGCGATGTAACGTAGAAAAAAAACTTAAAATCGGATTTCTATAATTTATCACCATTATCATTATGTTCAAATTAAAAACGATTGAGTTTTCTTCATGACTAATATCTTTCATAACTTCAAATATCCAAAATAGAACTTAGCTAGTGGAATTCAAAAGTTCTTACTCAATCAGTTTTATTATTAAATCGGAAGTTCCTCAGGGAAGTCACTTAAGGCCTCTTTTGTTTTACATGACAATTTCCCTAATAGTCTAAGGCTGGCTTGTAAGTCTTTGGGTTGAACGCATAGCAATAACTGACAGTATTTTTTTTGGTGGACGTGATTGCGAAGAGATGTAGCAGTTTTACAATTTGTTGTCAGGGTTACAACCACTTCATTTATAAAAAAAAGAGGACTGGGTAACTTACCATTGTTGGCCTTTAAAGAAGTCTGATGTTATTTTGTTGTCAAAAAATCGCCAATTTCACGATCTTCGAAACGTTTTCAGGTGTTCAATATGCAATTAAGTGAAGACCAAAGACAGAGACTTGTTTAATTAATGAGTAAGAATAAATATACATATTTGGGAAGAAACATTTTGTATAACAATTTTAAACTAGCGTATAGAATAAAATAACTTCTAGGCCAATATAATTGTATGTTCTTAAGATATTCGAATCGAAAAACTTTTTCAACAATTTTCAGCATTTTTTTTTTATAAAAAAAAAATAATAACTGGAAGTTGATATGTTTTCATATTTTTACAAATTTTTTATTACATCATTATGCGTATAGAATAAAATTAACCTGAATCCGATAGCATCATTCGTTCTCGAGATATTCGATACTAAAGAAAATTTAAACTTGTTTTTTTTTTTTTTAATTGCTATTGTAAAAAGAACCGCTCATTGAATTTTGTTTGAAAGTCCTTTCTGCACGTATTAAAACTACTATCCATAAAATAAAACTTTTCTGAACTAGATATATCAATTCGTTCTTGAGATATGGTAAACGAAAAAAAGCCAAGATCGTACGAAAGTATGAACGTATGTAATAGACTAATTTCAATAAGTCAGGCTTAGAATTCTGATTGTTGAAATTTGAAAAACCTTAAAACTGTCATCATTAACAGAGCAATTTAAATATTCTTGCATTTAAAAAAAATAATAATTTAACGGTTTTAAAGTATAAAAAGGCTTAGCCTGTTGTCAGATTGAAGTAATGCAACCAGAAATAGTATCAACATTATTAAAACTATCACTTTAGATCATTTTTGATTTTTTCCACTTTTTGAGCAGTTTACCTAAAATTGCTTCTAGCCATCAAATTTGTCAAATTTTGCTTTGATTTAATCAGATTTGGTCTTAAGATAATTCCCAATACTAACATTTTTAAAAATAAGCACTTAAATTAGTTCTAGTCCCTTGGGAACATTTCTGAACATTTTGGACCATCTTCTCTAAATTTGGTATAAAATTAGTATTGAAGTCATTTTTATATGAAAGTTTACAAGATAGTGCTATTTTAGGAGATTTCAAACATAAACTTTACTGAATTCCTGACTTTGATGGTACTTTATTTAAAATTCGAAATTTGGGAAGTTTGGGAATAAAATAGGCAGTACCACTGAATTCAGCATCCCCAAATCATCAAGTGAACCTAATTTCATTAATTTTTATTAAGAATTGGCGTGGAAATTTTTGTCGCTAAAATGGAGCAAACCAACCACTGAGCAACGCAGCGCCGGCCATATGAATCGTATGTGCATTAAGAAATTATTTGCTAGATATTGGTAATTTTGTATTACTGTATTCTTGAAATTTTTTGTTCCACAAAAATTTAAGAAATTTAGTGCTCTAAAAAAATTATAATTTTTTCTGCGAGATAAACGCTAAAAACGGTTTTTTTTTCTAAAAAAAAAATTGACAGTTTTTCATTTGAAGGTGATGACAAAAAAGTTTGAAGCATAAGTTTTATAACATCTTTCGTCCTACAAAATCAAACAAAAAATTTTATTCTACGTCCAATAATTGCCGAGAAAATTTTACTAACGGTTTGAAAAGGCTTTTTTCAAAAGGCGGAGAACACAACATTTCTCACCAGATAGAATCTCTAGGGACATTGAAGAGGACATAATAAAAAAAAAAGTCATTCTAAAATGACTTTTTCATACGTTCCCAGCTCCTTTAAGTCTAAAACTAAAATCAGGTCAGTACTGAAGAATTTCATTTGACTAAAACACTAAAACCAGTCACAATTAATTAGTTTTTAGTTAATTAACTGCTTTTGGTGACTGTAAAGTCTTGAATATTAGTACTTAATAAAAACTGCTGATTTACAGTTAGTGTTTTTGAGTTAAAAGACTTATTGAAATTAGTCTTTTAGCTAATTAACTGCAGTACTTGAAAAGACTGCGCAGTCTTTACAACTCTGATCTTCATAAATTATAATTTTCAAATAAAAAATCTCCATCCAAATGGGTTTTTCCACAATTCTTTAACCCATAATAGCTTATGAAATGAATATTTTTCAATTCACATGCCAGAAACAGCTAGTGAGTTGAATCTTCTTTAATTCACAAATCCGAAGAAGCTTACGGATTATAGATTTTTTGATTAATAAACTCGCAACCCTGGGTATTATTAGCTAACATATATTTAAAAACTGGGTTTAAAAGAGCAATGTTTTTGATTTTGGCCATTATTTTAAATTTAAAAAAAAAAAATTTGATGGCAACCTTTTAACTTCGAACAAATTTAAATTTCCCTATTATTTTTGACTTTAATGGTCAAGAATGAATCATACACCCAGTTTGAGCGTATATCATCTAACAAAATTCTCAAAATAGCCGTGATTGTCATGTTACTTTTAAATATTAAAATCAGCTTAGTTTTAGCAACTTGTATCCAATTTTTTTTTCTGAATATGTCATTTTAAAGAAAATTGAATCACCTTTCTTTTATATGAAGCAATCCTTATATCTGCAGGGAAGAAAGTTATAGGCAGATAAGTAAAAAACCAAAAATGTAATTTTTCACATTTTTTGCAATGATTTTTTTAAATTTAGGCAACTAAAATTTGTTTTCTTCTTTTTTAACTATCCATTTCGATGGTAAATTTTAGTGTCTCCAAAAAAGATTTAAAATTTTATTTAGAAATTTTGCTTCGTTATCCAGTTATATCCTAAAAACCGAAAAAGGTGCTTTTGAACCCCTTATCCACTTCTGATTTGAAAGCACTCCGTGGTTTCCCCATCTTCAACTACCCATTTATTGATTTTTACAATAAAAACCCATGAGCGTTGTAGTTCCTTTTTAAATGACATAAAGAATGGCGTAATGGGAAGTTAATAAATTAACCCCTTTATATAAGAAACGGGGGATAACAACGTGTTAGGTGATAACATTAATACATTTTGTCAATTTGTTATTCTTGTTAATAAATAACTTTAACCCGCCAAATTCCGCGTATAATGAATGGATAACCTGTTAACACACGTGTGATGGGACCGTTTATCTCTACCAGTTAGTTTAAGGCATGCATGTGACAGATGTATTACAAAATCCCCACAATTTGATGAAGTGGTGAATTTGGTGAAGTGATAAATACTGGAAAGATATCAGTTTTTTTTTTTTTTTTAAATTAGGAAAGTAAGTTATCAAACGAGGAAGTTGTCTTTCCGTGTGCCAGTTAATACGTGTGTTATTAATACGGCTGTAAAAAAAATAGAAACTCTTGATAGTACTGTCAGATAGCTGTCTACATCGTTGTGGGCTTATTTCATGACTGTCTACACTTGCGAGTTTTACTCTAAAATAAATATTTATTTACAAGCTCAAAATAAGGAATAACGGTAAAAAAAAATTGAAAAAATCCCAATTTTCTCGAAAACCACTCCTACGGTTTTTACTGAATACAGGTTTCTTGTATTCATTTCATATCTTGATGCAATGAATAAATTTTATAGTTTAATAACATTTATGTAGTCATTACATATTTTAGTGTAGTTGGTCCATATTTATGTGATGAGTACACATCGTCTATATATTGACACACATTTGGAGATGAGAGGTGTTAACTGATAGTGAGTCTATTTCTTATTTATTGCGTTCACATGCTGTCGCGTTTCATTTGGCACATAAATTGATACGTAACTCGTACAAGTCAGCGGTGCTCAGTACACAGGCTCGTTGATCATCCATTTTACATTGAATTCTCTGTACTGAGTACTTATATTTTCAGTCAGTGCATTATGTAGCTTGCACTCACTTAGAACTCTTGGGCATTTTGTCAACAAAAAAATTCCTTCGACCTATAGTTTCTGTCTATAACAACCCACTCTTATTTCTTAAGTTTTAGGAAATATTACAACTTAATACAAGACTGCAAAATGAAAAGAATAAACACAATTTTAAAGAAAAGTGTCTTCAATCATGGGAGGTGTAGTGTTTCGACGTCATATTAATATACTCATCATGGTGATTTCTCACCGCAAAACATTTCATTGCCACCAATCAGGTAAATAAAGACAATAGCACTTCAAATGAATTTTAAAATAACACACAAGAGCATGATTTTCCGATTCATATTTTTGAAGTATCATCATTGGATTGTGGTGCGTGAGTATATGTACATTTACAATTTATTATTTGTTGTTTTATCAGCTGCGATTAGATAATATATGGAAGCCAAAAAGTTTGCCAAACGGAATCCAATCCAACTGACAAAATAATACTGACAGAACAGAAAAAAACACCTACCTTATCACTGCAAGTTGAACATGGTCAGTCAGTAGTAATAGTTTCGTCGTTCCGCCATGAACAAGTCTCTCTGCCTACTGGCCTTCATTGTCTTTGTGGCGACTGTCGGAGCAAGTAACAAATTTAATTCAGATAGTCACTGATAGCCACTAACAATGGTTAATCCCGATGATAGTTTGCTTTATTGTTTACGCGGCCTTCACAGAGAAATCCTTGTCCTGGAAAATAATAAGCCGCGATGAGTGGGCGGCTCGACTACCAAAAGGTCGTACCCACATCCATGGTCCTGTGGAGTATGTTGTTGTTCATCATTCCTACATTCCGGATGTCTGCCTTACAACTGACGCATGCAAGGCAGCCATGAGGTCCATGCAGGACTTCCACATGGATGGCCATGGGTGGGACGATATAGGTTATAATTTCGCTGTCGGTGCCGATGGGAATGTTTACGTTGGTCGTGGATTCGGTGTGGTTGGTGCACATGCTCCTCTCTATAACAACAGGAGCGTTGGATTACTGCTAATAGGCGATTTTATGGGTAAGATTGCGAAGCGAAAATATATTCCAGAGGTGTGTATTCAATAAAAGAGTGTGTGCGCTTATTATGCTTGCAGAGAAACTACCGCCAAAACCAATGATGGAAGTTGCACAGAAATTTATCGCCTATGCGGTAGAACACAGCCATGTGAGAGCAAATTACACGTTGTATGGGCACAGGCAAGTTAGAGACACAGAATGCCCCGGGAATGCCTTCTATCCGGAATTACAACTCTGGCCTCATTGGAGACCAAACTAAATTTGCTTAATAATATCGCGAAATGAAGTTAACCTCGAGAGCATGTGTTTTAGTTGGATTTTTGGTTCACATAATTTTGTGTATAGATTCTTTCTTTCTTTCAATGACATACATATTTCGTTTTTAAATTTTTAATATTCAATTTGAGAAAGAAGTATGTAAGCTGATGTTCTTGTAAATTAACGGAGACAATGATAAATTGTTTTTTATGTTTGCTTTTGACGTTAAGTCGCTTCTGTGATGACAGAATATACAATATGTACCTACTCGAAGCTGTTTTCAATTAATTTGCTTCAAAAGTCAAGGGCACTCTAAATTATTATACCTTTAACAATGTTGTCATATAATAGTTCTTAAAATTTAATATTTTAAGCTTTGGAAAGCTTAGCTAAACTTATATTAACAACATAGATTACTATTAAAGGGGGGTTTTTTAGTTCACAGTATAATTGTTCAAAGCATTGAAAGTTGAAACCGTCAATTTATATTGAACATTTTGAATAAAGCACAGTTGTGATTTATTTAACAACCATATCTACACTTAAACTAAAAGTGCGTCAAAAACACCATCTCTTATAGCAAAATTTTGGAAATAATAGAGTCCTGGATAAAATCGATTTGATTTTTTCTAAATCCTCATACATAACAAATACTGAGTGCCCGCCAGGAAGGTATACTACTTTGTTTTGTCGCCATGTTGGTAAACATTAGTCTTGACAGTCAATATTTGGCAGTCGTGAAGTAGACTCGTGGCGAAACTTATTATGGAAAAATATTCGATAAACCAAAATCAAAAAAATCAAAATCAAAATCCATCATCGATTACTGTGACGATGAGAAAGTTAATTGAAGTTTTTGGGAGAAAAAACGTGTTCCAACAAAACGCCCTATTTATCGTTTAGTGAATGATTTCGAAGAAAGAGGGTCTGTAGGTGATAGGCCCAGGTATGGACCACAACGTACTTCAAGATCGGCTGAAAAAAAACATTACTTCTGCTCAAGAAAGTGTTCAAAACAATCCATCAACCTCAATTCGACGCCGCCCGTACTCAGGAGCTTGGTCTTCAAATAACAACTTTGAAAACTTTTTAACGCCACAACTGCATGCTTTGGGCTTGGTTAACATGTGGTATCAAAGAAACGGTGCCACATTGAATACAGCCAGGATTACAATAGAATTACTGTGAGACCTCTTTCCACAAAAAGTTATTTCAAGAAATGGTGATGTTGATTGGCCTCCACGGTGGCCTGATTTGACTGCTCCGGACTTCTTTTTGTGGGGATATCTGAAAAGCAAGGTTTATGCAAACAAACCAGAAACGCTTGAGCAACTCGAACAAAATATTCGTGATGAAATTAATGAAATACCGCGTGAAATGTGTGAGAATGTAATGAAAAATGTGCTCAAAAGGTCTCGAATTTTTTAGACTAATAGAGGCGGACATTTACCTGATATTGTATTCCATACATAACATTAAATTAAACATTTATCAATATAAGATCCATTCTCTTTCATTTAATCAAAAATTATAAACAAACAAAGTAGCATACCTCCCCGGCGGGCACCCTGTGTTATGTAGGTAAGTAGTTAGGAATATATGGCAACCCTTAATACTTGCCCTAAATTTTCCTTGGTATATTTGATGTAGATTTTTTTTTAGTATTTTAGTATTTATTTAATAGTATTCATAGTACATATAAGTTGTAGATTTTACATCTTTTAAATTGTACATGCTTTCAATTTTAATTACAATAAAAATTCAATATGACAAAGTCAAAAAAGAAAATAAAAACATGAAAAAAAAGAAAAGGAGCGAAAAATTAAAAAGTTTTAGAAATTTACAGTACAATATTCAAAAGCTTTTTTCCTGAAAGCGCTCGTGTTAGTTATACACTTAATACTGGGGGGAATTTGGTTCCATAGTTGAATCGCGTGAACAAAAAATTGTCTTGATGTCACCAGAAATTTATACTTCGGCAGAATTATTTGTAGTGTTCGGTTACTTCTAGCAAAATAGATATGATCAAATAGATATTTTGGTTCTCTAGATTGTATGATTTTATGCAATAGTAACAAAGTACGGTATTTCAAAAGGGCTAAAAGGGCTGTTAATGAACAGCCTGATATTTGTTGGGTGAAGCCAGAAATATGATCATATCTCCTCAAATTAAAAATATATCTGGCACAACTGTTGTATGCTACAGTTAATTTTCTGCTAGACTCATAGTCCATATTAGAAAATAGCTCACAGCTGTATAAAAAAAGAGGCAAAATAAAGGATTTTACTAATTTAAGCTTTACGTTAGTTGGCAAGTATTGAGAGGCAGGACTTAAACCACGGAGAGCACCATACATTTTTGAAACTGTCTTATTAATACTCGTATGTACATCCCAATCCAAGTTGTTGTTAAAGTAAACGCCAAGATTTTTTATATTTTCAACATACTCAATTGGATTCTGATTAAGAAAGAGAACAGGGAACTGTTCGCTATATCGGCTTCTTGTTAAAACCATGGCTTTTGTCTTTTTAGGATTAAGATTTAGCTCATTCTCAATCGTCCAGGTAAATATTTTACATAATTCCTGATTCAATTTCTCAGTGCTCGGAGTTATACTCGATTTAGGAAACATTTTATAAATTTGGACATCATCCGCATATATATGATATTCACAGTCTGAAAAACGGTCAGTTATATCATTTATAAAACAGGAGAATAGGAGCGGTCCGAGCACAGAACCTTGTGGAACACCCAAACAAACCCTCAAGCAAGATGAACACTTATTATTGTGAAACACATATTGTGACCTGGTTGAAAGATATGATTTGATCAGATTGCATGAGGAGTTCTGAAATGAGATTTGTGCAGACCTTTATTTGTAAAATCGAATTTAAGAACTTAAGTTTTAAGTTTTCAATAGGTATTTGAATAGGCACGCTCTTAGTTTCTAAGGTTATAGGTACAGCAATCATTGTGTGAATGTAACATTTCCCTAATTTGTTGTGAATTGTTCAATACCTATTGTATTTGTAAGTGAATTTAGCTGAGTGAGAACAATTGTCAAATTTAATACATTTTTCCGTTTGGAAAACGTTCTGCGCATACCTTAGTTTTCGCCAAAATGATCACCTTTTTATCGAAGCCCATTTCCGGAAGAATCGATGTTTGAACAAAAAAAATTGACTTTGGCGCGCTAAAAATTAGCCTGAAATGCATCTTGAACAAATCACAGTTTAGCAAGTCTCTATATTTATTTAATCTGTTAAATAACTAACACGATAGTAAAGCTTACAAAACTAGTTTACATTAGGTACAATATATGAACATTAATATAGTCCACTACAATGAAGAATAGAAAAGAATTTGTTTGAATTTACAACTTTTTACATTGTCGTCTGTAGATGAAATTACAAAATAATATTTTTTGAATACTGAAATCAATTGGTTTAAAGGACTATTAACACCATAGTTTGTTCAGCTGAAAATCAACTGTCTTCTTAAGCTTGCCTGACTGTAGCTGAAATTTAAACGACTAAGAGCTGATGGAGATACTATTGACCCATTGATTTATTTTAAAATAAAGCAAAACTGGATATAGTGTCTATTTTTGGAGAGTAAAGGAAGATTCATGAGTCTTTGAGCATAAAGAGGTAAGGCAGATCTTTGGGACCAATGAAAAATACGAAGACCAAAACGCATACAACTTCTCTGGATACATTTAAGCCTGTTTATGTGAATTGTGTAGAAAGGGGCCCATACTACACATCCGTATTCAAGTACTGGCTTAATAAAAGATACATAAAGAAGCTTTAGAACATAAGGATCCTGGAAATCACGAGAGAACCGTTTTATGAATCCCAGAATTTTATTAGCTTTTTTAATGACATATTTAAAGTGGTCGACAAAAGTTAATTTCATGTCAAGAACAAAATCCAAATCAAGAAAAAAAAAAAACAGAGAATTTAGATAAAGAAGAAGAATCTAATTTAATAATTTTTTTTTGCGTGTAAAACACATTGTTTGAATTTGTCAATATACAACAGAAAACGGTTTGAATTGCACCGGAGTTTTGAACAGTCATTTAGAGAAGTTACGAGTATACTTTCAAAAATTTTAATGTCATCAGCACATATAAGAATAGAGGAATTTTGAATAATTGAGTTCAAGTCATGTATATATAAAATAAATAATAATGGACCTCAGTGGCTACCTTAAGGAACACCAGAGTCAACAATGAAATGATCAGAGTGCTCATTTCGGAAACTCACACTATAACATCTATTAATCAAGTAGGACGAAATCCACTTTAAGAAACTTTCATTAAACCCCAAAGCTATCAATTTTTTAATAAAAGTCTTATGATACAATTTATCTAAAGCTTTACTAAAATCAGTAAAGACACAATGTACTTGTTTTCGATCTTCAAATGATCTAAGACAAAAGGTAGTAAAATGAGACAGGCTTGTAATATTTGACTTGTTTCTGACGAAACCATGTTAGTTGTCACTAATAATAGATTTACAATCGAAAACAGTTTCGGAATAACAGAAAGTTTAGCAATAGGGCGGTAGTTAATGATGTCATTTTTCGAACCTTTTTTATGAACCGGTGTTATAAAAGCACTTTTCCACAGGATAGGAAAAACTGAGTGCTTAAGAGATTCATTGAGAACAACTTAGACACACACTTCTTTAATACACATGATGGTACATTTTCAGGACCAGGACTAAAACAATCATCGAGATATTAGAAAGTAGTGGATCCAGGGTTCGTGGGAACATACTACAAATGTATCTTTGGACAAATTTGCAAACATATTTGCCATCACTTCTGAGTCCTGGCTAGTAGCATTTTCAAAAGACAAAGAGCTTGGGTAGTCGTCAAATTTTCTTTTGGTAGACACGAAATTCCAAAAGTTTTGTGGCTTACGTTTTAGATCATTTTCAATTCTTGCAATATAATATGAATATAAGAAATTAGATCAGTCTCTAAACATACATTTTAATTCGGAGTATGTCCTATAGTCTTCATCAGCTCTTGATATACAATATTTTGGGTTGCGGTCCTCATCTATTTTATCGAAGCGATTGGCAGTTCCATTCAATTGACTAAGTCCACAAGAGACTAAACCATCAATTATAATGAACTCATTAGTAAACGATGGGTTAACAGGATATAAACCGTTGAAGTCTGTAGATTTTGTCCATTGCAGGTTCGAAAGATTAAAGTCGCCTAAGAAGAAGAGCTCATCACTTGGTACCATTTGTAGATCAGTGCCAATAATTTTTGAAAAAAAAAAAATTATTAGCAAAAATTGAGTGATGAGAAAAATTAGCATCAATAGTACATAAAAGGGGACAAATAAATTACCCCGCAGCAGATGACCGGAAGTGGGGTGGGGGTGTAAAAACTACATTTTAAAATTTGCTTCTTTACGCCCACTTTAAATCGAGCTAGAGCCTAAACGAGTTTACCGATTTTTTTCAAATTTGAAACACTTGTGAAAAAAGTCTTTAAAAAATTGTGTTCTAAATTTGAAGTAAATAAGTTCATCCATTTAGGCTCTAGCTCGATTTGAAGTGGACGTAAATAAGCAAATTTTTAAATGCAGTTTTCATGTTTCTACCAAACACCACAGATATTTTGCCTTAAAAAAAATTAAAGCTTACTTGAAATACAATAAAGTAAGTTTTCACCAAATTTCATCAAAATCAAATTATTTTTGTCGAAGATAAAAATAAAAAACCAAAAAATTGGTTTTTGGTATTTTTATGACCTTGCAATCTCAAATCCAACAATTTGGGTGTCATGACGCATATTTCAAATAAATGATCATAAATTTTTATTCAAATTTTCCCAATAGTTTTTTTTCTAGCGGTTTTTGTCAGAAGCAGTCGAAAAGTTTTCCACAAAGTGCAGAAATTCGAATTTCGAGGACTGATGAAAAATCACTTTTTGGGCAAACAACTATTCTCCCTCTATTGAAATCATCCAGCAGAATGATCTGATCACCTGATTTTGAAGTCGCTGTACCGGAAATGGTCGACAAAGTCCACGGTCTAATATTTGACAATCGGCTTGCCACGCAGCTCGGTAGGTTCCATTTCTTACCCAAATATTTGGACATGAAAATGTTTTCCGCAAAATTGGTGCCACGTTTGCTTTCGTTTGATAACAAACAAAACTGTTTAAACATTTCAATGAAGTATTTGGCCATTTTCTCCGCTATTCAAGCGAGTTTTTTTTTTTTCAAAAAATGTTACTTAACCTTTATATAAGAAATTAGTTTTTAAGAAAACCGCTCCAATGATTTTAAATAGTTTTTTTTTTAAATTTTTTTTTCAAGTAACAATATTTTTGAGCTTTAAGTGATTTTACTCGTTGTTTATTGATACAATTAAAAGGACGATTTAAATACTTTTTTCTATTTTTTTTCCTATAATTGAAGCATCCAGTTCGAAAATCTGATTACTTCACTTTTTGACGAAATATGTTTCAAATAAAAAATCCCGCACCGTTTGCAACTAATTTCATCTTTAATCTTTAAATTTCTTTAAGTAAAGGCTACCTTGGGATGGAAAACCATTTTTTTCAAAAAATGGTTTTTAATAGTACCTCCCCAGGTAAGTAGGTAGAGAGGGTGGCACGGGCATAACACTCGCTCGATGGCCAATTAGCGCAAAATTGCGGCGTTTTGATACCATAACTCGTTTGACCTGTGGGTGAAAGTGGATTAAAGTGAGGACTTGTGGATCGCTTTCAATGCGTTGAAGTTGACAGCAAAGGGACCCACGAGGGCAGAACGTTTCTTTGTACAATTCGACAAACCTGATTTTTTCGGCGGTCTGCCAGATACATGCTTGGATGCAAGATTTCTTCCTGGGCCTCCGTCTGCCCACTCGGCTTGACAGGAGGTTTCCAGTGAAGATCAGTATCCACCATGGGACCAGAGTTCTTTGATTTGAATTAGAATGGATTTGGGATATGGTAGTAGTATATTGTGGGCTAGCACCAATGTCAAGAGGCCGGACGTAAAACACTCACTCGATTGACTCGCATCTCGCCTAACGCCAGCTACGGCATGCTGAGGTCGGCAGATAGCAGAACGGCACCGGAGCGCGAACGATCAAAACAATGACTATTGTTATTGAGCATCGTGAAACCCAACAAAGGCCTTCCGATTGCTCACGGTTTTTGTGGTCTTAGGGGGGGGGGGGGTGGTCATGATACAGAATCAACCGATTTTGTCTAGATACATTTCGTCGCGTTAATAAAGAAAATCAAGTGTTTGATTTTCATTTCAGAAAGTTCGTTCAGGTCGTCAAAAAATGCCACTCAAATCTCTAAATGATTGTGCTCTCATTCAAGCCGGAGCTAGACATTTACTTTACAAAGAAAGTGAAAGACTGTTTAGTTTTCTTGCTGATAGTCGCATTTACAGCAATGAGGATTTTAAGGAATACCCAATGTCACCGTATGTTCCCCTACTTGCCAGTGTCCAGTACAAGTTGCAACGATCTTAGCTACGTCTCGCCCTGGTAAATTGCCCTTCACAACTCCCAGGGGAATGTTGAGTCTTTCCGCAAGTGAACTGTAATCTTTGCCTCGCCAGTTTATCCACCCTTTCATTTCCTTTTATGTCCCATGGCCAGGAACCCATATAAGGGTGACTTTGAGGTTAATACTAAGAATTTTGATTTAGCCGAATCAATGGCTTTGACAGCTACCTGACTGTCTTTAAGGATAGCTTTTGGTTTGGACCTATTTTAAGTATTCTGCATGCCTCCCTAATTGCAAGTAATTCAGCTTGAAACACACTAGCATAGTGTACCTTCCCAAAGACCCATTTTTAGATTTTCGATTCCAATATTTTTTGTATACAGATGCTTTTAGACAATATTAATAGATTCTCTTCAAAAAATTAATATTTTCGAATTTCGAAATTATAATTTATAAAACATGGTATTTTAGATATTTTTTACACTACTTAAGGTCATTGCGATTTCTGGCACCTCATTTATAGGAAATTCGCAAAAAACTAATACTACATGAAAGGCCTATATAAAAGGTCAGGTAGTTTCAGTAATTGGTCAGCTAGATTTTTTAAAGTTTTTTTTTCAAGGTCACGAACGTTTTTTGGAATAATGATAAAAATTCATATCAACAAATCTCTGGCTGACCAATAAATAAAACTTGCTGACCTTTTATATAGATCTAAAGATTTTCAGATGGTTCACAATTATGGCAAATTCCCCATAAATGAGGTGTCAAAAATCGCAATGACCTTGAACTTTTTTTTTTTTTTAATTCACTCAAAATTAATTACAAAATATGTATGATTGACCAACTACTGAAAATAGCTTACCTTTTATTACCATAAAGTGGTCTTTTCAAATGGAGTACTTAATTTTTTGGAATGACCCAAATGAGGGGGCAAAAGTTTTTTTTGTGACCTTGAACCGAATTTTGAAAATTCATAGAAAAAAAAACTATGGTTGACCAATTACTGTAAATAGTTGACCTTTTATCACGATTTAGAGATCTTTCGGATGGTATACTTTTTTTGTAAATTTCCCTTAAATGAGGTTCCAGAAATCGGGCGTAACCTTGAGGGACCTTGAGAAACTTTAAGCCTTTACTACAAGTTATCTAGGGCTGACCAATTTCTAGGACTAGTTGACCTTTTCTGACCAATTAGATGGCATTCTCAAATGTAAAATTTCCCATATATGAGGTGCCAAAGGTCCAGAGCTAAATTTTTTCCTTTAAAAAGAAAGTACTGCAATTGAAAAGCAATTGTAAGAAATTTTGCTTTAGAGGGAGAAATATGCAGGTAACTCATAACTTTCACAATTTTCAGTCAATTCAAATTCCATAAACTAATGTAGGTATGATTGAATAATTTTTTTTTATTTTAGCATCATTCTAACAGTTTTTATTTAAACTCGTACCTTCCAATGAGACCACTTTTGAATTTCAGCGAACAACTTATTTCCTGGACACTCTGTTGAACCCACTTGTCTGTGCCCATACAAGATATAATTTGGTGATAGATATCCTTGAGAAACTGCATAATTGAGCAGGTTCTTTGTATTCAAAATTTGAGAGTCACTTGGCGTGTAGTCTAAAAATAAATACAAAAAGTAATTGAAAAATGTTAATTATCAATCGAAATTTCAGAAATTTATTTTTTTTATCGTAAAATATACAAAAAATATCTCACCATTATAATTTCCAATAAACATAATTCCAATAGATTTGTCATTCCAACTTGTAGCATGAGCACCTTGAATGCCAAAACCACGACCTTCGTAGATCTTTCCATCGGCACCAATACCAAAGTTATAGCCAATATCATCCCAACCTAATGTTTTCATATGATACGATTGCATATTTCGCATTTGTTCCTTGCACTTCTCAGTAATATTGCAGTATGATCCAGCTGAATGATGAATAATAGCATAGTCCAAATTTCGTGTGACGTTATTTTTTGTAATAGCTGTAAGTCCACCCCATTCAAATTTTGTGGTAATATTTAAACATGAAATTCCTTGGGAACCTTGGAAAATTAAAATTAAAATTTTTTTCCTTCTACAAATTTAAGACTTTAATAACTCACAGCAGTACAAAACTATGCAAAATATTAAGGACTTGTTAACCATATCAACTACCATTGTTGACTGAATAATTTGTGTCTTTGGTGAGTTTTTATTTGTTTGTTTTGATTAAATACACAGATTAAATTGTTATCTAATCAAAAATTAAATTTGAGCATACGCTGAACTTATAACTCAACTTAGTTTTTATAAGATTCTAATTGAGATTTCGTTGACTCTCGGAATCTATTTATACTATGGTTAGGTTATTCAATTAGAATCAAAGTCTTATCTACGTTAGATAACTAATAAAATATGGTCAAGTCCATGGGCGTGATTGCTGTGATACCTACTAATAAATAAACAAGTATTCATAGAAATGCAATCACTATTCAACATGGAATTACTATTTATTTTCTTCCACTTTAATTTACGATAAAGCCAATGGAATCCCCTTGTTAGACTTGTACTGACATAAATGGTAACGTAGCTTGGTGGAGTGCACTGGACAAAGTTACCAACCATAAAATCATGACCAATGCACAAAGAATGCCATATATTGGTAGCACTGGGGCAATGAGGTCCAGCCTACCAGCGGGTCTGGAAGCTATACTCAATTTGAAAACCCCTAGGCCTTTTTATACAGACATCGCGTAGATTCTACAGAAATACACAGGAAATGTGGTGTCCACTGACTACGTAACAACTCGTTTAGACTTCCACATGCCGTTCACGATAGCCTTGCCTAGCAGAGAAGACTGGCAAATGAACGAGCCATCAACTTTCAAATCGATCATAGCTATATACACACCGACGCACAGTGCGTCGACTAGTGGACAAAGATAAAAAAAAATAAAAATGCAATTTTTTTGTTTTAAGCCCTAAACCTGTTTTGGAACATCTTGGAGTACTTAAATTTGTTTTTGTTTTTTTTTTTGTTTTTCTCTTTTTCGTGGGTAAGCGGTACTTTCGTTAGCAATTGAGGTAATTTAAGCTACAGTGTTATTAAAGGTTGAAATTTTGTGCGAACAAGTTAAGCTCGTGTGAGAAAAATATTTTTCTTTTATACACTTTTTTATTTAAATATTGAAAATGGATACATTGAGTACTGGTATTAGTTGTTGTTTTATTTTTTTCTTGTTTATGTGAATTTTGGTGATTTTTTGAAAAAAATGCTCTTTTTTAAGGCTTACAAATTGTATAAACTTAAGCTTTAAAAAAAATGTTAGCAAATGGCAGCAAAATCTTTTATGCCACTATGTTCTCTTGTTGTTGTGCTTTAAGAAAATGTTAACTTTTCTTGCTACTTTTTGCTAACCTTCAAAATATTTGACTTTTTGTAGGACAAGGTCAAACCATTAAAAATGAAAAAATTTTCGAAAAATGGATTTCTTTCGATAAAAACTCTAAAATTGAAGGTGTTATTCAATTTGTATTAAACGAATTGAAAATAAAAAATTGTCCTGGTACAACTAAAAGTGATTTGGCGGAAAAAGTGAGACTCTTTGACAAAAATTTGGAACGTAGGTGGAAAGCGTGTACACGAAACCGCACTCTTTTTGAGAGACGCCACGGAATATGGTTAAAAACTCCTTTTATTCTTCTAAAAAGCATTCTTAATTTTCTAGAAAATGCAAAATCTTGTGAAAAACCAAGTACCAGTCGTGGAAGACCGCTAAAAGTATTTTCTGATTTATCCCAGAAAACAAAGAAACGCAGGGTTTGTGAGCTTTTAGAATCTAACTCTACTGAAGAGCTACATTTTGCAGCAAAAATGTCAAAGCGTTTATCAGGTGGTGAGCCTGTAGAAGAAGAAAATGAAAGAATATTAACACCAAAAGAGGCATTGACATTATATCTGGACCTAGATCTTTCTGAACAAAAATATAATGTACTGCGTTCGGTTGTCAATGCCTTACATAAGAATTGCTTTCCGAGTTTATATAAATTGAGAAAAGTTAAAAAGTTGATGCTTCCAATTAAAAGAGAGGTTACCGAAAATTCGGCCGCAGTTGATCTTCAGGAACTGCTAAACAAGACTGGCGAAAGTATTGCTGACATTTCAGGAATACATCATGACACAACTGCAACGCTTATTTGCAAATGGGGCTTTGATGGGAGTTCTGGCCATAGCCAATATAAGCAAATTTTTAGAGATTCAGAGTGCACAGATGAATTTCTCTTTTTAGTAGCATTATCGCCTTTGAAATTGGTCGATGATAATACTGGCATGGAGTTTTGGAAAAGCCCACGATCTTCTTCAACCATGTTTTGTCGACCAATTAAATTCATGTTTATAAAAGAATGTCCCGAACTTGTGAGAAATGAAGAGGCTAAAATGAAATCTCTCATAGGTAAGCCTACTAAGCGTTTATTTTTGTGTTGTAGTTTACTAAATGTGATTTATTATCAGAATAAGATTCAACATTTTAACCAGAAAACTTCGAATTTAGAATTGTGTGTCCAAGTGTGTCCATTAAAGTGTGTACTTTTGAGTGAAAAACGTCTTGTCTTCTCATAAGAACTTTTTTTAAATGTTGCTTTTTTTTAAGAAAATACCTTTTTTATTATAGACCAGCTCACTTCGACGTCTTTCACCAAAAGAGGTTTTAATTTCATTCAAGTTGATGTTTACTATGGTTGATGGCAGTATATGTAATAATTCATCATCAAGATGTTATATCTGTGGTGCAACGCCGAAAGAAATGAACTCACTTCAAATTCAAGAAAAACCAACAAAAGAAGAAAACTTTCGGTTCGGACTCTTTACTCTGCACTCATGGATAAGATGTTTTGAATGTCTATTACATATTTCTTATAGACTGCCTTTCAAGTCATGGTGAGTCCTGCAAGGTTCTGAAAACAAAACAATTTTTAACGAAAGAAAACGTCACATTCAAACATTGTTCAAAAGTAGATTGGGTCTCATTGTTGACAAACCCAAGCCAGGATTTGGGTCAACGAATGATGGAAACACGGCAAGACGTTTTTTTCAAAATTCGAAAATTACTTCAGAAATAACAGGACTTGATGAACAACTCATTTACAAATTTTCAATCATATTAAGAGTCTTAGCTTCAGGATTCTCTATTGATATAAGTAGGTTTTCTGAATTGCTATCTGAAGTTAAAGACAAATATCTTGAGCTCTACAGTTGGTACTATATGCCTATAAGTGTCCATAAGCTTCTGATACACGGTCCACAAATAATTTCATCTTTTGAAATACCTATAGGACAGCTTTCTGAAGAAGCACTAGAGGCAAGTCACAAAGAGTTCCGTAAAAATCGCCTTTCTCATACAAGAAAATCATCCCGGATCAATACAAATGAAGACCTCTTGACAACATTACTTTTAAAGTCTGATCCTTTTATTTCTAATCTAAGAAAAATGGATTCAAGACTTTCAAAGGCGGACCAAAGTGATATCAGGCCATATATCAAAGTGGATGAAAATTTTACAAATTTATCATCTTCATCAATTACTCTTGAAGACTCTAATAGTGATTTCTCTTCGTAAAAGTTTATCTTTAATTTTGTTCCTTATATTAAAACTTTTGTATAAATATTTATTTTTGTGAGCAATAAAAACATTTCTAATATTATATACTAATCTTTTATTACTATATGTTGTGTGGTTGTTAAATATATTATAACTTTTGTATAACATAAAAATCATGAAATGAAAAATCGTACGAGAAGTTTGCATGCAACTAACTTTTTGTCAAGAGTGGGCGTGGCAGGGGGCGTAAAAATTCCTTAAATTGAGTGAATTCTGCAATTTATTTCATTTACTAAACATTTTTTGTGCACAGTTACATTACTTCCGAAAAATTGATTTTTGTCCACTCTATCCATACAATCGACGCAGTGTGCGACGGTTCCAAGATGGATACTGGTGTTGGTGCAGGGTTCTTTTCAGAAACTCTTGGACTGGCCAGCTCATCCAGATTACAGCAGTGTCTTCCAAGCTGAGGCCCTGGCAGTAACAAAACCGGCTGGACAAGTCTCAATGATGTCATTATCACAAGCTGATATCACCTTTTTCATTGATAAACAAGCGGCAATAAAGTGATTTCTGCCATTGAAATAAAATCGAAGCTTGTAACTTGCTGTCGCGAAGATCTAAGGGTTTTTGGTGCACAGAGCACAGCACAACATAAGGCTCTGCTGGTTTCCGGGTCATAGAGGAGTTCCAAAGGAATGAAAGTGTTGACGAGCTGGCAAACATAGAGACAACTCTTGATTTTAATCAAACAGAAACAGAATCTTAAACAGGAAGTCGAGAACAAAGTTCTAGCTATGAAAAATAAGCTATGGAGCTCGCTGGATACCTGTGTTATAAAGAGAAAATTATGGCCTGGTTTCAATAAACAAAAGACCGACAGTATCATCCAACGTAGTAAAAAGCCTCTATTTCTTCTCATGAGTCGTAAGCATCACCACCGGTCACAACCGCTTGTGGGTTACAACAAGAAAAGGATGAAACTCAGTGGAGATGACTTATGCAAAGGATGTGGTGATGTAGAGATACACGAAGATACTCCTCACTACCTGTATCACTGCCCTGTGATATACCATCTAAAAAACAGACTCCTAGGGAGTAGGGAGACAATTCTTCAGTACACTTGGAAGAACTCTCTGACATTTCAATTAAAAATCTGTTGCAATTTATTAATGCTACCAAATGGCTTGAAAATTCTTAAGCTTTATCAACCACCTGACCACAAAATTTGGAAACGTCTCCAGCTACAGTCAAAGACGAAAAAGGATCGACAGTAAACGGAGAATGGAAACCTCGCCTAAACACCAGCTACAATCACTTTTTCGGTGAACGTCAGTGACGGTTGACGCATGTAGAGGTGGCAGTAGAAGGAGAATGGGCACCTCGCCTATACATCAGCTACTGTTTCCCCTGCGGTGCATACGAGCGTCAGTGAGTTGATGGGGCCACCTTTTTCTAAGAAATGGACATCCAATTCGGTTCATTCAGCAATCGATCCTGCCCAAACGAACGGACACATACACCAACCACTCACTGACTTATCAAACTCATGTACCAGACGTTTCATGCAGTCACAACATGCTCCTATGGGCCTTATAGAGTGCTTATTTCTCGATTGGGGGTAAAGGAGAGAAGACTCCCTTAAAAGGCTACTTTCTCTCCTCAAGCCGGTGATTGTGTGACGACAGACACTTTATAAAATTCGATAGAAACCTAAATTCCATGTTGTTTTTGTAATACCTACGTGTTTAAAGATAACTTCGACCCAGACCCAAAGATAATAAAAGCAGCTAATGTCTTTTATTTTTGTAACGGGTGATTTTTTAAGAGGTTTAGAACTTTTAAAAAAAAAAAATTCGAAAAAATGAATGAAATATTTATTTGAATCGATAGTTTGAACCTTGCAATTTAATGTTTAAAAATAATTTCATGCAAATGTTGACCGCGGCTGCGTCTCAGGTAGCCCATCCGCTGAGTCTAATTTTGGCATACTCTTTCACACATATCGGCCGGTATCTCACGAATGAATGCATGGATGTTGGCTTCCAGTGCGTCAATCGAAGCGGGCTTGTCCCTATAGACATTAGCCTTGACATACCCCCACAAAAAATAATCTAATGGTGTCAAATCTAGGCCGATCTAGATCTAGGCGGCCAATTGACCGGCCCGAAACGTGAAATTAACTGTTCACCAAACTCGCCTCGCAATTGCGCCATTGTTTCGCGTGCTGTGTGGCATGTGGCACCGTCTTGTTGAAACCACATATCATGCAAGTCAAGAACTTCCATTTCGGGCAAAAAAAAGTTTGTTATCATCGCTCGGTAGCGTTCACCATTGACAGTAACGCTGCGATTCGCATCATCTTTGAAGAAATATGGCCCAATAATGCCGCCGGCCCATAAACCGCACCAAACAGTGGCTTTTTGGGGATGCATTGGTAGCTGTTGCAATGCTTCTGGCTGATCTTCACTCCAAATGCGGCAATTATGCTTATTTACGTACCCATTCAACCAAAAATGAGCCTCATCGCTGAACACAATTTTTCGATAAAAAAGCGGATCCTCGGCCAGCTTTCCAAGAGCCCATTCACCAAAAATTCGGCGTTGTGGTAGGTCGGCTGGCTTAAGTTCTTGCACCAGCTGTATCTTAAAAGGCTTTACGCCCAAATCCTTCCGCAAAATTTTCCACGTAGTGCTGTAACAAAGGCCTAACTGCTGGGAACGGCGCCGAATCGACATTTCGCGGTCTTCTGTCACACTAGCTGATACGGCCGCAATATTTTCTTCACTATGCACAGTACGTAAACGTGTTGGTGGTTTAATGTCCAACAAAGTAAATTTGGTGCGAAATTTGGTCACAATCTTCCGAATAGACTGCTCAGAAGGTCGAGAATGCCGACCATAAAATGGAAGCAGCGCGCGATGAACATTTCGAACCGAGCACGAATTTTGATAGTAAAATTCAATAATTTGCAAGCGTTGTTCATTTGTAAGACGATCCATGGTTAAATTGCAAACCAAACTGAAGCTGTTTGACAGTGACACAAGGTACTAAACACACGTCAGCTGTCAAAACTAGTGTTGCCAAAACCAAACCAGCTAAAAAATCACCCGTTACAACTGCCATGTGTGTATTACCTCTTCCTTCACTGTCCCACATAGCCCTCTTGTCACGACTCGCATATCTTTGTATTTATGACCTTCTTTAAACTCATTCTTTGAGATTATTATTCAATGAGTAACACTCTTGGGATTAATTCTTGATCCTCCAATCACAAGTTGACGAGCGTTACAGAAGTCTACGAGCATATGTATCTCTAGCCTCATTGCGCTGAATTAAGCCGGGTTTTCTCATAACGCGGTCAAGACCTTAGTTGTCGGAGCCTACTTTGGCATTCAAGTCTCCCACAACGGTTATGATATTACCTTTTTTTACACTTACCACTGAATTAAAGTGATTGTAGAAACTGGCTGCCTTATTTGTTAGTGCAGAGCATTGAATTATGGTGAATTTTGGAGTTTAACCTCGCTATCTAACATCGATGAGAAGTGGTGCCCTGGCACTATCCAGTACTTTAGAGAGCAAATATGATAGAAAAATTAAAATAGAATCAACCAGGTTGGTCAAAAAAAAAAAAACAATAAATAAATTTGTTAGCGTTCCAGCTCTTGATCGTAAGCTAAACTGGAAAGAAAATATTAGATAAAAGGAAAGAAAGGCCTCAATAGCTTTCTGGTCGGGTGGTGAGCTTTAGATAAGGAAAACAATGACTAAATACCAAAGACTTGCGTACATCGACACAACCATTGCTATAAGGACCACACAAACTGCCGCCCTAGAAACTTTCCCTTCACTTGCCCACTCCATCTGCTTACGAAAGAGCTGGCGACCAAAAGTGCTTTAAGACTTCAACAATGTAATAATTGGAGCAGGGCCCTCTACGGTCATAAAACTATAGTGAATTTACGGACATTGACGTTCAAACAGACTATTTTTCGCCGCTTATTGATTTCAACCCAGTTTAAACTGGCCAAAAGCGGATCATCTTTTGATCCGAGCCAAATAGAAGCCTCGGTGCTCATGCCACTGGAACAAGAAAAAAATAGAATTCACGACGGTTTCTTGGAAGCTGCAAATGTCAGATGGTCATCTATCAATACTTGTCGGGTTTCAAGGAACCTTTGGCCAAATATTTCTAAGAAAAAAAACTGAATATTTACTCAAGTTAAGCAGGCCTTAATTATATCTCATAGTTGGAGTCCTAACTGGTCACAATTCAATGGGAATCCACATGAATAGAATGGGCATCAGCTCATCGGATTTATGTAGAGGATGTCATGATGAAGAGGTGGAGGGGGGCTCTTTTCACTTCTTGTGTGAATGCCCCAGCCTAGCTAGGACCAGAAAAGAAGCCTTAGGAGAATACTTCTTCGACGAACTAGGCAACATCTCTGTCTTGCCACTTAAAAACATCCTGAAATTCATTCAGAACTCAAGATGGTTCAGGGAGGCTTCCCTCACCTAAAACTTCCTCTTCTTCCACTTCCACTTCACTTCCCATCTTTCACCCTGGAGAGCGCAATGGATCCATCGAGATCCGAGTGAGATGATGTGGCTCGACGTATTATCACCCCTTCTAACCTAACCTAACCTAGCGTTCCAGCTCGTGGGGAACTAGGGCCTAGTAACATAGAATCCCAACCATTTCGGATGTTCGCTCCCTTGTCGATTCGAACCTGCAAACTCTGTTTCTTGCAAGCCTTGGTTTTAAGAGCGTGCACTTTATCTTTTGACGCTAATTGAATGATATGAATGTGAACGAAATGTGGTTCTAAGATACTGTTTAGAATGGGAAGTTTGAGTCTGGTATCATGGTAAGGAGGCTCATGTCATGATGCTTCTATGTTTTTGTTTTACAGTGCAAAACATTGAAATTGTTGTTGTTTCATTGGTGTTTTGAGGAGCCTTAAATTTTCTTATGCAGACAAGAGGGACTCATGAGCCTGGACTCATTTTTTCAATTTAAACTGTTTGGAGCGAGAATTCCACAGGGGAGTTCTGATCGGTACCCGAGAAGTGATGCCCAGCTAGCTCAGTCGGTAGGGCATAAGTGTCTCTTAGTCTCTGGGCCAGTTTATTCACATTGGGTTAAATAAAATAATAATAAGTTTTTCACCGGCTCTGGCAAAATAAAGCTTATCAACCACCTTTGGCTGATTAGCAATTTCGATAATTAACTACTCAAACTATGGATTCACTGACTAAAATTTTGGTAATCAAGCATACATCATTTATTAAAGAAGACCAGACGCAGGGGGTGTTAAGTAAGCATTCTTGGTAGTATGGTTGGGATCCGTCAAACCACAATCGCGTGCTGCAGCCTTTTATGGGGTATCAATTAACTACCCTGATGAATCCTGGCTCCTAACAAAACAGTGTCAAAAAGGTAAGAGTACAACATTTCAGACAGCTGAACCTACAATTGGACATTCTGCAAGATTGATTTGAGGCTAGGATTATCTCTCGTGGAAATGATGTGAATTAGCAACCAAGATTGTTTGATTTGAATCCGTTAGATTTTCTTTTAAAATTTATCCATGTCCCAGCTCTATGCCAATAAGTCGCAATCGATAGATGCCCTCATACCCAGGACATCGCTGAAATTCGACAGCTGGCCGTTTCACCTCCCTCGGATCTCCATGGATCCATTGTGCTCCCCAGGACGTGAGTAATGTAGGAATAGGAAGGGTAAGAGAGGGGACTTTGTAATGGTAACCCCATTGCTGAACCATCCTGTCCTTTGAATAAAGTTCAGGGTGTTTCTCAGTGGCAAAAGAGTGATGTCGCCGAGTTCGTCGAAAAAGTATTCTTCGAGGGTAGCTCTTCTTCTTTTTGCAAGGCTGGGTTATTCACAGAGAAAGTGAGATGAGACCTCCTCCACCTCTTCGTCCTGACACCCTCTGCATAAGCCAGATGCTCTGTTGCCCATTTTGCTCATGTGGGCTCCCATTGAGTTGTGAAGCGTGAGAATTCCAACTGAAAGAGAAAATTGAGGTCTGCTTAACTTGAGTAAATGGTCTGATTTGTTCTAAGAAATATCTGACCAAAGATTTCTTAAAACCCGATAGGTGTCAATTGTTGAACTTCTGTTGTTGTTGAGGAAACTGTGGTGAATTCTACTTTTTTGCTGTTCTAGTGTCATGAGTACCCAAAGTACAATTTGGCTCGGTTTGAGTAATGAAGTGTTTTTTGCCAGTTCATTAGCCATTTCACATACCATAAATGTCACGGTGAACCGGAGCCCATTGGAGGGTGATTGAATTTGTATCGTAAAGCAATCTTAATTCACTACGACAGCAATCAACCAGTTTTGACTTGCTTCGAGCATAACTGGAATTATTTCATCAGGCCTTGCAGACCTGTGTGCTGAGAAGGAGTCCATTTTTCGGCTATCTACTATTTGACTGCTAATACTAGAAGACTGGCTTATCTAGGAGCCCCTATCCATAGAAGATGCATCAAAAGTGCATCCTGGGAAGTGACTCCAAAGTTTCCGAGCAAAAATCTGTCCAGGTTCCATCCGCTCTTTTCAGAAAGCCTGGGGGTGTGTAGACCTTTGTAAAACCCTTTAAATTCCATCTGATCTGATGTGTTTCTGCTATTGATTTAGAAAATATAAAATTCCTGGTGCTATTAATAAGTGACTTCGACTCTTTCGAGTCCTGTTTGGTAGGAATCTCCAAAAACTAGTTCAAGAAGTGAAATTTTTGAAATTTTCGATCTAAATCAAGCTTTGTCAATACTGAATGACGGTAACCCCATCACTCACTTTTTAACTAGGCACTTTGACACATGTTGACCTCTTTCTTATTTCACCACAATAAGTGCTTTAGAATTTTACGCCGGCTGTCCAGCGATCTATATCTTATAAGAGGCAGTGCCTCTTGCGATTAAGTGACAAGTTGTCCAAGACTATTTCTTGTCATGAAAAAAGAGGTTATCATAAAAGCCTTTTGGGCTCGGAAAACAAAATTTCAACGTACTGTCCGCAAACAGGAAGGATTATGTGTCAGAGCTTTGAGTCACTAGGCCCTAGTTCTCCATAAGCTGTCATGCAACCAAATTTTTTTTTTGGAATGTATTTTTTATAAAGGAATCATGACCACTGTCAAATTGTCTTAATTGATATCCACACATCAGCTACACTTCTACTCATACAATCTACGAGTTTGTTGAAATTTTCTCTTTTCTTTTATGATATTTTATCTGAATGACTTTTATATGAAAGTATATAAAGATTTTATGGAGCCTTTTCAAGACCTTTTTCTTTTTCTAACTGTCATGTCCTCATCAGCTTATCACCTTTTTCCATTTTTTAACAGTTTATTTACTGCTTATTGACAGTCGAAGGATTTATTTGCAGAGTTTCTTCTTTATAATTTCATCGACCGACCGACATTTTCTGTCACACAAATAAAATTTACTCCTGATCTGTCAATTAGATAAAGACAGCTATGACAAAGAGCAGTGCAGCAGCAAAAAAAAAAAGAAGAGAAAATGAATTAATTTTTGATAAGGTTTTTGGTTTCTTCTCGAATCCATACCTTCATCACCATTAGCTGGGTATAGACATTGAAGACTTAGTTAGAAACGTCTCATTCTCCGGTGAGCTTTATTATTTTGTTCACAAAAACACACATATCGCACACATCGTATAAGGTTCGGCGCTACTTGTCGTCCTTCTTTGGAATCGAAACCATCTCATGGCAGTATCGTCTAATTAAATGATACCAGAGATTTAGGGAGTTTATTTCTATAAATTTTTTGGGGAATGTCGTTTTCATATCCTTAATGTAATGTGCTGCTGACGTTATTTTACCTATACTACATAATATTGGGTTGTCATAGTCACCCGAAGAGGTTTGTACATGGAAGATAACATTTTCCGAAGGGGTGATTGGCATTTGCTTATCTCCGCGCCGTAATGCTCTTTAACTACGACAGAAAATAATATCATGATTGACAGGGTTGCAAAGAGAATACCGAACGAATACCAAGCCAAATACACAGAGAAATTTTTTTGTTCTGGCTTAGGGATGAGTTTTGTGTTTTTTTTTTTGTCCTGTTTATGTTTAGGGAGGGGTTGGTTTACGAAGTCACAAATTTAATATAATCCAATATACATAATGTACGTGGTTTCGGTTCAATAAAGATTGTTTGATTGATTTAAGATTTATATCAACATGTTTTTTTAATGAAGTTTTTGCGGTTCGAATTCATAATCATGGCGTTGACACACTGTCACTGTCATTCGAGGAAAGCATTTGCAAAAAATTACTCGTAAACACAAAGAAAAAAAATCAAAGACAAAACTTCATCTGTCAAAGATTAAGTATGCCAGGGTGTCCCCTTATTCGTCACGTCATCCATATTTTGGGGGATGATTTTTGGGATGATTTTAAGAAAAAAAATTGTATTGGGAGAGAATTCTATCTTCCCCTTGTAGCAAGGGAGGGGAGTTCAGTTACTGAAAAATGTATTTGACTTTTTTTTTCGATGGAAATTTTCAAAAGACACTCGGTAAGAATCGGTACTGAGTAGTGTGGGACTCTTACCGCACTTAAACCACCGGTGAAACAGGACCAATCTATCAAAGACTGACAAATGATTATTCTTTTTTAGTTTATAAATCACATTGTGGGAAGTTTAGAGTAATAACACTTTCCCATAGCTTTTAGACCATCAGCTCATGAGGCTTGGTTCTTCTTAATCTCCGAACATTGTCTCGTACATTCAAGACGGTCTCCATTTCGGAGTTGGTATGACTTTGCAGTCGCTGATTGTGTGATGCAGCGAGTTTTTTAACCACTTCTGTAACCATTTCAATTTGAAGGTCACTATGTAGATCGCTTTTTCTTATATACCAGGGGGCATTTATCATTCCACGAACGACCTTGGTTTGGAGTTTTTGAATGGGTTCATAGTTGGATGCCATATGTCCAAACGGGTTTCAGTACTTGTTTTTATAACATTACTTTCCTCTGGATAGAAAGGTAAGAGTTCTTTCCAAGTAACCAGTACATTTTTCTCTGCTTCAAGTTTAGTTCTTCTCTTTTCTTTTTGATGTGCTCTTTCCATTTAAGCTTTGCATCCAAAGTCATTCCAAGGTATTTGGCAGTATTGGAGTAAGGTACTGTTGTGCTGTTTATAAGAATTGGAACATTGTTTATTATTTTGTTTGTAAAGTTTATACGCGTTGATTTTGTTTCATTTTGTTTGATTCGCCATTTTTGCGTCCAATCACTAACTTTATCGACTGCATTTTGCAGTTGTTGTGTAGCCTTTATAACGGATTTATCTGGCACCAATATTGCAGTATCATCAGCAAAGGTGGCCTTGATAGCGTTGATGTCCACTAGAATATCCCTTGTATATAACAGATACAGGGTTGGTCCTAGGACACTTCCCTGTGGTACACCGGCTTAAATTTTCTTTAGTTCCGAGTAATTTTGGTCGTACCGTACTGTTAAGAGTCGGTTCGTAACGTAGGATCTCAGTATTTTGTAGTACTGCCGGGAAAATCCCTATGCCGTTTGTACTCAAGTCCCAAGTGCCAAACCTTGTCAAAGGCTTGAGAAACATCTAAGAATATAGCCGAGCATACTTGTTTTTCCTTTTCCACAACATCCTTCATCCGATGCACTTGGTCTATCGTGGAATGTTTATTTCTAAATCCAAACTGATGGCTTGGAATTTGTCTTCTTTCTTCTCTTATTTTACTAAGTCTTTTTAAGTGTAGTTTTTCGAAAACTTTTGTTTGAAAAAAAAAAAAATTATTATAAACCATCGTAGATACTATATTTTTTTTTTTTACATCTCTTATTCCATTCTTTTATTTGTTTCTTAAATCAAGTTAATAGTGAATATTTTTGGGAAATAAAACTAAAAAAAATTATACATTTCTTTTTCCAAGTTGATTTTTTTTAACCTTGCGTAATTTATTGCTATTTTTGTGTTGAATACTCAAAAATGACGCCCCATTTGTGATAAATCGTAAATAAAAAAAAAACATCGTAAATAACTCGGAAAATTAACATAATCAAAATAACAAGCGAAGTCTTAAAATATTGGTTTTAAGTTTAAGTAGACATGCCTTCGGATAACATTTCGGTGATGCCACTTTGTAAGAACATAATTTGTGAACAAAGAAATGAAAGTTTCCTCTTTCTTGATCATTTTTAATACTTTGAACATACAAAAATTACCTCCAGATGCCACACGCGTATTGGAAAACAAAACTTTTTTTTTTTTTAAATAGGTGCTAAGTGGAAGCACCTTTGGCTTACATTTCAATGCTGCCACTTTTCACGGTCAAAGTTTAATGTGTCAAAATGTGGGACTTCCCCTTTTTGTGATGGTTCTTAACGTGAAAAAGTTGAGGAAACCCATTCAGACTTCTAGCGTGTGTTGGAAATATAACGTTTGTTGTTTAAAAAGATAAATGTTGTGTAAGCTTCAGTGTTGCATCTTCCAAAAACAAATTTATTTTATATGTCAAGGGGTGGGAGTTTTTTTTTGTAGTTTTTAATATTTTGAACAGGAGCAAAGTTGCTCCTTCTTCACTTCTAGAAAAAAAAAAAAATAACAATTTATGTCTTAAAAATATGTGCTGAGTAAAAGCACATTAGTTAGTTAAACTATCAGTGTTGCAACTTTTCGAAAACACACTTTTTATTGATGTCAAAGGTTGGGATCTAGACTTTTTTGGTAAATTAAAATTTTTTGAAAACGAAAAAACTTGCAACTTTTTTTCCCAACATGTGTTTCGCATCTTGAGGCATTTCCGCAACATTTTTCATATTGGTAATAATAAAAAATTTGGCAGACGGCATTGCCCTACAATATTTGATTTTGTTACTATACATACATAATTTGAATAATAAAATAAAATCTACTTAATACTACTTCTACTCTATTATTAAAAATTAACAAAAAATAGTACCCTTTGATATAAAAAAAGGATGTTGCTAAAAATGATGTAATGAAATAAATAAAAACATCTGAAAAATAAAGGCCCACCCACAAAATGCGCAGGGATTTTGGTTTCCTGACTAGGTTACAGATTGGGTTTCAATTTTCAAACTGACGTCCAAGTGACAGGATTGCAAAAACGAGCCCCAAGCTAAATTTTATACTTTAAGTGTAAAGTATGAATTCCATTCATAAAAAAAGGACTGCCAAAAAGCAAACGGTATTCTGGCTCCTGACAGGATATAATTAAATGTGAACAAGCAATTAAGCTTCAAAGCGTTTTTACATTTTTGTAAAACTTTCCATAATACGCTTTGAAGTATGAAAATTTGTGTTCCACTTCAATGATTTTGTTACAGAAAGTATAGTGTCATGTTGGATTTATTTTAAGACCTTAACCTTAAGAAAAAAATGGCATCAAAAAAGAAATGTCCGTGCTGTACTCAAAATTTTTGTATCCAAATACAAGTACCAAGTACAATTTTTTTTCCGTGAAAAATCGTTAAGCCTTTATAAAGGGTGGTTAAATTTTAAGGTCCCTTGTTGATTTTGAATAAAACACAAATTATGTAGGAAATTACTGTCATTTCTTTTTATTATGATAATATTGGTATGGTTCAATTATAGTCAGCAATTAGAATTGTTGAAAAATCACTTGTTTTAAAAAGTAAAAGCCAGGTAAGTTTAAAAAGAAAAAAATATTATAAAAATGAAATGAGGACCACTTAAAATCTAACAGGTTTTAAAAAGAGTCCATTAATTTGAATTTTAAATCGGATTATTTTAAACAAATAAAGTGACGTTATTTTAAAAGGAATATTCTAATCAAAATAAAATTAGGAACACTTTGAATTCAAAATATTTTAAAAAGAATCCATTTATTTTAGTTTTAAATTAATTAAATTTAAACAGATAAAGTGAAGTTAGTTTAAATAGAAAATTCTTATAAAAATAAGATCATGACCATTTCAAATCTGTCAGAGTTTGAACGGAATCCTTAAGATAAGCAACATCTTATTGATAAATTGTTTCTTTAAGAAACTGCATTTAAAAATTGTTTGATAAAAAAATTATAATATATTTAGATTTTTAAAGTACTTATGTATGTAAATAATTAAATATTATAATATTTTACCTTCTTATGTATATATTTTTTTTACTCTCTCGATCTTTAGCATCTTTTTTTTTTTTTTTTTTTTTTTAAATTAAAAATTTTGAAATTATAGTTTCTTTTTCTTAAAACCTTAAAGTTTATTCAAATTACTTTTTAAATTATTAAATATTTTATTTTCTTTAATTTTTGTCTCATATATGATATATTGTTAAACAATATCTTTTTTAAGAAATATAAATTAAGAATTTAATTTAAACAAATTATAAGTATGTAGGTACTTTATTTTTTGAATCTTTAATTCAAGTATAAATGTTATATTTTTACCCTTGACTCTTTATTCATATTGAATATATTTTTTTTCAAAAAACACAAAATTATTAAAATTTTAGGAAAAACTAAAACCAATGAACTGCCACTTAGTAATAAAATGTCAAAACTATTGATTTAGGTAAACATAACCTCAACCCATTGTGATGTGCTTTTTGCTTTCCAGCTGAGGTTAAGCTCGCCGAAAAAACCGAGACTTCAGAGCAATAGGTCTTAGAACCTTATAACAAAATCTTTTTTGAAATAATTGTTTATATATATAACAAATTAAATTAAGCTTATCATTATCGGTTGACAATTGTATTCATATACTGGTATTCTGGTTTCCGCTGATTGTGAGCGGAGCATTTGCGTTGGTTGTTCTGCTTTCACGTTTGGGGTGTTCTTGTGTCGGAAAAACTGGCTTCTGGTACTTAAGGCTGCATCTGGAACGTTTGTAGGTTATATATGCTATTCAGCAAGTACAACGCCCTTGGTGACACTAATCAGCAGGAACTACGCCCCTGGTGGCACTTATTCAGCAAGTACAACGTCCTTGGTGGAACTATTCAGCCAGCACAAAGCCCTTGGTGGCGCTACTTCAAGTAACTATTCAGCCAGTACAACGCCCTTGGTTGCACTATTCAGCAAGTACACGCCCTTGGTGACACTAGTCAGCAAGTATAACGCCCTTGGTGGCACTAGTCAGCAAGTACAATGTCCTTGGTGGCACTAATCGATAAGTACAACGCCCTTTGTGGCACAAGTCAGCAAGTACAACGCCCTTGGTGGCACTAGTCAGCAAGTTCAATGCCCTTGGTGGCAGTGATCGGCAAGTACAACGCCCTTGGTGGCCTAATTAGCAAGTACAACGCCCTTGGTGACACTAATCAGCAAGTATAACGCCATTGGTGTAACTTTTCAGCAGGTACCTGGTGGCAAACGAAACCCCTTACCACTGGTTGGTAGAAGTTCCGTGAAAACCAAAAATTGACCGAAACGACTTGACTCGTCTGCGGCCGGAGTATAACTGATCAGGTTAACTAAAATGCCGTCTGACGTTGAGTATGGTCGAAGGGGTATCTTTCATTTATCTGAGCAATTCCCCTTTTCATAAAGACTGTGTAGGAACTGTACCGATCATGAATGACAAATAATTATTTCGTTTATTTTCCTATGACGTCACATGCTTGCGGTGAATGTAAATTGTGTTTTGATGAAATACAATTCTCGCTGACTATTAACTGGTGCTGAATATAATCTGGCGCTGAATTCTAAAAGGCGATGAAGGATTTGAAGAAGAAAAAAATGTATCGTGGAAAACTTCCTTACACCATCAAAAAAATAAACTTTTAATAGTTTCTTTTCATCCATCAGAGATGGCATGATTATGATTTTGGTTTAATTATCTTTGGCCAAATACTCCTTAACGATTTTAATCAGTGCATTACTATAAGTATAAGTTGTACATTTTTATTAAAAGAAAATTACGAAAAACTGTTATAAACGGTACCTCCCATACAAAAGTTTTCTTATTTTTGATTTTTTATGAACAACTTTACTAATTTTGATCAGCATTCTTATGAAAAAGCTCGTTTAAAATATTAAAAATACTGCATCTCAAAATTTTCAAAAAAAGGAGTGATTTTAAATAAAAAAAATATTTTTTTATTTTTCCTTTCTCTTAAATTAGTTGCATTTTTTTTAAAGTTCTTCCGTTCCAAGCGACTTGAACATACAAGCGAGTACATGCCTTCCAGTCCTACATTTTAATATTTTTTGATTTATTGCGGTCAATAAGAAAGTTCAAAAAACTTTAACTTTAATGTTTCAATTTAGTAAATTCTTCTTGTGTGGATAAGCTTTTTTATTTCCTTAGCAAAAAAAAAAAGAAAATTCTTCGCTTTGCTAACTTACCAAAAATTCAATCGATAAAATCTTTATTTCATTTTGATTCGATAATTTTTTCAATCTCTATACCCTTCCATCTTCCATCACACATAAAAAATATAGAAAATCATACACCTAACAAAAGACATCCCTTGTACATATGTAAAGAAAACAATCTCTACTTCATCCCATTCTATGACACCTAAATTGATTCCGGAAAGGAATTTAAATTAAAAAAGTTGTCAATTCTCATCATCACTTCCAACAAAATCCATCACAAGTAAGGTATACAGTATGAAGTCGTTAAAAATCAGGACCGAGACAAAAAACCTGCCATAAAACACCTGTTAAAAAAAAAGACAAAAACAAGAACTTTAGATTTCTATAACTGTGTTAACAAAAATGCCAACACTTCTTTAAAAAAACATTCGAATAAAATGAGAATCCATGACCAAACGATTTTCTGAAAGAATTGAAGGAAACCTATTTCCGTTTCAGAGATAGAAAAAAAAAAGAATGCGTCAGCAGGAATCATTTTAATTTAATTGCTGAAAAAAAGAAAAAATTGCCGAAGCGGAAAGAGAAATCTGTCAAAGGCTGAACTTGTGTTGTGGAGCCCGTCAGTTTGAAAAGCAGCAACAAAAAAAAAAGACATCAGGAAGACAGACTTCTTATGGAAAAAGTATACAGGTAAATAGAGGTAGTAAAGGTTTTCCGGCAGTTTTGATTGGAAGTTTCTCTTCGTCTTGCTTGGTAGTTTTTTTTTTTTTTTTTTTTATAAGAACTAAAACCTTAACCTTTTTTTTCTCATCAATCTTAAAATACATTCCTTTTAGCATGGAAAGGAAAAAGTAACTGATTTATAGAGTTTTTATAGGGTAAATACGTAAGTTTGAATCATCTTATAGACTGCCAGAATCAATGTCGAATTGCTTTTTTTCTTGTGTCAAACGAATTTCTTCTTTTGGAGAAATTAAAATACATAGGTAGTTGATGTAAATAGAGAGCATGAATTTGTCAAAAGTACTTACTTGGCATTGGGATAGACTTTTATACAGCTGTTACCTCCTCAATTACTTAAAAAAAATGTCTTAAAAGTCTTTGAATTGCTTTCGGAACGTTTAATTCTTTTTATAATCTGATTTTGTTATCAATAGTCCTATATTGTATTTTTACCATCCAAATTGTGGAGTCTTTGATTTTGCCCTTCTTTTAAGCTTTCGGGGGTGCTGTGTCCCAATCTGAGGCTTGCGACTAAAACTTTGTGACGCAACATAGAAAAAAAAATTCAAAAACACAATGTTTTTCACTAATAGCTCAAAAACTCCCGATTATTCGAAAATTGAAAATTGATACTATGGAAAGTATACACAATTTCCAATAAATCTCTGTTTAAGGTTTGTTTTTTTGACGTTTAATTGACGTATTTTTACTATTTTCAAAAATCCACTGGAAAGCACATCCCGTTAGTGAGATATTCGAATATAAAAATATCAAAAAATGCGTTTTTTAGGCAAATTTGGGGCTATATTTTTTCGAAACAAATCTTAGGAGTCATTCTTAAGTATGAATATGTTAATTCAAAATTATTTTTGATTTTTTTAAATACCACTAATCATCTTCGAGATACCATAAGCCTTCGTCTTAAACTACGTTATTCGAAAAATCTAGTCGATTTGTGCTCAAAAGGGCACATAGTGTGCAAATTGTGAGTTAGCTTTGATTTTTCCCCTGCTTTGTGTTAACCATTGTGCTGAATCCAAATCTGAGACTTGCGACTTAAATTTCGTGTTGCAACATGTAAAAAATTGCAAAAAGTGCTACAAATTAGCATTTACTGGGTTTTTCGAATTACATTTTCTTAGACAAAAGCTAACTAATTCTCAAAGATATGAATAAGGGTATTTGAAAAATTCAAAAAAGATATTTGATGTTAAATTTTCATAGTTTAGAATAACCATAAACGTTTTTTTCGAAAAAAATTACTTCGACAAAAAATATATCCAAAATTTGCATATAAAAATTATTTTTTGAATATCTTTAGATTCGAATATCTCAAAAACGAGACATGCTGGAGCAATTTTAAGTCAGATTCCAAACTCAGCGTATCAAAGAACATCAAAAAATATATCTTGTTCATGTTACATGAAACAAAAAATAAAAATGTTCACATAAAGTAGTGAAGTGGATTTTCGAAAACAGTAAAAATAGGTGTTAGGAAATAACACCCAAAGAAAAAGTGCCCAAATTGATTTGGAAATATTACCAAACAAAATTTTGATCACCCAAAACCATGACGAAATATTAAAATGGAAATTATTCCCAAATATTTTGCGTGTTAATTGTTTCTTGTAGAATTTTGGCCATATTTCCGCAATTTTGGGTGATATTTCCAAATTTAATTTCAATGAACTCGCAGTTTTAGATTAGTTTTATTTGTAAAGGTATAGTGCTATAGGACCGCGGTAATGGGTTAATTAAAATTCTTTAAATACAAAATCTTTAAATTTATAAGAAACTTTGCATACAACCGGCCTCGCACCCACCCAAAAGTAATCTCAAGCAGGCGGTTTACAAGGGGGCAGCATGCCCCCCCGTCCAATACATACCTCACTGTTTATTCGCCGTAAAGCTGGGTAACTGGGTTTTTGAGGTCTTTTATGCTCTTGCCTTTGCCAAACACTTTTTTGGCATTGTTTTTGACTCTTTTAGTCTTTTTTGGGCATTGTTTCATTCTATAAAGGTAAACTAAAAATGGAAATATCACCCAAAATTTGAAGAAAAAAACTACAACAACAAATTGTTCGTAGTTTTTTGGGCGCTTTGGGCGCTAATGCCGTAAAAATACGTTAATTTTCAACTAGCGTTTGAGTCCAAATGAATTGTCGCAGAAAAAACCTTAAACTGAGTTTTTTTTGCTATTTTGTAAACTTTCTGGTACTTTAATGCAATTTTCGAATAATTTGTTGTTTTCGAGCATTTAGTGTAAGACTCCCAAAAAATGCATTTTGCACCATCTTTTGAATTTTTTTTCATGCTGCGTAACGAAATTATGGTCCCAAACCTCAGATTCGGATTCATCACCCCAGAAAAGATAAAAGAGGGGCAAAATCAAATTTACCCCATTATTTGCGTAGTTTAAATACTCGTACAATATGACTGGAGTATAATTTGGCCGTGGACCTTTGGCACCTCATATATGGGAAATTTGACATTTGAGAATGCCATCTTATTGGTCAGAAAAGGTCAACTAGTTCTAGAAATTGGTTAGCCCTAGATAACTTGTAATAAAGGCTTAAAGTTCCTCAGGGTCACTCAAGGTCGCGTGCGATTTCTGGCACCTCATTTAAGGGAAATTTATAAAAAAAGTATACAATCCGAAAGATCTCTAGATCGTGATAAAAAGTCAACTATTTACAGTAATTGGTCAGCCATAGTTTTTTTCCATGAATATTCAAAATTCGTTTCAAGGTCTGGCACCTCATTTGGGTCATTCCTAAAAATTATGAATGCCATTTGAAAGGCCACTTCATTGTCATAAAAGGTCAGCTGTTTTCAGTTATTGGTCAACCATACATACTTTTTAATGATTTTTTTATGGTTAAAAAAAATTCAAGGTCATTGGGATTTTTGGCACCTCATTTATGGAAAATTTTCCAAAAATTTATGCCACCAGGTCAGATATAGATTCTTTTTTTTTCTTTTTTTGTAATTTTTAAAGTTTTTTTTTCAAGGTCAGGAACGATTTTTGGGACCTTATTTGGGTAATTTTAAAAAAAATATATATTCTCTGATTTGTTACTAGATCATAATAAAAGGTCAGTTAGTTTCAGTAATTGGTCAGCCATTTATTTGTTGTCATGAATTTGTATCTTTATGCCAAATAACGTTCGTGATCTTAAGAAGAAAACATTAAAAAATTGTAAAAAAGAATGTATAGCTGACTAATTACTGAAAATAGCTGATCTTTTATCACGATCTAGAGATCTTTCGGAAGGTAAACTTCTTTTTTTTTTTATAAATTTGCCTTAAATGAGGTGCCAGAAATCGCGCGCGAATTTGAGTGACCTTGAGAAACTTTAAGCCTTTATTACAAGTTATCTAGGGCTGACCAATTTCTAGGACCAAATTATCTTTTCTGACCAATTACTGATGAATTAGATGGCATTCTCAAATATCAAATTTTCCATATATGAGGTGCCAAAGGTCTAGATCCACATTATTTATAGTAAATAATTGATAAAATCTGTTAATAATTTTTACAAACAATTGTTGCAATTTTATTTACAAACGTGAATTTAGTAGTTTAAACTATTTATTCTTTGTCGAAACTTTAAAAACTGTGACTTTGGGTATCCACCAATTACCAATTAAACTAAGCCTAGTTATTAAAATGCTTAAAGACCGGTGTGCGTCGCGATGAGTGAATTTCCAGAATGACGGGTAAGAAAAAATTAAATGATGATCTGTCAGAATTGATCGCGAATTATTTTCTTAGTGAAACCTTTATGAGTATAGTTAGAAAACCTAAAATTTTTAAAAAAAAAATTTTAACAAAAGTTGATACTGGCAATGATCGTTGCACTTGATATTTCAAAAGCATTTAATAGAATTTGGTATTAAGGTCTCTTATTGAAAATTCGGAAATTTGGCATCCATAAATCTCTTCTTCATTGGACTAGAAATTACCTTTGAGACCGTTCAATACAATTTGTCGTGGATGGTTACAAGTCTGATGTTCATAAAATAAATTCTGGTGTGCCCCAGAGCTCCATTTTGTCTCCGGATCTCTTTCTCATTTTCATTAATTACCTTCTGCATCGTCGAGTGAGAAATTAAAAACCGTGTAGAATTTAATGCTTAAAAAACCCAATGCTGTCTGCTGTCTGCTGTCGCTGAAGTAGAAACCACCCCCAATGCTGCTATCCACGAGTAGCACTTGCATCGAGGAAACTGAACAGCTCTTAGTTCTGTGGAACGATAACATATTCAGCGTCGCAATAAACGCTGCAAAGTTTTTAGGTTTTCTTCGATGATGCATGAAATTCTTTTTCCCTTCTGATCTTGTTGTAATCTATAAAGTCTTCATCCGACTTAAGCTTGAGAATAACTCCTACATTTGAGCAGGTACTCCTATAACTCACTTGAATATCTTGAATAGAAATCAAAAAAGAGCCTCAAGCCAATTTAAGCAATAACAGCTCTGAAACATCGCCGCAATGTTTCATGTTTCGCTTTGTTTTTCACTATTTTTATAAGCAATGTTCTAGTTAAATAGTCACTTGCATTCCTCCCCTTAAACAATTCAACCTTAATACTCGCGCTTTTAAGAATGCCCATCAGTTAATCCTTGAGCACCGGGCAAGGACCATCTGTCACACGTCTTAAGGAAAAGTGGACCTTTGGTCTCACTTTGTGTTTTAGTGATTTTTGTGGACCACCTGTCACACGATTATTCTTCCAATACCTATTGAAGTTGTCTTTCTAAAACGCTTTAGGAGTAGGCCTTTGGCTGATGGACCAGGTTCGCAATAAGAAAAATAAGGGGGTTAATGTAAAAAGAAGGAATGAGTAGGAGAAACTTGTTGTAAAATTTACCTGGGCACAGTGTTTTTTTAAAGCGAAAAAACTTCAAGAAACTTTAACAAAAATTAATAAACAAAATTTTTCTTCCAAAATAAGTTGGACGAATAACAACCAATGAAAAGCGTGTGCTTAAAGCCTAAACTATGATCTGATCATAGTCTTGACTTGTAAAATGTCGACTGTTGAAATGTCGATCAATAAAATATCAACATTTTGACAATGGATATTATTAAAATTTGACAATCTAAAAATTGGAAAAAATCTCTAGTTTTTGATTAATCGGTCTTTGAAATAGTCGAGTTTTTTTGTGAAGATTATAAAAATCGACCATATAAAAAAATGGAGTTATCGTACCATACACGATTTTTTAATAGTTAAATTAATTGAATTTATTTATTTATTATGAACTTGCCTGTTGAGAGAAATCTTATAATAGGTAAATTCTACAAAACAAATTATAATCATTATTCAAGATTTAGAGCAAGTTGAAAAAGGTAAAAGATAAAAGAAGTTATATTAAATGGGCAAAATAAAATGAAAAATTAAAATTTAAGGCATACAAAATCAATAATCCAGAAAACCCAAAAATTGGCAAAAAAAAAAAAAATGCAAGGATTGAATAAGGTACTGGAAAGACGTCCCCCAAACATTGATACCGTATTTTAAGTGGCCACGAAAAAGCCCAAAGTATATTTGTTTTTTGAATTCGTGCTATAGAGGACAATTTCTTAGAAAGTTGGTTTATATAATATTTCCAGTTGAGTGATGAGTAAACCCATAAACCATAAAGGTATTAGAATTGCTCCACTTGCTAAATTAAAGTGTTCTTGTATTTAACTTTTATTTGGTCGGGATTTTTGTTGTAACTAAACGCGATACCCTTGGTTTTCCTCACGTTCAAAAACAACTTTTGGGAATTGAATTAATCTTTAAGTGAATGAAAGTCACTATTCACATTGTTTTCTAGTTCTTTTTCTGTATGAGCTAAGTTAAAGAGACTTATACCGTTGGCAAAAAGAACGAGATGCAAGCTGAGAACCAATTTTACAATATCATTAATATAAATGCAGAAAAGTATTGGTCCAAGAATACTCCCTTGTGGCACTCCATATACAAAATTTTCATTTTTGATTTTGAAACCGTCAACCTCAATGTTTTGCGAGCGAATTTGTTTTAAGGTATGATTCAAACCAGTCAGTGGTATGAAGTTCCTCTTATTCCAACTGGAAAAAGTTTTCTTAAAAAAAATTTTACGGTCGACTGTATCAAAAAGCCTTCGACAAGTCAATGCATAGAGCTTCTACTAAACTTCCTTCATCCTTTTTCTGATGAAGATGCGAGATTATATCAACTAAGGCGGTGTTTGTACCAGATTTTTTACGAATCCCATACTGATAAGGATTGGAAAGATTGTGACAATCAATATGTTGAAGAAGCTGTTGACTTGAATTTATGTTATTTGAGTTAGTTAATTTTATTTTCGTAATGCTAACAAAATAACACAAAAACAAGTATATTTTGTGGGGTTCCCTTTAAAACAAAAACAAGAAGTGACATAAGGCATTGCAAAAAGAAATTATAGGGGACTTTTTTCAAAAAAAATACAACAAAAAAAATTTGAGTGCACAGTAATTTTCAGGTCATTTGAGTTGCATCGTCAACTCTCTTTATATAAACAAGTTAAATTGATTTAAAAATGTAATCCCCCAAGGTATGGATGTATGTCATGATGGTCTTGCCTCATATAAATCCAGCTTCCCAGGGCTGTAGTCGTGTCACTCAACCTATTTGGAGATTTTAATTTTATCTGTCCACTAAAAAGTTCTGCTTTTCAAATTCCAAGGAATTGTTTTTTGTTTCATTAATTTTTTTTTAACACTCTTTAAGCTAAGTTTAAGCTAAGTTTAGTGGAAATGCGGTGATCGGGAGTGATTCTTTTGGGTCTAAGAGCACACGTCTGTGTGGGTTGTAGTCGAAATGACGCTCATCAAAATCTCGCAAGTCAAAATACCTCTTTACCAATGATGATGAGGAAGTCCAAGACGAGAATGACGACTGCATTATGGCGATAATGATGGTTTCTTGCCGTTATCTTGCCGATTGCATTTACACGTGATTAAGTTGTGTGTTGCCATGGAACTCGTCTCGCCGTGTCCGTTTACTCGTGGTTTTCTCATTTGTGACCATGGTGCTCATATCTTTGAGGTCTCGCCGTATACATTCACAGTTTTCTTATTTATTGTTATAATTTCATCCCGTTATTGTTTTTTTTTTGAAAAATTTGCTTAAATGGAACTTTTAAAGATAGTCAACAGCTTTCTTGAAGTAGGTAAAAACGGTGGCCTTGGGTGGTCAGCTTCGCTGGCCTTCCCCTGGATTTTTGTTTTATTTCTGAGCCCTTTGTGCCGCTCAGGCAATTTCATTGACTAACTTACTGTATGTTCAGTCGGCAGGGAGGTGTCAAAAATGTCAATGTACCATTTTTAGCAGCTTGAGAAATTTAGCTTAAATGAAACTAGATACTGTAATAGTCTGACCCTGGCGAGACAAAATTTAGACCAAGCGTGACAATAATAAGACCTCCGCAATGACAAAAACCATGTGAAGATGTAATGGCGAGACCAAAGTGAGACTTTAATGAGGAAACCACGTTACATAAAGCCGTGTAAAAGGAAATTGCAAGACTATATCAAGACGAACGTAATGTCCATGATACTGTAAACCAAGTTTGGAATTCTTAACCACTTTTTAGCTTATCTTTATTGACAAAAAAATTAGCGAGGCCATAGCGAGACTACAGCAAGAAGATGGCAAAACATGCGCAATATACCAAAAGCCACGTGTAAAGGTCATGACGAGACCAAAGCGAGATTAACACAATGTCCTCGGCAATGAAATCCTCGTTTGGATGATCATGGCAAGTGATCAGCCAGCGAGTTGACACCGAGACAACGAGTCCTCGCCATGTGGTCGTTTTTGAAATGAAAATCTGAAAATCAATCCTTATATGTTCATGATGATTGTATTCTGATACTGAGAAGAACTGAAATATTCCAAACAGCACCGATTTAACACCAACTTTTTCTTAGAGAAAAACACCATTTTTGATGTATTTTCCTTGAAAAATGTTAAATTCTTTATTTTATTTATTATTATACATTTTCTGGCTACGGACATGTATAAAAAACAAAGCAAAGAAAAACGCCTGTGACAACTCTATTAATCTCAAAACTGTTTATGTTTTTCTTTTCAAAGTCATTGATTTAATATTGACTGTTGCCTTAGCAATTTGAACAAAACAAAAAAAAAATTGAATTTGAGAAGAAAATATAGGATCAATCATTGGGATTTTCTTTTCATAATTTTTTGTTGTATGTTAAATGTACATACATGACAATCTCTTTATTGTTTTCAATTCTCTAGTGCGATTAACTCGACACGACTTGATTGATTGATTTTTGTTTGTGATATTTTTATCAAAAATAATCGAGGGGTTGGTACCTAATATCTCCTCCTCCTTCAAAACATTCACAAAACATGACATCCCTTGATTTTGAAATCTTCATTGCGATATCATCACAAATTGACGATGAAGAAAATCTGAAATGAAATCGATTTTAGTTGAACGCCTTAATGATTGTTAAACACATCAGAAATAATTAGGGCAGAATTACCCTGATGGCCAATGAATTTGAGAATTCTTGTTAATTTGTTTACCTAAGCGGAAGCAACAAGTATATTCGTATATTGAGCTGAAAACATTAAGCTGTTGTAAGCTGTAATTGGTTCCTCCTTAAACACAATTCCAATTATATAGGTATACCTCCTACCTACTACCTACGAGTACTAATAGTTTATAAAGAAAAGAAACTTTTTTTGTTTTCACTTTGTTTTAACATGCTTTGCCCTAAAGGTGTAGTTTCTTGGAAAATGACAAGGAATATGGTTTGAAGTTTCACACTTTTTACACCATGGAGCAATTATTTCAAGGAAACTGCATGGTTGAAGGAAGAATCTAATCATGTTTAATACTATTATAAAAGGTTTATAATCGAACAAAGCTGAAGCCTTATTGTAAGGTGTGAAAAATGAAAAGACCTCCTGCTCCTTTGATGTTAATTGATTTTAAAACAAAAACGAAAAGAACATTGTTAGCTGATTTCCGTGCCAACGTGGTTTTTTCGATAAAGCGAAGTTAAACTATTCATTGGGACGATTTTTTTTAACAAAGAGTTTAGATTTTTTCCAAAAAAAATTATTTTAACAAAACATTCTTTTAATTAAAATGAATAGAGGAGTTTTGACATGGAAACTTATATAAATGAGGGCTTTGAAAGGCTGCAGTTACTCGAGCGAAAAAATATAACGTGGAATAAACCACAATCCAATATAATAAATTTGAATGGGAAAAGTATGGTCTTAGAGTCAAGGGTATGTCACTTACTTACTTTACTTATCCGGCTCCCGATCCCTGGAGGGTCCCTGCCTGAGATATTGCGGTCTTCCATCGGTTGCGGTCCTTCGCACGCTCCTTCTAGTCATCGAGACCAAGTGTTCTTGTGCCTGAAAGCGGCTTGATCCCTGTAGCGGAGGTTTAGTGTTCCTGGCTGTCTCGAACCTGAAGGCTGGGATTCGAAGATATTTTTGGCTGTAGCGTTGTTGTCCATTCGCTTGATGTGGCCGAGCCAGTGTAGTCGACGTGTTTTGGTTCTTTGGACTACATCCACATCTTGGTGCAGCTCGTATAATTCACGATTAAATCTTCTCCTCCATTCGCCCTCCTCGCATATTGGACCAAATATCCGCCGAAGAATTTTTCTCTCGAAAGTGCCCAGTATCGATTCCCCTTTTTTACTTATCGTCCAGCACTCGGCGCCGTAGAGTAGAACTGGTAAAATAAGCGTTTTGTATAGCGTGCACTTTGTCTTTCGGGAAAAGAGTTTTGAACCCATTTGTTTGTCCAAACCGAAATAGCTACGGTTCGCTAGGGTAATTCTTTGTCGGATTTAAGGTGTCATTGATGGGGTTGATGTTTGTTCCGAGGTAGATGAACTCATTGACTACCTCGAAATTACTGCTACCAACAGTGACGTTTTGTCCTAGGCGATGGACTGATGAAGCTTTGTTTGTTGATAGCATATACTTTGTTTTGTCCTCATTCACTTCAAGACCAACGCGTTTCGCCTGTTCATCAATAGCTGTGAATGCTTCTAGTACAGCTCGCTTGGAGCGGCCGATGATGTCGATGTCGTCCGCATAACCAAGCAGTTGCCAAAACCTGTTGAAGATAGTGCCATCCAGGTTAACACCACTCTTGCGAACTATCTGCTCCTCATGCTCATGTCTAGAATAGCTCGGATGAGCTGTTACCCATTTGCACGTTGCACCGCGTATTTTGTGGCGTCATGCGACAAAATTGATTTTTTACAATTAACTTACAACTAATTAGCGGAAAATTATTAAGTACTAAAATACTAAAATTTGGAAGTGGTAAACTTATAAAAAAAATTAACATAAAAAACATAGAACGACAAATTTAAAATTGTCACAACTAATAGACGATTTATTAACAACAAATTATGCATCTATCCATTTTTCGATCAGTGAGAGTTGCTTTGCTAATTTCATATCAAGTTAGCAAAGCACCCAAAAAACAGAAAAAATTAAAAGACAAATTTGAAATAGTCACAACTAATAAACGTCTAATTATTGGTTAATTATTATTCACCTATTCATATTTTGATTCGTCAAAGTTACCTTGCCAACTTGACACTCACCACCTAAGATGGGGTGTTCCTCTGCAGCGCAGACCGTCAGGGGTAGATTCGAAGATTGTTCAGGCTTGTGCGTTGGGTTCCTTATGCTGCACTTGTCCCAGTCATTTACAGCTTTTTGACCAGGTCGATGTCACTGTAAAGCCTGTAAAGTTTGTTGTTAAATCTTCTCCTCCATACTCCACCGAAAAAGTGGACCGAAAATTACCCTAAGAATTTTCCTTTCAAAGCACCCAAGCAGATTCTCATCCTTTTTTGACAGAATCCATGCTTCTGCCCCATACAGCAAGATCGGGATAAATTGGGTCTTATATAAGATCTCCTTGATTCTTTGAGAGAGAGGGCCTTACTACTCAAATGCCTTCCTAGCTGGAAGCATCAAAGGTTGGCAAGAGTAATTTTTCGTTTGATCTCTGTACTGATGTCATTTTGCAGTGTAATAGTGGAGGTCAGGTACACAAAGTCCTTGGCAACTTCGAAGTTGTACCTATCCATCGTGACATTTTGCTCGAGTCAACGATGTTAAGATTCCTTTCTCGATGGAAAAATATACTTCGTCTTGTCCTCATTAACAGCCAAACCCTTTTTCACCGCCTCCAATTCAATACTTGTAAAAGCGCCCGGTAACAGTTCGCTTCGTTAGTTGAACAGACTTTTGAATATTTTTACCTCTGTTGTTGAGTTGCTAGCTTCGTACAACTGCTTCAAAAACGATGTTAAACAAGTTTCATGATAACGCGTCTCCTTGCCTCAAACCTTTCTCGACATCTAGGGGTTCGATTGTGTTCTTCCCAATTTTTGTCGGATCAGTGAGATTTCTGTTTTACAGGGATGCCGAGATGTGACATGGCTCTGTATAGTTCTTCTCTATCTACGCTAGCATGTGAAATCAATAAAGAAGCGATGTGAATCGATTTGAAACTCCTGGGTTGTTTCCAGAAACTTTCGGAGTGTTAGCATTTATTTGATCGACGGTTGATTAAATGGACCTAAGACATTAATTAAGACACACTGATCACACATGACACATACAGAAGACAGGATTTTATATGACGTTGAGGAGACTTATACCTCTGTGGTTGGCACAAGTCAGAGCATACTATATCGGATTCTATTCATTGGGCATACTTTCATCCGATCAAATTTTGGAAATAAGTTAGCGTATACACCCTACCAAGTCATCTGCCCTTTCTTTGAATAGCTTGGTTGGCAGGTCATTGGCACCAACAGCCTTTTACGCTTTAAGCTTGGCTATCACTAACCGCATTTTATTAGGGTCGGGTGGACGAAAACTTTGCCTATCATCGTCCAGGTTAAATGGAGTTTTCTGTCTAACATTGGAATTTTGGGCATTTTTGCCGTTTAGTTCCTAGTCTAGAAAAGTGTTATGTTTCCAGGTCCCTAGAAGTTGCCGATCATATCTTCGCTTTTGCCCGTCGAGCTCCTGGGCTGCTCTCTCAGCAGTTCTGGTTTTAGATAGCAGCATTGATTAGTTGGTCTCATTCCTTGCAGCATGCGCCAGTCTGTACTCTTCATCGAACCAAGGATTTCGTTGTGGTGGCCCAGTGAAACCCAGCACATCAGTGGCCGCACTCCAGATAGCATTTTGGCAGTGCTTCCACTGGTCCACTGCAAATGATGCTGGTGGCGGGCTTGTCGAGAGATTAAAAGAGACATTTGTCTGCAAAAGCTCTGCTGATTTCTTGCTATTTTAACTTCGCTACGTTAAATCTTCACAGCATCCGCTCGTAGTTGTGGCGTCTTGAATATCCGCATTCGTACTTGAGCTAACACCAAGAAGTGATCCGAGTCTACACTGGCACTTCGGAGTTTGGATTGGTTGACGGCTCGTTGATACGGAGACTCTGCCAGGTGCCTTTGTATATATTGAGGTGTGCGAATCGAGTGCTTACTATGATGACATTGCGCCCTCTCTCGATTGAAGACAAATTGATCTTGAAATAGGACTGATCAGAAAATGGAAATAATTTCACCGACTTTTTAAAAATGTCTATTTTTCAAAATATTGATTTTCTAAATGTAAAGATATCAACAGTCGTTACTTTAAAAGTTGACATTTTAAAAATAGAGATTTTGATCAAATCACAGTACAAGCGCGCGCTTGTAAAGTCAAACAAATTCAATTAGTGTTTGCTTATTCCGTGCAAACAATTCAAGCAAAGCGTTGTTCTGTCGATACATTTTAACCAGTCGATTTTTTTGATCTGTCATTTGTCATTCAAGGTCATTTTTTAGTTTTTTAGGTGACAAATAACGTCATCATGAAGATCCTCGACGGAAGTTTCTATAAGAATACATAATGGATCACGTGCTACCTGCAATTCCCTTTGTGGTTTTTTGTAACATTTGTTTGGAAGGTACCGTTATTTTTTCATAAAAGTAAATTTTGTTCTAAAAATAATTCAAACAAATTTAAAAAACCGTAAATACTGAGTTTTAAAAAAATCAACGATTTAGTTTTCAAAATGTTCGATTTTCAAAAAAAAAAAAAGTTTTTTAAAACCCAAAATAATTTTTTTTAATTTGGTAAGAAAAACTATTTATGTTGTTTGTATTAAAAAAATTATTGAAATCACAATAACCGTTTTGAAGAAAATCGAAAATAAAAAAAATGGTTCTTTGGGCAGGTACCATTAAAAAACATTTGTTGAAAAATCGTTTCCTATTCAAAGGTAGCTTTTTCTTTTACCAAACCAAATGTATTGATTTTCTTAAAGAAAAGTTGTGGGCCATTTTTGAGAATAAATAGATTTAGTAAAATTGTTTAAAAAAAATTGTACGGCAGGTACCGTTTTTTTTTTAAGAATTAAAAGAAATGAAAAAAACTCGAGTTGCTTAAATTTCAACTCGAGTTAACTCGGTTTTAAAAATGTTCGGTTTGATACATCACTGCTTCCTTAACGAAGAAAAGAAGACCTCTTCTTATAGGTTTCTTTTCTAAGCTTGAGCCAACCTATGAATGTACACACTGAATCGTTGTGATGCATTTCATGTGAAACATTCTGTGTACATACATAGATATACCAATATACCTACAAATACCTACATATGTACATCTTTTCCTTTAATTGAATTAAACCCAATCACTTAAATATTTGATTCAGATTCCATATTTGTATACAATATGAATACATCAGAGTGATACTCGTATTATGTTTTTCTTTAATAAACACTTTTGGCTTAAGTGAATGTTTCATAAGTTAAATTCGTTATCCTTCTTGAAAAGATATTCCCTATTCTGGAGAAATGTACCTTCATTTGTAGTTAACGATGACATGAAATTTTTGTTATCTCTTTTCTGTAACAATAATAATGAATGATACTATAAAGAGAAATGTGTAATATAAAGTAATATTGGATATAATGTGACATGACAGAAAAGACATCAGCATTAACGAAAATATTTACTATAAACATAAATGCATATATGTAAGATAAGCTGATGAGTCATGTCATGATAAAAATTTATTACTTTATTTGAAAAAAAAAGACAACAACAAAAATAAAACAGATACATTAATGCTAATATTAACTTTTTATGTGAGTTTTTAGTTGGACTTTTTATGATAACAATTTGTTAAATTTAGTTCAAAACCATTTTATTTGGAAAACTAACTAATTTAATATTCGAGTTTTTAAAAAGCGCAGCATAAGTCTTCTCATTTTTCTTTTAAAATAATTAAATCTTATTGGATTCTGTATATTGCTCTATTCTCTTCAAGATAAATTTGGTCATGGGGTATTCCATGCCAAATCACCGAGTTTTTGAACCTACCCTTTTCGATTTCGCTCAGTTTTTGATATGTTTTGGTTATTTGGTATTTAGTTATGGATTTTTAACATTTTTGAGGAAATTTCTTTCAATTAATAATAGACAAGTAATTAATATCGGTATGTTAAAAAGTAGGGTATCATTTTTTTCGTCTCTAATGTCAGAAAATAATTTAAAAAATAAATTATTCGAAGATATTATAACCCAGTTCTTAACGTGTGAAATTTTAAGTCGTCATTTTCAAAAAGTGCAACCTTTTCGATAAAAAAAAAAAAATAAAAATTCTACTCATTACTACGCAATCTTTGAGCCGAAAATCAATTTGTGATAACAATATTTTCTATTTTTCAATTTTTTGAATTTTTTTTTTGCTGTTTTTTTTATTTATCTATAATTGTACTTTCTTCAAAACGATCATTCGTTATTTAGGACATGATTCTTGGATATATTCTATGAAAAAATCATGTGGGGGGAAAACTCTATGTCACCCCCCCCCCCTGAGGTGGAGAGCAATTTATGAAATATTGACTTGGCGAAGAATAGAACAGACAAAGAGGAATCAGCACAACTTGGGAAGAGTTGGAGAGAGCTGAGGTTCATCGCCCCACGTTGGGCGCCAAATTTTGTGAGATTAATCAACGCGAATTTTAACATTATAATGGCGGAACTTTAATATATGAACTTAACTTAATTTATAATATCCAAACAATCGAATTAATTAACAAAAATAATATTAAAACAACCGAGCATAAAATCTAAATGCGTCGCGAAAGATACCAAGAAGCTAATTGGTCCTACAAAAACTTATGCAAGCACAAACAAAAAACCTATACACAATATTTGTCACTCGATAAAGTCAAAGATTCTCGTTCGTTTTGGAAAATGGCTAAGGAACTAGATGGCTCTAAGTTAACGAGAAGTATTCAAATTGAAGCGAACGTGTTAGGCGCCCATTTCGAAAATCTACTCAACCCACAAAGTGAAACCAGACAAATTTAATATGTTCTTCCATTTCTAGAGATAGCATCTTTGGATAGAGAGATAAACGATCAGAATGTCAGACGGGTAATTCACCGATGCTCTGCAAACAAAGCTTCGGGAGAAGATAGTGTTCCTTACGAGTTTTTCAAAAACGCCACAACCGAATTTATTCAAAAACTTGCGATGGCTTACAATTTCATTTTCAACAGCGGAAAAGTCCCAGCAAGCTTCCAGTAAAATATAATATTGCCACTTTTTAAAAAGCCGAAGCAAATGACCCAAACAACTATAGGGGAATTTCACTCATGAATTCGATTATGAAAATATTTACGGGAATCATCTTAGAACGTTTGTCGGAGTGGATACGTGAAAACGAATTGCTAAGTGAATTCCAAGCAGGCTTCCGAAAAGGCTTCTCGACGGTGGATAATATTTTCACGCTGACCAGTATTGCCCAAACATATCTGGAAAAATGTAAAAAACTGTTTGTTTTCTTCGTCGACTTCAAGGCAGCTTTCGACTCAGTAGACAGAAGATCTCTATTCTTAAAACTAAGTAACATTGGTATATCGGCAAAAATGACAAAAATAATTCAAAGTCCCTACGAAGAAAATTTAACTTCTGCTTGGGACGGAAGCAAACTTTCGGAATGGTTCAGAACAACCTTGGGAGTAAAACAGGGATGTCTTCTCAGTCCTCTGTTGTTCTCAATATTTTTGGACGATCTGGATACATTTCTCCCCGGTGGAATCGATTTCAATGGCACAATTATCAAACTACTTCTCTATGCGGACGATATTGTTTTATTCGCTCAGACCCCTTCCATGATGCAAATCATGATAAATAAGCTTCATCAGTACTGTACTTTATGGAACCTAAAAGTAAACACCAGCAAATTAAAAATCATGATATTTCGAAATGGAACTGGGAGGTATGCACAGGATGAGAGGTGGACTTGGGAAAATGAGGAGATCGAAAAGGTTAAAGAATATAAATATCTAGGGGCTACCATCACACTAAAATTGTCTTTTAAAAAAACACCTTGAGGAAAAATTAAAAGAAGCAAAGAAAGCAATCAACATTAACTGGAAGAATATTCTATGCCAAATGAATATTGCGACAGGTACCAAGTACAAGGTATTTGAAGCTGTAGTCAGATCAATTATGTGTTACGCAGCGCAAGTGGTTTGCCAACTTTATATATTTTCACGTTAAAATTGCATAATCTTTATACAGGGTGGCGCACCAATTGTGCTACAATAAGAAATTCAAATAACTTTTTTTTTAATCGATGTTTTTTATTTATTTTTTTTTATTGGTTAGAAAATTAATTTTTTTAACAAACTGGTTTGCCAACTTTATATATTTTCACGTTAAAGTTGCATAATCTTTATACAGGGTGGCGCACCAATTGTGCTACAATAAGAAATTCAAATAACTTTTTTTTTAATCGATGTATTTTATTTATTTTTTTTTATTGGTTAGATAATTAAATTTTATTTTAAATAGTTAGTTGTTTTTAAAGATTATAGACCGCAAATGACCTCCACGCTCTCCCACGCATATGCGGCACCTGATCAACAAATTATTCATTGCGGCCTGAAGAGTTGAAGTTGAGATCGCCTCAATTATTGTCGTTATGGACTGCTTTAATTCAGTTAAATTCTTGGGCTTCGTTTTATACACCTCTTGCTTGACATAACCCCATAAAAAGAAGTCTGGTGCAGTCAGGTCAGGTGACCTTGGGGGACAGCGAAGAGTGGAGTTCCTAGAAATTAATTTGTTTGCGAATTTTTTGTTTAGCTCCGCCATAACTGGTTTGGCTATATGTGCAGTTGCTCCATCTTGCTGAAACCAAACTCTGTTGAATGGTATACGTCTTCGGCGCAGTTCTGGGTAAAAAAACTCTTTCAACATCTTTATATAACGGTCCCCATTGACAGTAACGGTTACACCGTTTTTTTCAAAGAAGTACGGCTCGACAATACACCTTGATGAAACTGCGCACCACATAGTGACTCGTTCTGGGTGCAGTTCCGTCTCATGGAGCATTTCTGGATTAGACTCATTCCATATACGGCAATTTTGCTTGTTTACATTGCCGTTAAGATCAAAATGGGCCTCATCAGACATGAACAAACAATTGATCAATGTGTTGTCTTCTTCGGCCATTGATATCATTGTTTGGCAAAATTCCAGGCGAACAGGCAAATCCTGAGGGTTTAACTTGCTAGTAATTTGGACTTTGTACGGAAACAAGTTTAAATCGTCATGAAGTATCCGTTGTAATGACCGTCTACTAACTCCAATTTGCCCCGATAAGTTTCGGGTCGAAACGCTCGGATTGCCCTGTATTGCAGATGCTACTGCTGCGATTGTATCCTGAACACGAACATTGGCATCTCGATGGTACGGCCTTCGTGCGATGCTTCCAGATTCGGCAAACATGTTTACAAACCTCATAATGGTCCATCTACTCGGGGGATTACCGCCAAACTCCCGCATAAATTCCCTTTGGACGGAAATGACGGACTGCAAAGCATGGTACCGTTGCACTATCCAAATTCTTTTCTCCGTATCCCAAGCATCCATTTTTATAAATCTAAATAGTAACATACAAAATAAAAAAAAAAAAATAAACCGATTACTCACACAGAAAGAAAGTTATTACGTTTTATTTTTGTAGCACGATTCGTGCGCCACCCTGTATTATGATATGGACTCCAAATGATAAATATTCTAAAATTGAACGAACCAAGGCAACATACAATGATTTAACTGTGTATGGATCATCAAAATCTTTCGAATTTCAAAAGATAAAACCTAGCATAGCGTTTGCTTTAGATATTATATAGTCAACATGTGACGTGAATTTAAGCTCAGATTCAAAAATAACTCCTAAATCCTTTTGTTCATACACTTTTTTGAGGGCAAAATTAGAAATACTATATTCGAACATAATGGGGCTTTTTAATAGACTTATGGTCATAACAGAACATTTTTGAATATTAAGATTTAAAGAATTATTAGTGCAACATTCTGCCAAGGAATCAATGTCATGTTGAAGTTGCCAACAGTCTGAAATGGATTTGACAGTTACTAGTAACTTGAAATCGTCAACAAATAAGAATTTTTGAGAATTTTTTATAGTAACAGGCAAGTTATTTATAAATATAATAGGAAAAGGAGAGGACCAAGATGACTTCCTTGAGGAACTCCTGGAGTGATTATCTATAATTTTGGATGATATATGCCCTATTCGAACAGACTGAGTCCTGTCCGTCAAGTAACTTCCAATCCACTCTAAGAACTTAGAGTGAAAACCCATATCTGCCAACTTCTGAATAAGAACTTCGTGCTGTACGCGGTCGAACGCTTTAGAAAAGTCAGTAAAAACAACATCAACCTGATGTCTGTTTTCCATAGCTTTAAGACAATATGTTGTAAAAATTGCTAGATTAGTAGTGGTAGACCTACCACTTACAAATCCATGGTGAAATTCCGAAATATAATTTCTTACAATGGAATACATCATTTTGGATTTCAACTTCAGAAATTGAAATGTCATGATGTCTTGAATCATGACGGTGCGGAATTGACCGTTCAAATATGTAATTTGACTGAAAGAAAGTTGCAAACATGTCACAAATATTGCTTAACTGATTGCTAGTAACACCATTAAAACTCATTGTTGACGGTATTCCAAAAGATTTTCTTTTAGTTTTAATATAACTCCAAAAGCAGAAGAATTTAATTTAATTTTACTTTCCAGAGACCATAAATATTGTCGATATAAAATCTTTTTAAAAACTCATATTCTTTCCTTAAACGACAAAACTGAGGCCTTAGACTGAAATCGACCCTAGTTTTTCTTAAGGCGGCATTCATAGCATTCTTTAAATTACCCAATCTTCTATTAAACCAGATGGGTTTACTTGAGTTTACAACCTTTTTTTAGGAACAAATCTCGAAAAAAACACTTTCTATTACATTGCTAAGCATTTCATATTTTTGGTGTAGATTAGAAAATGTGATTTTATTGAACAATAATGTTACATTTTATCACAATAGTAGCATTGGCTTTTGCCGTCAGCCAGAGAAAAGAGAAAATTATGCATAAATATACTTTAACCTCTTAATTATAACATAAGTTTGATTTAAGTTCATCCAGTTGTCCCCATTTAGAACTGATATAATTTCCGATTGTAGCAAACTGTTTTTTCCCCAATGGTTTCTTCTTATTTCGTTTAAGATTGGCCATATTCCAATAAAATGAAGAATATTCTCCCTTGCGTTTAAGTTGTACATTATGCAAGCCTCACTGTCGTGTCTGTACGGTATATAATTTAAGCCAAGTACTTCACCTCTGGCCTTAAAGATTGTTGATATAACATCCAAAGTGTATCTATCGTGAAAATAGTTTTTTTCTTCAAGGTTATGGTTAAGAAGTTTATAAATTACCCTAGATTGACTTTGTTGAGCTTGTACCTTAAAACTTTCGTGAGTAAACTCTTCTATCTTAATCAGCAATCGCTCAAGGTTAGTTTTCAATGTAGGATTTTCAGGTACAATTTCAATATTTAGCTGATTTCCCAATCTTAACCATTCTTTAAAAAAACTGTTGATTTCTATTTATTAGATGTTTTTCTACAATTTTAAGTATTCGCTGATCCGAAAGTTCTAGTACTTTCATAATACAGGGTGGCCACGAATCGTGCTACAAAAATAAAACGTAATAACTTTCTTTCTGTGCGAGTAATCGGTTTATTTTTTTTTTTTATTTTGTAGGTTACTATTTAGATTTATAAAAATGGATGCTTGGGATACGGAGAAAAGAATTTGGATAGTGCAACGGTACCATGCTTTGCAGTCCGTCATTTCCGTCCAAAGGGAATTTATGCGGGAGTTTGGCGGTAATCCCCCGAGTAGATGGACCATTATGAGGTTTGTAAACATGTTTGCCGAATCTGGAAGCATCGCACGAAGGCCGTACCATCGAGATGCCAATGTTCGTGTTCAGGATACAATCGCAGCAGTAGCATCTGCAATACAGGGCAATCCGAGCGTTTCGACCCGAAACTTATCGGGGCAAATTGGAGTTAGTAGACGGTCATTACAACGGATACTTCATGACGATTTAAACTTGTTTCCGTACAAAGTCCAAATTACTAGCAAGTTAAACCCTCAGGATTTGCCTGTTCGCCTGGAATTTTGCCAAACAATGATATCAATGGCCGAAGAAGACAACACATTGATCAATTGTTTGTTCATGTCTGGTGAGGCCCATTTTGATCTTAACGGCAATGTAAACAAGCAAAATTGCCGTATATGGAATGAGTCTAATCCAGAAATGCTCCATGAGACGGAACTGCACCCAGAACGAGTCACTGTGTGGTGCGCAGTTTCATCAAGGTGTATTGTCGGGCCGTACTTCTTTGAAGAAAACGGTGTAACCGTTACTGCCAATGGGGACCGTTATTTAAAGACGTATACCATTCAACAGCGTTTGGTTTCAGCAAGATGGAGCAACTGCACATATAGCCAGACCAGTTATGGCGGAGCTAAACAAAAAATTCGCAAACAAATTAATTTCTAGGAACTCCACTCTTCGCTGGCCCCAAAGGTCACCTGACCTGACTGCACCAGACTTCTTTTTATGGGGTTATGTCAAGCAAGAAGTGTATAAAACGAAGCCCAGGAATTTAACTGAATTAAAGCAGTCCATAACGACAATAATTGAGGCGATCCCAACTTCAACTCTTCAGGTCGCAATGAATAATTTTTTGATCAGGTGCCGCATATGCGTGGGAGAGCGTGGAGGTCATTTGCGGTCTATAATCTTTAAAAACAACTAACTATTTAAAATAAAATTTAATTTTCTAACCAATAAAAAAAAAAAAAATAAATGAAATACATCGATTAAAAAAAAAGTTATTTGAATTTCTTATTGTAGCACAATTGGTGCGCCACCCTGTACTACGATGCTTCAAATTGAAAAAATTCAAAAAAGGATAACTTAATTTGCATAACGTAAAATGTACCCTTATCCGCATATGCCCTCCTATGATGTAAGATGTCATCTTATTGGGCTTAAGCATCTTGATAAAAGACGGTCTTATTATTCCGCTTTGCTTGCTTTTGACATTATATCTGGCCATATTGATTGTCCGGCGCTACTTTTTCTGCTAAGCATTTATGCACCACCACGTCCTCTGCGACCAAGGGAAAATAATTTTTTTTACATTCCTGGGCATTCAACTAATTATGCCCAAAGCAATCCATTAACCAAAGCTTGCCTTCATTTTAATTATTTTTTCCACTTAATCGACTTAAACATGACTAGAGATCAACCTCAATCTTGAACACTTTGTAAATAATTTTATTAAATTCTTATTTTTATTTTAATATTAACTTATTGTTATGTACATAATAAAAGATATTTTAGTTGTCAGAAAGTTTGTACTTGATAGATTAAATAAATAAAATTTAAAAAAATTAAATAGAATTAAATTCAAATCTATTCTCATTCGGTTTCTATTCTCATTTTGTTACTTTTCCAAAATACTTTAAGAGAAGGTGTCTTCTGACTGATGGACGCCAGGTATCTACTGATTCTACGAGCATTTGTGACCCGCAATGGAAAAAGTAAAGGCTTAAAATGATTAGTGATAGAGAATTTTAAGGTGAAACTTGTTGTGGTAAATTTTACTGTAACACCTTACTCGATGGCGCGTAGGTGTAGTGGTAGCCCTACCCGAGAGAGGAACCTCCCGGACGTAACAAGTCCGCGGACCTAAGTAATTAAGTTAGTATTGCTCTATCAAGTGGCTACAATACTTCCAGCTAATCAAAAATTAACGAAATAAGTCAGCTGGTATAGAATTGCGAAATTCCAACCCTCTAATGAAATGTTATTCAACATTTTGACAAAAGCTTTTTCATCTTCTACAAAGCACAATTCCAAACGATTTGATTAGGTTTTTTTTTTTCAATTAAATTAAATTTTATTTTGTTATTATTCATTCCTGGAAAGCGTTGTTTATGAATAAATGCAATCCGTTTGAACGAAATCACTTAAGTTCATGAACAGTTCTGATGTTTTGTAATTAATTCTGAAAATAATGGCAAAAAATTTTTCTGTTTAAAACATCAAAATAGTTAGTCGCTTAATTCTGTTAAATGTTCTCGTTCGCTTTTCATCATAATTTCCAACGTTAAAAACGTATAAATTCCATAAAATTGTTTTTTTTTTGAAAATTTAATTATTTTTATTTATTTTTATATTATTTTGTTCCTCATATTTGATGATAAACGTTTATAGAAAAGAGGATTGCAATCAATCTAGAGTGCAAAGGATAACTATAACAACAACAACAGCAATACAAAAAAATTCTCCCTGCTAAAAATGTAAAAATTTATATTTATTCGAATAACTTAACTCCATCCAAGCATCATACAATTTCTTTTTAAATACAAACTTATAGCATACAAAAAAAAAATATTATTATTTTTTTTTTTCCTCTACCATAATACTTTAATTTAAATTCCAATTGCTTAGTAAACGCCTGTTTACGTCAGAACTCGTCTATCTTTTTGCGGCTCTAGTCCTACTAAAATGTTCCCATTTTTCAATTTCCGCTTGCAGTGCCTTGCCTGGGCATTCGGTTGCCTTTACTTGACGATGTCCGTGCAGTCTATAATTCCTTTGGATATGACCCTTCTCCACGCCATAATTTATAAGCTGTTTCATTTTATCCAGCATCTCTTGGGGAGGCACTGAGTCTATAGCGCGAATTGTGGATGAAATAAAATTAATTTACAATGAAAAACAACCAGGACAACAAGAACAACAACAACAAAAATGAAGAAAAAGTAAATAAAAATGTTTTTGAACTTAGTAAAACGGTTGGCGAACAGGCATGTTATAAAAACGACGAAACAAAAATTAAAAAAAAAAAAAAAATTCTACGAAAACTGTGTTAAAAAATTCAAATAACAAAGTATGTACTTTCAAAATGAGTTTCCACTTCGTCGAGCCTCAGAAATACACCAAAAGCATTCCTTTATTTTACGAGCTTGCTTGTTTTAAAAAAATTTCTTTTTTTTTGTTTGAAATTTTGTTGTTGTTGTTGTTGTTGTTGCTGATGTACATACAGTTTGTTATAAAACTCTGCTTAACAAGCAACATTCCCGAAAAGGCGGGGAATAGTATAAAGTAATAACACAACCCAAACGTAAGTCCAACAACTACATACCCTTACCTGACCAATTGCCAATTAGGCAAATTCCTATGCTGCGATAATTATAGCCGGGCGCATGAGCTCCCTGTACACCAAAGCCACGACCCTCGTAAATTTCGCCGTCGCTGTTGCCTCCGATTAGGAAATTGTACCCGATGTCATCCCACCTATTAACCAGTTGATGGGTCCTCTGCATTGACCTCAATGAATTTTCGCAGGCTATACGTGTGTAGCATGCAGGGGGACTGGCCGAGTGATGTATGATCACATATGGCACCGAACTATTGATGGGCGATTTGTCTATTGGTTTTGCTGCATTCCATTCGGAGCGTTTGATGATTTTTAAATTAGTTTCGGTTTGGTCCTGTGTTTTTGGCAAAGAGGAGGAATCTGGAAAACAATTGGGCATATATACCTACATTAATTTGATGGTGATTTTTTTTTTTTAGAATCAAAGTTCATGTGTGATTTAATTTTATTATATTTTGTGAGTGTGTGTGTGTGTGTGTAGAATTTTTATATTAAATTCTGAAAATACAATTACGTTGTTAAGTCTTCTTTACATTGATTGATTCAATTGGGGCTGATTTTGTTTCCTAAAAAATAAATAGAAATAAATTTTGTGGTGTGACAGCTCGTGTGGAGAAACATGGTTTTGGGGACTTTCAACTCCCAACAATTCCTGCCTGGTGCACTTGGTTTTAGGCCCGAGAAAATGGAGAAGGACTTAGTAAAAATTTCTTGTGCAAAATTAAGATCTTGCATCCTCTTAGTATTTATTTATTTCGCTTAGTTCAAGCTGGTTAGATATCAATAACAATAAATATATACATTCAAATAATATATATCGGGTATTTCAATAAGAGTGCTACAAAAGTTTTTTTTTAAATAAAACAAAAACGGTTTTGGATATCAATGAAATTCTTTATTCCTGTGAAAGTACGTGCGATGCCGTTATGTATGGAACTCGATTTCTTTTGCATGGAACCCCGGGCACGTTGCAGAAGTCCAGACGCTGAACCCAATTTTCGACGGTTTTCAAGCATAAATCGGCCGATACTGCTGCAATTTCACGTTCGATATTCTTACGAAGTTCATCAATCGTCGCTGGCTTGTTGGCATAGACCATAGACTTGACGTAGCCCCACAGGAAATAGTCTAACGGCGTCAAATCGTACGACCGAGGCGGCCAAGCGACTGGACCATTTCGTGAGATAAAACGTTCTCCAAACTTGGTTTCCAATAAATTGATTGTGACATTCGCTGTGTGGTTTGTGGCGCCGTCCTGTTGGAACCACATGTCCTCCAAGTCCATAACATCCAATTGGGGTCAAAATTATTCGGTTATCATTGAACGGTAGCGATCCCCATTCACAGTGCCGGTCTTGATCATCACGGAAGAAGTACGGCCCAATGACGCCGCCGGCCCATAAACCACACCAAACCGTAATTTTTTCGGGATGCAATGATGACTCATGGAGTACGTGTGGATTGCTGCCTGACCAACACCGCATATTTTGTTTATTGACGAAGCCATTCAGCCAGAAATGAGCCTCATCGCTGAAGATGATTTTTCGATGAAAATCCCAATCACTTTCAAGTTGTTGCTCAGCCCAATTCACGAACATACGACGCTTCTGGTGGTCAAGCGGCTTCAGTTCTTGCGTCAATTTAATCTTGTAAGGATGTAGGCCAAGATCTTTTCGCAAAATTCGTCACCACGACGGACGTCACAGAGATGCCCAACGCTTGAGAACGACGTGTGAGAGACACATTTTGGCTTTCTACAACTGAAGCCTCAGCGGCAGCAATATTCTCGACACAACGGGCACTTCTTTGTCTCACTGGCACGGGAACATTTTGTACTGTGCCTGCCGATTCAAAATTTTCCTCTAGAAGCTTAATTGTTGATCTGCTAGGACGGTTATGACGACCATAAATTGGACGTAGCGCTTGGACGTTGAGGCCACTGACTCCGAATTTCGATAGTAAATTTTAATAATTTCGACTCGTTGTTGGCTCGTATATCTTTCCATCATGAAATGGCAAACCTTATTGAAGAGAAATGTCAAAAGAGCGGCAAGACGGATATACCGATTTTTTCGAATTCGGCGCAGAGCATTTGTATGTCATTAGAAGAAAAGTTCGAACTTGATTGCTAGCCCATCAAGGTTTCTCCAATAAAAGGTTTTGATATTTTCAAGTAATTTCAAAACAGTGTCTTTAAGGATTTTTAATAAACTTTGTGCTCGTAGATTATTGGTAAAAAAAATCACAGCAGAAATAGAGAGCATTTAAGTTTTTTGAGATATTTGGATTATTTTGATCCAATTTTGGCACAGATATTTCTAAGAACTATAAAATATTTTTGTAATCCAAAGTTTAACAAACAATTTTTGTATCTATTTATAAGTAGAAAATATGTGTTTAGTTCTTTTGACATTTTTACACTCACATTAACAATTTAATTGTATTTATACCAGTACATCCGGCCTTGAGCGCACTACAATTGAAAAGAGTAATTACAATACTTACAGTATTGTTTTATAGCTTTTTGGAAAGCTCAAAACTCCTAAGTAATAGTTAATTTTCAAATTAAGGTGTTTCGATGAAAAGTTTTGGCAAAAAATTACTTTAAACTCAAAATTTTGAAAAAAAAAATATTTTTTTTAATTTTAATTTTGAAACCAACTTCTACTGATATTTTAATTTTTTTTATAAAAAGAACTTGAAATGGAGTTCTGGCTTTCCAAAAAGATACAGAACAATATTGTTAGTTTTGCCGTTGTTGGAGTAGGGATTTTTCACTAAACGACCATAGCCATTAAGATATATGTGAAGTTTGAAAATTTTCTATTCAATTTAAGCATATTTCCGAAATTGTATATAAAATACTACTAAACTTAGTGAATTTTGTATGGAAAATTGAAAATAAAGTCGACACGGGTTAGGATGAAGATAGAGACTTTAAAATGGGAGAATATTTTTTATTTATTTCGAAGAAGTCCAACATAATAATTAAGTCGACACCAAAGAAACATTTTTGAAATAAATAAATATTTCTCAAACGTTTCTCAAATGTTTTGAAAACTTTTATTTTTGCCTAAGATGCTTCGCGAAACATTTTTGATATCTTTATAATATTTTTTTCTGTTTTCCATTCCGATTGGAATTTTTTTTTTATTTCTCAAGCAAGATGTTATCCTAAATAATAGTCAAAAAAGTTTCAAGCATTAAATAATTTTCTTGACGACTTTTTTTAATCTTAAATACCATTTAAAACATCGGTAACACTTTTGAGTAATTATTCAAATTTTTTCTAGTTGGAATGCAACACGACACAATGTTTAGCCTTGAGGTTTCAAGGTTAAAAAATTCAAACCATATTCTTTTGAATAAAAATAAAAATAGCAAAATATCGCAATAAGTTCAAGATAAAAATACATAAGTTTTGAAAATAATGTTTTAATAAGATCCGATTTTCAAAATTTAAATATGTTTTCAAATGTGCACATGATGTTTCCTTAGAGAGCAAAACATAAAAGGAACATCATCTTCCTCGCGTATATATGTACAAAACATCGAAGATACAATAGATGTTCAGCATTTCACATCAATAACACTTACGACATCAAAGATTTTCTTTTATGGTTAAAGATGGATTTATTTTCATAGCAATATCATCCAGCCCATGGCAAACCACAATTCCTATATATACGAGTATATTTGTGTCATTTGAAGTGCACATTTATCATGATTATTTGAGCTTATATAGGCGCACCCTTTAAAGCATTTTCCCTTGTTCCTGAAATACTAGTCTCAGCCATCTACATGAAGATATTATTATACGTTCCTTACAGTTTTCTGACTCAAATTCATCATTTATTTGTGAAAGATTTTTATATCATAACTCATAGGGAAAAGTTTTTGCGATCCTAATGGGCATTTTAGAAGTTTATATTGCTTTTGTTTTGTGTGTGTTTAAATAATAATTTTGTAACTTTTTGAATTACCAATCTAAAGTCCAAAAGAAACCAAAAAAGAAAGAAAAAAAAAAAACTGTTGTTCCGTGTTTTTTAAATTGCGTGCGGAACAGCCTTAGGAGAAAATATAATTTCATCAACCTATTGTGCCTTTATTTACTTTGAAAGAATACATTTCTTACCAACAAGAAAATTAAATTTTGAAACATTTAAAAGTCAAAATCCGTGAATAATTTGATACCAACATAAAAGTTATGACATGAAAAAAGAATTTTTGATTCTCTTAGACAAGCAGTCTTACGAATTATATCAAGGCTTGCTTGCTGAGGTATTTTTAAAACCCATTTTTTGTTTCTAATGAAATCAACCCATCCTCAGGGTAAATTTTGAAAACATGATTTCAATTAATTGATAGTTCCGGAGATAAATAGCTCCTACGGTCCAAAAGAACTCATCAAATTTGATGAGTAGTTGATTTAACAAATTTGGTAAGTTAAAAGTTAAGTTAATTTAGATTGGACTGATTTTTTGTTTTCAAATTTTGGGAATACTTTTTAAAATCTGATAAAAATAGTAAGTTGACTTCCAGGGAAGCAATCGACATTGCAAAAGAGAATTATAAAAGCCTTATATAGATCTGCAAGTCTCTTTGAACAGCTTTTTAACAAAATATTGCTTGAGAATATATAAACATATCTGATTAAATCCTAAAGCAATTCCAATCAGTATGCATTGTTGAACAATTGTACACTCAGGCGTATACGCATTTTTTTTGTCTTACGTGATATCTCTTTTATTTGCATTTTGCATCTTGAACTTTATAGCTTCAATTTAAATAATATAATAATTATGTTCTTAAATTTTGTTTAAATTCATGCAAGATTTTTTTTTTTTTCATCTCAAACCTGATGGCATACAAATTTTTCATTTGTGCTTTTTTTTTCAAAATTTATCATTAAACACGATTTTTTCGTTGTTTTGTTTTACTTTAAATCTGGCAGCTATTAAATTTTGGAAGGGGAGGGGGTGCAAAAGTACCCTTCTCGGGTTTTGCATATAACTCGAAAACGAAGCAAAGTTTCGACATAATTTTTAAGACCTTTTTTGTAGACAGTAAAATTTGTCATCGAAATGGATCAGTGAAAAAACTTAAAAAAAAATTTAGTTACCTAAATAAAAAAAATCATTGTAAAAAAATGTGAAAAATCACATTTTTATTTTTTATTTTACTAATTTACCTATAACCTTTTAACCTGCAGGGATATGTATAGGAATTTTTCAATATTAAATATACTATATTTTCTTTAAAATGATATATTCAGAAAAATTTTTATGTAAAAATCCACCGAGAAACAGTCGCTGAAACTAAGCTGATTTTAAGATTTAAAATTAAAATATATGCAGCCGAATTTATTAGATTTTCTTAAAATGCCTCTTAGAGGTCATTTAGTTAAGTTTGCTTAAATTTTTAAGTTGCCTTTAAATAACTTTACTTAAATTCTCATCTATAATCAATTTTCCATTGCAACTTAACTAAACGATTGAAATGTAACGTAACGTGAGAAAACTCACTAATACATGTTCTTTTTAGCTGTTTTTTGACAGCTTGCAAACAAATGCAAACAAAAGATGAGCTCATGTATTTATAAGAAAGAAAGAGAAGCAAACGAAACTAAATGCAAACGAAATGAAACATGATTCCATTTTGGTTTCTGATGCTTTGATGTTTGTGTTCAGAAACTCTATTATTCAATTCTTTGATTCACACCTTGGCCTTTTGATAGAAAAATATGTTAATAAATCGAAACAATTTATTTTACAATTCATTTTACTAAAGAAAACCACAAATCATAAAACTTTCATTAGGTAGCCACAGCAAAAATATGAAAACTCTACCAACAAACATACATAGGTATGCCTATATTCCTGAAATAAAAAAAACCATTTGTCTCGAATGTCAAAATATGTTTAAGATGGCTTTAAGTAATCTTTAAACGCGGTGAATGGCGTTTAAGTTAAGATGCATTTAAGTAACGTTGCTTAAAAGTGAAAATTGAATATAGATACCGATTTCGCACTTAAGAGCAACTTAGAGGCATTTTAAAGTTACGAAGCCTTTACATTTTCTTTATAAATACGGCTGATGGTATTTATGGCTATTTTGAAAAACTTGTATACTTGATGATACGCTCAAACTGGGTGGTGTATGAATCATTCTTGACCATTAAGCCATTAAGTACGCAGATCGAGCTAAAATTTGGCTCCCACTTTTCTCTTCAAACACTAGCTAAGATCCTAGCTAAATTTTGACATAAAATTCTTGTGGAGGATACATCACAAGAAACAGATGTTCTCTGAATAGAAATTTTATTCAACTATTTCAAAGAATTTTATTTTTATATTTCAAGTTAAAATAATCAACTAGAATTGATTTTTCTCTTTGCAATTGATAAATCATTTGTCCATTTTGTCTTTCAAGAGAGGAGTTTTGAACCCATTCGTTTGGCCAAACCGAAGTAGCAGCGGTTCGCTAGGGTAATTCTCCGTCGGATTTCTACTAAGGTGTCATTTGTGGTTCCGAGGTAGGTGAACTCCTTGACTACCTCGAAATTACTGCTACCAACAGTAACGTTTTGTCCTAGGCGATGGACTGATGAAGGTTTGTTTGTTGATAGCATATACATTGTTTTGTCCTCATTCACTTCAAGACCAACGCATTTCGTCTCTTCATTAATAGCTGTGAATGCTTCTAGTACAGCTCGCTTGGAGCGGTCGATGATGTCGATGTCACCCGCATAGCCAAGCAGTTGCGAAGACCTGTTGAAGAAAGTGCATTCCAGGTTAACACCACTCATGCGAACTATCTGCTCTAGTACTAGGTTGAAGAAGTCACATGTCTTCTTGCCTGAACCCTGTACATATCTGGAATAGTTCGAATGAGCTGTTACCCATTTGCACGTTGCACCGAGTATTTTGTAACGTCATGCGGCATAGCTGGATCAGTTTTTTTGGGATTCCGATTTCCGACATCGTCAATAGAAGCTCTTGGTGACTTATGCTATCATATGCGGCTTTGATGTCGATGAAAAGATGGTGGGTCTCGACTTGAAATTCGAAATGCTTGGCCTGAAACCACACTGGTACATGCCGATCATAGTGTTGCAGAGAGGCTTAAGACGCTCACATAGTACGTTGAATAGGATCTTGTATGCAACATTAAGCAGGGATATACCTCTATAGCTTTTGCAGGACATAGGATTGCCTTTTTAATAGATTGGGCATATGGAGCTAATTAACCAGTCGTCGGGCATACTTTCCTCCTCCCCCACTTGGCTGGTGCATGCACCCTACCAGGACATCTCCTCCATACAAATTTGTTGTTCTTAAGCTTGTGGATGGCTTCCTTAATCTCTTCAGTACTGGGCGCTGGGACTGGATCTTCATTGACTGGTGTCATGCTTCTATGTTCTGCTGTCGCTTCCTCTACAGAATGCCCATTTGGCAGCTGCTGGAAATGCTGCTTAACCACGTCTACAATTCCCTGTGCTTCGGTGACGAGGTTCCCTTCGCTGTTTTGTAGAACCGGTAGATGTGGGTGGTGGTGCTATACTCCTCGAGATACCTGAGCTGAGAGGCTGCGGATGCTCTTTTCTTTCTACGCAGGGTTTTCTTATCTTTTCTTCTCTTTCCACGGTACTGCTCTCTTGCTGCTCTTGTTCTCCGTTGCAGCATTTGCATACGTGCATTTTCCGTCACCTGCCTCAATACCGCGCATGCCTCATCATACCACGGGTTCTTTTTTCTAGGTGGTTGATAGCCTATGGTGGTCTCGGCTGTCTCCTTAATGACGTCGCGATATAAGTTCCACTAGTTGTTGACACTTATGGGTGGGGGTACGGCAGAGAGTTTCCCGGTTTATTGCTCACTGTAGTCTTTGTAGTCTCTTGCTCACTGTAGTCTCTGGCTATCTCAGATGTGCTTAGGCATGCAATGTTGAATTTCTTCCTTTGGGCGGTCTTCGCTTTCTTTTCGTTGGACAGTCGGGCTCTGAACATTGTCACAGTAAGAAAGTGGTCAGAGTCCACATTTGCGCCTGGGAAAGTTCGCACATGCAATATGTTTTAAGCGTGCATTGCGCCAATTAGCACATGGTCGATTTGGTTGGTGGTTCGACCATCTGGAGGTCGCCAGGTTGCTGTATGTATCATTTGCCTGGGGAATCTAGTGCTACCTATCACCGTACTTCGAGCAAAGTCGATTAGTCGAAAGCCGTTGTCTGTTGTCATTTCTGGAGGCTGTGCTTTCCAACTAAACCGCCAAAGATATTTTCCTTCCCAATTTTAGCATTGAAGTCTCCGAGCACGACTTTGTCATCGTACTCCGGACAGGCTCCATGGGCTCCGTCCAGGCGGTCGTAAAACTCCTCCTTGTTAGGCTCCTCAGCTTCATCGGTAGGGCCGTGTGCTCAAATTAGGCTGATGTTTTGGAAGGAAGCTTTGATGCGGAACACATCCAGGTGATCCAACATTTCCAACAACTTTCATCACTGTACCAGTTTCGAAAGAGGTTTCATGGTAGTGACTCCAAACTCTTTTCTTTCATTGAAAAAAAATCACCCTTTTTCTACAAACATTTTTGTTAACTAAATTTAATTCTTGTTTCTTATGACAAATGAAACATATGGATTTAATAATTCAGTGAAGGTACGACTGGAATGTACGTACTTGCTGTTAGTTATGTTCAAGTTGCTTTAAATTGGGAATTTTTAAAATATAAAAGTTATTATAGGAAAAAAATAGAAAACATAAAAAAAATTTAAATCTTTCTTAAAATTATATATAAAACTTATTGTATAGAACACTTAAAATCAAAAAAGAGTATGCCATTTGATTACTTGAAAAATAAAAATATATGCAAACAAAAAATAAATCGTTGAAACGGTTTTCTTGGAAGTTAATTTTTTTTTTTACATTTATAAATCCCTTTTTTCAAGAGTTCATCAACCAGATTTTGAAACATTGAATTTTCAACAAAAAAAAAATATATTTTCTTAAAAATTTAAGTACGAGTATTTTTTCAAAAAAATTTTAGAGTTATTGACACTTAAAAGTAGATTTTTCATACACATTTTAACTGAAATCGTTTGAGCCGTTAATGAGAAAATCATAAAATTCATTATATGGCAGGTACCGTTTATACCTAACTGTTTTTGGTAAATTTGTTTTTTTTTTTTACTGACTACGAAAGAAAAACGTTTGAATATCAAATATTGCGGAAGTCGATTTATAAAGGGTTTTTCAACAGGGACGCTACAAAAGTAGAGCGACAGGGACAGCAAACGACGCCATATTTCTTGCCGCTCTTTTGACATTTCTCTTCAGTAAGGTTTGCCATTTCATGATGAAATGATATACGAGCCAACAACGAGTCGAAATTATTAAAATTTACTACCGAAATTCGGAGTAAGTGGCGCTCAACGTTAAGAGCGCTACGTCCAATTTATGGTCATCATAATCGTCCTAGCAGATCAACAATTGAGCGTCTAGTGGAAAAATTTGAATCCACAGGCACAGTACAAAATGTTCCCTTGCCCGTGAGACAGAGAAATGCCCGTAGTGTCGAGAATATTGCTGCCGTTGAGGCTTCCGTTGCAGAAAGCCCAAATGTGTATCTCTCACGTCGTTCTCAAGCGTTGGGCATCTCTGTGACGTCGTTGTGGCGAATTTTGGGAAAAGATCTTGGCCTACATCCTTACACGATTAAATTGACGCATGAACTGAAGCCGCTTGACCACCAGAAGCGTCGTATGTTCGTGAATTGGGCTGAGCAACAACTTGAAAATGATTCGGATTTTCATCGAAAAATCATCTTCAGCGATGAGGCTCATTTCTGGCTGAATGGCTTCGTCAATAAACAAAATATGCAGTATTGGTCAGGCAGTAATACACGCGTACTCCATGAGTCGTCGTTGCATCCCGAAAAAATTACGGTTTGGTGTGGTTTATGGGCCGTTGGCGTCATTGGGCCGTACTTCGTCCGTGAAGATCAAGACCGGCACGTTACTGTGAATGGGGATCGGTACCGTTCAATGATAACCGAATAGCCTTAGCCCCAATTGGATGATATGGACTTGGAGGACATGTGGTTCCAACAGGACGGCGCGGCGCCACAAGCCACACAGCGAATGTCACAATCAATTTATTGGAAATCAAGTTTGGAGAACGTGTTATCTCATGAAATGGTCCAGTCGCTTGGCCGCCTCGGTCGTGCGATTTGACGCCGTTGGACTATTTCTTGTGGGGCTGCATCAAGTCTATGGTCTATGCCAACAACAACTTTGTACGAATATCGAACGTGAAATTGCAGCAGCATCGGCCGATTTTTGCTTGAAAACCGTCGAAAATTGGGTTCAGCGTCTGGACTTCTGCAAGCGTGCCCGTGGTGGCCATGCAAAAGAAATCGAGTTCCATACATAATGGCATCGAACGTACTTTCACAAGAATAAAGAATTTCATTGATATCCAGAACCGTTTTTGTTTTATTTAAAAAAAAACTTATGTAGCGCTCTTATTGAAAAACCCGATACATTTTACAAACAATCCAGTAATTTGTTTTATTATTGTAGTAATGGGGGGAATGTGCATTGTGCATGTTTTTTTTTATTTTCCATAATTTATTAAATACACGTAGGTAAGTACTTCTATTTTATAACAACTCGTTAAAAAAAATAACAACAAACTTCGATTATTTGATTGAACTGATTAAAATAAAAAGAACACAACAAAAACACATTTCAAACAGCAAAGATTATAGAAACCCTCTTCCACCCACTGCTCAGTGTTTTTCTGCTGATCTAATAAAACAAAAACCAATAGCCATGACGTTTTGTTGTTGTTACAATTACCGAACAGAACAATATGCAGTAAGCTATCAACAGCAATATTTGGAGTGTTTAGCAAAAAAAAAATATTTTACTTTATTCCACACTAGCAATAGCAAATACCCCCTATAGTTTCTTCATTTTCTGGCAACAATGTCTTCAACAAATATTATGTTTTTAACAATTCAATTTAAGTTCAGATTCGTGCAAAGTGCATTCGTTTAACTTTTGGAAAGAGAACTCTCCATTTCTGCTTTAGTATTTTACAAATGACATTTTAACTTAACATTGCAATTGTGTAAACAATTTTCACATGAAACGAAATTCTTAGAATTCGGCATCACAACAGTTCCTCACAACCCCCTATACCCACTCCAAATGCCGACCCAAACAGAAAAAAAAAAAAAAAAAATGGATGGTTATAGTGTAGTGTATTGTGTTTTCAAAATTCGTTGAATTCTATCTTAAAAGATTAAACAAAAAAAAAAATAACTTACCCGCCATAATGACCATCGCAAAGGCGACAAAAATTGCCACCAACAAAACTTCGGGACTCATTTTTCTCCTCTCGAAAATAACACTTGCGTCCTTATGTCTGTTGTGAATTTTCAACATTTTCCCTTTTTCCTTAAAAAAGTGTATCGAAAGCACCAGGGACATAAAACGGATATATAAGGACGAGCGACGAAGGAAGGGACTGGAAAATATTTTCTGTTGATACGCAAGATGTTCTTGTATAGTGAAAAGGAACGTTGTCGTCGATAACTGACCTCCTTTAGCAGGGATTGAGCTCGTTTTATAGAGAATGCTCGTAAGTAATGTCTACTACCTCGAATACTTTTGATTCTGTTTTGGGTTTTTTTTTTTTTTGGTCGGAGAACCCCCGTTCTTCGTTTCTTCAAACCTTAATACCCAACCGCGCTAACCCCAACTGTTGAAAAAATCAGCTGAAGCGCAAAGGGATGAGATTGAATTTGATTAAAGTACAGACTAAAGCAATGGCGATGACGACCAACGAAAACACGATTTGAAAACAGCTAACGCAGAGATACATTTTCCGATCCGATTATAGATTTGTCGGTGTGGATTCCCATCTTTTCCATTTAGACTACAGAAACAAAATTTGTCTCTGGTAAGTTTCCTGATGATATGAACAGTAGGACAGAATAGCTTCAAAATTGGAATTAAATTAAAAATTTACTATGCACCTAGAAGTAGTTGTATTAGGAGAAGTTTAACACTTACTTAATAAAAAATTGAAACTTGATTTTTATAAAATTACCCGAATTAGGTGCCAAAAATCGTTCGTGACCTCAAAAAAAAAACTGTTAAAAAATCGTAAAAAAAATCTACAGCTGACCAAGTACTGAAACTAGCTGACTATATATATAGATCTTAGGACCTTTCAGGTGGCATTACTTTTTTCCAATTTTCCCATAAATGAGGTGCCAAAAATCACTAAGACCTTGAACTTTTTTTTAAATTCATTACAAATTCATAAAAAAGTATATTTATGGTTGACCAATTACTGAAACTAGCTGACGACCATTTATAAAGATCTAAGCACCTTTCAGGTGGTGCATTCATTTTATACAAATTTCCCATAAATGAGGTTCCCAAAATCGTTATGACCTTAATTTTTTTTTTAAATAAATTAAAAATTCGTAAAACAAAATAATCATGGTTTACCAATTACTGAAAATAGCTGACCTCTTATGAACGTAGGGTGGCCTTTCAAATGGTATAATTCTTTTTTTGGATTGACTTTAATGAGGTGCCAACAATTTTTATTTGTGACCTTGAAACAAATTTGGAAAATTCATTGAAAAAAACTATGGCTGACCTGAATTACTGAAAATAGTTTACCTTTTATCACCATCTAGAGATCTTTCAGATGGTGTACTTTTTTCTTGTAAATTTCATCATAAATGGGGTGCTAAAAATTGTGAGAGACCTTAAGGAACTTTAAGCCTTGATTACCAGTTATCTAGGGCTGACCAACTTCTAGGAATAGTTGACTTTTTCTGGCCAATTACTGGCCAATTAGATGGAATTTTTGGAAACTTTTTCAGATTGCCAGACTGATTTGAGAACTGCATTGTTTTCTTGGCGTGGACAGGCGCAGATGCAAGATTATGATCAGGGGTGGGGGGGGGGGGGGCGGTGTGATGTGGTGTGTGTGCGTGGCAATTTTCGTGTAATTTAACCTACTTTTCAAAAATATATCGAAAACATTTTAGTTTAGATGTGTGGTTTTCCATCTGGCAATACTTTTTTCGGAGTTGGTCTTTTTGACAGCTGTCACTTGAATTATGCTCAGTGTGGTTTGCCATTTCATAGTGAATATACTTACTTCTAACAACGTTTGCAAATCGTGCAAATTTATTAGGTACCAAAATAATTGTTCGGTTCGCGCGACGCATCGCGAAACAATCAAGTTATTGAAGAAAACTTTTGGTGAGCGCATTATCTCGCGACAGTTTTGACTTTTTTCTGGATTTCCGCGAGCATCACATTGAATTTCTGAAAGCATCACGGCACATCCGTCTGTTCCTATTCCAAAACTAGTTGTTCCAATGAGATTTTTAGCCTCTTCTTTAGCTGGGACAAGACAATTCTATACGTGCTGAAGTTTCAAACAATTTCTCTTGGGCAGTGACGGTGACAACAGTAAGTAGATACTTCCATGGTTTCTCTTCAATCTTCATTATTGGACTCGCACTCTTCGCTAGTTAAATAATACTGTAGTTCCTCAAACGCATTTTTCAATTTGTGTACGACTTGTTTGTGATAAAAAATGTCTCTCCAAATCTTCATTCTGTTCAGCAATGTCCGTAAAAAAAGTATATCAGGAATTTTGTCATAAATAAATAAAAGTTTGTTTGACCAGAAGCAACAATATAAAACTTATTTTGTATATGAAAACACAAGCCAAGAGTATTTGCTAAGATACTTGTGGCCGAAATGGCCGTTTTCAAAAACGCTAAATCAATCAATTGTCATATTTGTAGGCAAATATTTCTATTGTCAAATATGCAATTGTCCTTTTTGATCATCGTCAGTCAATTTTCTTGCAAAATACATTTGACGTTTACCAATACGTTTTCTTGGCTTCTCAATGTTTTTGTCCTTAACTCGATTTTCACTGCAAAATTGCACCGCAAAAGATATTTCGAACATGTGCCTTAAGGAAACTACATTATCGAACACGTTAGAATTTGTATTTGTGTTTCCGAACAGAAGACTTTTGCTGTTTACACGCCGGAACATTCTGCAAATGCATTTCTTATGCAGATAACGTTTTGGTAAAATAATAATTTCTTTTGTATAAAAAAAATAATTGAAATCAAAAATATGGTTTTCTGTTTCAAGATTAAGGTCTTAAAATCACGGAAAATAATAAGCTACACAATAAAGTGTAAAAATATTTATTCAAAAAATTTTGATACCATTTCTTTTTTTTCCAAAAAAGTAGTTAACATAAAACTTTTCTTAAACAAAATTTAAGGAAATTGGTATAAACTTTTCATGATTGATTCAGCTTACAAGATGTTATAATACATTTAAAGAGAACAATTAGTGCCATGGTTGAGATAGGTGTATGATGAAGAAAATGAAGAAAAACAAATCAGATAAACAAAGAAAAAAACCAGACAACTCCAAAATAAAATGCATTTATTTTTAATGAAAAATTTGGCTCTGGACCTTTGTCACCTCATATATGGAAAATTTGATATTTTAGAATGCCATATAATTGGTCAGTAATTGGTCAGGAAAGGTCAACTAGTCCTTGAAATTGGTCAGCCCTTGATAACTAGTTATATAGTTTTCAAGGTCACTCAAGGTCACGCGCGATTTTTGGCACCTCGTTTATTGGAAATTTACAAAAAAAGATGCCATCTGATTTGTAGATAGTGATAAAGAAGAAAATTTTCAGTAATTTTCAGCTATAGTTTTTTTCTATGAATTTTCAAAACTCGTTTCAAGGTCAAAAAAAAACCTTTGGCACCTCATTTGGGTCATTTCAAAAAAATAATTATGGCATTTGAAAGGCCATTTCACGGTCATAAAATGTCAGCTATTTTCAATAATTGGTCAGCGATAGATTTTTTTTAATAATTTTTTTTTTTAATTTCAAGGTCATAGCGAATTTTGGCACCTCATTTATCGGAAATTTGGGAAAATTACATATCATTTGAAGGATCTCTAGATCTTTATAAAAGGTCAGCTAGGTTTAGTAATTGGTCAGCGATAGATTCTTTTTTACGATTAGTGAAACTACCTAAATGAGGTGCCAAAAATTATTCTGCGACCTTGAAAAAAACTTCAAAAATTAATTTAACAATATCTATGGCTGACCAATTACTGAAACTAGTTGACATTTTATCGCGATCTTCTGGCCTTTCAGTAGTATAAATTTTATGCAAATACACCACAAATGAAATGCCAACTATCTATACTGTGACCTAAATACAAATACTTTAAAAATTCCTTAAAAAAAAATATGACTGACCAATTACTGAATCTAACTGACATTTTATGATGACCGATAGTATATTTTTTTTTGGAAAATTACCCAAATGATGTGCCAAAAATCGTTATGACCTTAAAATTAAAAAAAAAAATATTAAAAAAAATTTATCGCTGACCAATTATTGAAAATAGCTGACCTTTTATCATCTTCAAATCTTTTTTGTTTGTAAATTTCCTTCAATCCACCAATTTCAAGGACTAGTTGACCTTTCCTGACCAATTAGATGACATTCTAAAATCAAATCAAATTTCCCATATATGACGTGCCAAAGGCCCAGAGCCGAAAAATTCACCTTTTTAAACAAAATTTGAACGCATTTGGATGTGGTTTTTTATGAAACATTAAGTTTTTTATAAAATAATTACAAAATAATTATTTAAACTGACACATGACCTATTTTTTTTTTGCGTGATGTTATACAAATTTTATTTACCAATTTATTGATAATTTTTGTTGTCATTTGTCCCACTGTGACTATGACAAGTATAAAGAAAGGTCTTCCTTCATCTTATATTTTTTTTTCGCGAAACAACACCCAAACGGAAATGATCACCATTTGGGGTTTTGTAGATTTCCATTTTAGGGAGATTTTTGGGTTTTGTGATTTGGGGTTTTGTTTTTATTTTGTTTTCATTTTTTTTTTTAAGTGTGAATTTTTCATCTGGGCAAGAGAGATAATGACCGCAGTGTTTCTTTTGCTTTAAATGAAAACAATATTGTTTCTAAAAACATATATTTGTATATATATATAAGTAAATGTAGGTTTATATAGGGGATTTCTGTATAAACTGTTTCTTATCTAAGAAATAGCTATCAGCAATTGAGGGTGATCGATTTTGGGAATTCTTTTTTTTTGTTTATAGTTTATTTGAAGTGTTAAATACTCAAAGCAGTCGGTGGTTGATACAGATTTGTGAAAAATTTATGAAATTGAGAAAGCATTGAAAAAGAGCTACTTTTGGAATCTCTAAGTAACCATCACCTCATGCTGAATGGTCATATTTTAGATGTGATAGGTCCACGCCGACAGGGCGTTAATAGAACTTTGCAAGTAAATGCTTGAAATAATCAAGTAGTTTTTTTGTTTGTTATTTTTGTTAGTATATCCATAGGTCATTTTCTCACTACTTATTGTTAGTAAAAAAACTTCTGCCAAACAGGTCTTACCCACCTACTATAATATCCATAATTAATCAATTCTGCTATTTATTTGCTATTTAATTGATATTTATTTATTTGTTGACAACACAAGAAGTAGATAATCAATGCAAACATTAATAATTATGTTGCATAATTATTTTGCTACCAGAAATACGGGGACTTTTTAAATATTTTTTAAGACACTTGAGTGACAAAGTAAATTGTTATTTTTATCTACGATGCTTTTGGTATGCATTGATGGGAAAAAAACCCATCTGTAAGCATGAACACAAGATGCATAAGGTCAACGGATAACGACTTGAGATTATGTACCTACCTTGGACATGAGACTCACAAAATGTCAGTGAATGAACTCACGTTAGAAATTCACATTGCTTATAAAAATTCTTGCGCCAAATGGTCCAAGGAGCTATCCATCCTACCGAAAAATTCTATGAGACTTAGAGCTAAATATATAGTAACAAACTCTCTGACTGGGACTTGTTCAAGGCCAAAGAGAATAAAAAACCGAACAACTTATACAAAAAGTCTAAAAATGATTCTGGTATTCTCAGAAAAGTCATGGCTAGTCAAGTCATGCTCTTCCGGACTTTCTCAAAGGGCCGGATAATTCCTGACAGACTCCTGCTCTGTGACTTTAAAATCACTTATGAGAACTTACTTCCCAGGGTGTGTTGTCGTCATATCCCTTGTGGACAGATGCCCTAACTTTAGTGAGATTCCTTATAGTAATGATAATCCAATAGCAGATAGTAGGAAGTTGGCTTGGGCCATTGACTCCTTCTCAGCATACAACTCTGCAGGACCTGATGGTATTCTTCCAGTTATACTCCAAAGCTCTTAAGACATAATTTTTCAGATTCTAGTTGAAATATTTAGGAGTTGTCTAAATATCACCTTCTTTCTAGTTGGAGAGAAGTCAATGTCATATTCGATCCCAAAGCCGCCAAGCCCAACCACACTGAACCAAAAGATTTCAGGCCAATAAGCATATCCTCTTTTCTTCTTAAAACCTTAGAAAAACTTACAGAAACTCACATATGCCTAAAGCTAAATTATATTATTCTCTCGCAGGCCCAACATGCAAATATGAAGGGCAAATCTGTTGAGATAGCACTTCAGGGGGTGATCAGCACAATTGAGAAATCAATAGATCAAGGAATTTAAATTAAGAGCCTTCCTTGATATAGTAAGGGCCCTCAATAATCTTGAAAACATTGCAATTCGACAAGCCCTAGAATCGATGGGTATCGATCTAAGGCTTTATAACTGGATTGAATCCATGCTTCAGGCGAGACTTGTAAATGCTCAAATGTTTCATAGCAAGCTTAAAGTAAGGACGTATAGGGGTACTTCACAAGGAGGAGTTTTATCTCCTTTGCTCAGGGTTCTGGTCGTTCATCAGATTCTGGTTAATCTTAGCCTCAGCAGTGTCAAAGTCGTGGCATATGCTGATGATATTGTAATTATGGTATCAAAGAAATATGTCCCCTAAATCACTCGGCCAAAAGCTGTGGACTAAATGTCAACTGACTCAAGACCAAATATTATTTTCGGAAAGAAAATTTAAAGGAAAGAGGGAAGACATGTCACACAGCTCTTGCCATTGATTTTTGACTTTTTGAAAGAAACGTTTGGCAACCGCATAGTTTCACGTTACGGACCCTTGAATTGGCCTTCAAGATCGTGTGATTTAACGCTACTTGACTATTGACTATATGTGAAGTCGCTAGTCTACGCCAATAAGACCGAAACATTTGACCACATAGGGGACAACATTCCCCGCGTTATATCCGATATACGTCCACAAATGTTGGAAAAAGTCATCCAAAATTGGACCTCCAGCCATGGCGGTCATAATGTCAGAAATCATATTTAAATTATAATACCAGAAGATTATCTTTCGAGTAAAGTAAATTTCATGTCAATTTAAAAAAATCATCTTTTTTATTCGATTTTAAAGTTCTTTACCTCTAAAAAAAACACACTTTAGTAAAATCTTCGGTTAAAGATGGGGTCGAGGCCATAGCCATAATAAGGCAAATCCTAACATACGCATGTTTGGTTTGGCAGCCAGCATTAGGTAAGGCAACTGATCTTGAAACCATGATAAAAGCTTAAAGACTATAGCTTGTACTGGCACAACCAGTGCCACCAGAACTAAAGCAACTGCAGCCCCTGGAAACATTCCTCTCACTAGCTTTATCCGATCTTTTTGCGAAATAAATGGCTGCCAAAACTGCTCTGCGACTTAAACAATGCAATAATTGGAAAAAGGGTCCTTACGGTCATAGAACTGTTATGAGATTTACCGACATAGACATTCAGACAGACTATACATTACCGCTATACTTTGATTTTAATCCGGTACCCCTAACGGATATTCCAAAAAGACACTCTGGACGGAAAAACCGGGTCATACACATTAATCATGTTTTGGTCTTTACGGACGGCTCCAAAACAAACGTCGGGGTAGGGTCAGGTATTTTTTCAGCTAACCCACCCTAGGACTGATCTATAAAGCTTCCAGATTTGTGCAGTATTTTTTAAGTGGAAGTGATCGTAATTTGTGAGTTTGTAAAGAGCCTTTCCAAATGTGAATTAATCAACAAAAATATCGACATTTTTATTGATAGCCAGGCGGCAGTACAATCCATTTTCTCAATTTTTAAAGAGTCAAAACTGGTAGTTTGCCGTCCTAATGAGTTGAAATCAAATCAAATACAGTTTCTCTACGATGAGTCCCAGGACATCGTGACATATACGGGAACGAAATGGCAGATGAATTGACGAAAAACGGATTATCTCTTGATCCGAGCAGAAAAAAAGAAGAATTTTTCAGAGTTTCCTCAAACTTGCTAATGACAGATGGTGAACAATTGATACTTGTCGTGTATCGAGGAACTTATGGCCGGATATTTTAAAGAGTAAACTTGAATTTTTACTCAAGCTTTGGCAGGCCTCAGTTGTCCCTCTGGTTGGAATCCTAACTGGCCACAACATTGGGAGCCCACTTAATCAGAATAGACATTGGCTCATCTGACTTGTGCAGACGGTGTCAAGATGAAGAGGCGGAGGAGGGCTCATTTTCACTGCATCTGTGTTGTTTTTTTTGTTTTTTTTTGTTTTTTTTTGTTTCGTCGTCGTCACCGAGGGGTTTTCATTTAGTTTAAGCAATTTTACATAGCTTTTTTTCTTCAAAACATTTGTTAATGTTTTTATTATGGAGAGCAAAACGCAAGAAAATGCAATGAATTCAAACGACTTCAAAAAAATGAAAAAAATTCAAGGAATGCAGAAGACTAAAATTCAAAAAATGGAAAAGACTTCAAATGACTGCAAAAAATTCGAAGGATGCAAAATAATTCAAAAGACTTCGAAAGAATACAAAAAGAATGCATGAAGTCTTAAAAGATTGCAATAAATTGATTGTGACAAAAGATTTATAAGAAAATTGCAATCTTTTTAACGAAAAAAGAAAGGCGATGGCCTTTTTTGAAGTCTCATTCTTAAAAAAGAATATAATGAATGCAATCTTTTATTGAAGTCACTAAAGATTACATTCGCAAATGATTGCAATCTTTAAGAACTCTGATTCTTTTACATATAGCCAGAAAACTTTCAATTATTCGGAAATTTTATCAAAGTATCATATATTAAATCTCTGATTATGGTTTTTTCTACGGCAACCTGCTTGAATGCGCTTGTTGAATATTGACGTATTTTTACTGTTTCGGAAAAACCACCCAAAACACTAATTATTTACTTTATGTGACAAAATTTAAATTTTTGCTTCTTAACAGTAACAAAAATATACTTTTCTGATTGTTTATAATTTGCTGAATTCGAATCCTGAATCCGAATTTTGATCGAATTCGATCTTGTATAGAAAAAATAGAATGTATGCAGTCTCCCTGTTAAGAAGATCAAAGAGTCTTGTGATTGAAGCAAGACTCGTAAAAGTTTTGTTTAAGGATTTTATTGTTAACAATGATTTCTTTTAAACTTTTGCAACGAGGTAATCTAATGACACATAAAGACAAATGAAAACCAAAGTAAGATTTGTTACGGTTAAATTTACCGCAACAATGATCAGCCTTCGATTCCTTTATCCCTTTTTTATTTTTCCGATGTAATAATACTGGTGAAGTTGAGGGCAACCATGGTATCATCAACCAGTGGTGTACTTCGCTAGCATTTTGCAAAAGCAACAAATACAGGTGTACGAGTCATTATTGAAATACTATCGAGTGGAACGGGCGGTTCCAAAATCCATAAAAGTATTTGTCATACAGAAGAACGTCTCATTACAATATGCCAGCGGATGAGCTGAAGAAGTAACGAGTCAGGTGGACTCTTACTTGTTTCCAAATGAACAACATAACATCTTTACTTAAATTTCACCTTAACTTTACTAAACTTAACTTGATAACTTATTGTAGACATTTTGGGTAGTTAACGTATTTTCTTTAATTCTTTAATTTTAAAATCGTATCTTTATTTTTAATTACTAAGGTCTACGGGAATTGAAAAAAAAAGGATAAAGCTTGTAGTTTTAAAATTATGCCTCACTCTCTCGTCTCGAAATGTTTGGTTTTTGAATAGTTGCTTCGCGCTTCGAATCACCCGCGAGTATTTTGTATTAACTAGGAGAATGCCTAGCGAAGGCCTTTTCTCGATTTTGATTCTTTTTAATTATTCTCAAAAGTTTAGTTTAGGATAGGCCTGAACTCGGCCATAAAGTTTCGGCAAGTTTTGGAAAGACATCCAACAACTGGTTGAACTAGCGTTTGTGAGAGAGAATAAAAAAAATCGAGGAAAAGTTTTTGAAATTTTAGAATAAGGTAAAGTTCGAAATTTTGATTTGATAAAAAGAAAAAGAGGAAAGGAGATTCGAAGAGTGCGGAAACAAGGAAGGAGTTTCGAGAAGACAGGAAAAATTTTTACGCGGAAAATTACCAGGAAACAAAAGATAAGTACAGTGGTAATTTTATGTGAATTTTGGAATAAGGAATTCCGTAGGACCTTATTCGGTTTTATTTTAATTAATAGTTTTACCTTTTGGTAATTGCGCTTTTATCCCTATTAGTTTTTGGGACGCGGTATTTCTTTTTCTACTGTGCGTTAACGGCCCATTTTGCCTTTCATTTTCCTTGCTCTTTTTTTTAGCTCAATGGTTCCCCGTGAGTGATTATAAAATACTTACTGTTCTCTTTTATAATCGAAAAAATTTTGGGTTTTTATCCTGGTTTATCCAAGGTTTCCCAAATAAAAATAATTTAAAATCCCCATCTGGGAATATAACACATTGTGTTTCATTTTATTTTCGTTTTTTTTTTTTATTTCGCATTATAATTAGATTGGAATGTTGCTTATTCAGCCTAAATAAAATACCAGGTGTCTATTATTTATTTCAAGTACCCCACTGTACTTGTAATAAATCATATTCGTTTATCTTGATTAATAAAATCAACGATCCTTTTTTTTATCATCGGCTTTTTTTTTCCTTCGCTGAAGCCAGCGTTCGTTGTCTTATTTGGTTGGTTTGACACTTCTGTCAAAAGAACCAAGAGTCATAAGTCGTAGGAAATAGTTTAATCGTGGTGCGCAATACATTTAATAATTATTCTTAATAATTTGTTCGCGATCGTTTACTTGGTTTATCATTTCGATAAACCAATTATACTCGTATTATAATAAAAGATGTTGAATACACACCCACCCCATTGACGAGAAGAAAAAGTGTAACAGATTCATGTTCTACACAACTGACAAAATGCCATTATTTTAGCCATATTTTAACCATTTATTGTCATACTCGTACTGCATGACAAAAATTGGTATAAAATTGCAAAAATGGTTTCATTCGTGCAGCAAATAAAAAAAAACTATTAATACAAATCATTTTTTCAAGCCAAAATCAACTAGAAACATTTTTTTATAAAATAGGCATGTTCAAAAAATGAAATCTCAGATACCTCAGCAGTCTTTGTCTCGTGAATAGTTTTCCGCAATATTTCAAAATTGAGGAAAAAAATATTGAGTTCGCTTGCTCATGTTTTGACGGATTAAATTTGCTGAGCCCTCTGAGATCTTATTTTCTTGAACAGGCCTAATTTACTTCTTTTCTCTTGTTTACACCTTCCTTAAATCAAAAATCACTGATTTGCGAATAAAATGTTTTTTTTTTTTTATTTTCAGAGCACTTAAGAAAGACTTAACTCAAAAATCTTACCAACAATGAAAACTCACCATCTTCAGGCTGCTTTTGCCCGTAAGCGTGAAAACGACCACATCCGCACAGAGCGTACCGAAGCTGTTGATCGCTATTACACCCATTGGGGTAAACAAACATCGAAATATGAAAACTGGACAGGTCCTGAATACTATAAACAAGCTGAAGAAAATATGAAAAAATCCAAGGAAAAGAAAGAAAAAGAAGACAAATTAAATGAACGACGGGAAAAACTAAGAAAATTACTAGAAGAAGAAAAAATAATATTCGAAGAACAACTAACAAATCTGCGACGAAGACCGAAATCTCGGAATATGAGTGCTGATATAATGGAACAAATTGACCATAATTTTAAGGCACAACAAAATGATAAACGAAGATTGGACCTGGAAGCGAAGCTGTATGGGCGTTTGAGACATGGTGTAGATGATGGCAGTTTGCTTTATGAATCCAAAACTAATAACCAAGTGTTGGCGAAGCTAAACTGGTTAGATAAACAGGTAATTTTTATTTGATATTCGATTCATAATCCAATGAGTTTTACAAACCATCAGAATACATTTTGGTAGGTTTGGGTTCCTTTGAAAGAATTAATAAATAAAATCGCTACAGAACAAACGAAACATCATTATTTTGTGTCTTTCGATTTATCAATTATCAATTTGACAGTTCATGAACTATTTTGGAATTAAGTATTTTCAAGTTCAATTTTTATTTTAAAAAAAGTCCACCATTCTTAATTATTTTCAATTTTATTTTAGTTGCAAGAGTCTCCATTATTCTCAATGTTTAGAATTCTTATCAGTAGGGTTTTAAAGTATTGAATTTCAAAATTTATCAATTATCAATTTGATTATAAATTGACAATGGCAATAGGAGTATATTCCACAGTACACAAATGAAAAGTATTATATTCCGGAGCATATCAAATAAACAAATAGCTGTGAAAGTGAGGAAAAAATACATGTTTACACAACAACAAATATTGACTGAACTTTTTTTTTACATGGTCGTATTTTTCTCAGAAGGAAATGGGAAACAAAGTATTTCGTGCGATGTTTTCTATGTATTTTGGATGATTTGTTTTCTACGAGTGTCAAGTTAGCAAAGCAACTTTCAGATATTGAAAAATGGGTGGGTAAATCATTTGCCATCAATTAGGTGTAAAAATTACGAGTTTGCCGTTCAATGTTTTCTATGTTTTTTTTTGTAGCTTTGCTAACTTGACACAACTCGAATAGCAAGAAAAACTTCTTCTTATTGTTTTATGGCTTAATAATTTTTCGTCAATTAGTCACTAATTAGTTGTGAAAAATTAAATTCAATCATGCAATGTTTTCTATGTTTATTTTTTTAAGTTTTTTGTTAACTTGATATCAAGTAGGCAAATCATCATCTTGAAAAGGGGTTAAAACTGCAAATAAAGAATAGTTTATGGCTTAATAATTTGCTGTTAACTAGTTTGCGTTTAGTTTTGACAATTTTGAATTTGTCATGCAATATTTTCTATGTTTTTTTCTGTTCTTTACTAAATTGACATCAAAAGTGTAACCTGAAAACTGGGTAAAAGCTTTTTATATCAGATGTTAATTTACCATTAACTAGCCGTTAATTATCATTTCGAATTCGTCGTTGTATGTTTTCTACGTTTTTTTTCACGTTAGACATCAAAAGATACAAATTATACATGAGAAACTAAACCAAGCAGGCAAATAAATCGAAGTTTGTTCTAGTAAGTCTTTAACCAATGTCCTCAGCAGCAGAGCAACACTCGTTCAGATTTTATCGCCAGGGGCCTATAACACCTTTTTAAAATTTGTGTAACACGCAACAACAAGTCTAGAAAACCTGCAACAATTGTTTTGACTCCTTTTAATGAGTTGGAAAATTCATAAACCTACCGTTTCTGTAACTGGAAACAACAAGAGTTTAAAGAATAGAGAATAGATAACCTCGTTGAATTGTTGAAAAATTTCAACTAACGGTTGCGGACTTGTTCGAAATCAACAAGTTGGAAATAAACACTTGCAGTAGTGTATATCAAGGCATGGAATTCGAAAGAATGTTTAGAAATTATTAAGTGGTAAGAAATTTGGGTTACAAAATGTTTTAATTTTTTGACTGAATCGAACAGTGAGGATAATCAAAGAATAGAAAAATATATTTTAAGAAAAAATTACTTTGAAATAGAGCCAAGTGTGCTGCCCATGTGCAGTGTACAAAATGTTCAATATCTTACTGAAAGCTCCTCCTTCAAATAACGTTCGTCTACTAATAAAAGAAAGATAAATTGTTTTTTTTTTCTTTGGAAACTTTACAACTTGTAGTGTTAGAAGTACCTACTTGTTGAACTGGTTCAACAAGTTGAGGGAATTTTGTTTCAGCCGACAATTGTTAAGGTTTATATTGAGATACAGAAATAATTTTACTTGTTGAACAAACATATTTGAACAAGTAATTTTTGACTAGTTGACTTGTTGTTCTGTGTTATAGGCCGCACTTACATACGTCTATGTTATTTATTCCTATTTTTATAGCCTGGAATGGAAACCTGCAGCTACATTATATGTCAAACTATATTTATGTTTTCATGTTATTCATGATTTCTTTCAGGCACGAAGGATAGGATAATTCATGGATTTCGGATAAAAAGAATAAGCTGTTGGCAAGAGAACTCAAATTTAGATCATCTTGGTAGAGTGCTATAATTGACTAGAGCTGAGGGATCAAGTTCCCCCCTCCCACCGATCGGATGGTGCCTATTTTTTCTCTGATTTGATTGTCAAATCGAGCAATTTCACATACTTAAATTCACTCTCTACCACAATTAGTTTCCAAAATACAGCCAAAACACGAAACTCAGGATGTTTGGGTTCTTTCAGATATAATAAAGGCAATTATTGTTCTAAATAATATCTGACAAAATTTAGCTTATATAAATTTTGCCGTGTTCAAATTTCTTATTGCATTGTCAAAGTCAAGGTCAAGTATGACAGAAATATTTTGATCAAAGGATTTTAAAAAAGAAGCGTATATATTGAAATCCAAAATAAAATGTTTCCACGGCTTCATTTCATTAATACTCGTAGTACAGTCAAACAAGGTTTTGGGACTACAAACATTTGTTACTGATTAGACTTTTCATATTTCGATGGCCCCATGCAAAAATATACTAAGTCCAAATATACTATTTTTCTGGAGGGAGGTAAAAATTTTTTAAGTATATTTTGAATATTACGTTTTTCTTAGTTAATAGATTTCTGAGCTAAATACGAGTACATCAATCATTTTTATCCTTATTTTTGGAATAAAACACCGAATCTGTGTTAATGCGTCTTCTAGGTTCAATTGGAGTTGGTATATTTCCATAATATAATAATGTTGATTTCGTCATTATTTTCCGTATCTGATGGAGTTGCAACAGAAGATGGGGTTTTTAATATTCTGTAGGATTCCTGATAAGTTAAAAGAATCAGATTTTGCTCGCAAAGCCAAATTTGGTCCAAATATCTTTGAGTGGAAACAGCAATAGGGTCCTTGTAAATTCCTTCAAACTCTTCCTGCGGAAATTTTTTTGATCGGTGTTTGTTGTTTGTTTTTTTTTCTTTTTTCTTGCAGCGTTAAGTTCTGTTATTTTTAATTCAAAAAAGTCATACGTAGTTCATTTCAGAATGTTTGCCAGCATTGAAATTTATGTTCTTCAAAAGTTTTGCTTATTATCAGATTTCGTTTTTTGTGTTCACAGAATTTGAAAAAGTTTTAAAATCTTTGAAAACATCTTTTACCATTTCTGTAACTTTGTAACGTGGTTCTTTGGTTTTTGCATTCCTTTTAATTGAATATACCATTGGATTGGTATGTAGACTTTTTTTATGTTTCCGATTTTTTTCAATCAAGGCTATCGCCCTCGTTTTAGGTATGGCCTTTCTCTAAAAATCTATAAGTAATGTCTATCTTTAACTTTTTGCATGCTCATGCAAAAAACCCGAACAAAACCTTGGTCTTATTTTGTCCACCACAATTGTCTGACCAAAAATGAAATTTAAGTACAGGGTGGCGCACCAATTGTGCTACAATAAGAAATTCAAATAACTTTTTTTTTAATCGATGTATTTCATTTATTTTTTTTTTATTGGTTAGAAAATTAAATTTTATTTTAAATAGTTAGTTGTTTTTAAAAATTATAGACCGCAAATGACCTCCACGCTCTCCCATGCATATGCGGCACCTGATCAAAAAATTATTCATTGCGGCCTGAAGAGTTGAAGTTGGGATCGCCTCAATTATTGTCGTTATGGACTGCTTTTATTCAGTTAAATTCCTGGGCTTCGTTTTATACACCTCTTGCTTGACAAAACCCCATAAAAAGAAGTCTGGTGCAGTCAGGTCAGGTGACCAGGGGCTTGGGGGCCAGCGAAGAGTGGAGTTCCTAGAAATTAATTTGTTTGCGAATTTTTTGTTTAGCTCCGCCATAACTGGTCTGGCTATATGTGCAGTTGCTTCATCTTGCTGAAACCAAATGCTGTTGAATGGTATACGTCTTCGGCGCAGTTCTGGGTAAAAAAACTCCTTCAACATCTTTAAATAACGGTCCCCATTGACAGTAACGGTTACACCGTTTTCTTCAAAGAAGTACGGCCCGACAATACACCTTGATGCAGTTCCGTCTCATGGAGCATTTCTGGATTAGACTCATTCCATATACTGCAATTTTGCTTGTTTACATTGCCGTTAAGATCAAAATGGGCCTCATCAGACATGAACAAACAATTGATCAATGTGTTGTCTTCTTCGGCCATTGATATCATTTTTTGGCAAAATTCCAGGCGAACAGGCAGATCCTGAGGGTTTAACTTGCTAGTAATTTGGACTTTGTACGGAAACAAGTTTAAATCGTCATGAAGTATCCGTTGTAATGACCGTCTACTAACTCCAATTGGCCCCGATAAGTTTTGGGTCGAAACGCTCGGATTGGCCTGTATTGCAGATGCTACTGCTGCGATTGTATCCTGAACCCGAACATTGGCATCTCGATGGTACGGCCTTCGTGCGATGCTTCCAGATTCGGCAAACATGTTTACAAACCTCATAATGGTCCATCTACTCGGGGGATTACCGCCAAACTCCCGCCTAAATTCCCTTTGGACGGAAATGACGGACTGCAAAGCATGGTACCGTTGCACTATCCAAATTCTTTTCTCCGTATCCCAAGCATCCATTTTTATAAATCTAAATAGTTACCTACAAAATAAAAAAAAAATAAGCCGATTACTCACACAGAAAAAAAGTTATTACGTTTTATTTTTGTAGCACGATTCGTGCGCCACCCTGTACATCTCTTGCCACCTTTTCTTCAATAAATTTGAGAAGACAGTTTGAAACCTCTAGACACCTTTTTTTGGCGATGGTATAGCAATTGGCTTCATGAGAGGCAAGTTTATAAACCGTGAAATTATAAACATGTAGTTTTCTTTTGTAATAAAAACGGCTTGTATTGGCAGTAGGAGTGGAAAATATTTTTCGAAGTCAAAACAGTCACTAACAGTGTCTGATGAAGCTTGTGCAGTTATTTTATCTACTTCTTTTAACCCTCGAGCTTTTTGTTTGTTGAATAAATGTCGAATTCTTCGGGAGTGATGTTTTCGAATTTCAAACAGAAATCACACTGATTTTTTAAAAGCTTAATTTTAAGTTAAAATTACAGATGTCACAATACTGCCTTAATGTTATTTTAAACATTAAATCGTTATCTCTAGATTCAAATCATTCTTTGTAAAGATGAAACATTTGTCCAACTGCCTTAATTTCATTACCTGAGCATTTTTGTTCGAATCCTTTTGGCTGTAATGGGAATCTACTAATGGAATGGACTCGATATGTTCCTTCACAAACATTTTTGAGTTTTCTCTTAAATCATTTAATATGGCCTTAAATGCTGCCCTCGTTTATCTGGACTTATGGTTGTTCCATTACCCATAGCAATCTTTTCGAAAACGGTACGGATCGTTTGTGCAGAGATTGCAAATATATTAAGGAACATTTTTTGACAAACTCAGACTTTGTGTTCACTATTATCTTCAATGAAAACTAAATTATACTTTCTAGTGCATATTTTTAAGTAACACAAGCAAGAGCTTGATTCTTATCATTATTATCAACAAGCCTGGCCGAGAAGTCCCCCACTGCCTTGCTCTGCATCCAAGCTTATAAAACCTATTAAAAAGATCATACCTGGCCTCATCTGAAATTTTGCTTCCAACACTTCATCCTGCATACGTTTTTCTTCTCTTGAAACACCTTTTGGGGAAGTAAAAGATTTCCCTTAAATTTTAAACCTTAAGCTTGATTCTATTTCCAAAGTTTTCGAATAATAGGACGCTATCTTCCGTAGTACCTCGTGGCATGATGGTTAGTGCGTTGGACTGTCATGCCGAAGCTCTGGGTTCGATTCCTAGCCACTGGCACCGTAAAACAGAAATGTTTTTCCCCGAGTTACTGCCTCTTGCGAGGAATTGACAAATCCTCCAAGAGTATACTTGTCATCAATAAGTGCTTCTCATCTAGCTGTTCGGACTCGGCAAAAAATTGTATGTCCCCTCCATTCCTTCCATTTATTTTTTTACGCTTCCAGATTTGACTTTCAAATTTTAGGGAGTGTCTTACTGATGATTATGATCAATAAAATTCTGTTCAGGTGGTGTCAAAATAATGTGTGCTGGCGTAGAAATGCTGGAGTCAGACGAATATTCATTGTCTGGGACATTTTCGCTTCCACTATCTTCAAAAGGCTCTATAAAAAGAAGAAATTAATTTAGAATAGAAAGTTTTGTTCTTTCAAGTTTCCCAAAACATCAAACTCTTCACAAAATTCAAGGGAATTTGGAGCTGCAGAACAAGACTTAACACCTTTTCAAATAAATTGTTTTTTATTTTTCCTTTTTTGAAACATAATTTACTTGTATCCATGGCGTCAATTAACTAGAAATCACTAGCTTCGTTCTCAGGACAGCTCATAGTTTCATCTGAGTTCAAATGTAGTTTTAACATTGTTTCCCAACATTTAAGGTTTGTACTTGGATTTTCTTGCAATATCAAGCATTTTTCTCGCTTTGGATGCCATAATTTATTATTTTTTGAGAAAACTTTATCACCAACTTAGGTCATGACCAAGAATGTGCAAAGTTCTCCCAGACGGGAACAGTACTAAGAATATGACATGAGATAGAAAGAAATAGTATGAAGCATACTTAAACCTGCTTAGGTTTTATCTTCGATCTTTTTTTCACACACAAAAGCATACCAATTGGCACTTAAGTGCATTTGACTGTTGAAAATTGCAGGCAAAGCAATACCTTGTCAACATACGAGTAGAATACAAGTTACAAATAAAAATTTCCAAAATAAAAATACTAAGAACAATTAAAATGATGATTATACTTGGAAAAAGGATTAAAAAGGGTTGTACCCTAAGTTTTATCTGATCCCCGCCTTCAACTACTTAAGATATGTGTTGCAAATTTTTTCCTAAATATGTTTTAAGAATTTCAAATACAAAAAATACAAAAATACGCAAAGAACTCTATGTAACCGGACTTACGTATCCATTCTACAAAGATTAAAATACTAACCGTATTTCATATGTAGTACTCCATGAGCAATGATTATGAAGTGATTAGAACTTACTTATCAATCCGACGCTTACGGCTATTATTGATTAAAGAGCTAGTCCCAAAAACTTAATGTGGTAAATACATGGGAACAATGTTTATCAATCAAAAAGATCTCTACTGAAATCAGCACTTAGACGATCATGGAGAACTTCGGTAATGAGATTTTAGCAGCTTTTATTACACAAATTCCATCTTCATGTCGCTCCCCTTCAATAACTCATCCCTTTTGAAATCCTTTCTTACTACTATCTACTTTTGTTCTTACCAATTTCAACTATTTACCAGTAAAAACGAAAAAGCAAAAACCTACCGAATTCTTTTAATGAATTCTAATATTTTTTTTTTATTTTTATTTTCAGATAGAAGATCAAGTTAAACGCGAACAAGATGAACAAATAACTATGGAACGTACTCTTCGGATGCAAGAAGAAATTCGCAAAACAGAAGAACACCACAAACAACGTCAGGAAATCCGTGAGAAGGAAATCCGAGAAATCCGTGCCTTACAAGAAAAACACGTCGAAGAGCTAAAAAAGCGTGAAAATGAAGCCGAATCACTCAAATCAGAAGCCCACAATCTTCAGACATCTTTGGATCACATAAGCACAGAGCTGATGTCATTAGAAACAAATAAACATCCATTTTTAGAAGAAGTTCCATTTTCAAATAATCTAAGAAATATGAAGACTATCATACGCAAACGTTCCGAAGGCTTCCGCAATAGTCTTAAATCCGACATTGAACTACTTTCTCGAGTAGCTAGAATTTGTCCTGAAGAGTCATCAATCAAACGGTTTATTGGGAAATTCAATCAGCAACTGGATGCAGAAATGCAAAATTTGTCCCAAATAGAATGCATGTATGAATCCGAGGCCAAAGTGAATCTTCAGCAATGTGAAGAAGCATGGCGTCGACTGAGCTATGAGAGACGATCGGATCTCTTGAATTTGTTGAGAGAACTTAAGAGTCAGTTCTCCGGCAAGTTTTATGAAAATCAAATGAGACAGAAGGACCTCATCGAAATCCGCACAACTCATCTGTCATCGATTGAGAACTCGAATAAGCAATTGAAGCTTCTCATGAAAGAGGATGAGATATCACCCAGAACGCTGGTGATAGAATCACCAAGAAGCGTCAAAGAAAAACAATTAGAGCCTGTTCACCAAGCCTGTGACTCGTTTACGAATTTGAATCTTGATTGCCTTAGTGGAGAGGGTGTTGAAGTATTAAGTCAACCGAATACAGCAAGATCGCAGCTAACTGATACGTCAGATACAGCCCAAGGGCCCAAATTCGGTCGCAAAAAAGTTGCTTGGACATAAACGAAGTAACCATAATTGGATTTGTAACACAATTTTTTTTGTCACGTTAAAATAAAGGACACTCCCAACCACAAAGATTTTTCCTTCTATTGTTTAAAACTTCCGCTTCCTTTGCAGAGCTTAAAAATGTTTCTCGTTTGTCGCTTGTTATTCTTTGTTGTTTTTTTCTTTTTGACTGGGCTGCCGCTTTTTTAACAATTTTTCCGCCGACTACGTTTGGGTCTTGTCTTGCACAGAAATCCATTTAATGCAATTTATTTTTAATGAGTACAGCTTTGCTTAGGTCCCCTTAACTGGACTCTTTATGTTAGTTGCTCTTTTTCTACGAAATGCCATCAACACTATGTGCAATGTGCATTGTGCACATGCTTAAACGTAAAATTATATAAACGAACAAATCGCTGTCGTTGTTTTCTCTAGCGTAAATTTGCTGGTTGTGTGTGTTTTAGACTGTTCAACTGTTCATGCAACTGAAATGGATTCATAATTAAAAATCCAACACTGGAATTTGTTGCTAACAGATTTGTTAATGATTCGCAGCTGCTGATGGGGCTGGTTAAGGCAATTCTCGTCGTCCTTGTTCTGCGTCCTCGGACGTTTGCTACGCTTTCTATATTATATTTGCCATTGATGGCGACCTTGGACGGTCGGTGATGTGAATACTTAAGCAACTAGGTAGATATGTGTACTGTCACTGCCATTGCCATGGCTATAGGAGAATATCAAACGTGGGACAGGCGAATATATGTTTATGTTGGTAGTACGGAAATGTGCAGCCATTGAAACGCACTGCAAATATTCCTGATTGTGGTCAGACGGTGTTGAGAAAATTATGAAACTGAGCGTTATAATTGTCATTATTTGACATTAATAATCATTATTATTGTCCTTGGTGGTTCGTACCTGTCTATATGGAGTTTTGAGGGGAGGTAAGTGCAAATTTATTAAAACATCAAGGATTAATTTAAGCGAATAAACACTGTTATTGGTTTTGAAACCTTTTTATAGCTGATGCACACTAGGGTGGTCCTTGTATTGGCTTTTTTTTGTTTAATTGCTGAGATGGATAGACATCAAATTCATAGAAAAAAAAAATTTCCTAATTTTTTTCTGATTTTTATTTCACCCTCCTGGTCTCCCTATTTTCACTTTAAGGTACTAACTATGGGGTTAGGGTGATTCCTATAAAACGCGAAAAAAACAATCTTAGGGTATAGATTAGATTTAGACGAGAAAAAAATAGTATCGGACCCAACTTACAATTTAACTTGTATAAGGCTCTATACAAGCTACTTTTCAGACTGCTATAGAAATAGTAAAAGGCCTTATGCAAGTCATTTTGGCGCATTTATACACTATCAGATCTTTGCCGAAGAGAGCTTAGTACAAGCGACATCTTGCGACCAAAGAATTGCCGACACAAATTAAGTGCTCATCAGGCTCATCACTTAGTATAGTGTTAGTAGTTAGTAAGCAACAAACTACTTAAGACATATGCTTTACAAAATAAAATTAAAAACAATAACAAATGCATACAATGAAAATGAAATGATTAACAATTACAAACATTTAAGAGCGTGGTACACTGGTCTTCAATTAAGCTTTGAGACTATTTTTGCTTAAGCCTAGTACGCTGATCGATCTAAAATTCCGCTCCCATACAAAAATCTCTCTTCATAATTTAGCTAAGCTAAAATTAAGCCAAGAATTTTAGCGAATAGGTACGCAGCTCCAGCTAAAAAATCAAATTTTCGTTTCTTACTGTAGGGCGCCATCTGTTAAAATTAAGCGCGTGAAATAAATGCTCGGTACATTAATTCTTGAGCTAAATTGTGGCAGGTTTTTTTTATTTGTGAGATTATGTGGGCTTTATATTGTGAAAAAGAAAATTGGGTACGAGAAACATTCAAAGACAAACGAATTATTAATGCCAAAGGGAAAAATCTATTTTATTTGGTTACATTCACTTAAAACATTGAAATAAAATTCTTTGATATTGTTGAATATAATTTCTTTTCAGAGAACAGCTGTTTTTTGTGATGTAATCTCCACAAAAATGTTATGTCAAAATTTAGCCAGGAGTTTTAGCTGGTGTTTGGAGAGAAAAGTGTGAACGAAATTTTAGCTCGATCTGCGTACTAGTCTTTATGTTAAAATTGAAAAGGTTTGAGTTCAAATTCAGAAGTTTACACATGCGGGTAAAGGGATCGTGCATTCCATGGTTAGCACGGTGTTGAGATAGATGCATTAGTTCTAGGCTTCGAGTGTTGTGACCTCTACCACGGTAGTTAAGGCTAGTACGAGATAATAAATCAGGTGCATTAATAACACCGGTTAAAAGTTGATGAATAAATACAATATCATTATTGATTCTCCTTTGTGCCAAAGGTTGAATCTGAAGGAGCTTAATCCGATGTTCGTAAGGGGGGAGATTATAAGGATCGGACCACCGTAGCCCTTTCAAGGCAAAACGTATAAAATTACGTTGCACTGCTTCTAATCTATTTTTATGAATCTTATAAAAAGGAGTCCATACCTGTGATGCGTATTCAAGATGGGGGCGAACAAGGCAGTTGTAAAGAGCCAGGGTATCATAGGGATCCTGAAACTCCTTAGACCATCGTTTAACAAACCCTAACATAGAGTTTGCCTTGTTGACAATTAAATTGATATGCTTCGTAAAATCAAGATTAAAAGTAAAATGAACTCCTAGGTCTTTGAAACTATCAACACGACGCAATGTGTGCTGCGATATTTCATAATCAAACTAACTAGGAACTCTTCTTTTAGAAAAATTCATCGCCTGACACTTCATAGGGTTGAGATTTAAACCATTTTTACCAAAGAACAAAACTGTTTAAATCATCTTGCAAAAGTAAACGATCACTCACAGATTCGACGGTTTTGAAAATTTTCATATCATCCGCAAAAATAAGAATTTCACTATAACGTATACAGAGGGATACGTCATTGATAGCTAAGATAAAAAGAAGTGAGCCTAAATGACTACCCTGGGGAACTCCAGATTTTGCAAAGAAAGGGTTGGAGACAGAACTTCTAAATCTAACCTGATAGGATCTATTTTGGAGATAAGAAGAAACTCAAGTAATGAGCTTAGGAGGAAACCCAAACACCTTTAATTTAAACGTGATGATGTTATGAGAAAGTTGATCAAAAGCCTTAGAATAATCTGTATAGATACAATCGAGTTCTTTACCATGTTCCAACGCAGTTGAGCACTTATGCAAAAATGCAAGGAAATTGGTTACCGTCGATCGCTTCTGCATGAATCCATGTTGTTGGTTAGAGATTATATTTTTACAGTTGAATGTCAAACTATCACACATTACCTGCTCAAAAAGCTTGGGAATGCAAGACAGTTTGAAGATTACATATATCAGATCTGTTGCCCTTTTTAAAAACTGGTGTAATAAATGCTTTTTTCCAAATACTTGGAAATTTACCTGAACTAAGTGATAGGTTAAACAAATTAAGAAGAGGGGGTGCTAATGGTGGACTATTCAAAATAATATTGTTATAAGCAAAACTGACTTTACCCAAGCTAATTAACTGCCACAAGACTTTTGTTGACTGGTTTTATAGCAGCAAATAGCTTTTCATGAACTGCTATTAGCTTGGCCGAACAAGCTATAACTTGCCTTGGATGTTTATATACGGCCTTACGAAAGTCATTTTGACAGCTATTGTCAATAGCTTGCCATGGATGTTTATATAAAGCCGTACCAAAATTTATGTTTCATATAAGCAATCTATCGAGAGAAAATAATGTTTTTAGCAAAGCTGATTCTGAAATAAAAAAAAATAAAATTTTTTATCGGTTTCTTATTTTATTTTTCTGATGTTGTATTTTTTATTGCATTTTATTTTATTGTATTTTTTTCTCCTCAGTGAGCTTCCGAAATCTTTTTTTCTGTATTCTGTAATGAGTCAAATGTTTGTTTAATTATAAATATGAAAAGTTTTTTTTACCTGCCTATTAGTGTTGAGGAAAATATAATCAAAAGTGAACAAGTTGATACCATATACTTCACGTTCACGAAGAGGGAACAAGCAATAACTGTGCACATCTAATATCTGTTCTTTGTTCTTCCAAATTTCTTGAATGTTCTCTGGCTGTTTTAAGAATTGCTTCTCTGTTTTTTTTCACTTTAATTTTTGGTAGGTTCCAGATCTCAGATCTTTTAAATTTTTGCCATGAGTTATTCATTTTTAAGTTTTGCTAAAAAGTTCAATGTTACTGTAAGCACTTCTTTTCTGTTTTACGATACAAAACAAAATTTTATTTTCAAAGTTCATGAAACAAATCGTGCCATACGTTAATGGAAAGGTCTATTGAAACCCAATTGACACATCGGAGCCATTTTTTTTCGGAAAAAAACATGGACTAACCCCTTGCCATTTTTTCAAAAAAAACAAACTTTTTTTTTATGGTTGAGGAAATATTCGCTCCAAAGTGATATTACTGGTTTGCTGCCCGACACTACTTACCCTAATGCCTTTGAATGGCTATATTTCCTAAACCGAGCCTTCAAAATTGATGCGGTTTTCAGTGCTGAGTAGAAACTGAGCCCAGCTTTTCAAAAACGCCAGAAAAAATTTATTTTGAGGTGTTTTTGTCAAAATACTCGCATCCAAAGCGACTTTACCTGATTTTAAGGACTTTCTGCCTCCAACCACCTTCCTTAATGTCTTTGGATGGCGATATTTCCGAAACAAAGCTTTCAAGAAGGATAAAATAAAAAATGCTCTATTGAGATTTGCCAGAGCTTTCGAAAACTGAAAATAAGAGATTTTGTTAATACATGGTTTTCAAAATAACGGCTTCCAAAGTGATATTCGATTATTTGCATTTTGTCTGAAAATGACTTTATTTTGAGGTGTTTTTGTCATAATATTCGCATCCAAAGCGACTTTACCTGATTTTAACGACTTTCTGCCTCCAACCACCTTCCTTAATGTCTTTGGATGGCGATATTTCCGAAACAAAGCTTTCAAGAAGGATAAAATAAGAAATGCTGTATTGAGATTTGCCAGAGCTTTTGAAAACAAAAAATTAGAACTCATGTTAATACATGGTTTTCGAAATAACGGCATCCAAAGTGATATTCGATTATTTGCATTTTGCCTGAAAATGCCTTTGGATAGGTATATTTTCACCACCAAGCCATGCAAATGATTTTGGTTTTCAAACTCTACATTGTCTATCTAAAAGCTATGTGTTTCAAAAAACCAAAACCTTCTGCAATGTCTAGTTCATTAGATATTTGCATCCAATGAAATTTTACTGAATTTTTACGCAATCCGTTAAATGTGAATATCTAACGAACCGAGCTTTCAAAATTGTTGCAGCTTTCAGTTGTGAATAGGAAATTAGTACACCTTTCCAAAAATGTAAAAATTTGGTCACAAAATTTTTTCATGGATTTCGGAAAAAACCATGGACTAACCCCTTGCCATTTTTTCAAAAAAAACAAACTTTTTTTTCAAAGTTCATGAAATAAATCGTGCCATACGTTAATGGAAAGGTCTATTCAAACCCAATTGACACATGGAAGCCATTTTTTTTTTCATCCTATGGTTGAGGAAATATTCGCTCCAAAGTGATATTACTAGTTTGCTGCCCGAAACTACCTACCCTAATGCCTTCGAATGGCTTTCCTGAACCGAGCCTTCAAAATTGATGCGGTTTTCAGTGCTGAGTAGAAATTGAGTCCAGCTTTTCAAAAACGCCAGAAAAAATTTATTTTGAGGTGTTTTTGTCAAAATATTCGCATCCAAAGCGACTTTACCTGATTTTAACGACTTTCTGCCTCCAACCACCTTCCTTAATGTCTTTGGATGGCGATATTTCCGAAACAAAGCTTTCAAGAAGGATAAAATAAGAAATGCTGTATTGAGATTTGCCAGAGCTTTTGAAAACAAAAAATTAGAACTCATGTTAATACATGGTTTTCGAAATAACGGCATCCAAAGTGATATTCGATTATTTGCATTTTGCCTGAAAATGCCTTTGGATAGGTATATTTTCACCACCAAGCCATGCAAATGATTTTGGTTTTCAAACTCTACATTGTCTATCTAAAAGCTATGTGTTTCAAAAAACCAAAACCTTCTGCAATGTCTAGTTCATTAGATATTTGCATCCAATGAAATTTTACTGAATTTTTACGCAATCCGTTAAATGTGAATATCTAACGAACCGAGCTTTCAAAATTGTTGCAGCTTTCAGTTGTGAATAGGAAATTAGTACACCTTTCCAAAAATGTAAAAATTTGGTCACAAAATTTTTTCATGGATTTCGGAAAAAACCATGGACTAACCCCTTGCCATTTTTTCAAAAAAAACAAACTTTTTTTTCAAAGTTCATGAAATAAATCGTGCCATACGTTAATGGAAAGGTCTATTCAAACCCAATTGACACATGGAAGCCATTTTTTTTTTCATCCTATGGTTGAGGAAATATTCGCTCCAAAGTGATATTACTAGTTTGCTGCCCGAAACTACCTACCCTAATGCCTTCGAATGGCTTTCCTGAACCGAGCCTTCAAAATTGATGCGGTTTTCAGTGCTGAGTAGAAATTGAGTCCAGCTTTTCAAAAACGCCAGAAAAAATTTATTTTGAGGTGTTTTTGTCAAAATACTCGCATCCAAAGCGACTTTACCTGATTTTAAGGACTTTCTGCCTCCAACCACCTTCCTTAATGTCTTTGGATGGCGATATTTCCGAAAGAAAGCTTTCAAGAAGGATAAAATAAGAAATGCTGTATTGAGATTTGCCAGAGCTTTTGAAAACAAAAAATTAGAACTCATGTTAATACATGGTTTTCGAAATAACGGCATCCAAAGTGATATTCGATTATTTGCATTTTGCCTGAAAATGCCTTTGGATAGGTATATTTTCACCACCAAGCCATGCAAATGATTTTGGTTTTCAAACTCTACATTGTCTATCTAAAAGCTATGTGTTTCAAAAAACCAAAACCTTCTGCAATGTCTAGTTCATTAGATATTTGCATCCAATGAAATTTTACTGAATTTTTACGCAATCCGTTAAATGTGAATATCTAACGAACCGAGCTTTCAAAATTGTTGCAGCTTTCAGTTGTGAATAGGAAATTAGTACACCTTTCCAAAAATGTAAAAATTTGGTCACAAAATTTTTTCATGGATTTCGGAAAAAACCATGGACTAACACCCCTTGCCATTTTTTCAAAAAAAAACAAACTTTTTTTTCAAAGTTCATGAAATAAATCGTGCCATACGTTAATGGAAAGGTCTATTCAAACCCAATTGACACATGGAAGCCATTTTTTTTTTCATCCTATGGTTGAGGAAATATTCGCTCCAAAGTGATATTACTAGTTTGCTGCCCGAAACTACCTACCCTAATGCCTTCGAATGGCTATATTTCCTAAACCGAGCCTTCAAAATTGATGTGGTTTTCAGTGCTGAGTAGAAATTGAGTCCAGCTTTTCAAAAACGCCAGAAAAAATTTATTTTGAGGTGTTTTTGTCAAAATATTCGCATCCAAAGCGACTTTACCTGATTTTAACGACTTTCTGCCTCCAACCACCTTCCTTAATGTCTTTGGATGGCGATATTTCCGAAAGAAAGCTTTCAAGAAGGATAAAATAAGAAATGCTGTATTGAGATTTGCCAGAGCTTTTGAAAACAAAAAATTAGAACTCATGTTAATACATGGTTTTCGAAATAACGGCATCCAAAGTGATATTCGATTATTTGCATTTTGCCTGAAAATGCCTTTGGATAGGTATATTTTCACCACCAAGCCATGCAAATGATTTTGGTTTTCAAACTCTACATTGTCTATCTAAAAGCTATCTGTTTCTAAAAACCGAAAGCTTCTGCAATGTCTAGTTCATTAGATATTTGCATCCAATGAAATTTTACTGAATTTGTACGCAATCCGTTAAATGCGATTATCTAACGAACCGAGCTTTCAAAATTGTTGCAGCTTTCAGTTGTGAATAGGAAATTAGTACATCTTTCCAAAAATCTAAAAATTTGGTCACAGAATTTTTCATGGATTTCGGAAAAAACCATGGACTAACCCCTTGCCATTTTTTCAAAAAAAAACAAACTTTTTTTTCAAAGTTCATGAAATAAATCGTGCTATACGTTAATGGAAAGGTCTATTCAAACCCAATTGACACATGGAAGCCATTTTTTTTTCCATCCTATGGTTGAGGAAATATTCGCTCCAAAGTGATATTACTAGTTTGCTGCCCGACACTACTTACCCTAATGCCTTTGAATGGCTATATTTCCTAAACCGAGCCTTCAAAATTGATGCGGTATTCAGTGCTGGGTAGAAACTGAGCCCAGCTTTTCAAAAACGCCAGAAAAAATTTATTTTGATGTGTTTTTGTCAAAATATTCGCATCCAAAGCGACTTTACCTGATTTTAACGACTTTCTGCCTCCAACCACCTTCCTTAATGTCTTTGGATGGCGATATTTCCGAAACAAAGCTTTCAAGAAGGATAAAATAAAAAATGCTGTATTGAGATTTGCCAGAGCTTTCGAAAACTGAAAATAAGAGATTTTGTTAATACATGGTTTTCGAAATAACGGCTTCCAAAGTGATATTCGATTATTTGCATTTTGCCTGAAAATGCCTTTGGATAGGTATATTTTCACCACCAAGCCATGCAAATGATTTTGGTTTTCAAACTCTACATTGTCTATCTAAAAGCTATGTGTTTCAAAAATCCAAAAGCTTCTGCAATGTCTAGTTCATTAGATATTTGCATCCAATGAAATTTTACTGAATTCTTACGCAATCCGTTAAATGCGAATATCTAACGAACCGAGCTTTCAAAATTGTTGCAGCTTTCAGTTGTGAATAGGAAATTAGTACACCTTCCAAAAATGTAAAAATTTGGTCACAAAATTTTTTCATGGGTTTTGGAAAAAACCATGGACTAACCCCTTGCCATTTTTTCAAAAAAAAACAAACTTTTTTTCAAAGTTCATGAAATAAATCGTGCCATACGTTAATGGAAAGGTCTATTCAAACCCAATTGACACATGGAAGCCATTTTTTTTTTTCATCCTATGGTTGAGGAAATATTCGCTCCAAAGTGATATTACTAGTTTGCTGCCCGAAACTACCTACCCTAATGCCTTCGAATGGCTATATTTCCTAAACCGAGCCTTCAAAATTGATGCGGTTTTCAGTGCTGAGTAGAAATTGAGTCCAGCTTTTCAAAAACGCCAGAAAAAATTTATTTTGAGGTGTTTTTGTCAAAATATTCGCATCCAAAGCGACTTTACCTGATTTTAACGACTTTCTGCCTCCAACCACCTTCCTTAATGTCTTTGGATGGCGATATTTCCGAAAGAAAGCTTTCAAGAAGGATAAAATAAAAAATGCTGTATTGAGATTTGCCAGAGCTTTCGAAAACAAAAAATTAGAACTTATGTTAATACATGGTTTTCGAAATAACGGCATCCAAAGTGATATTCGATTATTTGCATTTTGCCTGAAAATGCCTTTGGATATGTATATTTTCACCACCAAGCCATGCAAATGATTTTGGTTTTCAAACTCTACATTGTCTATCTAAAAGCTATGTGTTTCAAAAAACCAAAAGCTTCTGCAATGTCTAGTTCATTAGATATTTGCATCCAATGAAATTTTACTGAATTTTTACGCAATCCGTTAAATGCGAATATCTAACGAACCGAGCTTTCAAAATTGTTGCAGCTTTCAGTTGTGAATAGGAAATTAGTACATCTTTCCAAAAATCTAAAAATTTGGTCACAGAATTTTTCATGGATTTCGGAAAAAACCATGGACTAACCCCTTGCCATTTTTTCAAAAAAAAACAAACTTTTTTTTCAAAGTTCATGAAATAAATCGTGCCATACGTTAATGGAAAGGTCTATTCAAACCCAATTGACACATGGAAGCCATTTTTTTTTTCATCCTATGGTTGAGGAAATATTCGCTCCAAAGTGATATTACTAGTTTGCTGCCCGAAACTACCTACCCTAATGCCTTCGAATGGCTATATTTCCTAAACCGAGCCTTCAAAATTGATGCGGTTTTCAGTGCTGAGTAGAAATTGAGTCCAGCTTTTCAAAAACGCCAGAAAAAATTTATTTTGAGGTGTTTTTGTCAAAATATTCGCATCCAAAGCGACTTTACCTGATTTTAACGACTTTCTGCCTCCAACCACCTTCCTTAATGTCTTTGGATGCCGATATTTCCGAAACAAAGCTTTCAAGAAGGATAAAATAAAAAATGCTGTATTGAGATTTGCCAGAGCTTTCGAAAACTGAAAATAAGAACTTTTGTTAATACATGGTTTTCGAAATAACGGCTTCCAAAGTGATATTCGATTGTTTGCATTTTGCCTGAAAATGACTTTGGAGAGGTATATTTTCACCACCAAGCCATGCAAATGATTTTGGTTTTCAAACTCTGCATTGTCTATCTAAAAGCTATGTGTTTCTAAAAACCAAAAGCTTCTGCAATGTCTAGTTCATTAGATATTTTCATCCAATGAAATTTTACTGAATTTGTACGCAATCCGTTAAATGCGAATATCTAACGAACCGAGCTTTCAAAATTGTTGCAGCTTTCAGTTGTGATTTTTCCAGCTTTTCAAAAACGCCAGAAAAAATTTATTTTGAGGTGTTTTTGTCAAAATATTCGCATCCAAAGCGATTTTACCTGATTTTAACGACTTTTTTGTGAAATTATTTAACGCGAATTTTAACTTTATGATGGCGGAACTACAATCCGCGATTTCAATGGATTTATATAAATCCAAATAAATGAAACAATTAATAAAACAATTAAAACCACCGATCTGCGTGCGCCGCGAAAACAACGAAAACGATGACGATGACGAACTGTCAACCGATGGGTGCGTTTAAAAATTCGCACAACTGACAACACATAGAGTGCTGCCACCCAGTAGCTCAGCAATGGGGTGGGTTCAATAATCAAAATAATTTTGTTAATCGGATACGGATACGATTAATAAAATGAAATAAAAAGAAAATTGATAAAATGGTAAGTATAAGTACAGGGTGTACTTGTACTTAAAGTGGGTGCCAGGAATTCTTTTACGAAATAAGAATTATTAAATTCCAAAACTATTTTTTTAACGAGCAAAGCAAATAAACGAAAACAAGTAAAAGAACCAAAAATAAAACACAAGTTTTTATATGCCCAGATGGGGACTTCAATTGTTTTTATTTGGGAAGCCTTTGAGCCGTAACCCAGGGATTAAGAGCAAACATTTTTTGAAGATATAGATTTTCACGGAATTTTTGAAGGGGCTTACGGAGAAACGTAAAGCCACGAGCAAACACAAAGAAATTAGGCCGTTAACAAAAAAAAAAAAAAAACGTGTCCCACAATTAACTTGGACAAAATTCAAACTAAGCAACAAGAACCCTTCTACTTATCTTTTTTATCTGTCTGCGGATCACCCATCCGCCTCCATTCCTCGATTTCCTTTTTTTCCTCAAACTGCTTCGCACCTCGAAACACTAATTTTTCTTCCTTAAAATTTCCTCGACAACTTTTTCCACTTTTCTACACAATAACTTTTTCTCGATTTTTTTACTCCTTTTAAATTATTCTCGACTTGAAACTCAAAATTATCTTCTCGCTTGAATAGTTCTCCATAGAGTGAACCTTCCAGACTAAACCCATTGTCTCCCGCGGCCATTCCAGTCTCTCACACATTCATACAACCAGCCAATCGTTTTCGAGATCTTCAGTCACGGGATCACGGCTTCCCGGAAAGCTACGTGCTCTCCTCGAAAACCTGCGTTCCTCCGTTGTCGAATCTCATCGAAACTTTACTCTCACGCACACATTCAATGATTCAGTAAGTTGTTGGATGTCTTTCCAAAACTTGCCGAATCCAAATGGCCGAGTTCAGAACCCTTTCAACTAAATATTTCGAGAAAACTTAAAAGAACTAAAACGAGAAAAAGTTTCTTCTAGGCATTCTCCTAGCTACTCTAAAACAATCGCGCGTGATTCGAAATGCGAAGCAATCTTTCTAAAACCAATCCCTCGATTTGAGAGAGGACTACATCTTTTTAAATGCTGAGATATACTCAGTTCTTTTCTTTTCGCGTGTCAATTCCTATAGTTCTATTTCCTTACTATTTAACAACATTAAGATTTTAGAATTTAAGAAGACGTTAACAACCCATTTTCTGACAAAAATGTTAAGTTACGTTACGTTAAGGTAAATATATAATAATATTGGTTATTTAGATAAAAGTAAGAGTCCGCCTGACTCGCTTACTTCTTCAGCTCATCCGCTGGTACCTCGACAAGAGACCGTCCGTCTCCTTGGTAATTTAAGCTCGTGAATTTTGGAACCAACTGTTCCACTCAAATTGCAAATCGATCGAAACCTATTTTTGTTACTTTTCCAAAATACTTTAAGAGTAGGTCTGTCTGATGGACGCCAGGTATCTACTGACTCTACAAATATTTTGGAGCCGCAATGGAAAAAGGAAAGGCTAAAAACGGTTAATGATAAAGAATAGGCAGGTGCAACTTGTTGTGGTAAATTTTACCTCAACAATATGATGATGCGATGCTTCAATTAAAAGGTGGAACTTACTGATTTTGAGCAGCGACTTTCATACAAACTGGCCACTTTTTGCAAAATTACAAAAGTAAATATATTTTGTTCCCACTACAGCAGTTGTATTGTAAAAAAAGAATATAAAAATTTTTTGCTAAACCAAAATGTAAGCTTTCTGCATCATTTTTATAAGTTTTCGAGTGAGAAACACTATCCGAAAATGAGTTTGAAAATTTTTGCTTCTGTACTTAGTCACTTTTTGGGCTTATGTAATTAGGGCTTTAGTTTATCCCCACCGATTTATTGTACTTTCAGCCTAGTTTAAAGTTCCCATGCGAAAAAAATCGAAATTTTCAAAACAATTTTCCACCAAAAAATGTTTGCCTTGGCCTAAACCACCCATTTAGCCATTAATTAACCCCAAATTAATAAACTATAGGTCTTAACATGGAAAATAAATATATTTGGATGCAAAAACCATATGGTGACTATATATATTTTTTTTGGAATGTAAACCGACCATCAAAAAAAAAATAATGTATTCACCACCCTTTTTTTCGCATGCAAAACAATTGCCGGTGTTTTGCATGACATTTCATTACAGCAATATTTTTTTTTTGCATGAAATTGCAAACAAGCAATTAAGCATTTCACCTCAAGTATTTTTGACATGCGAGAATATTTGCAGTTTCTTTTTGTGCACGGGAACTGTAAACTAGGCTTTCAGAGTAAATTTCCGCAATCCGAGAGAAGCACCATTTAGGCGAAAAAATAGGTAGTTTTATTTTATCAAATGTATCAATAACAAGACACCAAAACTCCATTCAATCGAATTCGATACTCGAACAAAACGTCAAAAGTGTATCCGCTGCAGGATCCTACTTTACCTTTTATCGGCAGCGCACGCTGCAGCAAACACGCCTTAGATCATAAAACAGCCTTTATGAGTCCTTAAGTGTTGTCCCAAATGGAAATTACACCCTGATAGCGATTAAAACAGATTTTTTTGTTAAAATCAATACGAGTAGATTTTTGGAAGTAATATTATCAAAATATATTAAATTTTGTTTTAAAGTATTCGAAAATAATAATAATTTAATACTATCATTTTTTTTTTTTTGGTTAAATACTCGTAATATGCATTAAGTAGTTAAAAACCTTCATGAAATATGATGACTTTATGTAAATTAAAATTCCACATAATCGAAGTGGATTTTTTACCCTAATGATTCTTTTCGCTACGCGTTTTTAGTTTTGGTTCTCTGTGCGTAATATATATTGCTATATATTTTTGTAATGAAACTTCCTTGCGTGTGTTTCTGTTTTAATTCAAAGTTGAAGGTTAACCAAGAAAAAATGTTTGATTTCTAAAACTTCTTGTGCAGTCATTTAACCATTAAAAAACCACTAAATACTGAGAGAATTGATATTTTCCAAGATATTCTACCAAAGTTGGTATCGCCATGACGCGTTAATAAGTTTTTTAGTTTTATTGGGCGTGTCAGTGGGCGTTAATTATTTCAAATTAATTTCTTACCCTATTTGTGATCATCCCTGAAAATGTTATCAAAGTCGGCTAAGTCGCTCAAATTTTACGAGAGACACTGCATTTTAATATACGAAATAAACAAAAATCTTCAAAAAATCACAAAATGTGGGCGTGGCCTGAAAACATTGTATGGGTGAATTATTTGAACAAACAATAACTATCAAATATTCTCATTGAAGTACCTCGTGGCATGATGGTTAGTGCGTAGGACTAGGACTGTCATGCCAAAGGTCTGGGTTCGATTCCCAGCCGCTACCACCTAAAAAAAAAAACAAAATGTTTTTTTCCGAGGGACTGCCTCTTGCGAGGAACTGAAAAATCCTCCAAGAGTATACTTGTCATAAATAAGTGCTACTCATCTAGCCGTTCGGACTCGGCAAAAAATTGTAGGTCCCCCCATTCCTGCCAAAAATACGCACACAGGAATGGTTGAGAGTTGTAAGTCACTAGGCCTTGGTTCTCCACGAGCTGTTGTGCCACCAAATTTATTTTATTTTATTTGTTTTTTGTTTTTAAAGTGGGCATGTCAGTGGGTGGACATTTTTTGTGATGATGTGCTATGGCGTTTTTTATTATATCTGACAGTTTCATCAAAATCGGTTGAGTTGTTGAGATTTTATTTGATTATGATCGCCTACCTATACAAACGGAACCACTGTGCAGTGTCTTGAACATAAGAGCAATTACGAGTGATCCAGTCGTGCATTTTATTTTCAAAGAATTTCTAAATTTTAGGCCATAGTAACTTCACTATTCATTTTAATAGATTAAACAAAATATAAAGAAACACAAAATTTGTCTACAAATCGAAAATAAAAAATTCACAGCATTCTGAAATGGAACTATCGTCGAACACAAAAACACTTCTAAAGCAGTAATTACAGAGAATATCATATTCAAAACTCCTATTAATAATTTTCTATTGATTTCAATACATCAATTTCAACATAACTCATTAATAAATTCAAAAGAAAATGCTTAAAACATTTATAATGCATTAAATACATACGAGTGTAGGTTCAGATAGATACTTTCCTATTTTGCAGCCAACGAAGAAAATTATTTGCTCTGATTTCGTTATTTTAATTTTTTTTTTTTTGCCTGTCTCATTCAATGCGTTAATTACTTTCAAAAGTCTTTAAATATGAATCGCTAATCCTTAAAAACTGGGTCGCAAGCTTTCTAAAATTGAAGATATCTTTAAGGAAATTCTTGCTTATAGCAAATATTCATATTCAGAATTAGATCCTCAATCATGTGCGCTCTAATTTTCTTGCAAAGACTTATATCCTTGACTTTCTGAATGAATTATTCATATATATAATATTGGTAGGTATATAATAGCAGGGTCGGAGTTGTGATGGTTAAATTAATATGGATTTGACTTAGTGAGAAATAGTTTGAGTTGCGATGGTGGGTGGATCTGTTAATTAAACAAATGTGGTTTGACTACTTCGAGATAATAGGTAAAACTTTGTTTGACAATTAACTTCGTATTCGTAGTATGCTTAATTTAGACATTTTTAAGAGTCATTAGGGGGAAGGTTTTACAGCGGATAAAATTAGTGCCGTTTAAAATGTGTCTTTAAGAGAAAAACATGATATGCAGAATACACGAATAATCACGATTCCGATCGATGATGCGTGACAATATCACTGTGCGACAACTTTGAATTTTTGTCTCTAACTCTAACATGAAGCAAAATAAACCTTTCGGATAGTTTTTGATGATTTTGATGAATTTGAATCTGACCACGTAAATCTAGCACGTAGAGCGATTTGAGATATTCAAGAGGTATTTTAAGATATTCGAGATATTTTGAGATATTCGAGATATATTTTGAGATATTCGTATCTAAAATTTAAAAATATGCGCTTTTAAGCAAATTTGTCGTTTTATTAGGTATTTCTCGAAGTAATTTTCTTGGAATAAATATGTTTCGTCAACAGTACAAACATTTTCCTTTTAAATCATTTTTGATTTTTTTCAAATATTTTATTCATCTTGGAGAATTGACTGTCCACCTTCACCATAAGCTATACCTCATTCCAAAATATGCTAAGCTCATGAATTTTAATTAAGGACTTCCAAGAGAGTACAAAATAAAATGCACGACTGGTTGCACGTACCTGCTCTTATGTTCAAGACACTGAGGATTTAAGAACATTATACATATGTAAAGAGATGAAAATGTTTAATAGCATGAAGTATGATATTAAAATTAGCAAAAATAGCTTCTTTAAGAGTTCAAGGTAAATAAAAATAAGAACGCCATCTTAATTGATATGAATTGATATCTTGATTGATATGATTGCATGGAAAAAAAATATTTAAGATCGTTGGAGCGGTTTTCTGAAATTTTTGTATATATCAAATTCTTGCAACATTTGTATGGAACATTTTTGGAATGCAAATCATAATTGTCAACCCGTTTTTGAGATATCGAACTTTAAAATAAAATTGAACTTTTTTTAAATTCATAAACTTTTTTTTCAAAAATTTGGTATGCACTATTTTTTAACAGAAAAAGTTTAATAAAAATCATAGGAGCCATTTTTAACAAAAAATATTTTCTTCAACGGTTCTTTAATATTTAAATTGAAGGTACTTACTTACTTTTTCATAAAAGTAAAATTTTACTTAAGAAACTTAAAGTGTAAAAAAAAAACCTTAAATACCGAGTCTTATAAAAATCGACCTTCATTAGTTTTCATAATACCTATTTGATTTTCAGAAAAAAAATTAGAATATTTAAAAAAAAAAACAAAAAATATTCCTCGGAAAAATTTTAGTAAGGAAAACTATTGGCATTGCTTAGAAGCTTCTGTACAAAAAAACTTATTGAAATCAATAAACCGTTTTTGAAGTAAATTTAAAGTAAAAATTTTTCTTTGGGAGGTTCCGTTAAAAGCCATTTTTTGCAAAATGGTTTTCCATCTAAAGGTAGCTTAAGCGAAAGAAATTTACTGATTTTTTAAGACAAGTTGTGGATCCGTTTTTAAGAACAAAAGAATTTTGTAAAATTGCTTAAACAAATTGTAAAACAGGTTCCGTTATTTTTGTTTCTACGGACACAATGAAAAAACGTGCGGGTAGTCAATTTATTGAAAGAAACTTTTAGTGAGTGCATTATCTCGTGTCGCGGGGCTATTTTTTCGCGATGCGTCACACGAACTGAACCATCATTTTGGTAGTAAATTTGCACGGTTTGCAAACATTGTTCAGAAGTAAGTATATTCATTATGAAATGGCAAACCAAACTGAGCATAAATCAAGTGACAGCTGTCAAAAAGAACAACTCGAAAAAAGTATTGCCAGATTAAAAACCACACGTCAAAAAAATCTCTCTTTAGATAGAAATAATTAAAGCACACAGTAAAAACTTTATAAAAATCATAGGAGCCGTGTTTATAAAAATATAATATTTTTCTTAACTTTTTTTTTATTATTTTTATGCAAGGTATCGTTTTTTTCCATAAAAAATAATTTTTGTTCATAAAAAATGGTTCTTTGGAAGGTACCAAAAATAACCATCTTTTTGAAGAGAAAAATGGTTTTCTATCCAAAGGTCATTAGGTACTAAAAGAAATCTATTGATTTTTTTAGCTTTTTTTCAAGAAAAATAAGAAAAAATACTTCCTATATAGATAGGTAGGTAGGGTATATGGACGATTCTCCGCAAACTGATACTCTTTGTAAGTGCAAAATTTACGAACGAAAATGTTTAATTTCTTAAACATTTTCGGTGCCATAATGATTGTTATCACCATTGTATAGCATGTACCGTTAATAACGGTTTTTGGTACCTCATGGTGGGTAGATTATGCTAGAGATCTAATTTTAGAATAGACAACTCTAAAATCAGAATATCTTAGGTAAATGAATCTATCATAGCAGATTTTTTCTTAGTTTCAAATAATGTGGCTCCTGACCACAAAAGCATAATTTTTAAAACGAATTAAAAATGTTAAATTAATTTTGGTGGCGCAACAGCTCGTGGAGAACTAGGGCCTAGTGACTTACAACTCTCAACCATTTCTGTGTGCGTGTTATTGGCAGGAATGGAGGGGACCTAAATTTTTTTTGCTAATTCCGAACGATAAGATGCACTTACGCATGACAAGTATGCTCTTGGAGGATTTGTCAGTTCATCACGAGATGCAGTACCTCGGGGAAAACATTTCTGTTTTTAGGTGGCAACTGCTGGGAACCCTGACCTTAGGCATGGCCGTTCAGCGCACTAACCATCATGCCACGAGGTACTACGAATAAACACATTTATGTTGACCAGTGTTTTTGATAGGATTTGTAAAAAATTCAAGATGCAGTTTTTTAAACCAAAAAATAAACTACAAGAAACTTTGCCGAAAATTGTTAAACTATTGGAGAACAACCAATAATATTTGATTTGGGTAAGTCTTATTCTACTCACTAACTAAACAATATTTTGGTTTCTGTCTTTGGTCTTCACTTGATTGAATATTGAACGGTAGAGAACGTTTAAGAAGATTTTGAAATTAGCAATTTTTAAATAATAAAATAACATCGGGCCTCTAGCTTCCGAGGGAATGGGAACTTACCACTACCAGTGTGGGTCCAAACCAGCCTCTTTTTTGTTCAAATCAGTCAAGAAGGCATCTGGTCCACGTTTAATTGAGAGCAGTTCTTTCTGGAAAAAAATATGAAATTTCATCACGCACAAGTTGACAGCTCATCCAACATGATTTGCCATCAAAGGGCACGGTAGTGCCCAGCCATAAGTTCATGGTACGAGTACAAACTTAATCGATTTTTAGCCCCACTCCAACTTCAGTACCAATAAAGTCAGAAACTTCAAATTCGCAGTATTTGCTGAACTGATCAGGTGTGAGATGTCTCACCTAATTTTAACTCTTTAGCATAAGTAATTTTCGAGATATAGGACTTCAAAAATCGTAAACCCTTAACTGACTAACTCACTGACAGATCATCAAAACTATGGAGCACTTCCCGACATTATAGAAATTTTCCATAACGAAAAAAATAACTCAAAATTAAGACAGAAACTTGCACCGGTATTCATAATCACAAATAAAGCATATTTCGTGCTTTAGTCAGTGAGTTAAATGTCAAATCTGATCAATAATTCCAATTTTAAGGTAATAAACTAACTCACAGGTACATTAAACGAGTAACTAAGTTAATAATACTTTAGTCATTGTTGCCAAAAACTAGAGATAAACGGAAACAGACGCTAGTGACACACATGCTTCTAACAACTTCAAATAAGAGAGTGTGTGTGCAAAAGTTCACATTTTGTGAGAAAGTATATGTGCAGTTCAAAAAAAAACAGCAGAGTTCCTGTTGATTGTAGTAGATTTTCGTTTAGATTTTGAACTTAACGCGGATAAGCAGTTTATTTTTTTATTGATATGACATTTTGATTCGTGAACTAATTCCTGATGGACTTTTTAGTTAATTTTTGAATTTAAAAATATCAAAGCAATTTTTATTGATAGGGCTGTTGGTATTTAATGATAACTGACTAAAATTAGGTTATTTATTCTTTTAGTTTTCTCTTAATTACTTACTCGCGTAAAAAAATAAAAATGCGAAGAACTAAAAAGTAAATTAAGAGATATGAACCGGCTATTCTGTAAATATTCAAAGCTTAGTATTGAAAATTATTTGATTTTATACAGGCAGGTACTTAAACCTGTTTGGACTTATGGTATACAACTTTGGGGTTGTACCTGCAATACAAACTTAAATAACTTGCAAACGTTTGAAAATAAATTGCTTAGGTCATTTGTAAATGCTCCGTGGTATATAAGAAACGAAGATCTTCACAGGGATCTCGGGATTCCTACGGTCCGGGACGAACTAAAAAGTTTCGCGCGAAAACATAGAAATCGACTATTAGAACACGCTAATTTAACGATTATTGACATTCTTGACGAGTCGAATTAAGTACGCCGGCCGTCTGCGAAGAACAAAACCTTCCGACTTGGTGCGGTAAACAGAAAACCGCTTTAAAATCGCGGAATAAACAGGAACTTTCACTGGAAAGTAACCTGCACTAGATAAGTTTCAACTTAGTTGCAATCGGGAAGTGGAGGTGGTTTTAGTGTAGTATAAGAATCTCACATATCTCGTAGATCCCCGACCCCCGGGGGGGAAAATACAAAAAATGAACTTTAAACTTGGCATATTTTTTAGATCTCTTCACTTTTTTGGATGAAAGAATTGTGCAAAACTCTCACGCCAACACTTAGATGCACAATTTTTCAAAAGGAAGCCAAGAAGATGTCCTTAACGGTGAATGAAGACAAAACCAAATATATGCTGTCAACAAGAAAGGACACCCAACATTGACGTCTCGGTCAGAACGTCACTATAGACAGCTATAAACTTAAGTTGGTCAGAGATTTTGTCTACCAAGGTTCCGCTATAAACCCAGCGAACTATATCAGTTCTGAAATCAAAAGAAGAATAACTCTTGCCAATCGCTGTTGTTTTGGGCTAAGAAGGCAATTGAGAAGCAATGCCCTCTGTTGAACAACTGAAGTATCCCTCTACAAGACGCTTATCATGCCGGTGCTGATGTATGTTGCATAGACATGGCGGCCAATTCTGGTTCTGTGAAAATGTGAATCGACAAACTTTTCATGCTTTCGCACAAATTCCGTTTCCCGTTCTGTGCAAATGTGAGACCAAACATGAAAAACTTTCCTATGAATAATTTTCTCTTACGCGGTCATTTAAGATTGAATATCCAAAATGAAAACGTGAATTGAAACAAACAATGTCTAATTCAATCTTATCTCATGCATTTCTCTGTTCTCTTCAAAAACACAAGAAAATTGAGAGAATGGTGCAATTTTCAGGAGAAATGGTAAGGTGGTTCGAGCATCGATAATATAGTTTTCATACACAGAACCAGAATCGCTTATCTGTGTCTAATGAAAATGTGAAAACTATTTATTCAATTCACTTTTACATAAAACCATAATAGGTCCCATGGATACATTCAGCGGTAGGCGAGAACGCCTTAGGCTGTTTTGAGAGGAAAATTCTCCGGGTGGTTTTTGGTCCCGTCTGCGTAGATGGAAAATGGAGAAGAAGATACAACTTCGAAGTGTACCGACGAACAGCGACACCGACCTAGCCATTTAAGTAAAAAGCCAACGACTGAGATGGCTGGGTTAGTTAGAAGGAAAAGACAACAATGCTCCAGTCCGGAAAGTCTTTGAATTTAACTCCGTGGGACTGTGCATTATAGGAAGACAGTGCAACGTGTGGCGCCCGTAACTAACCAACTTGGCATGCGAAACTAAAGACAGCTAGTTAGAAACTGATCCTGGTCCATCCCGGACGGCGAAATATTTTGACAGCATGTTTGAGCTACTTCCACAACAATAATGTAGCAAGATAAGAAAAACGAAGAATACAAACAAAGAAAAACGTCAAAAAGTTGCAGCAACAGTCCTACCCGTGCATGTTTAGTTTCTTCTATTTTTTATTTAATTTTCATTTTCTTTTTCGTACTTCAAACATGTAAGGCAAACATGCGCTATGTGAAACTGGACTATAAAATTCCCTCCTTGTGACATGTGTTAAAAGGTACTTTGTGAGATAGTGAAGACTGAAAAGGAACTTTAAGTCGTTGCCTATAAGCATAAGTGTTTTTAATTTTCTAAAGAATTTCTTATCATTTTACAACCTTAATTTTAATTGAGTAATTGATTCAATTTTGAATAGTTTTAAAGGACAAACAGAAGTTCTGTTACAAATGTATTGTTCAGAAATAATATGTACCGTTTTGTTTCCATCATTATTTTCACTCCATTCTTATAGTCGACATAAGGGGCGACAAAAAAGGAATCCGTTGGTGAAAAAATAAAATGTCCTTGATACGGCTGTGTTTATTTCTTACCTTTCATTGAAACATTTGAGTGCTGCAGTCGGTTGCACCATTCAGCACCATACTCTATTCATTCAAAGAAGAGCTATATGCATACATATACCTTCAAATACATGCATACTTAATATGTTAAATTCCATGAATTTTGCTCGGGGATTTTTGTTTTTGTTGTTGTTAAATCTGGTTCATGTCGAGAATACTATTCAAATTTCGTGCCATTGAATTTCATTCAAACAGAAGCAACAAGCTATTTCAATTCTGGCAGCAGGTGGTTTAAAAGATGTCAAAAGGACGACTTGAGAAATGTCAATGATTGTACAGACGGAAAAATGTCGACAGGCAAAATAAAAAATAAAATATATATTTTCCTTTTTTTTATAAAAGTGTATACTTTTTGAAAGAAGTGGCGAAAAAAAAAACGAATACATAAATTGACATCTGCTTTGTGTTATTTATGTTAACTGAAGAAGCATTTTGTCTTCTTTATAAATCAAATTGTATGAAATATAATTTCCAACAACTGTGAAAAGAACATCGACGAGACACAAAGTGGTTTTTAGCTATGTGTATACATAGGTAATGCTTGGAGGCAAATGGAGCAAAATATTATATAATAATTTTGGTAGATATAAGTGGTAGAAAAAGTATTGAAACTTTTTTTTTTGGTGAAATCTTTTGATATTTAAGATAATGAAATCTCAGTTGGTTGTTTAACTCAATATTGATACCTTACACTGTATTATTTTTTTTAAATAAAGGGTTTTTCAGCAGGGACGCTACAAAAGTAGGGCAATAAGGACAGCAAACGACGCCATATTTCTGCCGCTCTTTTGACATTTCTCTTCAGTAAGGTTTGCCATTTCATGATGGAAAGATATACGAGCCAACAACGAGTGGAAATTATTAAAATTTACTACCGAAATTCGAAATCAGTGACCTCAACGTTAAGAGCGCTACGTCCAATTTAATTGAGCGTCTAGTGGAAAAATTTGAATCCACAGGCACAGTACAAAATGTTCCCGTGCCAGTGAGACAAAAAAGTGCCCGTAGTGTCGAGAATATTGCTGCCGCTGAGGCTTCAGTTGCAGAAAGCCCAAATGTGTCTCTCACACGTCATTCTCCTGCGTTGGGCATCTCTGTGACGTCGTTGTAGCGAATTTTGCGAAAAGATCTTGGCCTACATCCTTACAAGAATAAATTGACACAAGAACTGAAGCCGCTTGACCACCAGAAGCGTCGTATGTTCGTGAATTGGGCTGAGCAACAACTTGAAAATGATTCGGATTTTCATCGAAAAATCATCTTCAGCGATGAAGCACATTTCTGGCTGAATGGCTTCGTCAATAAACAAAATATGCGGTATTGGTCAGGCAGCAATCCACACGTACTCCATGAGTCATCATTGCATCCTGAAAAAATTACGGTTTGGTGTGGTTTATGGGCCGGCGGCGTCATTGTGCCGTACTTCTTCCGTGATGATCAAGACCGGCACGTTACTGTGAATAGGGATCGCTACCGTTCAATGATAACCGAATATTTTTGGCTACAATTGGATGATATGGACTTGTGGTTCCAACAGGACGGCGCCACAAGCCACACAGCGAATGTCACAATCAATTTATTGGAAACCGAGTTTGGAGAACGTGTTATCTCACGAAATGGCCCAGTCGCTTGGCAACCTCGGGCGTGCGATTTGACGCCGTTAGACTATTTCCTGTGGGGCTACGTCAAGTCTATGGTCTATGCCAACAAGCCAGCAACGATTGATGAACTTTGTACGAATATCGAACGTGAAATTGCAGCAGTATCGGCCGATTTATGCTTGAAAACCGTCGAAAATTGGGTTCAGCGTCTGAACTTCTGCAAGCGTGCCCGTGTTGGCCATGCAAAAGAAATCGAGTTCCATACATAATGGCATCGAACGTACTTTCACAGGAATAAAGAATTTCATTGATATCCAAAACCGTTGTTGTTTTAAATGAAAAAAAACTTTTGTAGCGCTCTTATTGAAAAACCCGATAGTTGTAGTCCTCTAGGTTTGAGATCGGTTTGAAACCGGTTTGAGATCGTTTTGAGATCGGTTTGAGATTGGTTTAAGATCAGTTTGAGATCGGTTTGAAATTGGTTCGAATTTGGTTTTAAATCGGTTTGAGATCGGATTGAGATCGGTTTGAAATCGAGTTGAGATTTAATTGACATCGAACATCAAGATTCGGTTATTAAATTTCAAAATTGAACAATGAGCAAAGACTAGTTTCGACTCGTCTTAATTCCACTTCGTTGTGGTTCGTTTGAGATCGGGTTGAAATTCAATCAGTTTGGAATCGACATGAAATTGTCCTTAGGTCGGTTTTAAAAGGGTTTGAAATTGGTTTAAGGTCAGTTTTAGAACGCTCGGCCCCAATCGGGCGCTCTTAGTTAAAATAAAATAAAATTCCAGATCGCTTTTTATTTTTTTATCGAGAAGAATTTACAAAAAACTCGGTATGTTTGTCTTTATTTTTTTTATATATAAAACTTACCAACTACATAAAACTAAATGAAGCTAATTAAAACAACTTAAAGATACTTAAAACTACTTTCAACTAGTTATAAACTTATTACAATTATTTATAATTATTTTTTGTTTGTATTTTTGTATGTCTTATTTTTTTTTGTGCCACCCTTTGATTAACGTTGTTGTCATGGCCTTCACGATACCATCCCCAACACGTGACTCATAGGTGAACTTTGACCCACTAGAACCTAAGGACGTTAATAGCTTATGGCTTAGATAATTTAACTCTCTATTAGGATTAAGTTCAAAGGTTGGACATTTTGTTGTAAAATGAATTACCAAAGAGTTGTTAAATAAAACGAAACCAATCTCTTTCAAGATGGTGGCTCTTCTCTAAGCCCAAAAATTCCATTAAGATTCCATAAATAAAATCCATCCATGGCAAAATGCTATTCCATACTCTTTTTTTTTTATTAATTTGACTGGACTTAATTATTGTATAGTTCAAGACCAAATACGATTAATTTAAGTCATTAAGTCATTTTCTTAGAAAACTGCCACTCCCGGCAAAACAGGAGAGAATAGAACACTATACTTTTTTACTCAACTTTTTTGTCACATTTTATGCATATAACCCAGTATTAACGAAATACCATGTTCCTTCGACGACGCTTTGGAGGAGCAATGATAATTTAAAGGGCCATCGATTTCCGTCAAATTTATGGGTCATCTCACTTTGAACCCCTGGGGATGAACTCAACGTTTGCCCGGGCTTATCGTATTTTAAGAGATTGGCGTAAACAAGCTACAGATCACGATGAAAATGCGAAAAGAACATTTTGAAATTGGAAATAGCCGAACTCTGGTTAACGCTACAGTTTATATGATTTTGTTTCTGCCGAATTTTTGTGAGTTCACATCAACGAATCGAGAATTCTTTAGCAAAGTATTTTCGAACATCAGCGGTCGCAATTATTTGAACCATGTTTGGCTTAGTAGATATTGCGAGGACGTCTCGACTGTAAAGGAGTCGCCTATCTAGCTTGATATCCTGGATCAGCCCTCGACTGTCTTAATAGAGGATTGCATCGAGTTGAATAAAGCCGTTTAGACGCACACTCTCGTAGTATTTGATTTTATGGTAATAAGTCCCAAAGATTAAGGTATTAGTTGGGGACATTGCTCTCTCAATGTGACCCCGAATAAAAATTATCTATCCTGATTATGTTGGCACCGTTGTACAGAGAAAGGTTGGAATAATAATGTTTGTACTCTGAATCTGATGCTCTGTTTAATCCATGGTAGTGCCTAAGACACTACCTCTTAAACACCTGAATCTTTCCATTTGAGATAGGGCAACGTTGAACCAAACCGGACATCCATAGGCAATTTTCGACCAGATGAGGGCTTCTAAAAAGCAAGCGTTTCATCAGGGCAAAAGCTCCCACATCTCTGATCAGAGAAGCATTATGTCTGCCGAAATACAAATACTAGTCCATTTAGAACCAATGGTACTTTACTACACTTTTACTCGCCCAGTGGATATCCATTTGGCCCTGCAGTCACTAGCTTGTGCCAGTTCCTTCTCGTTTCTCTTGTGGCTCCATTGCAACGGGTTAAAAAAAAAGATAGTTTCGGGTTTCTGCTAGTTGATTTTCAACTACCAGTCATCGTAATATTGTGATTTTCTCTAAGTCACGTAGCAGAAGAATTCTGATGACCCAGAATTTTGGAGCAGTTCTTTACGTCGGCATACGCTTAGCTATTGCCTGAGTTAAACTACTTATCGGATCACTGGTGTGAATGCTGAATAGAATCGATGAGTTGACCGCTCTCTACTAAAGACCATTTTTAATATTAAAGGTTGTGGCAGAAGTTACATTGCCACTCTTGACAATAAACTTTCTGCCATTGAGCATATCATAAAGCATATATAATAGTGGTTTACTAAACCAAACGGTGTCGAAGGCCTTCTCCAAATATCAACCAGACAGGCACCCGTACACTGCTTCTTAGATTTGTTCCATTGGAAATCAAAAACGAGTTTTGACGCAGCATGAATGATGACATATCCCACCTTAAAACGAAACTGATTAACCGGTAAGTTATAATTGTCCTTTGCCTACTTAGACAGAGCTCTATTGATAATTTTTTCGAATACCTTGCTGATACTCGGAAGAAGACTTACCGAACGGAGATTTATCGGATAGAAGTTGTCGTTTCCCCTTTTCGGGAGATGATGCATCACAGCTGCTGTTTTTCAACGCACTGGATAATACACATTATTCAGAGCGTTGTTAAACAGTGTGGTGTAAATGTCTACTGCTTCTTACGGTAAATGTCGAAGTAAAACGTTGGATGTGCCATCGACTCCAGCTGACTTCTTCTTCTAATAGCGTTTTTCTTTTTTAGCTCCGAGCATATGTAAAAAAAAAAGGTCTGTGTTTCACAACACTCAGAGCGCTTAACTTGTGTTTTTTTTGGATTCGGAGCAAGCTTGGAGTACACTCCATGAGCTCAGAATAAAAAGACCGAGTGAATAGAAAAAATAGGTGGGGGCAGCCAACTTTTTTCTTTTTTCATTCATTTCGTTTACACGTGTGCATTTTATACTACAATTTCAGTTCACATCATTTAATTTTTCGAGTTTTTAATTGGGCAGCTATCAGATGATAGTTAAAATTCAGTGTTAAATTATGGTGCGTTGAACACATCGCAATCGTAAACATGGGGAATGTCTGCTGGTAAAATTGGGAAGACCTTTTGTTAAAAGCGTTATTACTTACTTACTTACTTATCTGGCTCCCGATCCATAGAGGGCCTCAGCCTGAGATATTGCGGTCTTATATTTGTCTGCGGTTCCTCGCACGCTCCCTCCAGTCATCGAGACCAAGCATTCTTGCGTCGGAAACCGCCTAATCTCTGTAGTGGAGGTTCGGTCTTCCTGGTCGTCTCGAGCCTGCGGGCTGGGATTCGAAAATTGTTTTGGCTGGAGCATTGTTGTCCATTCGCTCCATGTGGCTGAGCCAGTGTAGTCAACGTGTTTTTACTCTCTGGACTACATCCACATCTTGGTACAGCTCGTATAATTCACGATTAAATCTTCTCCTCCATTCGTCCTCCTCGCATATTGGATCAAATATCCGCCGAAGAATTTTTCTCTCGAAAGTGCTAGGTGATGGACAGATGAAGCTTTGTTTGTTGATAGCATATACTTTGTTTTGTCCTCATTCACTTCAAGGCCAACGCGTTTCGCCTGTTCATCAAAAGCTGTGAATGCTTCTAGTACAGCTAGCTTGCAGCGGCCGATGATGTAGATATCGTCCGCATAGCCAAGCAGTTGCGAAGACCTGTTGAAGATAGTGCCTTCCAGGTTAACACCACTCTTGCGAACTATCTGCTCCAGGACTAGGTTGCAGAGGTCACATGATAAGGCATGTCCTTACCTGAACCCTGTACATGTCTGGAATAGTTCGAATGAGCTGTTACTCAGCTGCACGTTACACCGCGTATTTTGTAACGTCATGCGGCATAGCTGGGATCAGTTTTTTCGGGATCCCGAGTTCCGACATCGTCAATAGAAGCTATTGGTGACTTATCCTATCATATGCGGCTTTGAAATCGATGAAAAGATGGTGAGTCTCGACTTGAAACTCGTTGGTCTTTTCCAGGATTTGCCTCAATGTGAAGATTTGGTCTATCGTTGATCTTCCTGGCCTGAAACCACACTGGTACGTGCCGATCATAGTGTTGGAGAAGGGTTTAAGACCCTCACAGAGTTCGTTGGGTAGGATCTTGTATGCAACATTAAGCAGGGATATTCCTCTATAGTTTTTGCAGGACATAGGATCGCCTTTTTTGTAGATTGGGCATGTGGAGCTAATTGACCAGTCGTCGGACATACTTTCCTCCTCCCACACTTGGTTGATGAGCTGGTGCATGCACCCCACCAGATCATCTCCTCCATACTTGAAGAGTTCCACAGGTAGGCCATCTGAGTCAGCGGATTTGTTATTCTTAAGCTTGTGGATGGCTTACTTAATAATCTTTTTCAGTACTGGGCGCTGGGACTGGATCTTCATTGACTGGTCTCATGGTTCTTTGTTCTCCTGTCGCTTCCTCTACAGAATGCCCATTGAACAGCTGCTGGAAATGCTACTTAAACACGTCTACAACTCCCTGTTCTTCCGTGACTAGGTTCCCTTCGCTGTTTCGAAGAGCTTGCGTGTCGGTTTTATAACCACATGTCCGTTGCTTGGCTGTTTTGTAGAACCGGCGGGTGTTGGTGGCGGTGCTAGACTCCTCGAGATACCTGGGCTGAGAGGCTGCAGATGCTCTTTTCTTCTTCACGGTACTCCTTTCTTGCTGATCTTGTTTTCCGTTGCCGCATTTGCTAAAGCGTAGTTACCTAATTTATATAGTTAAATTTATCATATTTAACTGACATTTGTTATATTGCTGTCATAATAAAACTACATACAATAATTCCAATAGTTCATCGTTAATCGTTAATCCTAATCAATCATTGCACAAACAATTGAACTTCTATTGAAATGAAATTTCTGATTAAATCAAAATGGCTGGCAGTTTACTTTACTTACTAAACGTAGGTAAGTAAACTGAGCTGACACTGGCCAAAAGCAAAATAATTTTTCGATTTCCAGAAACAACGTTCAAGCAATATAATTTGTGTGTACGTATATGCAGGGTAGGTACATGTACGTGACTACCACCCATTCATTATGTTTTCGAAATATACGCCTACCTCAAATGTTCATCTTCATCTAATAGTGTGCAAATAATGGCAAGAAACTCCCGTTGTGCGTTGTCACCAGTGCCTTCAACATGTACAAATTATCTTCCCCTATATTACGCACATTATTCAGATGATAACAATAATCATCATAGCATACGCTTCTACTCCAGGGCATATCCTTTTCTTTTCTCTTATAAGCCAAACGCATGAATATAATGCCTTTCATTCCCAGTTGTTTTCGTCCAGGATTTAATTGTGCTCACATTCGTGTATGGATAGTAGATAGTAGTCAACGCACAATACTCTCTATACTGTGAAATCTATCGAACTTGATTTACTCCTGCCGCCCCCCGCACGAATCCCAAAGGTCATGACTCACGAACATATTAATTCCTATTGTTTTGGCGAAGTCATCATGGTATTTGTTGTTTGTTCATATAGTGATTGCACCTCGGGACGGGAGTAACTATACCTACGGAACAAAAACGGAAAACCGGATACGTGTTTACTAAAAATAAGCTCGACATAGCTATATGTGTTTATGTCAACAAGACGTGGACCGATTAAGACGAGGACAAAAAAACATTGATAACAACAGTTCTGCCTATATCGATCGATGCTACAATTTGAGAAACAATCGTTTATGGGCTTTGCTATCTAGAGATTCGTATGCCTCGGTCAGCAATGCAATAAATGTCCATCTCATTGACTTTTCCTTTTTGAATTACAAAAGTACCTGCATATATTTCTAGTTTTGCCTACATCTACATATTGGATATGGAATGTTCTTTTCTGACAATTAATTTGGCATAGTTTCCTTCAAGATAGTTAACTGCCATTTTAAGTATTCTTTGTTGGACTCTTGGATCCTGCAAGGCACCGAGCAATTCACGTAATCACTAAGAGAAAAACATCAGTTAAATAATTACTCAGGCCCCATGGCCGTTTTTAGTCCTTAGAGCACCTTGGGCAAGCTCAGGGAAGCTGCCTTTTTCGTTACAAAATTTTGTATACAATTTTTCTGGCTATATGCTTTGGAAAATTTAAGATTCTGTACATGGCACGTTTTTTTTCGATCACTTAATTTGATTGATGACAATTCGTCAACTCGATTTTTTACTGCTCAGCTGCACAGCAGATGATGCTTTCGGCCACCTTCACGACATGGTGGTACCTTTCACGGAACATGTCGTATAATTTGCGGTACGGCGGCACCTTTCATCGCAAGTTGGCCCTTTGTCTCGCTATGAGACACGGCTCTGCAAGTACCTTATTAAATTCTAGCTCTCTTAATTACTGGGAGAGTGATGGTACGACAACGGCGACACAAGCTCAGCCCTAGGCTCAGTGAAAGGAACATTTTTACGCGAACCTCTCTGCGGTAGAGAGTGGGTAACGTTAACGTTCAGGAGGACCAAATGGATGCCGGTACAAGCAGACAAACTAGCGGCGCTGTTCAAAGTGGGAAGAGAACAATAATATCATATCGGACAATCAGTTTGGTTTTAAGGTGGGAAATGACACCATTCATGCCTAGTCTAAGCTCGTTTCTGATGTCCAATGGAACAAATCCAAAAAGCAGTGTACGGGTGCCTGTCTGGGTGTCCGGGTTGATTTGGAGAAGGCCTTCGACACTGAATGGTAGGAGGGTCTTTATTTAAAGCTGACCAGACTTGACATTAGTAAACCACCATTTAAATATTTGATGATATGCTCGATGGTAGAAAGTTTGTGGTGAAGATTGGTAATGTGATTTCTGTCACAGCCTTTAATATTAAAAATGGTCTTCAGCAAGCAGCAGTCAACTCGCCGATTCTATTCAGCACTTACACCAGCGGTCCTATAATTCCGACGATCTAATTGCATACAGAATGTCGAGGTCATCAGAATTATTTTGCACCGTGACTTCGAGAAGATTCTTCAATATTGCGATGACTGGGAAAATCAACTTTCAGAAACCAGAAACTATCTTTTTTAGGACTCTGTTGCTTAGAGCCACAAGGGATACGAGAAAGAACTGGTGAAAGCTGGTGATAGAAGGGCCAAATGGACATCCACTGGCTAGTAAGAGTATTGTAAGGTACCTGGGCATTCGGATGGATCAGGATTTGCATTTTGACAGACATATAAATGCTGCCCTCACCAGGGAACGGTTGTTTTATACCAGCCGACTTGAAGCCAGGTGAAGGTGATTTCCTATATGGCCCTGATCCAGCTGATTATTTCCTATAAGTGCTTGGTTTGGTTCTATGTTGCTCCATCTCAAATGTAAAAGATTCGGGTGTTTGAGAGGCAGTGTCTTAGACGCTGCCTTGGATTACACAGAGCACCAAGGTCGGAGTACAAACATTATTATTCCAACTTGGTTATAAACAACGGCGCCAACACAAACAGGATAAATAATTTCTTGCTGAAGCTTTGGGGCTTACTACCCTAACAACGAATACTACGTAAGTGTGCGTCTAAGTGGCTTTATTTCGACCGATGCATTCCTCTTTTAAGACAGTCTAGGGCTGGTTCAGGATAGAGCGGTGGTTCTGCTTATCTACCACGTCGTCCGTAGAGCTGTAGATAGCCGACTCCCGTACAGTCGAGAAGTCGACCACACAAAGGGCAGCTGTGTCGACTTTTGTAACGCAAATCATCTTGTATTAGTTGGCCCTGCGTATATAAACATAAGACTTCCAACAAAATCATCTGGGTGCATCAGGATGGTCAAACTGAAAACCAAACTGGCCAAGCCATATCAGAATTCAGCAGCGAAGCATAAGAAAAGTCGATGTGGAAAGTGACCACCATTTAGTTTCGATGAGTCTTAAGATACGCACCGCAGCCGTACAAGGACAGATGCAGGATTCAAGAAGCTTATAATTCAATACGAATGCTTTAAATGACCTCAGCATATGTCGTTACTCTGTTACCACCCATAAAAGCAGAGCTTTGTCACTTAAAATGGTAATCAACACCCAGCAACTACAGTTAGGAACTCTTCGATATCTCAAGACAACTGGGGTAAGATCGAGCTTCGCTCGCAATGAAATGCGGAGACTGACATTCAACGAACGGCTCGATGGCGAAATGTGTATTGTAGAGTATATAAGATATGGTCTTTCGCTGTGGGGGATGTGATAGAAGGGTAAGGTTAGATGGCCTCGCAGATAATACGACAAATGCTGCAAGAAAAGGATATATCAGAGAATTATATCAAATATCCAAAGATGTTGGGAAAAAAATCAACATCAATGTTATCAGTGGACGAGCAGCTACGTAGGTGGAAGGACCATTTTTGTGTCCAGCTTAATAAGGGTACTCCTGAGCAGAGTGCTGAAGTAGCTGCTGCGAAGTGTTGATTTAAACATGAACTTCTTTGACTTTATACCTCAGTACTCCTTCCGTAAAACTCGGTCTTCTGAATCGCCCTCCTTCACACTAAGCTTAGCTTAAGTTCTTAGTTTTTAAGTTAGATTAAGAATTAGCTTGTATTAAGCCGAATAAATGGGGGTTTTGCCTCCATCAAAAGATAACGAGATGCACAGGCCCTGTAAGAATATTGACAGCGAACCCCCTTCAGTTTCGAAAATTCAAAAAATATTTTCTCAGCAGCACTGCTTCTTACGAGGAATTGAAAAATCCTCCAAGAATATACTTGTCATGAGAAAGTGCTTCGCATCTAGCTGTTCGGACTCAACAAAAAAGTTTAGGTCCGGCACTTAATTTAATTTATTTATCTAAATCTCCTCAAAAACAACAAAGCATCAGCTGGACTTTTTGAAATAGCAGCTGAATTTCTGAAAGTCGACCCAGTTAAATTAAATTATCCGGTGATATAAACTGTTTGGGAAAATGAGACCTATCCCAAAGACCAGAAAAATGGTATGATTATTAAGTTGCCAAAGAAGATTACTTTAAGAATTGCAACAATTGGCTTGATATTACCGTTCTGTCCGTTTCCCCATAATAATGGCAATCATCATTCTTGAACGGATTAAAGATTGAATTGAGTCTACACTAGAGATCAGAAATAAAACTCAACCTTTTGAAAGGTTTTTCAAAAACTCCTATTTATTCTCATTTTCTATAAAAGTCACGGAATAACCTTTATTCTAAAAAATATTTTTTTTCGGTCAAGGTCTGAGAGAAACCTTTGAATTTTTTTGTATTTCGGTCAACTAAGTGATTTATCTCAGAGAGAAAAAAATAAATCTCATCTGCATCAATCAGAATGTTCGTTAGTATCAGAGTTGTAAAGTACTACATTTTTGTACTTAAAATATTCGCTAAGTTGGTTTACGCTGGGATTTGTGTCGTGGTTTTCTCTGGTCTTGCCGTGATATTTTCAGTAGATTTTTGGCATTTAAAATGTTTTCCCATCATCTCGCTTTGGTCTCGCTATAGTCTCGCCAATTTTTTTTTTCAAAATAATAATTTTTGATAGGTTAAAATAAGTTAGAAAAGTGGTTAAAAATCCAAACATGGTTTTTAGTACATTGGCAATTGTGTTCGCTTTGCTGTGAACTCACCGTAAGCACGTTTTTACGGAGATCTATGTCTTGGTTTTCTCGCTATAGTATCTCTTTGGTCTTGCTTCGACATCTACACGTGGTTTTTGGCATTAAGAATACTTTAACATCATATCGCTTTGGTCTCGCAATAGTCTCCCCAAAGTTTCATATTTTTCAAAATAAGTATTTTTAAAAAAGGTTTAATTAAACTAAAAAAGTGGTTGAAAGTCCAATCGTGGTTTCAGTGAGTTGGTCATTGTGTTCGTCTTGCTGTAGGCTCGCCAAGCTAAGATTACACTGGTATCTGTGTCGTATTTTCTCACTTCGTTCAAGCATTTACATTTACACGTGGTTTTTGTCTCGCTGTAGTGTTATCGAAGCTTTTTTCAAAATAAAATTGTTCAAATAATAAGAACTTCTCACTACAGCTGGGTTGCATTAGGCCCAGTGCGGTAATGCACCGCACGAGACCAAAGCGAGATGACATCAAAACATTTTGAATGGCTAAAGCCACGTATGTCACGGTGAGACCAAACATAGTAAAAAAAACCACGATACAGATTCTGGTGAAAACAGACATGGCGAAAACGCAACGGTATTAAAACAATGACGTCAACAGTGAAAATCACGTTTGGATGACCATGGCGAGTCTTCAGTTCAAAGTACTGAGTACTTGACTGGTACTTGTACCTGAAAGCTTACAGGCCTAGTAAATATGAATGTTTATGTTTTGTAGGCCTTGCGTGAGGATATGCAGTTAATTATGCGTTTTGTTATCGGTGAATACTTACTTGTGGATTTTGAATTTTAAGCGATTTTGTGCAATATACAATGAAAAATTTATTTGATTTATTTTTAGCGAAAAGGTTAAAGGTTTACGTTTAATAAAAATAAAAAATAAATCTCAATCGATAAACGAAATTTTGATTTTTTTTTTTTTAATCTCAAACCAAAATCTTTCTTAACGAATGTAGTAACTCTCGGAGAGAAACCGATGGAAATTAAAAATTGATAGTAATTTCTGATCTGTGGTTACACTCAAGCAATACGCATCAAGCTGCCTTCCGCAGTGGTCGATCATGTATTGCGTATCGTCCTTGAGCAGTCTATGGAATTTCAATCACCACCTTACCTCATGTTCGTGGATTTTGAGAAGGCCCTTGACCTAGTTAACCGAGAAAATATATGAAGATCACTTCTTAAGAGCCAAGTTCTTAAGTTTGACGTTTAGAAATGAACAAGATAGAGATGTATTGCAGTTTGTTGAAAAGTATCCATATTGTTTGCTAAAATCCCAAAGTCAAGGCCTAGCAACCACTAGGCAACTAAGTTGCGATCAACTCTTAAGGTAAGACCACGCTCGATGGAACTACCCTTCAGCGGAACTGAACTTAAAAATATTGTTTGTATAAAATTGTATGAGCTATTTAACACAAGGCGACAGCTGAAATTCATAGCGCAGCACCATACGGTAAAGTTGATAATCTGGTTATTGGTAAAATCTCAAATTAAAGGATTAAGGTTTTAAGGACAACAAAAAATACTTCTTTTAGTTTTTAAAAAAAGTGACCTTTTTGGACAAAATTCTGTGTGGCGTGTGTTTCTTATCTATTCTATTGGAAAATTGGCATTATAATGACAGAAACAACAACAAAAGAATATTCATTCTGTTTGTCATTATAATGGCAGCTTTCCAATCGTGTAAATCCGACATTACCTGCATAGCGTTGATAAAGTTTAATTTAATGCAATACCACAAGTGGAATTGAAAATATGTGCAGGAGTAGGTAGATATACAAACAAGCAAAACATTGCTCACATATGCGGTGAATGTATGTAATGTAGCATGTAGGTCAAAGAAATCCACTGAATACCTACACATTGACTTCCTCCTTCCTGATTGGTAGATAAGGATTTCCCTTACAAGCTATAGCCATAATACCTAGGTACGGAATAACGGAACATACAACATGAAAAATCACAATGAACATAAGTATATTTGTTCTGTATATAAAAATAAAAATGCATAAATTAGCTTATAATTGCGATTAATCGTGTAATTATATTAAGTTAAGCCCCAGCTGTTGGCTTTCCCACAAAAACGAGTTCAATATTATTGTTCAGTGAAAACTGAAAACTTATGTAGGTAAAGTAACATTAAAGTGGTGCACTGGAAGTTATACTTTTTGAATGTTTTATTAACTTTTTCTTAACAAAGGTATTTTTGTGAAACAAATACAAAACTATTGGTATTTAATTGGGATTTGGGAGTTAGCTTGGTGGTAAGGACTTTATTATTAAAATATAATAAATGGGGTACAATACAATATCAAGTAAATATTATACATATATATATAGTTTGATGAATCATAATTGAATTTTCGGGAATCCGCCAGAGAATCTGGCAAAATTTCGAAAGGCAAAGTTTCAAAAAACCAAACTTTCGAAATGACAAAGTTTCGAAAAGATAAATTTTCGAAAGACAAAACTTCAAATAAAGAAGTTTAGAAAGGAGAAAATTTCGTAAAGCAAAAGTTTCGCAAGGAAAAGTTTCGAAAAAAAAGTTGCGAGCTGGAATAGATGTTAAAAATGTTGCAACTGCAGCTGCAAGAGTTGAACTAATTTTAAATTTCACCGCAACATTTTTGACATTTATTGCAGTTCTGTCTAACATTCTGCTGTCTAAGCTCTTTTAGAGTAGGTTAATGAAAAACTAAAATAAAAAACATCTAATGACAAAGCACCACCCTTCATATGATAATGATGATATAACGACTCCAACTGCAACTGCAACTCCAACACCAACTCCAACTCTAACCCCAACCCCAACTCCTACTACAACTCCAACTACAACTCCAACTCCAACTCCAACTCCAACTCTAACCCCAACCCCAACTCCAACTCCAACTCCAACCCCAACCCCAACTCCAACTCCTACTACAACTCCAACTCCAACTCCAACTCCAACTCCAACTCCAACTCCAACTCCAACTCCAACTCCAACTCCAACTCCAACTCCAACTCCAACTCCAACTCCAACTCCAACTCCAACTCCAACTCCAACTCCAACTCCAACTACAACTCCAATTCCAACTACAACTCCAATTCCAATAGAGTCAGCAGTTACTTAGTCAACGGCAGCGCTGGCGTCAACAAGACAAAACCAACCCAGCGAATATATCTCTGAAGTTCCTTTGGTTCTTTAAATAGTGCCAGCAGATATTTCAACATTTTTTAAAGAAAACGTTCTTTTTCCCGTGAAAAAAATTAAAATTTTGATTTTGAAAATGGTCATACCAAATCTGCAACCGTTCTCCATTGCTAAAGATGTTGGAACTAACTTGTTAGATACTCAGTTCTCTATGGAGAGAGAAAAATTGAAAAATGTCTTTAAGTATGCCAAACTCAAGCATACACTATGGAGTGGACTTCGAGAGTAAAAACATAATATCATGGTATCATGGCGTTTTTATTTTAAGTGACAACTGGAAGTTGCGTTCAGCACTTTTATTGTATTTTAATATGGCTTTCACACCAAACCCCAAAACCGGTTTTCGCTGAAAACTTTCCAAAAACTCGAAAACCATTCACACCGAATATTACACGTTTTCGTTTGACATTACAGTTTTTCTCTAACCAACCGCTCACGATTTTCTTTTCTTTTTGTTGTTTTCCACTATTTTCTAAAAAATAAAATGGTGATTATTTATAAAAATGCGTTTACAAAGATATTCACCGACGTTGATCAAACCGATTTTGTGCAAGCGGGAAGATTGCATATTTGCCAAACAATGAAACTGACTTTAATTTGACGGTTCGAAAACGGTTCTAGTCAAGTTTAGGTGCTTCACCAAATTTCAACTTCTTAGCATTAGTGGTTTCTGGAGATATTATAGAAGTTCAAAAATCACTGAAAGGATAAAGCACTCCATACACGATTCGATTTGTTTTTCAATTCCGTTGTCAACTAAATTGATGTTTCGTAACACACCACATTACACATTTTAAAGTTAATTTCATTAGAGTTTTGACTTTTTTCAGTTCTGCGTATATATTAAAATTTGTGTCAAATGTCAGTATTTGTTGTTGTGTTTACGTGTATTTTCTTCCTCACGTTCACAGCCATTTAATACCTTAGATTTGTGTACTGTGATAACACACAACATAAACATATTTTTGAAAGACTACTGCATCAACTGTATAAATTCGGACCATACTCAGACAAAAGACACATTCACAGACAACAACGTTTGATATACACAAACTACATCTGCTACATTTACCCCCGCCACTAATAAAAATTCTCTTTTCTTTTCTTTCTTTCAGGAATTTCTTTGTGCAGTTGGAAAACTGCTCATCAACTGTGAAGAACATCAAAAACGGAGTTGCACAAGGTTCAAAACTTGACCCCTTCCTCTACAGCCTGATGACATCAGACCAACCCGTCCCAGCTGGCTGTGGAAACCTGCTGTTTGCTGATGACTCACTTACATGCGCGACTTCAATAGCAACGCTAGTCGCAGTCCGGATGGTAGAAGCTCACATCAACAGACTGTTGAATTTCTACAAGAAATGGGGCATCATCATCAAGGATAATACGAGTACCTGCTTGATTCGGCAAAGAAACAAGTGCAGAACACCGTTAATCACCCCAATCAGCTAATTAGAAGAATGGCCACCGAGCAACAACATCCCGAGCCGAGGTACCTCAGTGTGATGAAAACCCTGGACGCCAATATTTTAACGGACAACGACGAAGCATCCGTTTTTTCTACGCTGACACAGGGTCAGCATACTACCGCAGCTAAAAGCCAAGCCTTTTCACCAATCCATACCCAAACCACCAATGGACAACCGGGACGGAACACCCCGAGAACATCATAGTCAACTGACTTTCTTAATTTTGAGCTGACATGTATGATATACAACTGCGAATTTTATTCTTCTGGCTCGCCAACATATTTGCCATCTGATTCTAACAAAATACCAGACCTTATAGACTTTTTCGTAGTAAAAGGTATTAAACGAAACCATATAAGTGTCGAAGGTAATTACGATTTATCGTCAGATCATACTCCAGTAATATTATCACGGAGCGAAGCAGAAATAATAGAAAAAAGTAATCCTAAGCTCGTGAACAAAAGAACAAACTGGAACGAATTCAGAGATAAACTTGAAAGTTTTATAAACCTAAGATCCCCTATGCAAACAATTGAACAGATTGATCATGAAGTAGAACAATTTATTGCTGATATGCAACAGGCTGCAGAAGAAAGTACTCCAACAATTTCGAACTCAAGAGAAAAAGAAATAAAATATCCTGTCGAAATAAAGGAGCTGATCTAAGAGAAAAGAAGAGCTCAAAGAAAATGGCAAGCTACGAGATTTCCAGGTGATAAGGCAATTTTTAACCGTCTTAACAATGAACTAAAGAATAGAATCTGTGAATTTAAAAGTGATTCACTTAATAGATTCCTAAATAGTCTGACGGCGGGTTCTTCTACGGAATACTCCTTATAGAAAGCAGCTAAGCGCCAAAAAAGACCACAGGCACAAAACCCGCCAGTAAAATCTCAAGATGGTAAATGGATCGGAAACCCAAAACAAAAGGCTGATCTCTTCGCTGAACATCTCGCGAATGTTTTTAAGCCATTTCCAGCAAGCACAGCTACAGATCCCTTACAGTTTGTTGATAGAAACGACGAATGTGAAATTCCTTTTGTCGCGCTCAATGAAGTAAGAAGTATGTGTCAACATAAGTTGTCTAACAAAAAATCACCAGGGCACGGTCTAATAACTGCTCAGGTTTTGAAAGAAATGCCTTTTATAGCCTTCAAAAAACTCCAATTTATAATAAATGCATGCCTTAAACTAAGATATGTGCCACATCATTGGAAAATTGCAGAAGTCATTGTTATACCTAAACAAGGTAAGCCACCAACAGAAGTAACATCTTACAGACCTATATCGCTTATACCATACCATGGCAAAAGTTTTCGAAAAACTGCTTCTGAAAAGACTAAGCAAAATAATAGAAGAAAGAAGACTAATTCCGAGAAATCAGTTTGGACTTTAAAATAAACATTCCACGATAGATCAAGGGCATCGGATTACGGATGTTGTGAAAAAGGCACTTGAAGAAAAACAAGTATGCTCAGCTATATTCTTAGATGTTGTTCAAGCCTTTGACAAGGTTTGGCACTTGGGACTTGAGAACAAACTGCAAAGGGATCTTCCCAGGCAGTACTACAAAATACTGAAATCCTACGTTACGAAACGACTCTTTACAGTACGGTACGACCAAAATTACTCGGAACTAAAGAAAATTGAAGCTGGTGTACCACAAGGAAGTGTCCTAGGATCCACCCTGTATCTGTTATATACAAGGGATATTCCAGTGGACATCAACGCTATCATGGCCACCTTTGCTGATGATACTGCAATATTGGTGCCAGATAAATCCGTTACGAAGGCTACACAAAAATTGCAAAATGCAGTCGATAAAGTTAATGATTGGACGCAAAAATGGCGAATCAAACTAAATGAAACAAAATCGACGCAAATAAACTTTACAAACAAAAAAATAAACAATGTTCCAATTCTTATAAACAGTACAACAGTACCTTACTCCAATACTGCCAAATACCTTGGAATGACTTTGGATGCAAAGCTTAAATGGAAAGAGCACATCAAAAAGAAAAGAGAAGAACTGAACTTGAAGTACAGAAAAATGTACTGGGTTTGGTTACTAGAAAAGAACTCTGACCTATCTATCCAGAACAAACTAATATTATACAAACAAGTATTGAAACCCGTTTGGTCATATGGCATCCAACTATGGGTCTGTACAAAACAAAAATGCTGAACCCATCCAAAAATTCCAAAGCAAGGTCCTTCGCGCAATAATAAATACCCCTTGGTATATAGGAAATAGCGATCTACAACAACGTCTACAAATTGAAATGGTTAAAGAAGTGGTTAAAAAACACGCTGTATCACACAATCAGCGACTCCAAAGTCAAACCAACACTGAAATGGAGACCGTCTTAAATTTACGAGACAATGTTCGGAGATTAAGAAGAACCAAGCCTCATGAGCTGATGGTCTAAAAGCTATGGAAAGTGTTATAACTTAAACTTTCCACAATGCGACTGATAAATTAAGAAAGAAAAATCATTTGTCGATCTTTCATAGATTGGTCCTGATTCACCGGTGGTTTTAGTGCGGTAAGAGTCCCACACTACTTGGTACCGATTCTTACCGAGTGTCTTTTGAAGATTTCCATCGGATTAAAAAAAAAAAAAAAAAAATGTGTGATATGTATTAATATTTCTTTTTAAATCTAAGCCAATGTATAACAATAGGCCCCCTTTGTGCCAAAAGATTTATATTTTTCAATGTATTTTAAGTTAACTCAAATTGTATATATATATGTTCAATAAAAATCGTTGAATCGTTAAATCCTAATGTCTTTGAACGGTTTCATTTTTGAAACCCGGCCTTCCGAACTGATGGATGCGGTTTTCAGTGCTGAGTAGAAAATTAACCGACCTTTAAAAAAATGCACACTTTTCAAAAAATTTAAAATTTGGTCACACAATTTTTTCATGGATTTCGAAAAAAAGGTGCAATTTAAAAAAAAAAAACAAGACAAGGCTAAGTAGAATAGGTTAGGACTTCAAATTTTGACCTAGCCTATGGTTGAAATTCAAGAAAACTGCAAATTTGGATCCTTACTGCAAGTTCTTAGCGTGCTTGGTTCGTATGAAGTAAAAAAAAACAAACAACAAAATAAGTACTCACGGAAAATCAGATTCGGTAAAAAGGTCTCAAACATACTGTTTTTTTTAATAAAAAGTATCCTTTCTTTTGGACCATACTGTGTTTTCTACTTACTGCATCATCAATCTGTAGGGTAATCTTCACTTTTAAGGCAACACATTGAAGACACTTTCGTTATGTAGGAATGTTGTATGCCTGATGCAAGCCAAAAAGGGGAATAAGTTTGAATTGCCACAACCAAGGTGTTTTACAAAACCCCGGTCCAAGGATGTGTGTTCTTGGGTTGAATTTTTGGTATAGTACTGGCATATACTGGTCATATGAAAATACGATTGGCTCTAACCTACAATTTACCATCGAAAAGTGTTTTTCGGTCCTCAAAGACATATATTCCTCTGGGGAAAATGGTGCCTCATATATCGCATTCGGAAACGTTGTAAATTTTATGTTTAAGTCCTTCCGAAGACGTGTAACATGCTTTATTTTGCATGGAAATAAATTAAACTATCGTCTTAGTGGTAAGTGAGTGTCGAGAGCCCAGAGTGCGAACAAGAAAACTATGGGTGCTCGAGTAAAGTTTCCTATTTTATAAATTTTGTACACTTTTTTTTTTGTGTGTTGAAGTTTTCGTTTTCTGTAATGCTTTGGTGTATTTTAATTAAAAGGACATGGAGTGTGTTTAGTAGTAGAAAGTGTTACATTGAAGGATCCCATGGAGTGCATGTAGAATAGACAGAGAATGCATGCAGGTTATATTGCTGTTGTTTTGTTAGAAGAAACGGTGTTGATGTTGGGGTTTTGTGGAACACTTGGCCAAAGCTATTAGCAAAATTAATTTTCTCAGTGCGTCCTTCCTTCTGGCTGTTGTATTTTTAAAAGATTTATAGAGGAGTGCCTGTTAAGTGATAAGAATAGCACAAGATGTGGGTCTACGACATGCTATCGATGAAGTATAGGAATTAAAGCTTATGTTAAGGATGATTTATGAAAAATAATATTGAATTTCAAATAGTTACATATAAACCTATATCTCCTTGAAGGAGCACAAACTTTCCATCTTTTGAAAATAGGAAATGTAAAGAAAGATTTTAAGTTAAGTTTTTAACCTATTTTATTAGATTTAGCCAAACTGGTTTTTGTATTGAATTTTGTTTTTTCTAGAAAAACATGTATCATGATTTGTCACGGTAAAATTTATCGTGACAAAAACTATTCTTTTCATACTCCAAATCCTTGATCCTTTTGTTCTATTCCTCATTTTTTTACAGGTGTTTCCTTCAATTTACTGGGAGAGAGTAGGGCAACGATGGGCCATCAGCCATTGGTACGCTCTCGCAGTATATTGAAGAAACAAAAAAAATCGATGTAACTGGTGCTTTAAGTCGAAGAGCGTCACAATATACTAACTTCATAATCAAAAGACGGGCGGTCTGTTTGAAACCGAACCTTACAAGAAGAGGCTGGGTGACAATTGGTCCCCGAGCGCCCTCATAAATGACAGACGGGCGGTCTGCTCAATTCCATTACCATAAAAAAGCACGGGTGACATTTGGTCCTCGTCTGCTAGAAGTTACTCATTTTGGGAATGGCTGAGTGCCCAATGTATTTACATAAATAACATTTGTATAAGATGGAACGTTAAACGCTGGTCCCTAATCGCCCCAAATCTGCGCAAAAGCCCAACGACTTTTAATAATTTCGCGAAGAAGCTTGCCACCAGTTTTTTTCACTAACATTGGTCTATTTTGATTTCTGTCGGAGGGGTAAAATGAACGCGGTGCGAAATAGAATTCCTTTTTAATTTTCGGAAACTTTTCTTTTCTTATTAGAAAAATTGGGGTTTAAGGCTGGATGCGTTCATCGGATTCGCCGCTCCTGGAAGTCGAACCAGCGATCGGTGATTTCCATGATGACACTGCAAAAAGCCAGGGAGATAGTGCGAGTTAGCAGGACCGTCGGTTTTTCAACTGCGTTGGCTCACTCCAGCAAAGATGGCGGAGAGTAAGTGAATGATGACGCGACCAAAAACCACGGCCACTGATTGGCTGAAAGCACTGGAATTGACAAAAAGAAGAGGCCGTCCAGGTTAATGGAAAACCTGGGAGGGCACTTCTACTGTGATTCTCGAAGCAACCAGAGGTTAAAACTTTAACGTGAATAGAAAAGGAGAAGAAAAGTTTGTGAAGAAGAAGAAGAAATTCGCAGAGGTAGAAAATTTGGAAGAAGGAAATCCCGAAGAGGGAAAATTTGAGTTAGTCTAGAAACTGGGGAAAAGAGCTTGGAAGTTCTAACTGGAGGAAATTGGCAGTTTAGGATAGCTAAGTATTCTTTGTGAATTTTGGTTATATATTGTTCTTTGATCGTTTTTCAAGTTATAAAACTCTGTGGTAAATTCTCGTAAAGAATTCCGAAAAAGCGAAACTCGTGACCTCTTTATTATTTCCTTTGTTCGTTCGGGACCTAGCGATAACGGTCCATCTTTCTTTATACTTCAAGTCTTTGTTCAATCCGTTTTTTTTTTTTTAATTTTGGCTTTTATTTCTATACAAAAAGGTTTCCCAAAGAAAAATAAGGATCTATATAAATCAACTAAACTTCGTCTGTGTAATTAACTCAAAATCGAAATAATTTTATTTTCTTCACCGTCGCTCTCCGCTCCAAAAGGTTTGTAATTTCCTTTATCAAAAAAAAAAAAAAAAAAAATTCCTGGAGCCCTTTAATTTTTTTTTAATTTCAGCATCTACGCCCCTATGGTAATCAAAAATATTTTATTCGATCATCGATTAATAGTTCGATCAATCACCAATTAATTCGATTAGGTGAACCCACCCCCTTATGAGCATAGCTGTGGTGGCAGTACTTTTATTCGCCTGGATTTTTACAATCTATTTTCAACTTCGCCATTGTGTCATTTCTCTAAAGTCGGTTGCTTCGTGTCGGGTTTTCTTTTGATTTGTTTTTTTTTTTTTGTTAATCGAAAAGAATAGTCGTGAATTAAAATTGTAACAACTTTCTAAAACTAAATAATAATTTAAAGATTTTTTTTTCAAATAACGCGTTTGACCTGTGGATGGAAGTGGATTGAAGTGGGTTGGTAGACATATCCTCTTGGAATCATCTTGCACGCCTTGAAATTGACAGCAAATGCCAAACTTGGTGGTTTTTTGGCTTTTTAAAAGTACGGATACGAACCCTTGGGTGGGTTCATTCAGTTACATGATTAGATGTGAGATTTTTGTGAACCTCCGCCCGCCTGCTAACTCCAATTAATTACGTTATGCTTAGCTCAACAGCTATGTAGGTAAATACGAAACCGAAGCGCAATTGATCCAACCGTATGATCATCCTTATCATTGGGCATCATGAAACCTCGCAGAAATCCGAATTCCGATTGCTCAAAATCTTAAAAGTATCCGTTGGCGTCATGCTAATGAAAGGAATTGAATCCTTGACCCTTATTTCATAATTGTAAAGTGTAAGACCCATCTGAAAAAACAATCTAGTTTTTAACTGGGCACTAGAAAATTTTTTATTGATCCTAACATGGGCCTAGCAAGGGTAACACTTGATTTTGTATTTGGCCTCACGCGTTAAGTAACCTTTTAATCTTTTAACCTTTTGCGTTGACATACAAAAAAAGTTGTTTTTGGTAGTATCCAATCCTTCGATATTCTGGTAACCAGTCCAATACGCTTTTCTTTTTGTTTTTGCAGTTCATTTTTATGTTTACATTTTCTTAAAACTATCTTTTAACTAGACGAACATTTGTAAAAACTAGCCTGCCTATCAATATCTTAAAACCAACTTACTGGCCCTAATCGGGCGCTCTAAGTCCAATACACTTACTACTGAGCTATTTCGCAATACAGTTGTGTGATGTTGAAAGTAAAAAATATATAAGCATTCTAATTTTTCTTACTATGTATCCTGGGTTTAAAATATTTTGTTTGTTCTTGCTACATATGGGGTATTTGTGATGGGATGAAAGGACTTATTCAACAAGTTTTTCTAGCGAGGGCCTCACAAATATTTGACAAGTTTACCTTACCTAGATTGCCCCTACCAAAGCCTTTTCAGTTCTTTGACTACCTTGACTAAACTTGAAAAAAACTTGACATTTTTCCACCTACCTGAAAGTATAAACTGTATAAACTGGCTTTTAATGAGGCCCTAGAAAGTGTAACTTTGATGCTAGCAAGAGTCTAGCAAGTAAAACTATCGATTTTTCCTAGGGCCTTGCCGGATAGGTAACCTTTGACCTAAATAGACAACAAAAAATATAAAAAATTGTCTCAATTGGCATTCGATCCTGCGATCATGCTTGCCACTGGGTAGCATACAGTTGTGTAATGTTGAATTTTCTTAACTATTTATTTTTCTTACTATTGTACGAAGGACATAAAATACTCTTTTTTTTTATGTATGGGGTATTTGTAATTTAATAAAAGAACTTATCCAACAAATTTCTTCTAGCAAGGACCTCCCTAGTATTTGAAAAGTTTTCCTTGTCTAGATTGCCCCTACAGAAGCCTTTTCAGTTCCTTGACAAAACTTAACAAAACCTTGACATTTTTTCAGGCGGGGAAGCTCCAAAAAGCTTCAACTAATTTGACAACTTAAACCTTAACAAGGTAAGCCACCAACAGAAGTAACATCTTATAGACTTATATCGCTTACACCAATCATGGCAAAAGTTTTCGAAAAACTGCTTCTGAAAAGACTTAGCAAAATAATAGAAAAAACAAGACTTATTCCGAGACATCAGCTTGGATTTTGAAATCAACATTCCACGATAGACCAAGTACATCGGATTACGGATGTTGTGGAAAAGGCACTTGAATAAAAACAAGTATGCTTGGCTATATTCTTAGATGTTGCTCTAGCCCTTGACAAGGTTTGGCTCTTTGGACTTGAGTACAAACTGCAGGCAATACTACGAAATACTGAAATCCGAACGTTACGAATCCCATTCACAGTAACGGCCCAATAACGCCGCCGGCCCATAAACCACACCAAACCGTAATTTTTTCGGGATGCAATGATGACTCATGGTGTACGTGTGGATTTCCGCCTGACCAGTAAAGCATATTTTGTTTATTGACGAAGCCATTCAGTCAGAAATGAGCCTCATCGCTGAAGATGATTTTTCGATGAAAATCCGAATTATTTTCAAGTTTATGCTCAGCCCAATTCAAAAACATACGACGCTTCTGGTGGTCAAATGGCTTCAGTTCTTGCGTCAATTTAATCTTGTAAGGATGTAGGCCAGGATCTTTTCGCAAAATTCGCCACAACGACGTCACAGAGATGCCCAACGCTTGAAAACGACGTGTGAGAGACACATCTGGACTTTCTCGACACTACGGGCACTTCTTTCTCTCACTGGCACGGGAACATTTTGCATGTGCCTGTGGATTCAAATTTTTCCACTACGACGACAATAAATTGGATGTAGCGCTCTTAACGTTGAGGCCACTGAATCCGAATTTCGGTAATAAATTTTAATAGTTTCGACTCGTTGTTGGCTCGTATATCTTTCCATCATGAAATGGCAAACCTTTCTGAAGAGAAATGTCAATAGAGCGGCAAGAAATATGGCATCGTTTGCTGTCCCTGTTGCTCTACTTTTATAGCGTACCTATTGAAAAACCCTTTATAAGCAAATACTGAAACCCGTTTGGACATACGGCATCCAACAATGGGGATGTACAAAGAAAACAAATGCTGAACCCATCCAAAAATTCCAAAGCAAGGTCCTTCGTGGAATAATAAATTCCCCTTGGTATGTAAGAAATAGCGATCTACATCGTGACCTTCAAATTGAAATGGGTACAGAAGTGGCTAAAAAACATGCTGTATCACACAATCAGCGATTGCAAAGTCATACCAACTCCGAAATGGAGACCGTCTTAAATGTACGAGGCAATATTCAGAGATCAAGAAGGACCAAGCCTCATGAGCTGATGGTCCAAAAGCTACGGGAAAGCGTTATAACTTTGAACTTCCCACAATATGATTTATAAATTAAGAAAGAAAAATCATTTGTCGATCTTTCATAGATTGGTCCTGCTTCACCTGTGGTTTTTGTGCGGTAAGAGTCCCACACTATCTATATCAATCAGAATGTTCGTGAGTATCAGAGTTGTAAACTACTACATTTCTATATTTAAAATAATCGTCAGGTCGGTTAACACGGAGATCTGTGTCGTGGTTTACCGAGACAGTTACAGGTGGTTTTTCGAATTTAAAATATTTTTTCAGCATCTAGCTTTTGTCTCGCTCAAAGTTTTTTTTTTTAAATAATATTTTTCAAAAGGTTAAATAAGCTAAGAATGTGGTTGAAGGTCCAAACGATGTTTACAGAAAGTTGGTCGTTGTGTACGTCTTGCTGTGAACTAACCAAGCCCGTTCACACGAGGATCTGTATCTTGCTTTTCTTTTACTGTAGTCTTGCCTTGAAATTTGCACGTAGTCTTTGGCGTTTAGAATGTTTTTCCATCATCTCGCATAGTCTCGCCAAAGTTTTGTTGAAATAATATTTTCCAGAAAAGTTAAAGTAAACTTAGAACGTAGTTAAAAGTCCGAATGTGGTTTTTAGTGTGTTGGTCATTGTGTTCGTCTTGCTGTGAACTTGCCAAATGCGTTCACATGAAGATCTGTGTCGTTGTTTTCTCGCAAAAATCTCGCTTTGGTATCGCCGTGACATTAACACGTAGTTTTTGGCATTTAAAATTCTTTTATCTCGCTTATGTTTCGCTATAGTCTCGCTAAAGTTTTTTACCGTTTCAAGCGTGCTCGTCACCAAATCAGTGAAAACTTCTCACAAGAGCTGGGTAGTGTGGGGCCTGGTTCACACGGCAATGCACCGCACGAGACAAAAGCGAGATAACCTCAAAACATTTTGAATGACAAAAACCACATGTAAATGTCACGGCGAGACCATAGCAAAAACATAGTTAGAAACGGTCACAGTGAAAAGGAAGCGAGACGAATGCAATGCCAGTGACAATAAAAATCAAGTTTGGACGACCAGAACAAGGTACAGGGTACAAGGTACTTGACTTTTACTTCTAAAAGGTATTTTTTTTAGACGTGTGCTCGTCAATATGGCAATCCTTTTTTTTGGAGTTGGTCTTTTTGACAGCTGTCACTTGATTTATGCTCAGTTTGGTTTGCAATTTCATAATGCATTGGACTTACTTCTGAGCAACGTTTGCAAATTTACTACCAAAATAATGAATGGTTCGTTTCGCGTGATGCATCGCGAAACATTTAATTTATTGAAGGAAACTTTTGGCCCACCAACTTAATTTGAACAACGACCCTTATAACGATCACCCTACTGTGCTTATAATATTTTCTGATATTAAATTTGTCATACTTCCCTATTCATGATTTACCTTAGCCTTATTAAAAATAGTGTAGATACATTCAACCAAAATTAATTCAAGTCTTAACCACGAAAATGCACATTTTGTTCTTCAAAATTTCAATTAAAAAAAAACAAAGGTCATTCATCCTTCTGGCATTATTTTTATGCTGTTTTCAAACTTTTACGATGGGAAATAACTTTCTGGCAATAAAATGTTTTTTCAAAGCTTTCCATAAATTTGATCGTTGTCCTAAAAAGCTTCGGAAACATGAGTTTTCAGCTCCTCAAAAACAATAGCCCGGGTTAATATTATACAAAGGAATAAGGCATTGCTATACACTTATATAAAAGTTTCGCCCTCAGTGTTTAGTTCATTCGCAAATTGTTGCCACACTTTTACATCCTAACGACGAGGTTGGGTTTTTGTTTTTCCTTTTCCTGCAACCGCACCCGAAGGCAAAATTAATGTCCGTCCATTAAATTACAGAATTGTATACAGTGAAGTGAAGGTATACCTAACTTCTTATGAGGAGGCTGAAATAAAGGAATGGAATAAGGATCCATGGGGTTGGGGTCTTTTAGGACGATGTTAAATAGCGTTTAAACCTGAGAACGAGCGACCGACAACGCGACGACGCATGGCGACGCGACAACCGAAGTTTAAGCACCCGTTAGCATTTGCAGAAATTATTATCACAAACAAAATTTTAATTGTAAACGAAGCGAATTTACGTGTGTTTTATACTCTCCAGATTGTTCTCATTTAGGTCTTTTGTCCCATTGAAAGTTGGTTAAAAAACCGTTCTTGGTCCTGCCGTCCTGGATTTTTGAGCTTCGGGCGGGTTTATTATTGTTTTTTTTTTTTTTTTGTTAGTTGTGGAGACACGACAGGCCATACAACATAATAAAGAGTAGGTAAGCATGAGTTTATACCTATGCGGTGTTTTATTTATTTTTTTTTATTATTGCAATGAATTCCTATGAACAAAATGAAATACGAGTACTCGTATAATGTGCCTGCAGCTTCATTGTAACGTCATTGCTCTCAGCAATGCTACTCATAAAAGTGTTTTTTCAGTTGCTGCAGTCATTTATGACATAAATTGTCCTTGAATATTTCTGAAATATGAATATACTCGTACGTAGGAATATTAAAGAGTTGAAATTGATGTTAATAGTAAGCAAGCTCAGAGGGACCTTGTGGAATTCAAAAAAAAAAGTTGGCTATAATGAGGAAAAGTAGCAACAATATGAAATTGATGGTCGTTTATGACTAACAAGAAAAAAACATGTCAATTGGCAAACATTTTGGTGGGGGCAAAACCCCCATTTATTCGGCTTAATACAAGCTAATTCTTAGTCTAACTTAAAACTAAGAACTTAAGCTAACGTTAGTCAGGGGGAGGGTGATTCAGAAGACGGAGTTTTAGGGATGGAGTACTAAGGTTAAAGTCAAAGGAGTTCATGTTCAGATTAACATTTCACAGCATTCGAGAGAAAGGTTCGTTTGAGCCATAGGACGTCCTGTGGGTTGGAAGATAAAAAAGACGAGGATTTCGAGAACGAGGGTTAATGTTAAAGGAGATAGAGTTGTAGAGTGAAATGCAGTCAACGGAACCAGAAAATAATTGAATGAATGAAGAGAATGTCTGATATTTCTCAACGTTCTTTCAAAGAATTCAAGTTGATTAGTTTGAGGCGGTCTAGATAGGGAGGCAGGATCAGGGGATTGGTCCATTCAAGGCCTCGAAGAGCAAAGCGAAGGAAGCGACGCTGGACGCTCTCGTTTCTGGAAATGTGTATAAGTTGATAAGGGGACCAAACTTGAGAAGCGTATTCGAGGAGAGGGCGAACAAATGATATGTATAGGCATCGAGTCACATAAGGGTTAGATAATTCCTTTGACCATCTTTTGACGAAGCCGAGGGCTGAATTTGCCTTGAGAATGATATCATGTACATGGGAGAGAAAATTCAGTTCCGGGTCAATTATTATGCCAAGATCACGAATAAATTCAACGGTGGGTATGGGTTGATCATGAAGGAGGTAAAGACGGGGAGGAGATTTAATACGTTTACGCGTAAAAGTGATTGATTGGCATTTGGCAACGTTGAGCTCCAAGCAATTTTTAAGACACCAAATTGAAAAACTGTCAAGGTCCTGTTCAATAAGGGAAGAGTCATGTGTCGACGAAATGTGAAATACAAGAGTGTTTGATGACCTTTTCAATATCGTTAATAGCAAGAATGAACAAAAGAGGGCCTAGGTGGCTGCCTTTGGGAACACCGGAGGCAGCTAGGAAAGAGCAAGAGGTGGCGGTTCTAAAACGAACGCAATAATAACGATTATCTAGGTAAGAGGAGATCCATTTTAACAAAGAAGGTTCGAAGCCGAGAATTGAAAAGTATTAGCTTATGGGAGATTTTATCAAAGGCCTTACTAAAATCGGTTGAGATAACATCGACTTCGTAACCTTTTTCCATGGCTGAAAGCGTGAAAGACACAAATTCAACAAGGTTAGTGGTTGTAGATCTGCATTTGAGAAAGCCATGTTGTCTGGGGGAGATGGGAGATTTGCAGTGGAAGCTAAGCGAATACTTTCAAAGAGTTTGGGTATGTGAGAAAGCTTGGTAATTGGACGATAATTGTTAACATCACCCTTTGAGCCTTTTTTGTGTATTGGGATTTTTCATGATTCCATATCTGAGGAAATTCACCACGATTTTGGGAAAGGCTAAAAAGTTTTGAGAGGGGAAGAGAAAGGGTGGAAGAACATTTTTTTAGAAGTATGCCAGGGAAACCATCGGGACCGGGATTAAATTCATCGTTTAGTTGATTTAATTTAGTTTCGATGAGATACGGATCGACAGTGCGAGGGAGAAGCATAGAATATAGGTTAATATATCAAAAAAAAAAATCTTTGAATTCATTTTGTCTTTGATAAGTGAAGCATTTTTGTTTGAAATCGAATGAAATCATCGTAAACAATCGATTCGAAAAATTTTTCTGGAATTAAATTTCGTTGGGAAAGTTTCCATCGTTCAAAATTTGATAATGTGACTGATATACGAGATTGGTGAGTGCAAAAGTGGTGTAACCCATGTTTTGGCAAAATGTATCCTTTGTCTCGTATTTCATGTACATTTTTATACATCAAAAGCTACAAACAGCACTCTCACTTCTAAGCTTTCCGAAAACGTGACCTTACCCTCTTAAATCTTAAATTAAAAAGTTTTAATGATCGATTCAAGATCAAAAATTTGTATACAAAAAATAGGTTTGCACTCCAAACCTCATTACTTTTTAATAGCAGACGTCTCCCAACTCAAAAGTGTATGCCCTATAAAAATATTTGTTCAGAAAAAATGTTATCCGGGGTCATTTACTCTTGGCTCTAGGCTAGGGTGTCCATGGCATCTCTTTAAATTATAACATGTTCTCTATTTTTGTTCCGATCTTTTTTACAATCTCTTTTTCTTTAAGGATCTTTTTTTGTTTTCTTTGAACGTCAGTTTCATTTTATTCCTATAGAATTCAATTTATTTTTGTTCATATAAATATCAGAGCGATTGCTTCAGGTAATATGAAAAGTCGTTCGAGTATTGAGAAGAATAGACCCTTAAACTCGAATTGATTCCATATTTCTTAGTTGTTTGATGGAACTCAAATCATATAACAAAACGGCAAACACAAATTTTGTGATAAAATTCACGCGGTCTACAAAAGCCGATGGCATAAAAATTATATAATGTTGGAACGGTTTTTTTGCACAGAAGTGCAGAATGCAAAAATTTATTATATAACTGCACCATAAAAACTAAAAAAAACAATAAAATAAAATTGCGTAGTAATGTGACGTTTCGATTTTTTCCATTCACCAATCAACCAATTTTCCAGCATTGACTGGAAAGATTACTGGAATGTTTGATGGGAGCGTTCAGTGGTGCAGAAAATAATAATAATACCTCGTTGGCAGGAGTGGATCTAAGATCGGATTCAATCCGGATCGAAATTTCGACCCAGGTTTATAACAATTCTCGATCGAAAGATTGAATTCAAATGGAATTGAAGGGACAATTTTACTTTAGTTGTGTGGGTGCGTAAAAAATTAGGAAAAATTAATTTTGATCACAAATAACAAACAACCAAAATAAGCCAAAGATACAACATACAACAGTCTGGAGACAAAATACACAATTACGCACGCACACCAACAGGAATCTAAAATCTTGATTCTTCAATCCTTCAATTTAGGTATATTTATTCTATTTTCGATTCGATCCAGCTCGCCAAGCAACAGGTGTACATGGACCTAGATCCTGATTCAATTCTCCATGTAAACAAGATATCAGTTGATCACAAAGTATGGGATATAAATATAAATTTTCCACCTGCAGAGATAGGTATTGTTCCATATAAAAGAAAGATGATTTAATTTTCTTTAAAATAATTTATTAAGAAAAAGTTTTGGATTAAAATCGACCGAGAAACGGTTGCTCAAACTAAGTTGATTATAAGATTTAAAAGTAAAATATATGACATTTATGGCTGTTTTGAGGAACTTGTAAAACCGTTCGCTAAAGCTGGGTGTTTGATTCATCCTTGAACATTGAAGTAAGAAATAATTGAGAAATTTCAATCTTTTCGCATTTTAAGGGCTGCCATCTTGTTTTTTTTTTCAAAATTTAAAACAAGAGCCAAAATCAACAAATTTGCTCTTAAAAACCCGGTTTTTCAAACATATGCTAGCTAATTATACCTTCTTTAACCTGAAAAAAATAGTGCCAGATGAGTTCGGTTGTCGAAACTGGAATTTTTTATAATACTTATTTTAAAAAGAAGCACTTTTGACCGACAATCTCGCCTGCCACTATTTTTTTCATGTCCAAGAAGTTATAATTAGCCAACATATATTCATTAACCGGGGTTTTAGGAGCAAGTTTGTTGTTTTTGGCAATTATTTTAAATTTAAAAATAAAATTAGATGGCACCCCTTCAACTGCGAAAAATTGAAATTTCTCAAATATTTTTTACTTTCAGGGTCAGGATTAATCACACGCGCAGTTTGAGCGTATTGTAACGACTGTCACATTTGTACTAAAATGACTGTCGAATCAACTAAAACCACTCTCGAATAAAAGAAACACCAAATTTCGGATTAGACGGGACACAAACCAACCAACGGAAAGCTCTGGAAGCAAATACTGGAACCTTCCAGCTTTTTCGAGAGCCTTGTGAAAAGTATAAACCACATGTCTGACCGGCAGAGGACGCAGTTTATTTTTAATCATGAGTAAGTATAGTTGGTAGTAATAAAAGTAAAGTGTTGAATTAATTTCAGTGGTGAACAATAAATTGTTTTTTGGTTGTAAAGTAAAGTGTTTTATTTTGTAAAGTAAATAAGTGGAGAATATAAAGTGATTAGGTTTTATTAATTTACCTGAGAATATACTACATTGGTGTCAGAAGTGGGATAAAACTTAATTTATTTGTTGTTAGATAATTTATTGTGCTTCAACAATAATTACAAAAAGTGAACATGACTGTGAAAGTGAAAATAAGAACAAGACAATGGGTAAAATTCTAAATGATTTAAATTTAATTGAACTGAACAAGCGAGGTCTTCTTAGTGCTAGAACAAAGAATGATCTTATAATTCATCTGCAAGAAGGTTTAAGAAAACGTGGAGAAAACCCAGAAAAGTTTTGTATCTGACATTGAAAAAGAGGAAAAGCAAGAACAGGTAAGTACGCCGGACATAACAGCTTTGATGTCTCAGCTGCTCGCCAACAAAAAGAATCTTCTCGAACAAAGCCAAGAACAAAAGAATCTTCTAGAACAACAACACAGTGAACAAAAGAGTCTGCTCAAAAATCAAGAGAAAAAACTTCTTCAGCAGTTCCAAGAACAGACAAGTCTGTTTGAAGGTAAGTTAGATGCCTTTGACAACAGAATTGTTGTTCCTGGTGAGCGTGTTGATAAACAATTTTTGACTGTCGAAGCAAAGTTCGGAAAGGTTGAAGATAAAATCGAATGCATTACAAAGGAATTGGATAAGGTAAAGAAAATGAAGGTTCGAGAAAGTTCTGGCGACTGTCCAATAAGAAAGGAGATGCATCCATCAACCTTCGATGAACAAACTTCTTGGTCAATCTTTAAGAAGCTGTTTGAGGCAGCCGCGTCAACAAATGGCTGGGATGAGGAAGACAAATATATAGCTCTGACGCTAGCCCTTAGAGGAACTGCTGCTGAACTGCTACAAATCATACAGCAGATAAGAATAGCAACTTCAGTACTCTTGTTCAGGCCAAACGCTTTGTTGATGGCCATATGCAAGAAGTCTTTCGCGTTCAACTCAATACTAGAGTCCAGAAAAGAGGAGAGACTCTGCAACATATCCGGCTGCAGGGGATGAAATCATCAACCAATTCGCAACAGAAGCCTTTGTCCGAGCTGTATCTGATATCTACCTTCAGCGAACAATTCGAACTGCTGGAAAACGCACACTTCCTGAGGCATTAGCGTTGGCCCTGACTATGGAAGCAGCAGAACAGGCTTCTCAAGGAGTCCATCGAGTAAGAGAGCGAGAAATTGAGGAGTGTTCATGCCAGAGAACAGCGTTGCAAAGGAACCAGCGAAATGAACCTACTCGATGCTGAAACTGTAACAAGACCGGGCATCTACAATGTAGATTCCCACGTAGGAGACCTGAATGTTGGAATTGTAACAAGACTGGACATCTCCAACGCCAGTGCAGATTGCCACCAAGAAGACCATGGAAATCCGACTAAAAGCATTGCACTCGTGAAGAAGAAAAGGAGGTTGTTGCCATCCAGAGATTAAAAGCGGATTCCACTGATGATTGGAGTAAAGAGGAAGTAATAATTGCCCAACAAGATGACTCTAGATTTGGATTGTATCCATGCCATACATATCAGGGAAAGGGTGACAAGCGACATTCCAAAGAAGGCTACACAGTTGGAAAGCACGGATTTCAAGTGTCCATGGATGTCAGCCATTTCCGACCAGATGAGTTAACGGTCAAAACTGTTGGACACAGCGTGGTGGTGGAAGGTAAGCACGACGAACGTGAAGATGATCATGGTTACATAAGTCGTCAGTTTGTGCGGAAGTATCAGCTGCTAAAGGAGTATGATGCCAAAAACGTCTTCTCAACAGTTTCAATGGACGGTATCCTAACAATCGAAACTCCACCAAAGGCTTTGGAGAACAACGAAAGAATAGTGCAGATTCAACAGACTGGCCCCGTGAAATTAAGCGATAATGAAAGTAGAGAAGAATGGTTGAGCGACATTCGGAAAAAGACAAGAGCAAAGTGATCGAATGATAACGCGATACAACACAAAAGCAACAACGAACGAATTCCAAGCGGGTGATCTTGTATGGCTTTATAATCCCCACCGTCGGAAGTGACTTTCACCAAAACTTCAACAAAATTGGGAAGGCCCGTATACTGTTGTAGCACGAAAAAAACGATGTCGTCTACCGTATTCAGAGAGGACTTAGAAGCTAAATGAAAGTAGTTCACAGTGACCGTTTACACCGTTATAAATGGAGAAGGATGTGATGAATTTGCTCGGGATGATCAATACTAAGGAGGGGTCAGTGTGACTATTCTCACATTAATACTATAACGACTCTCGAATGAACTGTAACCACTCTCGAATAAAAGAAACACCGAATTTGGGATTAGACATGACACAAACCAACCTACGGAGAGCTTTGGTGGGCTTTCGAACTTCCAATACTCAACGCCAAAATGAATGCTTCGGAAAGGGAAATTTATGGGAAATTTCCCCTATGAAAAGCTCTAAAAGCAAATACTAGAACCTTCCAGCTTTTTCGGGAACCTTGTGAAAAGTATAAAAGCACATGTCTGACCGGTAGAGGACTCATGAATGAGTAAAGTTGGTTGTTATAAAGGTAAAGGGTAAATTTATTTCAGTGGTGAATAATAAATTGTGTTGTGGTTGTAAAAGTAAAGTGTTTTATTTTGTAAAGTAAATAAGTCATCATCATCAAGTCCTGAAACCCCGATTGGGGCATAGGGCGCCAACAAATCGTCTCCATCCTTCACGGTCTGCAGCTAGATATTTTAACTGTGACCACGTCTTTCTCTGGGATTCTGCTTCTGCTAGGACTGTTGATTTCCATGTTGTTCTTGGTCTTCCAACCCGCCGTGCACCCTGAGGATTCCATTCAAAGGACTGCTTTGCAATTTCATCGTTTGGTTTCCTCAGTGTGTGACCAATCCATTGCCATTTACGCTTTCTTATGTCAATGTCCAGCCTCTCTTGACTTGTCCTGCGCCACAATTCTTCGTTTGATATAATTTGCGGCCAGCGAATTTTTAGAATATGGCGTAGACAGCGATTCACAAAAGCCTGCAATTTCCTCGAGATGGTAGTCGTGACTTTCCATGTTTCGCAAGCATATAATAGCACGGATTTGACATTGGATTCGAAGAATCTCAACTTAGTGCGTAGGGAGATTTGACTGGATTTCCAAATTTGGGACAGAGAACCGAAGGCTGCGCGAGCTTTATTTATTCTAGTTTGAACGTCCAGATCAGTACCACCATTTGCTGAAACAATACTTCCAAGGTAGTTAAACTGTTCAACCTCTTCGACTGGCGTCTCCTGTATAAAAATACGCTGATGTGTGGAGCGGCCTGTGAGCATTATTTGTGTCTTTTTACTGTTTATTTTTAGACCACTCGACTCTCCTTTCACCTTCAGAGCTTGACACATCCCGTTCAGCCCGCTGATGTTATTTGCCAAGAGACATATATCATCGGCATAGTCTAAGTGACTAAGCCTTTCAAACGGTCTCCATTGAATGCCCTGTCTCTCAGCTGTTCCAACGCTGGCCGTCAAAACATCATCAATCGCCAGTAGAAATAGAATTGGCGACAGAACATCCCCCTGTCTCACACCCTGCCGCACTTCGAAAGAGTCGGATAGCTGCCCATTGTGTAAAACAAAACATCTTGCATTGTTATAAGACTCTCTTATAATGGCAACAATTTTTGGGGGAATTCCCCTACCAAGCAGTGATCTCCATATACATTCACGGCTAACTCGGTCAAAGGCCTTCTCAAAATCCACGAACATGAGGTAAAGCGGTGATTGAAACTCCGCAGACTGCTCCAGAACGATACGCAGAGTGTTGATATGGTCGACACACGACCGCCCACTGCGGAAACCAGCTTGATGCCTCTTGAGTGTAGACTCGATTCTAACCTTTATCCGCTCGAGAATGATGGTTGCCATTAGTTTTGGAAAAACGGACAAAACTGTAATACCTCGCCAATTGTTGCAATTCTTAAGGTCACCTTTCTTTGGCAGCTTAACAATCACACCATCCTTCTAGTCGTTGGGATAGATCTCGTTTTCCCACACAGCTTGTATCAACGGGTGTAGAATACTAGCTGTTCTGACTGGGTCAGCTTTCAGGAATTCAGCTGGTATTCCATCAAGTCCAGCTGCTTTGTTGTTTTTGAGAAGAGATATTGAAGATTGGATTTCCAGTACTGTAGGGGGTTCGATGTCAATACCCCTATAAGATCTACGCATCTCGTTCAGCTGGGAAAGTAAATAAGTGGTGAATTTAAATAGGGTGAATAAGTTTTATTAACGAACCTAAGAAAATATTGCAATAGGTATTTTTGCTTTTGTTGATTTTAAATATTTTTTTTTTTTTATCTTAGGTCAATTTTTTCTTAGAATGATAACAGAAATAATCACTCAAAATAATTAGCATGAATTTGGGGGCCCCAGTATACACGAACATTTACTAAGAGGATTTTCAAGCAAAACTTGAGAAGAGTAAGTTAGAATTAAAGAATTAAGGATATTGAAATTTTGTGCCGATAACATATAAGAAGTTCATTAAAGTGGGCCTGTCATTAAATAAAAAAAAATTTTGTTGAACCACCATTTGTAACTATACAAAATACATAACAACAACATTTGTCGTACCATTAACGAAATAAGTGTCTTAGACTCTCCAAGCTTACAAGCATATTGAGTCAATACCATATAGTAATAAAAGAGTCTTAACTAGTGCCAGAATTGCATTGTTGTTGATTAAAGACAACTTGTAATTTTGTACAAATCAAAGCACAATGAACCTAAATTAAACGAAAACTACAAAAACTATCCCTTCTCTTACTTCAATATGAACAATTGCCAAGGAATAACAAAACCATAAAAAATGTATACACATACATAACTAACGTCTGACTTCACGTAATATTGAATTTTATCCCTGGCCTTTGGTGGTCTCGAGCGATTCTACGTGCCATAATTTAACCAACTGCCATCACTGAAACTTCTTCCTTCCTTCCTTAAAATTGATTCTTTTATCCTAGCTGTTTGTCTTGCACTGTTTTGGAGTTGAAATTTTTGAACAGACACTATAGTAGCTCAAGAGCTATCCACCATCATATCCAATGATGCACCCACCCACACCCATACCCACCCCCTTCCCTCCCATAAAGCTTTATCTAAAATATAGCCTTTCAAGGAAACAAATGAAAAATTATTCCCTCATAGTTTGTTCGACCGAGACTAAGGAGCATGCACCGAATAGGTTCATCATCACAAGGGCACTACTCGTCGTATCCACTTCCCATACTCTTCACTCTTTAACCCTCCTATTGCCACTGCATACTGCATAATATCATCGCATCGGTTGGCAAAGCAATACGACTCCTATAGCAGCTCCTGGGAAGGGTGCCTTTGTTGCTGCAATTTCAGATCATAAATTCTACCCAAAAGCAATTAATTCGGTTGGGGTGAAAAGTACTTTGCACTGGGGGGCAACACTGGCGCGCGCGTCTAACTATCCCTTAAAAGTCTTCTTCTAACACAGCCCCATTCCAGTCAACACCACACCAACGAATGCGGACTATGACGACGGCAGCGTTTTTGTTAAGAAAACATATTTTTACAGTCAGTTAGGCGCGATAGACGTGCGAATGAGAGTGATAAACTCAAGAAAAAGATATAAGGCTCATGAATTACCAGCACTCTTTTCGTTACCCTTACCATCCACCCACCCACCATCATCAGCTTTATATAGCGTCTAGTGTACGTTTGGCGCCACTTTATTTATGGCAAGTGGTGATGTGTTTAAGGAAAGGATTTGCGCTCCCGAACAAAAGCGCTTATCTTGTATTTGTATATTGTTTTATAGGTTTTTTCCTCGGTTTTGTATCTTTCCATTTTTGCCAGTCTTTCAATTTGTGCCAATTTCTATTTCATTCAGCTCCGAACTCGCCTCTGTAAATAAAGTAACATTGTAGTATAGGTTTTGGTGCTGCGGGTATTGAGTGATAAATTTGAGGGATTTTATCAGTGCTTTTTTATTTACAATCGATTGAAGCGATCATGTTTAAATTTCGGCAGGTCATGTTGTTCTTTGTGATAGACAAGTTGTTAGCCTTTTGCTTTGGATGTTCATGAAACTGTCAACGTGTCAAACTCTAAGGGATCTATGACACTTTTTATTTTATATTTTCTTTCATATTTTTTGGAGGAAATATAAGAAAAATGAAAAAAACTTCAAGGAAAATTCACGTTATCATGACAAACCGTTGAGTCAGTCGAAATTAAGACTTTTTGCAATTTTCCACCACTCAAAAATTAATGGAGCAATAGCTCGCGGAGAACCAGGGCCTAGTGACTTATAACTCTCAACAATTGTGTGCGTGTTGTTGGGAGGAATAGAGGGGACCTACAATTTTTTGCTGAGTCGGCTAGATAAGACAAGTATACTGTTGGAGGATTTGTCAGTTCCTCGTTAGTTAGGTGGCAGCGATTGGGAATCGAACCCAGACGAGTGGCTATCCATGCCGCTAAACTGACATAAGCCCTGCTGTCAAATATATAATAATTTTACTACAGTCTAGGAGATTGAACGTTTAAAACCAGAATCAAATTCAGAATTCAATGCCACAGCTCACGGCCCACAGCCCAAGAGAAGGATATACTTACCACAGACTCACGAAGAAGACAACGACTTAAGATGCTTGTGCGTCGTGGTCTTAACTTAGAGCAGGAAACACACCCATTTTCAGAGAGACTTGGAAACCCAGGAAACTTTGAGACAGAATCAACATCCACTAGGACCGATAACTGGAGATTGGTAGAAAACTACACGGGTATAACAACCACCTCTTCGATTAACAGCCACATGAACAAAATCCTAATCGGAACCACGTACAAGCCTCGAGATGCAACGTGAATTTGGTAAAGACTCAACAAAAGGCTTTGCTCGAGCATGATCGAAGGAGGAGAAGCTGCTGTTTTTGGAACAGGATGACCTGTGGAAACAAAATATGAGACCACGATTCAACCTGTATGCCTCGCATATGATGTGACCCTTACATGCCCTGAAGTAGTGGTCCTGGTCCCAATAGGAATAAAAACCATGTGTACTGGTGTGCAGATGAAATAGCAGAACTCGAAAGCAGATTCCTCAAGAAAAAGACCCACAGTCACCAGGGGAATGAAAGAGGCACACCGAACCATCAGAGGATGGTTTAGCGGAGTTCAGAACCAAAGTATCGGAGTTCAATAGGATTCCTACAAAAGGATATACCATAAAAGTTGGATTTAGCTTTAAAAAGCCTGCATGACATAATGGGGGAATAACAGTGGAAGTGCATAAAATAACTGCCTCAGCTTCATTTGTTCATCTATAGCTTCTACTTGGAGGGAAGGGTGTTCCCCAGAAGCTGATAGAAAGCGCAACTTCTCATAAGAAAGGGAAAAGGAACCCTAGATTCTCCGTTAGCATACAGACTTCTATGTATGCTGGACACCATATGGAAAGATCTATCAGAACGTACTGCTTGTACGCATTCAGAAAAGGCCACTCTTTGACAGGATTGATTGAGGAAGTAGTACCTACCGACCACCCAAATCACAGGAAACCCACTACTCAATACTGATTGATTGTATTATTGACAACTCTGGAAGTTCGTTAGAAATGACTGCAGCTCAGCTTTATAGATAGACGTTCTAAAAGCGCTTGCGGACACTCTCTACATTCCAAGGTTCCAATAGTGGATGGAAAAAGATTACTTAAATGACATGACGCTGATCTAGGAGACCAGTGGATAAAGTGAGCAATGCTTGGCCATGGGAAAATCGGGGAAAACGGAGAAAGAACTGCTGACTAAGTAGAAAGTCCGACTGTCTGAAGTCATTAGAATCAAGGATGCAATATTTGGGACTGACTCTTTATGCAATGTTCTTTTTCTGACATCACATATAAAGTCGGCAGAAGAACGAGCATCGAAGTTAACAAGAATATTAAGTAGGTCGAGGCTGACTGTAGGTGATCCAACGACCAGCAGGCGAGCGAAGTCTTCTGATTCCGATCACGCAAGACATTTTCTTGTACACTTGTTGTGATATTTGGGCTGATGCAGTCCGAGGAGTTGTCGCGGTAAATTTTACCACAACAAGTTTCACCTACTCATTCCTTCTTTTTTACACTAGCCCTCTCCTTTTCTTGTTGCTGCTCCAAAATGCTAGCAGAGTTCAGTGCAAACCTGGTCCATCAGCCAGAGGCCTGCTCCTAAGGCATCTTGGAAAAACAACTCCAAGAGGTATCCGCAGAATAATCGTGTGACAGGTGGGCCACGAAAATTATTAAACACAAAGTGAGACAGAAGGTCCACTTTTCCCTAAGGCATGCAACAGATGGTCCTTGCCCAACGATATGTGTTTGACACGTGGTCCACACAAACGATGATATGTGACATATGGTCCATTGTCCAACGATGACATGCGACAGGTGGTCCATTGTCCAACGAAATGTGTGACAGACGGTCCACATACATGTCTACACCGACAGATATGTCAATACGGGCAACCCCAGTCAATAATCCAAGAATGGCCAAGGGCCCAACCTAGCGTGTCCTTGTAAGTAAAGAAAAATGATTTTGTTAGGTGATTTCCTAATTCCCCAAATCTGCACGAAAGTCTACGGTATTAGGGAAATGTTAACTTCGAGTAAGAAATCGAATTCTTCCTCACCAGAAGTGCATTCGTCAAAGATATTTTTCTCCGTCTTAGTGCGGTTCGGTTAAGGACGGACGGACTTTGATCGTGTTAATTTGATTTTTATTTTACTTTTTTTGTGTGGCATAATAAGACAGAGGTGGTCTGGATGCGTTCATTGAGGTACTCCCCATTGTGAATGATTCCTTTCACTAGGGATACTTAAAATGAGAGAGTGGATTGGGTTCAACTACGGGGAAGGCTTCCACCCAATAGGCGAAGTCCTTGCATAAAACTCGTAACCGAATACCCCCACTACTGAGTGGGTGCGAAAGAGAGGTCGACAATTGGAGAGTACGAAAGTGAATGCAAAAAGCCACCGCTATGGCATTATTTTTTGGTAAGATTCTGTAGAAGGCAGATAGTTTTAGAAAAGTTTAAAAAGGAAAAAATCAAATCTGAATCATATTGCGTTTGATTTCAAGGATTGTAAGATTTTCTTAAAAAGTAATAACGAATTTCCAGTGAGGGAAATTCTGAATAGTGTTGTGAGGAATTAAATATCTTTGAACGGAGCGAATTTAGGAGTCAGGGCCAGGTGGGCCAGAGAACTCAGGGAAAATTCGATTTGGTTTGGAGCACATAAAAAGCTAAGTATTCCTTTGAAAATGTTCTTAGTTGAATTCGTTGCTTTTCGCTTGCCAGATTGGGCAAATAATTATTCCCCTAGGCCTTCGTTTTGTTTATTTGTTTCCTGGAAATACGGGACTTTTAAGACCCCATTTTCTTGTCTGCTTTGTTCGGGAATCTTTCCCAAAATCATCTATCTTCATCTTGCGTTTTTTGACACAATTATTGCTTTTATTTAAAATTTAAATTTATTCACTTATCTTCCTTTTTGCATTGGCCTTTTGCCAATATAAACTTTTGCTAAAAATTGTGGTTGAAAAAATTTAGGGTTTTTTTTCTATATCTATAAAGGTTTCCCTAATAGAATATTTGAAATTCCTTTTGGAAATTAAATCTTGTGTTGTGGTTTAGTTTAGAAAAAAGAACTATATTGTTCCAGTTTTTGGTAAGTTTCACCATAAAAAAAACTTCCCGGCGCCCATTGAAGTACGCCCCTGTACTTTCATCGTTTTTTTAATTGGAATTTCTTAATTTTATTAATTCAGCGCAGATTAGGCGCTCGATCAATAAAATCTTCAAAACCGGTGGTAGCACCTTTAATTGCTGCTCAGTTGCATTTTTTTTTTAATGAACGCGACCCATTCTGACAGATCGTCACCTTGTTTTTTCTTGTTTTTTACTCTCGAAATTTACCCATCGCGATGCAAACCAGTCTTATGCATTTCAGTAACAGAAAGTAGCACTGAACAGACGTTGAGACACCGTACGGTGTCGAAACCAGCCGTCTTTTTAGTAGCAAGCAGTAGCTAGGTACATACTCCATACTCCCATTGATCTTCTACGACAAAAGCGGTTGAAATAGGTGTAGAATCGGCAAGCAAAAAGGTGAAGATACTCATGGAAAAAAAGTATGTCAAGATTGTTGGAGCTGAAAAAAAGATACAAAGATGGACTGCTGATAAGTGGTTGGTTGGATGCGACGGAAATGTATTGAGGTTAACCAGTACTTCACCCAGTTACTCACAAATAATTCAACGCCTTTCCTCAAGATCGACGAAACGAATAATCCAACCTTCTAGTACAGGGACTCTTCAGCAAATGACGTGGGAGCATACGTTTTCTGGCCGCAGTAGATAGGAACCTGAAAGATGAGATCTGGAGCGAAGTATCGGCACGTCATGCCAGACAACACATTCGAAAAGTTGCTAGTGAACGGAGTCAAGTCTACCTTTATGCAAAACAAATTCGCAAAAAAAAAGAAAAAAGGACGAAAACCTCAATAAAAGAGTATGCTCAACTACCAGCCCCTCTTCAATAATGGTAAGAGGTGGGTCAGAAACTGAGGAGTGTAAAAGTGTTTAGGTTTTGTATGCCTTGTCAGAAGGTGAGTCGGACATACGAGGATGATCAATTCTAAAAAGAACTGCCTGCCTACGGTGAATAGTTTCTTCCCCATCAAAATAAAAATAAATGAATAAAACGAAAACAAAACCAAAAACTCCTAGAATGCAATGAAGCAATATAATAAATGAAAAAAGTTCTCACTCATACTAAGTGATTGAGGAAAAATCGACTATTAGAACAATCTAATTGAACGATTACATTCTTCACGAGTCGAATTTAGTACGCCGTCTGCGAAGAACAAAATCTTCCAACTTGGTGTGGTGTACAGAAAACCACTTTAAAATCACGGATTAAGCAGGAACTTTCACCGGAAAGTAGCCTGCGACCGTTAACTTCGTTAAAAATAAGTTCCTATATAAGTTTCAACTTAATTGCAATCGGGAAGTGGAGATGGTTTTAGTGTAGTAAGAATCTCACACACCTACGAGCACGCGTTTTTCGGTCCTCATAGAGCCTGATAAGCAGGATTTGCACCTACCCACGGGAAAAAAAATAAAAAAAAAAAAATCGAAATAGTTTTGATGGTCTTTCGTACGTAGCCAATTAATATCAACTTTTGAGTAGCACCTTTGAATGCTGTAAAGTGCTCTCACGCTCCAGCTCCAGGCCCCCTGAATTTAAGAATTGTATTTCAGTTAGTTTCTCTTGGGCACATCAATTCTTAGTAAGAATATCCTTCACTATTTCAAAATTCCGACATAGAGAAAACTTTATGAAACTGTAAGAGTTTACCACGAAAAAATACCGACAAGTATAAAAAGACAAAGATAACGCAACAAATTTCCTCAGTACCTAAAGCAATAAGTATACCGAAAACTGTTTCCGCGCATTAAAAAGCTAAGAAACTATACAGAAGACTATGTATGTATATCCACCCCTTAGAAGCAATAAATTTACCTCCACCACTTCTTCCAAAAATTCAAATTTTGCATTCATACTTTCCATTTTGTTGGTTTATTCTAACACTGCAAAAAAAACGTTAATTTTGTCTGTTTTCTTTTGATTAAACAAGAAACCATCAGAACTCTTCCATGCGTGCGCATTAAAGTGCATTACATTTTTTTGTTCCTTTTCAAATGTAAGAGTGTGTCTTTATACTCCATACCTACCTTTGGCTAAAAAAAAATTCATAATTTCCCAAACGAAACGAGTCAGACTCAACTGGACTCAGGCATTTTTCCTTCTTCCAGTGGCGTGTAAATGAAATTGCATTTTTCTATCGGGAAGAATGTCTTGAATTCTTGATGTTGGTGTGGGCGAGTGGGGTGGTGATGGTATTTGTGTTCTTTTTTTACAATACATTAAATCGAATTTACATAAAGTTGAGCAAAAATAATGCATTTTCAACCTCACCGTGAAAAAATAACTTAGATACACCGTTTTTTTCATTTTTTTGTTTCGTTTTTGCTGAAATTGAAAGAAAATGTACTTGAACTCGTCGTTCTAGGTGGCCAACTCTTTACAAAAAAAAAAAAAATTATATAAAGACTGAAGACAACACTTCATGATAAGACTCTAGAAGCAATTACAGCCATTTCCTGGAATTGTGTGCTTACGGGCAAAACTAAATCTTAGAAGCTTAGATAACAACAAGGTAAACATGACTACACTTCAGACTTCACCCACCATCACCACCCAACCAAAGGCTTCTTCATTTTCCTTTATTGCGGGACTATGGTAGAACTGGCAAATACAAATGGCGCGAAAGCACTGCTCTTTGGTATATTTATTTGTGTTCATGAACAAGAAGTATGAAGAAATCTCATACATACACATATGTATATATGTATGTATGGATGTATGTATGTATTAATATATGAATGGTGTTATAAATATATACCCAAGTAATGCACCCTTCCTATAAAGCTGCAGCAATATAGCATAAAATCTTCTTAAAGGACTAACGAGCCGAAATAGAAATGCATGCAGCAAAGGGTTCCATTCCCATCCGCTTGCAAAAGTACAAAAACCTAGTTCTAGAGTGGAACTGCAATTGACTGTTCCTTGTGACTGTGCACTTTTCTAGTCTGATGCTGGTTATGACAATAATAAGGATGGCGGTAAGGATGATGATCATTTCCATGTAAAAAGAAGATGGTGGTTTGGTTGTCTTGTATATTTTTGTCATGGCCGTATTTGTGTTTTTTTTTGTTTAAAGCGCAAGGCGCGGTAAGGACTTATTTTCGTCAACGTTGTAATGCGTGTGGTATATGTGGTAACAATAACTTTACACTATTTGTACATATTTAATCTTCTCATTACAGTTGCATTAAGATAGGAAAGGATAGCTGCAGAGCCAATGTTAAAGGATTCGGATTTTATAGAGGAATACTATCGGTTTTCCATTCATTTGTATTGAGATACCAAAATTCGGACCGTTAATTCTAGTGACCCGAGTTTGTTTCCCCAAATTAACATGATATTTAAAAGGAATGATTCAAACGACCTTCTGTGTCTTAAGCTTCAGGGAACGACAGACAACAGAGACTTACTTCTGATAGCAAGAATTGATCCAGAGGACGCCGTCTTGAACGATGACCTCCTTACTGTCGAAGATCTGTAGGAGAAAGTGGAGGCTGTGGGGGCTGCTTTCTAGCAAGTATACAAGGTGAATGCATGCATTCGCCCGAACCATGACTTGGAAAACAGAGCCTTGCTCCACCACTTCCATCTTCGGAATGACATAACCTCGGTTTTACCAGGTTCGATGAATATCATTTGGCAAACGCCCTAATCGCCAAGTGCAATGGGCCAAGTTCCCTGTTAATTACAAAGGTGGAGCTTCAATTCATCTTCGATTCATTAAAGAAGATGAAGTCAGCTGGAGTCGATGACATATCCAACGTTGGGCTTCAAAATTTACCGCAAGAAGCATTAACATTATATCATTATTATCCAGTGCGGTGAAAGACAGCAGCTGTGGGGCATCCTCTCCCAAAAAAGAGAAAAGACAACTCCAATCTGCTGAATCTCCAATCGATAAGTCTATTTGAAAGTATCAGCAAGGTATTCGAAAAAGTTTTGATAGAGCTCTGTCTAAGTGGACAGAGGACAATAATATCATACCGGACAATCAGTTCGGTTTTAAGGGGGGATTTGTCACCATTCATGCCTCGTCTAAACTCGTTCTGATATCCAATGGAACAAATCTAAGAAGCAGCGCACGGGTGCCAGTCTGGTTGATTTGGAGAAGACCTTCAACACCGTATGGTTAGAGGGTCTTTATCTAAAGCTGATCAGGCTTGGCATTAGTAAACCACTGTTATATATGCTTTATGATATGCTCAATGGCAGAAAGTTTGTTGTCAAGAGTGGCAATGTAACTTCTGCCATAACCTTTAATATTAAAAATGGTCTTCAGCAGGGAGCGGTCTACTGGCCGATTCTATACAACATTTACACCAGCAATCTGATAAGTAGTCTAACTCAGGCAATTACGTATGCCAAAGATCTAACTGCTTATAGAACAGCTCCAAAAGTAGAGGTCAGAGATTTCTTTTTCAGCATGGCTTCGAGAAGATTCAGCGATGTTGCGATGCGTGGAAATTGAAAATCAACTTTCAGGAATCAGAAACTTGTTTGAGATTACGTTGCTTAGAGTTACCAGGGACATAAGATGGAACTGGCACAAGCTAGTGATCGTAGGGTCAAATGGACATCCACTGGCGAGTAAAAGTGTAGTATAGTACCTTGTCTTCTGGATGGATCAGTATTTGTATTTCTAGAGACATATAAATGCTGTTCTGACCACGGCCAGGGGAGTTTTTGTCCTAACGAAATAGTTATTTTTTTGCAGCCAGCTTGGCAGCAGGTGGGTGAAGGTGATCTGCTCCATGACCCTTATTTGGCCGATGATTGCCTATGGATGCCCGGTTTGGTTCAACGTTTCCCCATCACAAATGGAAAAGATTCGGGTGTTTGAGAGGCAGTGTCTGAGACACTGCCTTGGATTACACAGAAAACCAGAGTTAGATTACAAACACTATTATTCCAACCTGGTTCTATACAAAGGCGCCAATATGAACGGGGTAGATAATTTTTGCTGAAGCTTATTCGGGGTCACAATTGTATCACTCCCCTGCACACCCCCCCCTCCCAAGAAGTGAAGCTGTATACGCCGCTAGAGCTTTTCAAGATAAATTAAGCATGTAAGGTAGTTTGTTTCGTCCGATTGCCTGAGGTCGTGAAATAAGAACAAAGCCAATATTTTGTAGCCCCAGTCGTTTTTTTAAGTGGTATAGGCAAAAGACCACTATCTACCTGAATTTTTTCCAATATCAAAAGTGAAGTCATAGAACTGACATCTCGGAATCCTGGCCCTCTAACGACTTCCACAGATAAAAATTCATCGGTCTACACGACTGCTAATGCAAATTATATCTTCACAAATCCACTAGACCTCTACGGCACAATCCAATATGGTAATTCAAAAAAATCCTGGGGACCTGACAAGGTCTCCAATTTTGTTATAAAAAGAGCTTCACCCAACAGCAATAATACATAACTCTTACCAAATAAATGGAAAAGAACTGAAATATTTCCAAAATCCAAAAAAAAAAAAAAGGGGCCAATGGTAGGAGGGATATTGGTGGACAATTACCCCTCTCCTCTCAAACCTTAGAAAACTGCTTGAAATGCTGATCCGCAAAAAACTTCGCTCACTATGCTCCTCAATGGGGATTGGGGATAATGCAGCATAACCAATTTTTGTTCAAAGCATCCCACTCTACGCTTGATTCGTTGTTGAAGCTTCACGTTGATACATGCTTGCTCTTATAAAAAAAAGAGATCACCATGGCTTATCTGCTTGATATTTAAAAAGCATTCGATTCCGTTTGGATAGATGGCCTAGTTTTGAAGGTGAAGTCTCTTCACTTATCAAGACATCTTATCCTTATCATCCACAGCTTTCTCACTACACGTAAATTTTATGTCCGCGTGGGAAGTACCTACTCATCGCTTAAAAGTATATCTGCAGGAGTTGCCCGAAGATCTCGCCTTGGGCCTGACCTTTTCAATCTTTATATCTTCGACTTACAAAAAAACTTACCAATGACAAAAGTCCCCTTATTTTCTAAGGACTCTATCACCTATAGTGTTTTCAAGAACCCAGGCATGGCTCTCCGTAGAGTAAAAGATAATATCCTAAGGCTCTGGGAGTATTATCCTCAATGGGGAACAAAAATTAAACCTGCTTATACAGGGTTGTTTGAAGGTTTAATCTTCTCCTCCATACTTCATCGTTATAGGCTTGACCGAAGATCACCCGGAGAGTTTGCCGATCAAAGCATCCAAGCAGATTCTCATCCGTTTTCGACAGGGTCCATGATCTGCTCCAAACAGCAGGACCAGGATAATTAGGGTCTTATATAAGGTTTCCTTGGTTTTTTGAGAGAGGGGTTTACTACTCAAATGCCTTACTAGCCCCAAGACACAGCAGCGGTTGGCAAGAGTAATTCTTTGTTTGATCTCTGCACTGATGCCATGATGTGGAATTTAGATAGACAAAGTCTTTGATGACTTCGAGGCCATACCTATCCATCGTGACGTTTTGTCCAAGTCGCTGATGTTTATAATCCTTCCTTGATGATAGCATTTACTTGATTTTTAGTTCTCATTAACAGGCAAACCAAATCTCGCCGTCTAGAATTTAATACTTGCAGACGTGCAGGTAAATAGCCCGCTTAATTCTTCCAATGATGTCAATATCATCTGCATAAGCAAGTAGTTGAACAGACTTTTGAAAAAATGTACCTCTGTTGTTGATTTCGAAGTTGCGTACAATTGCTTCAAGATTGATGTTAAAGAGGTTGCATGATAATGCATCACCTTGCCTCAAACCTTTCTCGACATCAAAGGGGTCGGTGGTGTTCTTACCGACTTTGACGGAGCAGCGAGATTTCTCCCTCGTCATCCTGCATAGGCGTACGAGTTTAGCAGGGATGCCGAGATGCGACATGGCTCTGTACAGCTCGTCTTTGTTTTCGCTACCATACGCGACTTTGAAATCGATAAAGAGATGGTGTGTATCGATTTGAAACTCCTGGGTTTTTTCCAAAATCTGTCGGAGTGTGAATATTTGATCGACAGTTGATTTGCCGGGCCTAAAACCACACTGATAGGGGCCGATCAGATCGTTGACAAATGGTTTTAAGCGATCACACAGTAAGGATGACAGAATTTTGTATGCGACGTTGAGGAGACTTATAGCTCTGTAGTTGGAACAATTCAGAGCATCTCTTTTCTTGTGGATGGGGCACACTATACCGAGGTTCCATTCATCGGGCATACTTTCTTCCGACCAAATTTTGAAGATAAGTTGGTGTATAATCCCTACCAAGTCATCTCCCCCTGCTTTGAATAGCTCGGCTGACAGGCCATCTGCACCAGCAGCCTTGAACGCCTTAAGCTTAGCTATCGTTAACCGCACTTCATTTAGGTCGGGTGGACGGAAATTTTGACCATTGTCGTCCAGGTTGAATGGAGTGTTGTGTATAACAGCGGAATTTTGGAAATCCTTGTCATTTAGCAGTCTCGAAAAGTGTTGTTTCCACATCCTCAGCACGGACTGTGTGTCTACTTGGCTATCTATCTTGGCAGGCTTCCATTCTGGTCTTGTTACCCTGGGTAGATTGCCTCACCCTTCGATAGAACTTTCGAACATGCCCCCTGCCGCTTCAAGTCCTACATATAATAGAAATTCCACCACCCGCTTTGCATGATCTCTCTTTTTCCTCCTGAGAAGTCGGCGTTTATCTCTTCCCTTTTGCCCGTAGTGCTCCCTGGCTGCGCAGCTCTGGTTTAAGTCTGCAGCATTGATTGGTGTGCCTCATTCTTTGGTCCATGCACCAGCTGGCATTCTTCATCGAAGCTGGGGCTATTGACACCCAGCACATCAGTGGCCACACTCCTGAACGTATTTTGACAGTGTTTCCATTGGTCATCTGCAAATGTTTGCTGGTGGCAGGCTTGTCAAGAGATTTAGAAAGACTTGGTCTGCAAAAGTCCTGGCAATTTCTTGCGATTTTAACTTCGTAACATTAAATCTTTTCACAGCATCTGCTCGTCGTTGTGGCATCAGCGACCACCAAGTAGTCTATGTTGGCACTTCGGAACGTTCGGGAATCCAGGATAGCGGAAGCATGCCTGGCATTTATCGCAACATGATCAATTTGCTTGATGGTTCGAGTGCTTTCATGACATTTCGCCCCGCTGTTTGAGTCCATTACTAACACACGGAAGGCTTAAGCTTCTTAGAAAAAAGCGTAGGTAGGTAGTAAAAACTTTACCTTACCTGCCTACCTGAATATTCCAAAGTCCTTCTAACAAAACCGCCCCTGGTGTGAATTTTCTATATCAAAACATAACACGGGACATTATCTATCCTCGAATAATCATAGAACAAAAAGAATAATAACTAAAGGATTATTACTTTTGTCTTACAACTGAATCACTTAAAAAGAAAAGGATTTTAGATTTTATGGAGGATTTTGTTCATTTTTCATTTAAAAATTCCTAGTTTTGCATTTCTCTATGCAAACGGCTCGGCTTAGCTGAAAGCGTTATGGTTACCAAATAGAAAAAAAATTTACCATGAATATCAAGAGCAATTGTTTAAAGGTATCCTCTGGGTTCCTGGATTCGATTTTTAGTTGCATGTGCTTGTGCTCGCCATGTTGTTAAGGTTGTATAGTTAATTGCTAAAAATAAATATTTTTGAGCTTTACCTTTGGTTTAGGTCGTTATACCTATAGCTAGGTTGGTAGGATCTGGTATGATAGTCGTCCGTGTAGTGGTTTAAAAATAAATGTTGAAAATTAAATGCTAGCTTGTGGCACATTTGTGGATTATATAGCTTAGCGGATATGATACTAATGCTATACATAGCTTACATATCCTGTATCCTTTTTTCGAAGAACATCAAGAGCAAAAGCGGTTTGTGATTAATTGATATAATGCTGTTGCAGGATGCAGTGCATTTGTATGCAGGTACTTTGATATTACAAGTAGGTACATGAAGGGATTACAAACTTGAGATTTCATGTAAATTAAGCCAAGCATTGCAATTGCAGTTTGGGAATAGTGTTAAGTGGTTTTGTTGGAACATTTCTTTTTTTTAAATTAATTTATTGTATGAGCCAGAAGATAAAAACTACTACTTTGTCAGTTCACTTTAAAGGGTTATGATTGAAAAAAAAAATTAAAAGGGAGAAGTAAACCATCAAACAGGCCAGGAAGTGATATTGGTACAATATCTTCCTACAATTTTCCAAAGTAATAAAGTTAAGAAAGAGAAAATGAAATTTTGAGAAAATTAATGTAAAATGAAAAAAAAAAAATGTTATACTCATAAAATATTGATCTCTCTCCTCCTCGTTTTGGGTTTATTCCAATCAAAAGCGAAAATGAACGAAAAGGATCCTTTTTCTCATTTGAATTCTAAACAATAGTCTTAAACAAAAATCCCAAAATAGACATAAAAATGTGGAAACCTAGCCCAAATTCCGATAAGACTGAAAATTGGTATACACGTTCCTTTTGGCGTAACAAATTAACTGCTAAAAGTCTTCGACAATCTCACTCGAGCATAAAAAGTTATTCAAGGTAAAGTGTCGAAAAAGTTGGTTTTTGGTCTAAAACTTTTGAACGGTGACTAATATCGAAAAATAATATAACAAAGCTGTGTAGATCATGCAATTCTCTACAAAAAAAATTAACACACTCTTTTTTCGTAAGACCTTTGGTTATGATTGTTTTTCTGGGAATAGCTCTTTAACAGTAAATGTTATCGAAAAGTGATTTCAAAAGCCAAGAATAACGGTTTTCCGTTTTTTACCCGAAAATGACAATGGTGTTAATAAAAATTAAGAACTTTTTTTGTCAAGCTATTTTATTTTTTTTTAATTTGTGGCTTACTAAGCCCCACTGTTTCAATATTCAATGGTTTTATCAATTAATTGTGTAGACAATACTATGGTCTCCGAACTCAATATACAGGGTGATTGGTATAAGGTGCACCAAAAAGCTAGATCGAATAGGTTGGGTCTATTTCCCCCCGTTTAAGCAGGAGGGGCAATTTTCTAAAAAATTGACTTAAAACAGAAATAAAAATATTTAAAAACAACGGTACATTTTACAATACCATGCTATACCCTTTCATAAAGCCAGAAATCTCTTCATTGATTTTCATTTTAAATAAAGTTGTGATAGTGAACAGTTTTTGAAAAATTAATTTTCAAACTCGAAATTTTGAAAAAAAAAAAATAAAAACTTTCAAACTATTTTTCTACTCAGCACTGAAAACCGCATCAATTTTGAAGGCTCGGTTTAGGAAATATAGCCATTCAAAGGCATTAGGGTAAGTAATGTCAGGCAGCAAACTAGTAATATCACTTTGGAGCGAATATTTCCTCAACCATAGGATGGAAAAAAAAATGGCTTCGATGTGTCAGTTGGGTTTGAATAGACCTTTCCATTAACGTATGGCACGATTTATTTCATGAACTTTGAAAAAAAAGTTTGTTTTTTTTGAAAAACTGGCAAGGGGTTAGTCCATGGTTTTTTTCGAAATCCATGAAAAAATTTTGTGAGCAAATTTTTACATTTTTGGAAAGGTGTACTAATTTTCTATTCACAACTGAAAGCTGCAACAATTTTGAAAGCTCGGTTCGTTAGATATTCGCATTTAACGGATTGCGTAAAAATTCAATAAAATTTCATTGGGTGCAAATATCTAATGAACTAGACATTGCAGAAGCTTTTGGTTTTTAGAAACACATAGCTTTTAGATAGACAATGTAGAGTTTGAAAACCAAAATCATTTGCATGGCTTGGTGGTGAAAATATACCTCTCCAAAGTCATTTTCAGGCAAAATGCAAATAATCGAATATCACTTTGGATGCCGTTATTTCGAAAACCATGTATTAACATAAGTTCTAATTTTTTGTTTTCGAAAGCTCTGGCAAATCTCAATAGAGCATTTTTTATTTTATCCTTCTTGAAAGCTTTGTTTCGGAAATATCGCCATCCAAAGACATTAAGGAAGGTGGTTGGAGGCAGAAAGTCGTTAAAATCAGGTAAAGTCGCTTTGGATGCGAATATTTTGACAAAAACACCTGGCGTTTTTGAAAAGCTGGGCTCAGTTTCTACTCAGCACTGAAAACCGCATCAATTTTGAAGGCTCGGTTTAGGAAATATAGCCATTCAAAGGCATTAGGGTAGGTAGTGTCGGGCAGCAAACTAGTAATATCACTTTGGAGCGAATATTTCCTCAACCATAGGATGAAAAAAAAAAAATGGCTTCGATGTGTCAATTGGGTTTGAATAGACCTTTCCATTAACGTATGGCACGATTTATTTCATGAACTTTGAAAAAAAAGTTTGTTTTTTTTGAAAAAATGGCAAGGGTTTTTTCCGAAATCCATGAAAAAATTTTGTGACCAAATTTTTACATTTTTGGAAAGGTGTACTAATTTCCTATTCACAACTGAAAGCTGCAACAATTTTGAAAGCTCGGTTCGTTAGATATTCGCATTTAACGGATTGCGTAAAAATTCAATAAAATTTCATTGGGTGCAAATATCTAATGAACTAGACATTGCAGAAGCTTTTGGTTTTTAGAAACACATAGCTTTTAGAAAGACAATGTAGAGTTTGAAAACCAAAATCATTTGCATGGCTTGGTGGTGAAAATATACCTCTCCAAAGTCATTTTCAGGCAAAATGCAAATAATCGAATATCACTTTGGATGCCGTTATTTCGAAAACCATGTATTAACATAAAATCTAATTTTTTGTTTTCGAAAGCTCTGGCAAATCTCAATAGAGCATTTTTTATTTTATCCTTCTTGAAAGCTTTGTTTCGGAAATATCGCCATCCAAAGACATTAAGGAAGGTGGTTGGAGGCAGAAAGTCGTTAAAATCAGGTAAAGTCGCTTTGGATGCGAATATTTTGACAAAAACACCTCAAAATAAATTTTTTTGGCGTTTTTGAAAAGCTGGGCTCAGTTTCTACTCAGCACTGAAAACCGCATCAATTTTGAAGGCTCGGTTTAGGAAATATAGCCATTCAAAGGCATTAGGGTAGGTAGTGTCGGGCAGCAAACTAGTAATATCACTTTGGAGCGAATATTTCCTCAACCATAGGATGAAAAAAAAAATGGCTTCCATGTGTCAATTGGGTTTGAATAGACCTTTCCATTAACGTATGGCACGATTTATTTCATGAACTTTGAAAAAAAAGTTTGTTTTTTTTTGAAAAAATGGCAAGGGGTTAGTCCATGGTTTTTTCCGAAATCCATGAAAAAATTTTGTGACCAAATTTTTACATTTTTGGAAAGGTGTACTAATTTCCTATTCACAACTGAAAGCTGCAACAATTTTGAAAGCTCGGTTCGTTAGATATTCGCATTTAACGGATTGCGTAAAAATTCAATAAAATTTCATTGGGTGCAAATATCTAATGAACTAGACATTGCAGAAGCTTTTGGTTTTTAGAAACACATAGCTTTTAGAAAGACAATGTAGAGTTTGAAAACCAAAATCATTTGCATGGCTTGGTGGTGAAAATATACCTCTCCAAAGTCATTTTCAGGCAAAATGCAAATAATCGAATATCACTTTGGATGCCGTTATTTCGAAAACCATGTATTAACATAAGTTCTAATTTTTTGTTTTCGAAAGCTCTGGCAAATCTCAATAGAGCATTTTTTATTTTATCCTTCTTGAAAGCTTTGTTTCGGAAATATCGCCATCCAAAGACATTAAGGAAGGTGGTTGGAGGCAGAAAGTCGTTAAAATCAGGTAAAGTCGCTTTGGATGCGAATATTTTGACAAAAACACCCCAAAATAAATTTTTTTTTGGCGTTTTTGAAAAGCTGGGCTCAGTTTCTACTCAGCACTGAAAACCGCATCAATTTTGAAGGCTCGGTTTAGGAAATATAGCCATTCAAAGGCATTAGGGTAGGTAGTGTCGGGCAGCAAACTAGTAATATCACTTTGGAGCGAATATTTCCTCAACCATAGGATGAAAAAAAAAAATGGCTTCCATGTGTCAATTGGGTTTGAATAGACCTTTCCATTAACGTATGGCACGATTTATTTCATGAACTTTGAAAAAAAAGTTTGTTTTTTTTTGAAAAAATGGCAAGGGGTTAGCCCATGGTTTTTTCCGAAATCCATGAAAAAATTTTGTGACCAAATTTTTACATTTTTGGAAAGGTGTACTAATTTCCTATTCACAACTGAAAGCTGCAACAATTTTGAAAGCTCGGTTCGTTAGATATTCGCATTTAACGGATTGCGTAAAAATTCAATAAAATTTCATTGGGTGCAAATATCTAATGAACTAGACATTGCAGAAGCTTTTGGTTTTTAGAAACACATAGCTTTTAGAAAGACAATGTAGAGTTTGAAAACCAAAATCATTTGCATGGCTTGGTGGTGAAAATATACCTCTCCAAAGTCATTTTCAGGCAAAATGCAAATAATCGAATATCACTTTGGATGCCGTTATTTCGAAAACCATGTATTAACATAAGTTCTAATTTTTTGTTTTCGAAAGCTCTGGCAAATCTCAATAGAGCATTTTTTATTTTATCCTTCTTGAAAGCTTTGTTTCGGAAATATCGCCATCCAAAGACATTAAGGAAGGTGGTTGGAGGCAGAAAGTCGTTAAAATCAGGTAAAGTCGCTTTGGATGCGAATATTTTGACAAAAACACCTCAAAATAAATTTTTTTTTGGCGTTTTTGAAAAGCTGGGCTCAGTTTCTACTCAGCACTGAAAACCGCATCAATTTTGAAGGCTCGGTTTAGGAAATATAGCCATTCAAAGGCATTAGGGTAGGTAGTGTCGGGCAGCAAACTAGAAATATCACTTTGGAGCGAATATTTCCTCAACCATAGGATGAAAAAAAAAATGGCTTCCATGTGTCAATTGGGTTTGAATAGACCTTTCCATTAACGTATGGCACGATTTATTTCATGAACTTTGAAAAAAAAGTTTGTTTTTTTTTGAAAAAATGGCAAGGGGTCCATGGTTTTTTCCGAAATCCATGAAAAAATTTTGTGACCAAATTTTTACATTTTTGGAAAGGTGTACTAATTTCCTATTCACAACTGAAAGCTGCAACAATTTTGAAAGCTCGGTTCGTTAGATATTCGCATTTAACGGATTGCGTAAAAATTCAATAAAATTTCATTGGGTGCAAATATCTAATGAACTAGACATTGCAGAAGCTTTTGGTTTTTAGAAACACATAGCTTTTAGATAGACAATGTAGAGTTTGAAAACCAAAATCATTTGCATGGCTTGGTGGTGAAAATATACCTCTCCAAAGTCATTTTCAGGCAAAATGCAAATAATCGAATATCACTTTGGATGCCGTTATTTCGAAAACCATGTATTAACATAAAATCTAATTTTTTGTTTTCGAAAGCTCTGGCAAATCTCAATAGAGCATTTTTTATTTTATCCTTCTTGAAAGCTTTGTTTCGGAAATATCGCCATCCAAAGACATTAAGGAAGGTGGTTGGAGGCAGAAAGTCGTTAAAATCAGGTAAAGTCGCTTTGGATGCGAATATTTTGACAAAAACACCTCAAAATAAATTTTTTTTGGCGTTTTTGAAAAGCTGGGCTCAGTTTCTACTCAGCACTGAAAACCGCATCAATTTTGAAGGCTCGGTTTAGGAAATATAGCCATTCAAAGGCATTAGGGTAGGTAGTGTCGGGCAGCAAACTAGTAATATCACTTTGGAGCGAATATTTCCTCAACCATAGGATGAAAAAAAAAAAATGGCTTCGATGTGTCAATTGGGTTTGAATAGACCTTTCCATTAACGTATGGCACGATTTATTTCATGAACTTTGAAAAAAAAGTTTGTTTTTTTTGAAAAAATGGCAAGGGGTTAGTCCATGGTTTTTTCCGAAATCCATGAAAAAATTTTGTGACCAAATTTTTACATTTTTGGAAAGGTGTACTAATTTCCTATTCACAACTGAAAGCTGCAACAATTTTGAAAGCTCGGTTCGTTAGATATTCGCATTTAACGGATTGCGTAAAAATTCAATAAAATTTCATTGGGTGCAAATATCTAATGAACTAGACATTGCAGAAGCTTTTGGTTTTTAGAAACACATAGCTTTTAGAAAGACAATGTAGAGTTTGAAAACCAAAATCATTTGCATGGCTTGGTGGTGAAAATATACCTCTCCAAAGTCATTTTCAGGCAAAATGCAAATAATCGAATATCACTTTGGATGCCGTTATTTCGAAAACCATGTATTAACATAAAATCTAATTTTTTGTTTTCGAAAGCTCTGGCAAATCTCAATAGAGCATTTTTTATTTTATCCTTCTTGAAAGCTTTGTTTCGGAAATATCGCCATCCAAAGACATTAAGGAAGGTGGTTGGAGGCAGAAAGTCGTTAAAATCAGGTAAAGTCGCTTTGGATGCGAATATTTTGACAAAAACACCTCAAAATAAATTTTTTTGGCGTTTTTGAAAAGCTGGGCTCAGTTTCTACTCAGCACTGAAAACCGCATCAATTTTGAAGGCTCGGTTTAGGAAATATAGCCATTCAAAGGCATTAGGGTAGGTAGTGTCGGGCAGCAAACTAGTAATATCACTTTGGAGCGAATATTTCCTCAACCATAGGATGAAAAAAAAAAATGGCTTCGATGTGTCAATTGGGTTTGAATAGACCTTTCCATTAACGTATGGCACGATTTATTTCATGAACTTTGAAAAAAAAGTTTGTTTTTTTTGAAAAAATGGCAAGGGGTTAGTCCATGGTTTTTTCCGAAATCCATTTTGGAAAGGTGTACTAATTTCCTATTCACAACTGAAAGCTGCAACAATTTTGAAAGCTCGGTTCGTTAGATATTCGCATTTAACGGATTGCGTAAAAATTCAATAAAATTTCATTGGGTGCAAATATCTAATGAACTAGACATTGCAGAAGCTTTTGGTTTTTAGAAACACATAGCTTTTAGATAGACAATGTAGAGTTTGAAAACCAAAATCATTTGCATGGCTTGGTGGTGAAAATATACCTCTCCAAAGTCATTTTCAGGCAAAATGCAAATAATCGAATATCACTTTGGATGCCGTTATTTCGAAAACCATGTATTAACATAAATTCTAATTTTTTGTTTTCGAAAGCTCTGGCAAATCTCAATAGAGCATTTTTTATTTTATCCTTCTTGAAAGCTTTGTTTCGGAAATATCGCCATCCAAAGACATTAAGGAAGGTGGTTGGAGGCAGAAAGTCGTTAAAATCAGGTAAAGTCGCTTTGGATGCGAATATTTTGACAAAAACACCTCAAAATAAATTTTTTTTGGCGTTTTTGAAAAGCTGGGCTCAGTTTCTACTCAGCACTGAAAACTGCATCAATTTTGAAGGCTCGGCTTAGGAAATATAGCCATTCAAAGGCATTAGGGTAGGTAGTGTCGGGCAGCAAACTAGTAATATCACTTTGGAGCGAATATTTCCTCAACCATAGGATGAAAAAAAAAAATGGCTTCGATGTTAGTCCATGGTTTTTTCCGAAATCCATGAAAAAATTTTGTGACCAAATTTTTACATTTTTGGAAAGGTGTACTAATTTCCTATTCACAACTGAAAGCTGCAACAATTTTGAAAGCTCGGTTCGTTAGATATTCGCATTTAACGGATTGCGTAAAAATTCAATAAAATTTCATTGGGTGCAAATATCTAATGAACTAGACATTGCAGAAGCTTTTGGTTTTAAGAAACACATAGCTTTTAGAAAGACAATGTAGAGTTTGAAAACCAAAATCATTTGCATGGCTTGGTGGTGAAAATATACCTCTCCAAAGTCATTTTCAGGCAAAATGCAAATAATCGAATATCACTTTGGATGCCGTTATTTCGAAAACCATGTATTAACATAAGTTCTAATTTTTTGTTTTTGAAAGCTCTGGCAAATCTCAATAGAGCATTTTTTATTTTATCCTTCTTGAAGGCTTTGTTTCGGAAATATCGCCATCCAAAGACATTAAGGAAGGTGGTTGGAGGCAGAAAGTCGTTAAAATCAGGTAAAGTCGCTTTGGATGCGAATATTTTGACAAAAACACCTCAAAATAAATTTTTTTTGGCGTTTTTGAAAAGCTGGGCTCAGTTTCTACTCAGCACTGAAAACCGCATCAATTTTGAAGGCTCGGTTTAGGAAATATAGCCATTCAAAGGCATTAGGGTAGGTAGTGTCGGGCAGCAAACTAGTAATATCACTTTGGAGCGAATATTTCCTCAACCATAGGATGAAAAAAAAAAAAATGGCTTCGATGTGTCAATTGGGTTTGAATAGACCTTTCCATTAACGTATGGCACGATTTATTTCATGAACTTTGAAAAAAAAGTTTGTTTTTTTTGAAAAAATGGCAAGGGGTTAGTCCATGGTTTTTTCCGAAATCCATTTTGGAAAGGTGTACTAATTTCCTATTCACAACTGAAAGCTGCAACAATTTTGAAAGCTCGGTTCGTTAGATATTCGCATTTAACGGATTGCGTAAAAATTCAATAAAATTTCATTGGGTGCAAATATCTAATGAACTAGACATTGCAGAAGCTTTTGGTTTTTAGAAACACATAGCTTTTAGATAGACAATGTAGAGTTTGAAAACCAAAATCATTTGCATGGCTTGGTGGTGAAAATATACCTCTCCAAAGTCATTTTCAGGCAAAATGCAAATAATCGAATATCACTTTGGATGCCGTTATTTCGAAAACCATGTATTAACATAAATTCTAATTTTTTGTTTTCGAAAGCTCTGGCAAATCTCAATAGAGCATTTTTTATTTTATCCTTCTTGAAAGCTTTGTTTCGGAAATATCGCCATCCAAAGACATTAAGGAAGGTGGTTGGAGGCAGAAAGTCGTTAAAATCAGGTAAAGTCGCTTTGGATGCGAATATTTTGACAAAAACACCTCAAAATAAATTTTTTTGGCGTTTTTGAAAAGCTGGGCTCAGTTTCTACTCAGCACTGAAAACCGCATCAATTTTGAAGGCTCGGTTTAGGAAATATAGCCATTCAAAGGCATTAGGGTAGGTAGTGTCGGGCAGCAAACTAGTAATATCACTTTGGAGCGAATATTTCCTCAACCATAGGATGAAAAAAAAAATGGCTTCGATGTGTCAATTGGGTTTGAATAGACCTTTCCATTAACGTATGGCACGATTTATTTCATGAACTTTGAAAAAAAAGTTTGTTTTTTTTTGAAAAAATGGCAAGGGGTTAGCCCATGGTTTTTTCCGAAATCCATGAAAAAATTTTGTGACCAAATTTTTACATTTTTGGAAAGGTGTACTAATTTCCTATTCACAACTGAAAGCTGCAACAATTTTGAAAGCTCGGTTCGTTAGATATTCGCATTTAACGGATTGCGTAAAAATTCAATAAAATTTCATTGGGTGCAAATATCTAATGAACTAGACATTGCAGAAGCTTTTGGTTTTAAGAAACACATAGCTTTTAGAAAGACAATGTAGAGTTTGAAAACCAAAATCATTTGCATGGCTTGGTGGTGAAAATATACCTCTCCAAAGTCATTTTCAGGCAAAATGCAAATAATCGAATATCACTTTGGATGCCGTTATTTCGAAAACCATGTATTAACATAAGTTCTAATTTTTTGTTTTTGAAAGCTCTGGCAAATCTCAATAGAGCATTTTTTATTTTATCCTTCTTGAAGGCTTTGTTTCGGAAATATCGCCATCCAAAGACATTAAGGAAGGTGGTTGGAGGCAGAAAGTCGTTAAAATCAGGTAAAGTCGCTTTGGATGCGAATATTTTGACAAAAACACCTCAAAATAAATTTTTTTTGGCGTTTTTGAAAAGCTGGGCTCAGTTTCTACTCAGCACTGAAAACTGCATCAATTTTGAAGGCTCGGCTTAGGAAATATAGCCATTCAAAGGCATTAGGGTAGGTAGTGTCGGGCAGCAAACTAGTAATATCACTTTGGAGCGAATATTTCCTCAACCATAGGATGAAAAAAAAAAATGGCTTCGATGTTAGTCCATGGTTTTTTCCGAAATCCATGAAAAAATTTTGTGACCAAATTTTTACATTTTTGGAAAGGTGTACTAATTTCCTATTCACAACTGAAAGCTGCAACAATTTTGAAAGCTCGGTTCGTTAGATATTCGCATTTAACGGATTGCGTAAAAATTCAATAAAATTTCATTGGGTGCAAATATCTAATGAACTAGACATTGCAGAAGCTTTTGGTTTTTAGAAACACATAGCTTTTAGATAGACAATGTAGAGTTTGAAAACCAAAATCATTTGCATGGCTTGGTGGTGAAAATATACCTCTCCAAAGTCATTTTCAGGCAAAATGCAAATAATCGAATATCACTTTGGATGCCGTTATTTCGAAAACCATGTATTAACATAAAATCTAATTTTTTGTTTTCGAAAGCTCTGGCAAATCTCAATAGAGCATTTTTTATTTTATCCTTCTTGAAAGCTTTGTTTCGGAAATATCGCCATCCAAAGACATTAAGGAAGGTGGTTGGAGGCAGAAAGTCGTTAAAATCAGGTAAAGTCGCTTTGGATGCGAATATTTTGACAAAAACACCTCAAAATAAATTTTTTTGGCGTTTTTGAAAAGCTGGGCTCAGTTTCTACTCAGCACTGAAAACCGCATCAATTTTGAAGGCTCGGTTTAGGAAATATAGCCATTCAAAGGCATTAGGGTAGGTAGTGTCGGGCAGCAAACTAGTAATATCACTTTGGAGCGAATATTTCCTCAACCATAGGATGAAAAAAAAAATGGCTTCCATGTGTCAATTGGGTTTGAATAGACCTTTCCATTAACGTATGGCACGATTTATTTCATGAACTTTGAAAAAAAAGTTTGTTTTTTTTTGAAAAAATGGCAAGGGGTTAGTCCATGGTTTTTTCCGAAATCCATGAAAAAATTTTGTGACCAAATTTTTACATTTTTGGAAAGGTGTACTAATTTCCTATTCACAACTGAAAGCTGCAACAATTTTGAAAGCTCGGTTCGTTAGATATTCGCATTTAACGGATTGCGTAAAAATTCAATAAAATTTCATTGGGTGCAAATATCTAATGAACTAGACATTGCAGAAGCTTTTGGTTTTTAGAAACACATAGCTTTTAGATAGACAATGTAGAGTTTGAAAACCAAAATCATTTGCATGGCTTGGTGGTGAAAATATACCTCTCCAAAGTCATTTTCAGGCAAAATGCAAATAATCGAATATCACTTTGGATGCCGTTATTTCGAAAACCATGTATTAACATAAATTCTAATTTTTTGTTTTCGAAAGCTCTGGCAAATCTCAATAGAGCATTTTTTATTTTATCCTTCTTGAAAGCTTTGTTTCGGAAATATCGCCATCCAAAGACATTAAGGAAGGTGGTTGGAGGCAGAAAGTCGTTAAAATCAGGTAAAGTCGCTTTGGATGCGAATATTTTGACAAAAACACCTCAAAATAAATTTTTTTTGGCGTTTTTGAAAAGCTGGGCTCAGTTTCTACTCAGCACTGAAAACTGCATCAATTTTGAAGGCTCGGCTTAGGAAATATAGCCATTCAAAGGCATTAGGGTAGGTAGTGTCGGGCAGCAAACTAGTAATATCACTTTGGAGCGAATATTTCCTCAACCATAGGATGAAAAAAAAAAATGGCTTCGATGTTAGTCCATGGTTTTTTCCGAAATCCATGAAAAAATTTTGTGACCAAATTTTTACATTTTTGGAAAGGTGTACTAATTTCCTATTCACAACTGAAAGCTGCAACAATTTTGAAAGCTCGGTTCGTTAGATATTCGCATTTAACGGATTGCGTAAAAATTCAATAAAATTTCATTGGGTGCAAATATCTAATGAACTAGACATTGCAGAAGCTTTTGGTTTTTAGAAACACATAGCTTTTAGATAGACAATGTAGAGTTTGAAAACCAAAATCATTTGCATGGCTTGGTGGTGAAAATATACCTCTCCAAAGTCATTTTCAGGCAAAATGCAAATAATCGAATATCACTTTGGATGCCGTTATTTCGAAAACCATGTATTAACATAAATTCTAATTTTTTGTTTTCGAAAGCTCTGGCAAATCTCAATAGAGCATTTTTTATTTTATCCTTCTTGAAAGCTTTGTTTCGGAAATATCGCCATCCAAAGACATTAAGGAAGGTGGTTGGAGGCAGAAAGTCGTTAAAATCAGGTAAAGTCGCTTTGGATGCGAATATTTTGACAAAAACACCTCAAAATAAATTTTTTTTGGCGTTTTTGAAAAGCTGGGCTCAGTTTCTACTCAGCACTGAAAACTGCATCAATTTTGAAGGCTCGGCTTAGGAAATATAGCCATTCAAAGGCATTAGGGTAGGTAGTGTCGGGCAGCAAACTAGTAATATCACTTTGGAGCGAATATTTCCTCAACCATAGGATGAAAAAAAAAAATGGCTTCGATGTTAGTCCATGGTTTTTTCCGAAATCCATGAAAAAATTTTGTGACCAAATTTTTACATTTTTGGAAAGGTGTACTAATTTCCTATTCACAACTGAAAGCTGCAACAATTTTGAAAGCTCGGTTCGTTAGATATTCGCATTTAACGGATTGCGTAAAAATTCAATAAAATTTCATTGGGTGCAAATATCTAATGAACTAGACATTGCAGAAGCTTTTGGTTTTTAGAAACACATAGCTTTTAGATAGACAATGTAGAGTTTGAAAACCAAAATCATTTGCATGGCTTGGTGGTGAAAATATACCTCTCCAAAGTCATTTTCAGGCAAAATGCAAATAATCGAATATCACTTTGGATGCCGTTATTTCGAAAACCATGTATTAACATAAAATCTAATTTTTTGTTTTCGAAAGCTCTGGCAAATCTCAATAGAGCATTTTTTATTTTATCCTTCTTGAAAGCTTTGTTTCGGAAATATCGCCATCCAAAGACATTAAGGAAGGTGGTTGGAGGCAGAAAGTCGTTAAAATCAGGTAAAGTCGCTTTGGATGCGAATATTTTGACAAAAACACCTCAAAATAAATTTTTTTGGCGTTTTTGAAAAGCTGGGCTCAGTTTCTACTCAGCACTGAAAACCGCATCAATTTTGAAGGCTCGGTTTAGGAAATATAGCCATTCAAAGGCATTAGGGTAGGTAGTGTCGGGCAGCAAACTAGTAATATCACTTTGGAGCGAATATTTCCTCAACCATAGGATGAAAAAAAAAATGGCTTCCATGTGTCAATTGGGTTTGAATAGACCTTTCCATTAACGTATGGCACGATTTATTTCATGAACTTTGAAAAAAAAGTTTGTTTTTTTTTGAAAAAATGGCAAGGGGTTAGTCCATGGTTTTTTCCGAAATCCATGAAAAAATTTTGTGACCAAATTTTTACATTTTTGGAAAGGTGTACTAATTTCCTATTCACAACTGAAAGCTGCAACAATTTTGAAAGCTCGGTTCGTTAGATATTCGCATTTAACGGATTGCGTAAAAATTCAATAAAATTTCATTGGGTGCAAATATCTAATGAACTAGACATTGCAGAAGCTTTTGGTTTTTAGAAACACATAGCTTTTAGAAAGACAATGTAGAGTTTGAAAACCAAAATCATTTGCATGGCTTGGTGGTGAAAATATACCTCTCCAAAGTCATTTTCAGGCAAAATGCAAATAATCGAATATAACTTTGGATGCCGTTATTTCGAAAACCATGTATTAACATAAATTCTAATTTTTTGTTTTCGAAAGCTCTGGCAAATCTCAATAGAGCATTTTTTATTTTATCCTTCTTGAAAGCTTTGTTTCGGAAATATCGCCATCCAAAGACATTAAGGAAGGTGGTTGGAGGCAGAAAGTCGTTAAAATCAGGTAAAGTCGCTTTGGATGCGAATATTTTGACAAAAACACCTCAAAATAAATTTTTTTGGCGTTTTTGAAAAGCTGGGCTCAGTTTCTACTCAGCACTGAAAACCGCATCAATTTTGAAGGCTCGGTTTAGGAAATATAGCCATTCAAAGGCATTAGGGTAGGTAGTGTCGGGCAGCAAACTAGTAATATCACTTTGGAGCGAATATTTCCTCAACCATAGGATGAAAAAAAAAATGGCTTCGATGTGTCAATTGGGTTTGAATAGACCTTTCCATTAACGTATGGCACGATTTATTTCATGAACTTTGAAAAAAAAGTTTGTTTTTTTTTGAAAAAATGGCAAGGGGTTAGCCCATGGTTTTTTCCGAAATCCATGAAAAAATTTTGTGACCAAATTTTTACATTTTTGGAAAGGTGTACTAATTTCCTATTCACAACTGAAAGCTGCAACAATTTTGAAAGCTCGGTTCGTTAGATATTCGCATTTAACGGATTGCGTAAAAATTCAATAAAATTTCATTGGGTGCAAATATCTAATGAACTAGACATTGCAGAAGCTTTTGGTTTTAAGAAACACATAGCTTTTAGAAAGACAATGTAGAGTTTGAAAACCAAAATCATTTGCATGGCTTGGTGGTGAAAATATACCTCTCCAAAGTCATTTTCAGGCAAAATGCAAATAATCGAATATCACTTTGGATGCCGTTATTTCGAAAACCATGTATTAACATAAGTTCTAATTTTTTGTTTTTGAAAGCTCTGGCAAATCTCAATAGAGCATTTTTTATTTTATCCTTCTTGAAGGCTTTGTTTCGGAAATATCGCCATCCAAAGACATTAAGGAAGGTGGTTGGAGGCAGAAAGTCGTTAAAATCAGGTAAAGTCGCTTTGGATGCGAATATTTTGACAAAAACACCTCAAAATAAATTTTTTTTGGCGTTTTTGAAAAGCTGGGCTCAGTTTCTACTCAGCACTGAAAACCGCATCAATTTTGAAGGCTCGGTTTAGGAAATATAGCCATTCAAAGGCATTAGGGTAGGTAGTGTCGGGCAGCAAACTAGTAATATCACTTTGGAGCGAATATTTCCTCAACCATAGGATGAAAAAAAAAAAAATGGCTTCGATGTGTCAATTGGGTTTGAATAGACCTTTCCATTAACGTATGGCACGATTTATTTCATGAACTTTGAAAAAAAAGTTTGTTTTTTTTGAAAAAATGGCAAGGGGTTAGTCCATGGTTTTTTCCGAAATCCATTTTGGAAAGGTGTACTAATTTCCTATTCACAACTGAAAGCTGCAACAATTTTGAAAGCTCGGTTCGTTAGATATTCGCATTTAACGGATTGCGTAAAAATTCAATAAAATTTCATTGGGTGCAAATATCTAATGAACTAGACATTGCAGAAGCTTTTGGTTTTTAGAAACACATAGCTTTTAGATAGACAATGTAGAGTTTGAAAACCAAAATCATTTGCATGGCTTGGTGGTGAAAATATACCTCTCCAAAGTCATTTTCAGGCAAAATGCAAATAATCGAATATCACTTTGGATGCCGTTATTTCGAAAACCATGTATTAACATAAATTCTAATTTTTTGTTTTCGAAAGCTCTGGCAAATCTCAATAGAGCATTTTTTATTTTATCCTTCTTGAAAGCTTTGTTTCGGAAATATCGCCATCCAAAGACATTAAGGAAGGTGGTTGGAGGCAGAAAGTCGTTAAAATCAGGTAAAGTCGCTTTGGATGCGAATATTTTGACAAAAACACCTCAAAATAAATTTTTTTTTGGCGTTTTTGAAAAGCTGGGCTCAGTTTCTACTCAGCACTGAAAACTGCATCAATTTTGAAGGCTCGGCTTAGGAAATATAGCCATTCAAAGGCATTAGGGTAGGTAGTGTCGGGCAGCAAACTAGTAATATCACTTTGGAGCGAATATTTCCTCAACCATAGGATGAAAAAAAAAAATGGCTTCGATGTTAGTCCATGGTTTTTTCCGAAATCCATGAAAAAATTTTGTGACCAAATTTTTACATTTTTGGAAAGGTGTACTAATTTCCTATTCACAACTGAAAGCTGCAACAATTTTGAAAGCTCGGTTCGTTAGATATTCGCATTTAACGGATTGCGTAAAAATTCAATAAAATTTCATTGGGTGCAAATATCTAATGAACTAGACATTGCAGAAGCTTTTGGTTTTTAGAAACACATAGCTTTTAGATAGACAATGTAGAGTTTGAAAACCAAAATCATTTGCATGGCTTGGTGGTGAAAATATACCTCTCCAAAGTCATTTTCAGGCAAAATGCAAATAATCGAATATCACTTTGGATGCCGTTATTTCGAAAACCATGTATTAACATAAGTTCTAATTTTTTGTTTTCGAAAGCTCTGGCAAATCTCAATAGAGCATTTTTTATTTTATCCTTCTTGAAGGCTTTGTTTCGGAAATATCGCCATCCAAAGACATTAAGGAAGGTGGTTGGAGGCAGAAAGTCGTTAAAATCAGGTAAAGCTTTGGATGCGAATATTTTGACAAATAGACCTCAAAATAATTTTGTCTGGCGTTTTTGAAAAGCTGGGCTCAGTTTCTACTCAGCACTGAAAACCGCATCAATTTTGAAGGCTCGGTTTAGGAAATATAGCCATTCAAAGGCATTAGGGTAGGTAGTGTCGGGCAGCAAACTAGTAATATCACTTTGGAGCGAATATTTCCTCAACCATAGGATGAAAAAAAAAAATGGCTTCGATGTGTCAATTGGGTTTGAATAGACCTTTCCATTAACGTATGGCACGATTTATTTCATGAACTTTGAAAAAAAAGTTTGTTTTTTTTGAAAAAATGGCAAGGGGTTAGTCCATGGTTTTTTCCGAAATCCATGAAAAAATTTTGTGACCAAATTTTTACATTTTTGGAAAGGTGTACTAATTTCCTATTCACAACTGAAAGCTGCAACAATTTTGAAAGCTCGGTTCGTTAGATATTCGCATTTAACGGATTGCGTAAAAATTCAATAAAATTTCATTGGGTGCAAATATCTAATGAACTAGACATTGCAGAAGCTTTTGGTTTTTAGAAACACATAGCTTTTAGATAGACAATGTAGAGTTTGAAAACCAAAATCATTTGCATGGCTTGGTGGTGAAAATATACCTCTCCAAAGTCATTTTCAGGCAAAATGCAAATAATCGAATATCACTTTGGATGCCGTTATTTCGAAAACCATGTATTAACATAAGTTCTAATTTTTTGTTTTCGAAAGCTCTGGCAAATCTCAATAGAGCATTTTTTATTTTATCCTTCTTGAAAGCTTTGTTTCGGAAATATCGCCATCCAAAGACATTAAGGAAGGTGGTTGGAGGCAGAAAGTCGTTAAAATCAGGTAAAGTCGCTTTGGATGCGAATATTTTGACAAAAACACCTCAAAATAAATTTTTTTTGGCGTTTTTGAAAAGCTGGGCTCAGTTTCTACTCAGCACTGAAAACCGCATCAATTTTGAAGGCTCGGTTTAGGAAATATAGCCATTCAAAGGCATTAGGGTAGGTAGTGTCGGGCAGCAAACTAGTAATATCACTTTGGAGCGAATATTTCCTCAACCATAGGATGAAAAAAAAAAAATGGCTTCGATGTGTCAATTGGGTTTGAATAGACCTTTCCATTAACGTATGGCACGATTTATTTCATGAACTTTGAAAAAAAAGTTTGTTTTTTTTGAAAAAATGGCAAGGGGTTAGTCCATGGTTTTTTCCGAAATCCATGAAAAAATTTTGTGACCAAATTTTTACATTTTTGGAAAGGTGTACTAATTTCCTATTCACAACTGAAAGCTGCAACAATTTTGAAAGCTCGGTTCGTTAGATATTCGCATTTAACGGATTGCGTAAAAATTCAATAAAATTTCATTGGGTGCAAATATCTAATGAACTAGACATTGCAGAAGCTTTTGGTTTTTAGAAACACATAGCTTTTAGATAGACAATGTAGAGTTTGAAAACCAAAATCATTTGCATGGCTTGGTGGTGAAAATATACCTCTCCAAAGTCATTTTCAGGCAAAATGCAAATAATCGAATATCACTTTGGATGCCGTTATTTCGAAAACCATGTATTAACATAAGTTCTAATTTTTTGTTTTCGAAAGCTCTGGCAAATCTCAATAGAGCATTTTTTATTTTATCCTTCTTGAAAGCTTTGTTTCGGAAATATTGCCATCCAAAGACATTAAGGAAGGTGGTTGGAGGCAGAAAGTCGTTAAAATCAGGTAAAGTCGCTTTGGATGAGAATATTTTGACAAAAACACCTCAAAATAAATTTTTTTGGCGTTTTTGAAAAGCTGGGCTAAGTTTCTACTCAGCACTGAAAACCGCATCAATTTTGAAGGCTCGGTTTAGGAAATATAGCCATTCAAAGGCATTAGGGTAGGTAGTGTCGGGCAGCAAACTAGTAATATCACTTTGGAGCGAATATTTCCTCAACCATAGGATGAAAAAAAAAATGGCTTCGATGTGTCAATTGGGTTTGAATAGACCTTTCCATTAACGTATGGCACGATTTATTTCATGAACTTTGAAAAAAAAGTTTGTTTTTTTTGAAAAAATGGCAAGGGGTTAGTCCATGGTTTTTTCCGAAATCCATGAAAAAATTTTGTGACCAAATTTTTACATTTTTGGAAAGGTGTACTAATTTCCTATTCACAACTGAAAGCTGCAACAATTTTGAAAGCTCGGTTCGTTAGATATTCGCATTTAACGGATTGCGTAAAAATTCAATAAAATTTCATTGGGTGCAAATATCTAATGAACTAGACATTGCAGAAGCTTTTGGTTTTTAGAAACACATAGCTTTTAGATAGACAATGTAGAGTTTGAAAACCAAAATCATTTGCATGGCTTGGTGGTGAAAATATACCTCTCCAAAGTCATTTTCAGGCAAAATGCAAATAATCGAATATCACTTTGGATGCCGTTATTTCGAAAACCATGTATTAACATAAGTTCTAATTTTTTGTTTTCGAAAGCTCTGGCAAATCTCAATAGAGCATTTTTTATTTTATCCTTCTTGAAAGCTTTGTTTCGGAAATATCGCCATCCAAAGACATTAAGGAAGGTGGTTGGAGGCAGAAAGTCGTTAAAATCAGGTAAAGTCGCTTTGGATGAGAATATTTTGACAAAAACACCTCAAAATAAATTTTTTTGGCGTTTTTGAAAAGCTGGGCTCAGTTTCTACTCAGCACTGAAAACCGCATCAATTTTGAAGGCTCGGTTTAGGAAATATAGCCATTCAAAGGCATTAGGGTAGGTAGTGTCGGGCAGCAAACTAGTAATATCACTTTGGAGCGAATATTTCCTCAACCATAGGATGAAAAAAAAAAATGGCTTCGATGTGTCAATTGGGTTTGAATAGACCTTTCCATTAACGTATGGCACGATTTATTTCATGAACTTTGAAAAAAAAGTTTGTTTTTTTTGAAAAAATGGCAAGGGGTTAGTCCATGGTTTTTTCCGAAATCCATGAAAAAATTTTGTGACCAAATTTTTACATTTTTGGAAAGGTGTACTAATTTCCTATTCACAACTGAAAGCTGCAACAATTTTGAAAGCTCGGTTCGTTAGATATTCGCATTTAACGGATTGCGTAAAAATTCAATAAAATTTCATTGGGTGCAAATATCTAATGAACTAGACATTGCAGAAGCTTTTGGTTTTTAGAAACACATAGCTTTTAGATAGACAATGTAGAGTTTGAAAACCAAAATCATTTGCATGGCTTGGTGGTGAAAATATACCTCTCCAAAGTCATTTTCAGGCAAAATGCAAATAATCGAATATCACTTTGGATGCCGTTATTTCGAAAACCATGTATTAACATAAGTTCTAATTTTTTGTTTTCGAAAGCTCTGGCAAATCTCAATAGAGCATTTTTTATTTTATCCTTCTTGAAAGCTTTGTTTCGGAAATATCGCCATCCAAAGACATTAAGGAAGGTGGTTGGAGGCAGAAAGTCGTTAAAATCAGGTAAAGTCGCTTTGGATGCGAATATTTTGACAAAAACACCTCAAAATAAATTTTTTTTGGCGTTTTTGAAAAGCTGGGCTCAGTTTCTACTCAGCACTGAAAACCGCATCAATTTTGAAGGCTCGGTTTAGGAAATATAGCCATTCAAAGGCATTAGGGTAGGTAGTGTCGGGCAGCAAACTAGTAATATCACTTTGGAGCGAATATTTCCTCAACCATAGGATGAAAAAAAAAAATGGCTTCGATGTGTCAATTGGGTTTGAATAGACCTTTCCATTAACGTATGGCACGATTTATTTCATGAACTTTGAAAAAAAAGTTTGTTTTTTTTGAAAAAATGGCAAGGGGTTAGTCCATGGTTTTTTCCGAAATCCATGAAAAAATTTTGTGACCAAATTTTTACATTTTTGGAAAGGTGTACTAATTTCCTATTCACAACTGAAAGCTGCAACAATTTTGAAAGCTCGGTTCGTTAGATATTCGCATTTAACGGATTGCGTAAAAATTCAATAAAATTTCATTGGGTGCAAATATCTAATGAACTAGACATTGCAGAAGCTTTTGGTTTTTAGAAACACATAGCTTTTAGATAGACAATGTAGAGTTTGAAAACCAAAATCATTTGCATGGCTTGGTGGTGAAAATATACCTCTCCAAAGTCATTTTCAGGCAAAATGCAAATAATCGAATATCACTTTGGATGCCGTTATTTCGAAAACCATGTATTAACATAAGTTCTAATTTTTTGTTTTCGAAAGCTCTGGCAAATCTCAATAGAGCATTTTTTATTTTATCCTTCTTGAAAGCTTTGTTTCGGAAATATCGCCATCCAAAGACATTAAGGAAGGTGGTTGGAGGCAGAAAGTCGTTAAAATCAGGTAAAGTCGCTTTGGATGCGAATATTTTGACAAAAACACCCCAAAATAAATTTTTTTTTGGCGTTTTTGAAAAGCTGGGCTCAGTTTCTACTCAGCACTGAAAACCGCATCAATTTTGAAGGCTCGGTTTAGGAAATATAGCCATTCAAAGGCATTAGGGTAGGTAGTGTCGGGCAGCAAACTAGTAATATCACTTTGGAGCGAATATTTCCTCAACCATAGGATGAAAAAAAAAAAATGGCTTCGATGTGTCAATTGGGTTTGAATAGACCTTTCCATTAACGTATGGCACGATTTATTTCATGAACTTTGAAAAAAAAGTTTGTTTTTTTTGAAAAAATGGCAAGGGGTTAGTCCATGGTTTTTTCATTTTGTGACCAAATTTTTACATTTTTGGAAAGGTGTACTAATTTCCTATTCACAACTGAAAGCTGCAACAATTTTGAAAGCTCGGTTCGTTAGATATTCGCATTTAACGGATTGCGTAAAAATTCAATAAAATTTCATTGGGTGCAAATATCTAATGAACTAGACATTGCAGAAGCTTTTGGTTTTTAGAAACACATAGCTTTTAGATAGACAATGTAGAGTTTGAAAACCAAAATCATTTGCATGGCTTGGTGGTGAAAATATACCTCTCCAAAGTCATTTTCAGGCAAAATGCAAATAATCGAATATCACTTTGGATGCCGTTATTTCGAAAACCATGTATTAACATAAGTTCTAATTTTTTGTTTTCGAAAGCTCTGGCAAATCTCAATAGAGCATTTTTTATTTTATCCTTCTTGAAAGCTTTGTTTCGGAAATATCGCCATCCAAAGACATTAAGGAAGGTGGTTGGAGGCAGAAAGTCGTTAAAATCAGGTAAAGTCGCTTTGGATGAGAATATTTTGACAAAAACACCTCAAAATAAATTTTTTTGGCGTTTTTGAAAAGCTGGGCTAAGTTTCTACTCAGCACTGAAAACCGCATCAATTTTGAAGGCTCGGTTTAGGAAATATAGCCATTCAAAGGCATTAGGGTAGGTAGTGTCGGGCAGCAAACTAGTAATATCACTTTGGAGCGAATATTTCCTCAACCATAGGATGAAAAAAAAAATGGCTTCCATGTGTCAATTGGGTTTGAATAGACCTTTCCATTAACGTATGGCACGATTTATTTCATGAACTTTGAAAAAAAAGTTTGTTTTTTTTGAAAAAATGGCAAGGGGTTAGTCCATGGTTTTTTCCGAAATCCATGAAAAAATTTTGTGACCAAATTTTTACATTTTTGGAAAGGTGTACTAATTTCCTATTCACAACTGAAAGCTGCAACAATTTTGAAAGCTCGGTTCGTTAGATATTCGCATTTAACGGATTGCGTAAAAATTCAATAAAATTTCATTGGGTGCAAATATCTAATGAACTAGACATTGCAGAAGCTTTTGGTTTTTAGAAACACATAGCTTTTAGATAGACAATGTAGAGTTTGAAAACCAAAATCATTTGCATGGCTTGGTGGTGAAAATATACCTCTCCAAAGTCATTTTCAGGCAAAATGCAAATAATCGAATATCACTTTGGATGCCGTTATTTCGAAAACCATGTATTAACATAAGTTCTAATTTTTTGTTTTCGAAAGCTCTGGCAAATCTCAATAGAGCATTTTTTATTTTATCCTTCTTGAAAGCTTTGTTTCGGAAATATCGCCATCCAAAGACATTAAGGAAGGTGGTTGGAGGCAGAAAGTCGTTAAAATCAGGTAAAGTCGCTTTGGATGAGAATATTTTGACAAAAACACCTCAAAATAAATTTTTTTGGCGTTTTTGAAAAGCTGGGCTCAGTTTCTACTCAGCACTGAAAACCGCATCAATTTTGAAGGCTCGGTTTAGGAAATATAGCCATTCAAAGGCATTAGGGTAGGTAGTGTCGGGCAGCAAACTAGTAATATCACTTTGGAGCGAATATTTCCTCAACCATAGGATGAAAAAAAAAAATGGCTTCGATGTGTCAATTGGGTTTGAATAGACCTTTCCATTAACGTATGGCACGATTTATTTCATGAACTTTGAAAAAAAAGTTTGTTTTTTTTGAAAAAATGGCAAGGGGTTAGTCCATGGTTTTTTCCGAAATCCATGAAAAAATTTTGTGACCAAATTTTTACATTTTTGGAAAGGTGTACTAATTTCCTATTCACAACTGAAAGCTGCAACAATTTTGAAAGCTCGGTTCGTTAGATATTCGCATTTAACGGATTGCGTAAAAATTCAATAAAATTTCATTGGGTGCAAATATCTAATGAACTAGACATTGCAGAAGCTTTTGGTTTTTAGAAACACATAGCTTTTAGATAGACAATGTAGAGTTTGAAAACCAAAATCATTTGCATGGCTTGGTGGTGAAAATATACCTCTCCAAAGTCATTTTCAGGCAAAATGCAAATAATCGAATATCACTTTGGATGCCGTTATTTCGAAAACCATGTATTAACATAAGTTCTAATTTTTTGTTTTCGAAAGCTCTGGCAAATCTCAATAGAGCATTTTTTATTTTATCCTTCTTGAAAGCTTTGTTTCGGAAATATCGCCATCCAAAGACATTAAGGAAGGTGGTTGGAGGCAGAAAGTCGTTAAAATCAGGTAAAGTCGCTTTGGATGCGAATATTTTGACAAAAACACCTCAAAATAAATTTTTTTTGGCGTTTTTGAAAAGCTGGGCTCAGTTTCTACTCAGCACTGAAAACCGCATCAATTTTGAAGGCTCGGTTTAGGAAATATAGCCATTCAAAGGCATTAGGGTAGGTAGTGTCGGGCAGCAAACTAGTAATATCACTTTGGAGCGAATATTTCCTCAACCATAGGATGAAAAAAAAAAAATGGCTTCGATGTGTCAATTGGGTTTGAATAGACCTTTCCATTAACGTATGGCACGATTTATTTCATGAACTTTGAAAAAAAAGTTTGTTTTTTTTGAAAAAATGGCAAGGGGTTAGTCCATGGTTTTTTCCGAAATCCATGAAAAAATTTTGTGACCAAATTTTTACATTTTTGGAAAGGTGTACTAATTTCCTATTCACAACTGAAAGCTGCAACAATTTTGAAAGCTCGGTTCGTTAGATATTCGCATTTAACGGATTGCGTAAAAATTCAATAAAATTTCATTGGGTGCAAATATCTAATGAACTAGACATTGCAGAAGCTTTTGGTTTTTAGAAACACATAGCTTTTAGATAGACAATGTAGAGTTTGAAAACCAAAATCATTTGCATGGCTTGGTGGTGAAAATATACCTCTCCAAAGTCATTTTCAGGCAAAATGCAAATAATCGAATATCACTTTGGATGCCGTTATTTCGAAAACCATGTATTAACATAAGTTCTAATTTTTTGTTTTCGAAAGCTCTGGCAAATCTCAATAGAGCATTTTTTATTTTATCCTTCTTGAAAGCTTTGTTTCGGAAATATCGCCATCCAAAGACATTAAGGAAGGTGGTTGGAGGCAGAAAGTCGTTAAAATCAGGTAAAGTCGCTTTGGATGAGAATATTTTGACAAAAACACCTCAAAATAAATTTTTTTGGCGTTTTTGAAAAGCTGGGCTAAGTTTCTACTCAGCACTGAAAACCGCATCAATTTTGAAGGCTCGGTTTAGGAAATATAGCCATTCAAAGGCATTAGGGTAGGTAGTGTCGGGCAGCAAACTAGTAATATCACTTTGGAGCGAATATTTCCTCAACCATAGGATGAAAAAAAAAATGGCTTCGATGTGTCAATTGGGTTTGAATAGACCTTTCCATTAACGTATGGCACGATTTATTTCATGAACTTTGAAAAAAAAGTTTGTTTTTTTTGAAAAAATGGCAAGGGGTTAGTCCATGGTTTTTTCCGAAATCCATGAAAAAATTTTGTGACCAAATTTTTACATTTTTGGAAAGGTGTACTAATTTCCTATTCACAACTGAAAGCTGCAACAATTTTGAAAGCTCGGTTCGTTAGATATTCGCATTTAACGGATTGCGTAAAAATTCAATAAAATTTCATTGGGTGCAAATATCTAATGAACTAGACATTGCAGAAGCTTTTGGTTTTTAGAAACACATAGCTTTTAGATAGACAATGTAGAGTTTGAAAACCAAAATCATTTGCATGGCTTGGTGGTGAAAATATACCTCTCCAAAGTCATTTTCAGGCAAAATGCAAATAATCGAATATCACTTTGGATGCCGTTATTTCGAAAACCATGTATTAACATAAGTTCTAATTTTTTGTTTTCGAAAGCTCTGGCAAATCTCAATAGAGCATTTTTTATTTTATCCTTCTTGAAAGCTTTGTTTCGGAAATATCGCCATCCAAAGACATTAAGGAAGGTGGTTGGAGGCAGAAAGTCGTTAAAATCAGGTAAAGTCGCTTTGGATGAGAATATTTTGACAAAAACACCTCAAAATAAATTTTTTTGGCGTTTTTGAAAAGCTGGGCTAAGTTTCTACTCAGCACTGAAAACCGCATCAATTTTGAAGGCTCGGTTTAGGAAATATAGCCATTCAAAGGCATTAGGGTAGGTAGTGTCGGGCAGCAAACTAGTAATATCACTTTGGAGCGAATATTTCCTCAACCATAGGATGAAAAAAAAAATGGCTTCGATGTGTCAATTGGGTTTGAATAGACCTTTCCATTAACGTATGGCACGATTTATTTCATGAACTTTGAAAAAAAAGTTTGTTTTTTTTTGAAAAAATGGCAAGGGGTTAGTCCATGGTTTTTTCCGAAATCCATGAAAAAATTTTGTGACCAAATTTTTACATTTTTGAAAAGGTGTACTAATTTCCTATTTACAACTGAAAGCTGCAACAATTTTGAAAGCTCGGTTCGTTAGATATTCGCATTTAACGGATTGCGTAAAAATTCAATAAAATTTCATTGGGTGCAAATATCTAATGAACTAGACATTGCAGAAGCTTTTGGTTTTTAGAAACACATAGCTTTTAGAAAGACAATGTAGAGTTTGAAAACCAAAATCATTTGCATGGCTTGGTGGTGAAAATATACCTCTCCAAAGTCATTTTCAGGCAAAATGCAAATAATCGAATATCACTTTGGATGCCGTTATTTCGAAAACCATGTATTAACATAAGTTCTAATTTTTTGTTTTCGAAAGCTCTGGCAAATCTCAATAGAGCATTTTTTATTTTATCCTTCTTGAAAGCTTTGTTTCGGAAATATCGCCATCCAAAGACATTAAGGAAGGTGGTTGGAGGCAGAAAGTCGTTAAAATCAGGTAAAGTCGCTTTGGATGCGAATATTTTGACAAAAACACCTCAAAATAAATTTTTTTTTGGCGTTTTTGAAAAGCTGGGCTCAGTTTCTACTCAGCACTGAAAACCGCATCAATTTTGAAGGCTCGGTTTAGGAAATATAGCCATTCAAAGGCATTAGGGTAGGTAGTGTCGGGCAGCAAACTAGTAATATCACTTTGGAGCGAATATTTCCTCAACCATAGGATGAAAAAAAAAAAATGGCTTCGATGTGTCAATTGGGTTTGAATAGACCTTTCCATTAACGTATGGCACGATATATTTCATGAACTTTGAAAAAAAAGTTTGTTTTTTTTGAAAAAATGGCAAGGGGTTAGTCCATGGTTTTTTCCGAAATCCATGAAAAAATTTTGTGACCAAATTTTTACATTTTTGGAAAGGTGTACTAATTTCCTATTCACAACTGAAAGCTGCAACAATTTTGAAAGCTCGGTTCGTTAGATATTCGCATTTAACGGATTGCGTAAAAATTCAATAAAATTTCATTGGGTGCAAATATCTAATGAACTAGACATTGCAGAAGCTTTTGGTTTTTAGAAACACATAGCTTTTAGATAGACAATGTAGAGTTTGAAAACCAAAATCATTTGCATGGCTTGGTGGTGAAAATATACCTCTCCAAAGTCATTTTCAGGCAAAATGCAAATAATCGAATATCACTTTGGATGCCGTTATTTCGAAAACCATGTATTAACATAAGTTCTAATTTTTTGTTTTCGAAAGCTCTGGCAAATCTCAATAGAGCATTTTTTATTTTATCCTTCTTGAAAGCTTTGTTTCGGAAATATCGCCATCCAAAGACATTAAGGAAGGTGGTTGGAGGCAGAAAGTCGTTAAAATCAGGTAAAGTCGCTTTGGATGCGAATATTTTGACAAATAGACCTCAAAATAATTTTGTCTGGCGTTTTTGAAAAGCTGTGCTCAGTTTCTACTCAGCACTGAAAACCGCATCAATTTTGAAGGCTCGGTTTAGGAAATATAGCCATTCAAAGGCATTAGGGTAGGTAGTGTCGGGCAGCAAACTAGTAATATCACTTTGGAGCGAATATTTCCTCAACCATAGGATGAAAAAAAAAAATGGCTTCGATGTGTCAATTGGGTTTGAATAGACCTTTCCATTAACGTATGGCACGATTTATTTCATGAACTTTGAAAAAAAAGTTTGTTTTTTTTTGAAAAAATGGCAAGGGGTTAGTCCATGGTTTTTTCCGAAATCCATGAAAAAATTTTGTGACCAAATTTTTACATTTTTGGAAAGGTGTACTAATTTCCTATTCACAACTGAAAGCTGCAACAATTTTGAAAGCTCGGTTCGTTAGATATTCGCATTTAACGGATTGCGTAAAAATTCAATAAAATTTCATTGGGTGCAAATATCTAATGAACTAGACATTGCAGAAGCTTTTGGTTTTTAGAAACACATAGCTTTTAGAAAGACAATGTAGAGTTTGAAAACCAAAATCATTTGCATGGCTTGGTGGTGAAAATATACCTCTCCAAAGTCATTTTCAGGCAAAATGCAAATAATCGAATATCACTTTGGATGCCGTTATTTCGAAAACCATGTATTAACATAAGTTCTAATTTTTTGTTTTCGAAAGCTCTAGCAAATCTCAATAGAGCATTTTTTATTTTATCCTTCTTGAAAGCTTTGTTTCGGAAATATCGCCATCCAAAGACATTAAGGAAGGTGGTTGGAGGCAGAAAGTCGTTAAAATCAGGTAAAGTCGCTTTGGATGCGAATATTTTGACAAATAGACCTCAAAATAATTTTGTCTGGCGTTTTTGAAAAGCTGGGCTCAGTTTCTACTCAGCACTGAAAACAGCATCAATTTTGAAGGCTCGGTTTAGGAAATATAGCCATTCAAAGGCATTAGGGTAGGTAGTGTCGGGCAGCAAACTAGAAATATCACTTTGGAGCGAATATTTCCTCAACCATAGGATGAAAAAAAAAATGGCTTCGATGTGTCAATTGGGTTTGAATAGACCTTTCCATTAACGTATGGCACGATTTATTTCATGAACTTTGAAAAAAAAGTTTGTTTTTTTTTGAACAAATGGCAAGGGGTTAGTCCATGGTTTTTTCCGAAATCCATGAAAAAATTTTGTGACCAAATTTTTACATTTTTGGAAAGGTGTACTAATTTCCTATTCACAACTGAAAGCTGCAACAATTTTGAAAGCTCGGTTCGTTAGATATTCGCATTTAACGGATTGCGTAAAAATTCAATAAAATTTCATTGGGTGCAAATATCTAATGAACTAGACATTGCAGAAGCTTTTGGTTTTTAGAAACACATAGCTTTTAGAAAGACAATGTAGAGTTTGAAAACCAAAATCATTTGCATGGCTTGGTGGTGAAAATATACCTCTCCAAAGTCATTTTCAGGCAAAATGCAAATAATCGAATATCACTTTGGATGCCGTTATTTCGAAAACCATGTATTAACATAAGTTCTAATTTTTTGTTTTCGAAAGCTCTGGCAAATCTCAATAGAGCATTTTTTATTTTATCCTTCTTGAAGGCTTTGTTTCGGAAATATCGCCATCCAAAGACATTAAGGAAGGTGGTTGGAGGCAGAAAGTCGTTAAAATCAGGTAAAGTCGCTTTGGATGCGAATATTTTGACAAATAGACCTCAAAATAATTTTGTCTGGCGTTTTTGAAAAGCTGGGCTCAGTTTCTACTCAGCACTGAAAACCGCATCAATTTTGAAGGCTCGGTTTAGGAAATATAGCCATTCAAAGGCATTAGGGTAGGTAGTGTCGGGCAGCAAACTAGAAATATCACTTTGGAGCGAATATTTCCTCAACCATAGGATGAAAAAAAAAATGGCTTCGATGTGTCAATTGGGTTTGAATAGACCTTTCCATTAACGTATGGCACGATTTATTTCATGAACTTTGAAAAAAAAGTTTGTTTTTTTTTGAAAAAATGGCAAGGGGTTAGTCCATGGTTTTTTCCGAAATCCATGAAAAAATTTTGTGACCAAATTTTTACATTTTTGGAAAGGTGTACTAATTTCCTATTCACAACTGAAAGCTGCAACAATTTTGAAAGCTCGGTTCGTTAGATATTCGCATTTAACGGATTGCGTAAAAATTCAATAAAATTTCATTGGGTGCAAATATCTAATGAACTAGACATTGCAGAAGCTTTTGGTTTTTAGAAACACATAGCTTTTAGATAGACAATGTAGAGTTTGAAAACCAAAATCATTTGCATGGCTTGGTGGTGAAAATATACCTCTCCAAAGTCATTTTCAGGCAAAATGCAAATAATCGAATATCACTTTGGATGCCGTTATTTCGAAAACCATGTATTAACATAAGTTCTAATTTTTTGTTTTCGAAAGCTCTGGCAAATCTCAATAGAGCATTTTTTATTTTATCCTTCTTGAAAGCTTTGTTTCGGAAATATCGCCATCCAAAGACATTAAGGAAGGTGGTTGGAGGCAGAAAGTCGTTAAAATCAGGTAAAGTCGCTTTGGATGCGAATATTTTGACAAAAACACCTCAAAATAAATTTTTTTTGGCGTTTTTGAAAAGCTGGGCTCAGTTTCTACTCAGCACTGAAAACCGCATCAATTTTGAAGGCTCGGTTTAGGAAATATAGCCATTCAAAGGCATTAGGGTAGGTAGTGTCGGGCAGCAAACTAGTAATATCACTTTGGAGCGAATATTTCCTCAACCATAGGATGAAAAAAAAAAATGGCTTCCATGTGTCAATTGGGTTTGAATAGACCTTTCCATTAACGTATGGCACGATTTATTTCATGAACTTTGAAAAAAAAGTTTGTTTTTTTTTTAAAAAATGGCAAGGGGTTAGTCCATGGTTTTTTCCGAAATCCATGAAAAAATTTTGTGACCAAATTTTTACATTTTTGGAAAGGTGTACTAATTTCCTATTCACAACTGAAAGCTGCAACAATTTTGAAAGCTCGGTTCGTTAGATATTCGCATTTAACGGATTGCGTAAAAATTCAATAAAATTTCATTGGGTGCAAATATCTAATGAACTAGACATTGCAGAAGCTTTTGGTTTTTAGAAACACATAGCTTTTAGATAGACAATGTAGAGTTTGAAAACCAAAATCATTTGCATGGCTTGGTGGTGAAAATATACCTCTCCAAAGTCATTTTCAGGCAAAATGCAAATAATCGAATATCACTTTGGATGCCGTTATTTCGAAAACCATGTATTAACATAAGTTCTAATTTTTTGTTTTCGAAAGCTCTGGCAAATCTCAATAGAGCATTTTTTATTTTATCCTTCTTGAAAGCTTTGTTTCGGAAATATCGCCATCCAAAGACATTAAGGAAGGTGGTTGGAGGCAGAAAGTCGTTAAAATCAGGTAAAGTCGCTTTGGATGCGAATATTTTGACAAAAACACCTCAGTTTCTACTCAGCACTGAAAACCGCATCAATTTTGAAGGCTCGGTTTAGGAAATATAGCCATTCAAAGGCATTAGGGTAGGTAGTGTCGGGCAGCAAACTAGAAATATCACTTTGGAGCGAATATTTCCTCAACCATAGGATGAAAAAAAAAATGGCTTCGATGTGTCAATTGGGTTTGAATAGACCTTTCCATTAACGTATGGCACGATTTATTTCATGAACTTTGAAAAAAAAGTTTGTTTTTTTTTGAAAAAATGGCAAGGGGTTAGTCCATGGTTTTTTCCGAAATCCATGAAAAAATTTTGTGACCAAATTTTTACATTTTTGGAAAGGTGTACTAATTTCCTATTCACAACTGAAAGCTGCAACAATTTTGAAAGCTCGGTTCGTTAGATATTCGCATTTAACGGATTGCGTAAAAATTCAATAAAATTTCATTGGGTGCAAATATCTAATGAACTAGACATTGCAGAAGCTTTTGGTTTTTAGAAACACATAGCTTTTAGAAAGACAATGTAGAGTTTGAAAACCAAAATCATTTGCATGGCTTGGTGGTGAAAATATACCTCTCCAAAGTCATTTTCAGGCAAAATGCAAATAATCGAATATCACTTTGGATGCCGTTATTTCGAAAACCATGTATTAACATAAGTTCTAATTTTTTGTTTTCGAAAGCTCTGGCAAATCTCAATAGAGCATTTTTTATTTTATCCTTCTTGAAGGCTTTGTTTCGGAAATATCGCCATCCAAAGACATTAAGGAAGGTGGTTGGAGGCAGAAAGTCGTTAAAATCAGGTAAAGTCGCTTTGGATGCGAATATTTTGACAAATAGACCTCAAAATAATTTTGTCTGGCGTTTTTGAAAAGCTGGGCTCAGTTTCTACTCAGCACTGAAAACCGCATCAATTTTGAAGGCTCGGTTTAGGAAATATAGCCATTCAAAGGCATTAGGGTAGGTAGTGTCGGGCAGCAAACTAGTAATATCACTTTGGAGCGAATATTTCCTCAACCATAGGATGAAAAAAAAAATGGCTTCGATGTGTCAATTGGGTTTGAATAGACCTTTCCATTAACGTATGGCACGATTTATTTCATGAACTTTGAAAAAAAAGTTTGTTTTTTTTTGAAAAAATGGCAAGGGGTCCATGGTTTTTTCCGAAATCCATGAAAAAATTTTGTGACCAAATTTTTACATTTTTGGAAAGGTGTACTAATTTCCTATTCACAACTGAAAGCTGCAACAATTTTGAAAGCTCGGTTCGTTAGATATTCGCATTTAACGGATTGCGTAAAAATTCAATAAAATTTCATTGGGTGCAAATATCTAATGAACTAGACATTGCAGAAGCTTTTGGTTTTAAGAAACACATAGCTTTTAGAAAGACAATGTAGAGTTTGAAAACCAAAATCATTTGCATGGCTTGGTGGTGAAAATATACCTCTCCAAAGTCATTTTCAGGCAAAATGCAAATAATCGAATATCACTTTGGATGCCGTTATTTCGAAAACCATGTATTAACATAAGTTCTAATTTTTTGTTTTCGAAAGCTCTGGCAAATCTCAATAGAGCATTTTTTATTTTATCCTTCTTGAAGGCTTTGTTTCGGAAATATCGCCATCCAAAGACATTAAGGAAGGTGGTTGGAGGCAGAAAGTCGTTAAAATCAGGTAAAGTCGCTTTGGATGCGAATATTTTGACAAATAGACCTCAAAATAATTTTGTCTGGCGTTTTTGAAAAGCTGGGCTCAGTTTCTACTCAGCACTGAAAACCGCATCAATTTTGAAGGCTCGGTTTAGGAAATATAGCCATTCAAAGGCATTAGGGTAGGTAGTGTCGGGCAGCAAACTAGTAATATCACTTTGGAGCGAATATTTCCTCAACCATAGGATGAAAAAAAAAATGGCTTCCATGTGTCAATTGGGTTTGAATAGACCTTTCCATTAACGTATGGCACGATTTATTTCATGAACTTTGAAAAAAAAGTTTGTTTTTTTTGAAAAAATGGCAAACTAGTAATATCACTTTGGAGCGAATATTTCCTCAACCATAGGATGAAAAAAAAAAATGGCTTCCATGTGTCAATTGGGTTTGAATAGACCTTTCCATTAACGTATGGCACGATTTATTTCATGAACTTTGAAAAAAAAGTTTGTTTTTTTTGAAAAAATGGCAAACTAGTAATATCACTTTGGAGCGAATATTTCCTCAACCATAGGATGAAAAAAAAAATGGCTTCCATGTGTCAATTGGGTTTGAATAGACCTTTCCATTAACGTATGGCACGATTTATTTCATGAACTTTGAAAAAAAAGTTTGTTTTTTTTTGAAAAAATGGCAAGGGGTCCATGGTTTTTTCCGAAATCCATGAAAAAATTTTGTGACCAAATTTTTACATTTTTGGAAAATTGTACTAATTTCCTATTCACAACTGAAAGCTGCAACAATTTTGAAAGCTCGGTTCGTTAGATATTCGCATTTAACGGATTGCGTAAAAATTCAATAAAATTTCATTGGGTGCAAATATCTAATGAACTAGACATTGCAGAAGCTTTTGGTTTTAAGAAACACATAGCTTTTAGAAAGACAATGTAGAGTTTGAAAACCAAAATCATTTGCATGGCTTGGTGGTGAAAATATACCTCTCCAAAGTCATTTTCAGGCAAAATGCAAATAATCGAATATCACTTTGGATGCCGTTATTTCGAAAACCATGTATTAACATAAGTTCTAATTTTTTGTTTTCGAAAGCTCTGGCAAATCTCAATAGAGCATTTTTTATTTTATCCTTCTTGAAGGCTTTGTTTCGGAAATATCGCCATCCAAAGACATTAAGGAAGGTGGTTGGAGGCAGAAAGTCGTTAAAATCAGGTAAAGTCGCTTTGGATGCGAATATTTTGACAAATAGACTTCAAAATAATTTTGTCTGGCGTTTTTGAAAAGCTGGGCTCAGTTTCTACTCAGCACTGAAAACCGCATCAATTTTGAAGGCTCGGTTTAGGAAATATAGCCATTCAAAGGCATTAGGGTAGGTAGTGTCGGGCAGCAAACTAGTAATATCACTTTGGAGCGAATATTTCCTCAACCATAGGATGAAAAAAAAAAATGGCTTCCATGTGTCAATTGGGTTTGAATAGACCTTTCCATTAACGTATGGCACGATTTATTTCATGAACTTTGAAAAAAAAGTTTGTTTTTTTTGAAAAAATGGCAAACTAGTAATATCACTTTGGAGCGAATATTTCCTCAACCATAGGATGAAAAAAAAAAATGGCTTCCATGTGTCAATTGGGTTTGAATAGACCTTTCCATTAACGTATGGCACGATTTATTTCATGAACTTTGAAAAAAAAGTTTGTTTTTTTTGAAAAAATGGCAAACTAGTAATATCACTTTGGAGCGAATATTTCCTCAACCATAGGATGAAAAAAAAAATGGCTTCCATGTGTCAATTGGGTTTGAATAGACCTTTCCATTAACGTATGGCACGATTTATTTCATGAACTTTGAAAAAAAAGTTTGTTTTTTTTTGAAAAAATGGCAAGGGGTCCATGGTTTTTTCCGAAATCCATGAAAAAATTTTGTGACCAAATTTTTACATTTTTGGAAAGGTGTACTAATTTCCTATTCACAACTGAAAGCTGCAACAATTTTGAAAGCTCGGTTCGTTAGATATTCGCATTTAACGGATTGCGTAAAAATTCAATAAAATTTCATTGGGTGCAAATATCTAATGAACTAGACATTGCAGAAGCTTTTGGTTTTTAGAAACACATAGCTTTTAGATAGACAATGTAGAGTTTGAAAACCAAAATCATTTGCATGGCTTGGTGGTGAAAATATACCTCTCCAAAGTCATTTTCAGGCAAAATGCAAATAATCGAATATCACTTTGGATGCCGTTATTTCGAAAACCATGTATTAACATAAGTTCTAATTTTTTGTTTTCGAAAGCTCTGGCAAATCTCAATAGAGCATTTTTTATTTTATCCTTCTTGAAAGCTTTGTTTCGGAAATATCGCCATCCAAAGACATTAAGGAAGGTGGTTGGAGGCAGAAAGTCGTTAAAATCAGGTAAAGTCGCTTTGCGTGCGAATATTTTGACAAAAACACCTCAAAATAAATTTTTTTTGGCGTTTTTGAAAAGCTGGGCTCAGTTTCTACTCAGCACTGAAAACCGCATCAATTTTGAAGGCTCGGTTTAGGAAATATAGCCATTCAAAGGCATTAGGGTAGGTAGTGTCGGGCAGCAAACTAGTAATATCACTTTGGAGCGAATATTTCCTCAACCATAGGATGAAAAAAAAAATGGCTTCGATGTGTCAATTGGGTTTGAATAGACCTTTCCATTAACGTATGGCACGATTTATTTCATGAACTTTGAAAAAAAAGTTTGTTTTTTTTTGAAAAAATGGCAAGGGGTTAGTCCATGGTTTTTTCCGAAATCCATGAGAAAATTTTGTGACCAAATTTTTACATTTTTGGAAAGGTGTACTAATTTCCTATTCACAACTGAAAGCTGCAACAATTTTGAAAGCTCGGTTCGTTAGATATTCGCATTTAACGGATTGCGTAAAAATTCAATAAAATTTCATTGGGTGCAAATATCTAATGAACTAGACATTGCAGAAGCTTTTGGTTTTTAGAAACACATAGCTTTTAGATAGACAATGTAGAGTTTGAAAACCAAAATCATTTGCATGGCTTGGTGGTGAAAATATACCTCTCCAAAGTCATTTTCAGGCAAAATGCAAATAATCGAATATCACTTTGGATGCCGTTATTTCGAAAACCATGTATTAACATAAGTTCTAATTTTTTGTTTTCGAAAGCTCTGGCAAATCTCAATAGAGCATTTTTTATTTTATCCTTCTTGAAGGCTTTGTTTCGGAAATATCGCCATCCAAAGACATTAAGGAAGGTGGTTGGAGGCAGAAAGTCGTTAAAATCAGGTAAAGTCGCTTTGGATGCGAATATTTTGACAAAAACACCTCAAAATAAATTTTTTTTGGCGTTTTTGAAAAGCTGGGCTCAGTTTCTACTCAGCACTGAAAACCGCATCAATTTTGAAGGCTCGGTTTAGGAAATATAGCCATTCAAAGGCATTAGGGTAGGTAGTGTCGGGCAGCAAACTAGTAATATCACTTTGGAGCGAATATTTCCTCAACCATAGGATGAAAAAAAAAATGGCTTCCATGTGTCAATTGGGTTTGAATAGACCTTTCCATTAACGTATGGCACGATTTATTTCATGAACTTTGAAAAAAAAGTTTGTTTTTTTTTGAAAAAATGGCAGGGGTCCATGGTTTTTTCCGAAATCCATGAAAAAATTTTGTGACCAAATTTTTACATTTTTGGAAAGGTGTACTAATTTCCTATTCACAACTGAAAGCTGCAACAATTTTGAAAGCTCGGTTCGTTAGATATTCGCATTTAACGGATTGCGTAAAAATTCAATAAAATTTCATTGGGTGCAAATATCTAATGAACTAGACATTGCAGAAGCTTTTGGTTTTTAGAAACACATAGCTTTTAGATAGACAATGTAGAGTTTGAAAACCAAAATCATTTGCATGGCTTGGTGGTGAAAATATACCTCTCCAAAGTCATTTTCAGGCAAAATGCAAATAATCGAATATCACTTTGGAGGCCGTTATTTCGAAAACCATGTATTAACATAAGTTCTAATTTTTTGTTTTCGAAAGCTCTGGCAAATCTCAATAGAGCATTTTTTATTTTATCCTTCTTGAAAGCTTTGTTTCGGAAATATCGCCATCCAAAGACATTAAGGAAGGTGGTTGGAGGCAGAAAGTCGTTAAAATCAGGTAAAGTCGCTTTGCGTGCGAATATTTTGACAAAAACACCTCAAAATAAATTTTTTTTGGCGTTTTTGAAAAGCTGGGCTCAGTTTCTACTCAGCACTGAAAACCGCATCAATTTTGAAGGCTCGGTTTAGGAAATATAGCCATTCAAAGGCATTAGGGTAGGTAGTGTCGGGCAGCAAACTAGTAATATCACTTTGGAGCGAATATTTCCTCAACCATAGGATGAAAAAAAAAATGGCTTCGATGTGTCAATTGGGTTTGAATAGACCTTTCCATTAACGTACGGCACGATTTATTTCATGAACTTTGAAAAAAAAGTTTGTTTTTTTTTGAAAAAATGGCAAGGGGTTAGTCCATGGTTTTTTCCGAAATCCATGAGAAAATTTTGTGACCAAATTTTTACATTTTTGGAAAGGTGTACTAATTTCCTATTCACAACTGAAAGCTGCAACAATTTTGAAAGCTCGGTTCGTTAGATATTCGCATTTAACGGATTGCGTAAAAATTCAATAAAATTTCATTGGGTGCAAATATCTAATGAACTAGACATTGCAGAAGCTTTTGGTTTTTAGAAACACATAGCTTTTAGATAGACAATGTAGAGTTTGAAAACCAAAATCATTTGCATGGCTTGGTGGTGAAAATATACCTCTCCAAAGTCATTTTCAGGCAAAATGCAAATAATCGAATATCACTTTGGATGCCGTTATTTCGAAAACCATGTATTAACATAAGTTCTAATTTTTTGTTTTCGAAAGCTCTGGCAAATCTCAATAGAGCATTTTTTATTTTATCCTTCTTGAAGGCTTTGTTTCGGAAATATCGCCATCCAAAGACATTAAGGAAGGTGGTTGGAGGCAGAAAGTCGTTAAAATCAGGTAAAGTCGCTTTGGATGCGAATATTTTGACAAAAACACCTGGCGTTTTTGAAAAGCTGGGCTCAGTTTCTACTCAGCACTGAAAACCGCATCAATTTTGAAGGCTCGGTTTAGGAAATATAGCCATTCAAAGGCATTAGGGTAGGTAGTTTCGGGCAGCAAACTAGTAATATCACTTTGGAGCGAATATTTCCTCAACCATAGGATGAAAAAAAAAATGGCTTCGATGTGTCAATTGGGTTTGAATAGACCTTTCCATTAACGTATGGCACGATTTATTTCATGAACTTTGAAAAAAAAGTTTGTTTTTTTTTGAAAAAATGGCAAGGGGTTAGTCCATGGTTTTTTCCGAAATCCATGAAAAAATTTTGTGACCAAATTTTTACATTTTTGGAAAGGTGTACTAATTTCCTATTCACAACTGAAAGCTGCAACAATTTTGAAAGCTCGGTTCGTTAGATATTCGCATTTAACGGATTGCGTAAAAATTCAATAAAATTTCATTGGGTGCAAATATCTAATGAACTAGACATTGCAGAAGCTTTTGGTTTTTAGAAACACATAGCTTTTAGATAGACAATGTAGAGTTTGAAAACCAAAATCATTTGCATGGCTTGGTGGTGAAAATATACCTCTCCAAAGTCATTTTCAGGCAAAATGCAAATAATCGAATATCACTTTGGATGCCGTTATTTCGAAAACCATGTATTAACATAAGTTCTAATTTTTTGTTTTCGAAAGCTCTGGCAAATCTCAATAGAGCATTTTTTATTTTATCCTTCTTGAAAGCTTTGTTTCGGAAATATCGCCATCCAAAGACATTAAGGAAGGTGGTTGGAGGCAGAAAGTCGTTAAAATCAGGTAAAGTCGCTTTGGATGCGAATATTTTGACAAAAACACCTCAAAATAAATTTTTTTTGGCGTTTTTGAAAAGCTGGGCTCATTTTCTACTCAACACTGAAAACCGCATCAATTTTGAAGGCTCTGTTTAGGAAATATAGCCATTCAAAGGCATTAGGGTAGGTAGTTTCGGGCAGCAAACTAGTAATATCACTTTGGAGCGAATATTTCCTCAACCATAGGATGAAAAAAAATATGGCTTCTATGTGTCAATTGGGTTTGAATAGACCTTTCCATTAACGTATGGCACCATTTGTTTCATGAACTTTGAAAAAAAAGTTGTTTTTTTTTTGAAAAAATGGCAAGGGGTTAGTCCATGGTTTTTTCCGAAATCCATGAAAAATTTTTGTGACTAAATTTTTACAATTTTGGAAAGGTGTACTAATTTCCTATTCAAAACTGAAAGCTGCAACAATTTTGAAAGCTCGGTTCGTTAGATATTCGCATTTAACGGATTGCGTAAAAATTCAATAAAATTTCATTGGGTGCAAATATCTAATGAACTAGACATTGCAGAAGCTTTTGGTTTTTAGAAACACATAGCTTTTAGAAAGACAATGTAGAGTTTGAAAACCAAAATCATTTGCATGGCTTGGTGGTGAAAATATACCTCTCCAAAGTCATTTTCAGGCAAAATGCAAATAATCGAATATCACTTTGGATGCCGTTATTTCGAAAACCATGTATTAACATAAGTTCTAATTTTTTGTTTTCGAAAGCTCTGGCAAATCTCAATAGAGCATTTTTTATTTTATCCTTCTTGAAAGCTTTGTTTCGGAAATATCGCCATCCAAAGACATTAAGGAAGGTGGTTGGAGGCAGAAAGTCGTTAAAATCAGGTAAAGTCGCTTTGGATGCGAATATTTTGACAAAAACACCTCAAAATAAATTTTTTTTTGGCGTTTTTGAAAAGCTGGGCTCAGTTTCTACTCAGCACTGAAAACCGCATCAATTTTGAAGGCTCGGTTTAGGAAATATAGCCATTCAAAGGCATTAGGGTAGGTAGTGTCGGGCAGCAAACTAGAAATATCACTTTGGAGCGAATATTTCCTCAACCATAGGATGAAAAAAAAAATGGCTTCCATGTGTCAATTGGGTTTGAATAGACCTTTCCATTAACGTATGGCACGATTTATTTCATGAACTTTGAAAAAAAAGTTTGTTTTTTTTTGAAAAAATGGCAAGGGGTCCATGGTTTTTTCCGAAATCCATGAAAAAATTTTGTGACCAAATTTTTACATTTTTGGAAAGGTGTACTAATTTCCTATTCACAACTGAAAGCTGCAACAATTTTGAAAGCTCGGTTCGTTAGATATTCGCATTTAACGGATTGCGTAAAAATTCAATAAAATTTCATTGGGTGCAAATATCTAATGAACTAGACATTGCAGAAGCTTTTGGTTTTAAGAAACACATAGCTTTTAGAAAGACAATGTAGAGTTTGAAAACCAAAATCATTTGCATGGCTTGGTGGTGAAAATATACCTCTCCAAAGTCATTTTCAGGCAAAATGCAAATAATCGAATATCACTTTGGATGCCGTTATTTCGAAAACCATGTATTAACATAAGTTCTAATTTTTTGTTTTCGAAAGCTCTGGCAAATCTCAATAGAGCATTTTTTATTTTATCCTTCTTGAAGGCTTTGTTTCGGAAATATCGCCATCCAAAGACATTAAGGAAGGTGGTTGGAGGCAGAAAGTCGTTAAAATCAGGTAAAGTCGCTTTGGATGCGAATATTTTGACAAAAACACCTCAAAATAAATTTTTTTTGGCGTTTTTGAAAAGCTGGGCTCAGTTTCTACTCAGCACTGAAAACCGCATCAATTTTGAAGGCTCGGTTTAGGAAATATAGCCATTCAAAGGCATTAGGGTAGGTAGTGTCGGGCAGCAAACTAGTAATATCACTTTGGAGCGAATATTTCCTCAACCATAGGATGAAAAAAAAAATGGCTTCCATGTGTCAATTGGGTTTGAATAGACCTTTCCATTAACGTATGGCACGATTTATTTCATGAACTTTGAAAAAAAAGTTTGTTTTTTTTTGAAAAAATGGCAGGGGTCCATGGTTTTTTCCGAAATCCATGAAAAAATTTTGTGACCAAATTTTTACATTTTTGGAAAGGTGTACTAATTTCCTATTCACAACTGAAAGCTGCAACAATTTTGAAAGCTCGGTTCGTTAGATATTCGCATTTAACGGATTGCGTAAAAATTCAATAAAATTTCATTGGGTGCAAATATCTAATGAACTAGACATTGCAGAAGCTTTTGGTTTTTAGAAACACATAGCTTTTAGATAGACAATGTAGAGTTTGAAAACCAAAATCATTTGCATGGCTTGGTGGTGAAAATATACCTCTCCAAAGTCATTTTCAGGCAAAATGCAAATAATCGAATATCACTTTGGAGGCCGTTATTTCGAAAACCATGTATTAACATAAGTTCTAATTTTTTGTTTTCGAAAGCTCTGGCAAATCTCAATAGAGCATTTTTTATTTTATCCTTCTTGAAAGCTTTGTTTCGGAAATATCGCCATCCAAAGACATTAAGGAAGGTGGTTGGAGGCAGAAAGTCGTTAAAATCAGGTAAAGTCGCTTTGCGTGCGAATATTTTGACAAAAACACCTCAAAATAAATTTTTTTTGGCGTTTTTGAAAAGCTGGGCTCAGTTTCTACTCAGCACTGAAAACCGCATCAATTTTGAAGGCTCGGTTTAGGAAATATAGCCATTCAAAGGCATTAGGGTAGGTAGTGTCGGGCAGCAAACTAGTAATATCACTTTGGAGCGAATATTTCCTCAACCATAGGATGAAAAAAAAAATGGCTTCGATGTGTCAATTGGGTTTGAATAGACCTTTCCATTAACGTACGGCACGATTTATTTCATGAACTTTGAAAAAAAAGTTTGTTTTTTTTTGAAAAAATGGCAAGGGGTTAGTCCATGGTTTTTTCCGAAATCCATGAGAAAATTTTGTGACCAAATTTTTACATTTTTGGAAAGGTGTACTAATTTCCTATTCACAACTGAAAGCTGCAACAATTTTGAAAGCTCGGTTCGTTAGATATTCGCATTTAACGGATTGCGTAAAAATTCAATAAAATTTCATTGGGTGCAAATATCTAATGAACTAGACATTGCAGAAGCTTTTGGTTTTTAGAAACACATAGCTTTTAGATAGACAATGTAGAGTTTGAAAACCAAAATCATTTGCATGGCTTGGTGGTGAAAATATACCTCTCCAAAGTCATTTTCAGGCAAAATGCAAATAATCGAATATCACTTTGGAGGCCGTTATTTCGAAAACCATGTATTAACATAAGTTCTAATTTTTTGTTTTCGAAAGCTCTGGCAAATCTCAATAGAGCATTTTTTATTTTATCCTTCTTGAAAGCTTTGTTTCGGAAATATCGCCATCCAAAGACATTAAGGAAGGTGGTTGGAGGCAGAAAGTCGTTAAAATCAGGTAAAGTCGCTTTGGATGCGAATATTTTGACAAAAACACCTCAAAATAAATTTTTTTTGGCGTTTTTGAAAAGCTGGGCTCAGTTTCTACTCAGCACTGAAAACCGCATCAATTTTGAAGGCTCGGTTTAGGAAATATAGCCATTCAAAGGCATTAGGGTAGGTAGTGTCGGGCAGCAAACTAGTAATATCACTTTGGAGCGAATATTTCCTCAACCATAGGATGAAAAAAAAAATGGCTTCGATGTGTCAATTGGGTTTGAATAGACCTTTCCATTAACGTACGGCACGATTTATTTCATGAACTTTGAAAAAAAAGTTTGTTTTTTTTTGAAAAAATGGCAAGGGGTTAGTCTATGGTTTTTTCCGAAATCCATGAGAAAATTTTGTGACCAAATTTTTACATTTTTGGAAAGGTGTACTAATTTCCTATTCACAACTGAAAGCTGCAACAATTTTGAAAGCTCGGTTCGTTAGATATTCGCATTTAACGGATTGCGTAAAAATTCAATAAAATTTCATTGGGTGCAAATATCTAATGAACTAGACATTGCAGAAGCTTTTGGTTTTTAGAAACACATAGCTTTTAGATAGACAATGTAGAGTTTGAAAACCAAAATCATTTGCATGGCTTGGTGGTGAAAATATACCTCTCCAAAGTCATTTTCAGGCAAAATGCAAATAATCGAATATCACTTTGGATGCCGTTATTTCGAAAACCATGTATTAACATAAGTTCTAATTTTTTGTTTTCGAAAGCTCTGGCAAATCTCAATAGAGCATTTTTTATTTTATCCTTCTTGAAGGCTTTGTTTCGGAAATATCGCCATCCAAAGACATTAAGGAAGGTGGTTGGAGGCAGAAAGTCGTTAAAATCAGGTAAAGTCGCTTTGGATGCGAATATTTTGACAAAAACACCTGGCGTTTTTGAAAAGCTGGGCTCAGTTTCTACTCAGCACTGAAAACCGCATCAATTTTGAAGGCTCGGTTTAGGAAATATAGCCATTCAAAGGCATTAGGGTAGGTAGTGTCGGGCAGCAAACTAGTAATATCACTTTGGAGCGAATATTTCCTCAACCATAGGATGAAAAAAAAAATGGCTTCGATGTGTCAATTGGGTTTGAATAGACCTTTCCATTAACGTATGGCACGATTTATTTCATGAACTTTGAAAAAAAAGTTTGTTTTTTTTTGAAAAAATGGCAAGGGGTTAGTCCATGGTTTTTTCCGAAATCCATGAAAAAATTTTGTGACCAAATTTTTACATTTTTGGAAAGGTGTACTAATTTCCTATTCACAACTGAAAGCTGCAACAATTTTGAAAGCTCGGTTCGTTAGATATTCGCATTTAACGGATTGCGTAAAAATTCAATAAAATTTCATTGGGTGCAAATATCTAATGAACTAGACATTGCAGAAGCTTTTGGTTTTTAGAAACACATAGCTTTTAGATAGACAATGTAGAGTTTGAAAACCAAAATCATTTGCATGGCTTGGTGGTGAAAATATACCTCTCCAAAGTCATTTTCAGGCAAAATGCAAATAATCGAATATCACTTTGGAGGCCGTTATTTCGAAAACCATGTATTAACATAAGTTCTAATTTTTTGTTTTCGAAAGCTCTGGCAAATCTCAATAGAGCATTTTTTATTTTATCCTTCTTGAAAGCTTTGTTTCGGAAATATCGCCATCCAAAGACATTAAGGAAGGTGGTTGGAGGCAGAAAGTCGTTAAAATCAGGTAAAGTCGCTTTGGATGCGAATATTTTGACAAAAACACCTCAAAATAAATTTTTTTTGGCGTTTTTGAAAAGCTGGGCTCATTTTCTACTCAACACTGAAAACCGCATCAATTTTGAAGGCTCTGTTTAGGAAATATAGCCATTCAAAGGCATTAGGGTAGGTAGTTTCGGGCAGCAAACTAGTAATATCACTTTGGAGCGAATATTTCCTCAACCATAGGATGAAAAAAAATATGGCTTCTATGTGTCAATTGGGTTTGAATAGACCTTTCCATTAACGTATGGCACCATTTGTTTCATGAACTTTGAAAAAAAAGTTGTTTTTTTTTTGAAAAAATGGCAAGGGGTTAGTCCATGGTTTTTTCCGAAATCCATGAAAAATTTTTGTGACTAAATTTTTACAATTTTGGAAAGGTGTACTAATTTCCTATTCAAAACTGAAAGCTGCAACAATTTTGAAAGCTCGGTTCGTTAGATATTCGCATTTAACGGATTGCGTAAAAATTCAATAAAATTTCATTGGGTGCAAATATCTAATGAACTAGACATTGCAGAAGCTTTTGGTTTTTAGAAACACATAGCTTTTAGAAAGACAATGTAGAGTTTGAAAACCAAAATCATTTGCATGGCTTGGTGGTGAAAATATACCTCTCCAAAGTCATTTTCAGGCAAAATGCAAATAATCGAATATCACTTTGGATGCCGTTATTTCGAAAACCATGTATTAACATAAGTTCTAATTTTTTGTTTTCGAAAGCTCTGGCAAATCTCAATAGAGCATTTTTTATTTTATCCTTCTTGAAAGCTTTGTTTCGGAAATATCGCCATCCAAAGACATTAAGGAAGGTGGTTGGAGGCAGAAAGTCGTTAAAATCAGGTAAAGTCGCTTTGGATGCGAATATTTTGACAAAAACACCTCAAAATAAATTTTTTTTTGGCGTTTTTGAAAATCTGGGCTCAGTTTCTACTCAGCACTGAAAACCGCATCAATTTTGAAGGCTCGGTTTAGGAAATATAGCCATTCAAAGGCATTAGGGTAGGTAGTGTCGGGCAGCAAACTAGAAATATCACTTTGGAGCGAATATTTCCTCAACCATAGGATGAAAAAAAAAATGGCTTCCATGTGTCAATTGGGTTTGAATAGACCTTTCCATTAACGTATGGCACGATTTATTTCATGAACTTTGAAAAAAAGTTTGTTTTTTTTTGAAAAAATGGCAAGGGGTCCATGGTTTTTTCCGAAATCCATGAAAAAATTTTGTGACCAAATTTTTACATTTTTGGAAAGGTGTACTAATTTCCTATTCACAACTGAAAGCTGCAACAATTTTGAAAGCTCGGTTCGTTAGATATTCGCATTTAACGGATTGCGTAAAAATTCAATAAAATTTCATTGGGTGCAAATATCTAATGAACTAGACATTGCAGAAGCTTTTGGTTTTAAGAAACACATAGCTTTTAGAAAGACAATGTAGAGTTTGAAAACCAAAATCATTTGCATGGCTTGGTGGTGAAAATATACCTCTCCAAAGTCATTTTCAGGCAAAATGCAAATAATCGAATATCACTTTGGATGCCGTTATTTCGAAAACCATGTATTAACATAAGTTCTAATTTTTTGTTTTCGAAAGCTCTGGCAAATCTCAATAGAGCATTTTTTATTTTATCCTTCTTGAAGGCTTTGTTTCGGAAATATCGCCATCCAAAGACATTAAGGAAGGTGGTTGGAGGCAGAAAGTCGTTAAAATCAGGTAAAGTCGCTTTGGATGCGAATATTTTGACAAAAACACCTCAAAATAAATTTTTTTTTGGCGTTTTTGAAAAGCTGGGCTCAGTTTCTACTCAGCACTGAAAACCGCATCAATTTTGAAGGCTCGGTTTAGGAAATATAGCCATTCAAAGGCATTAGGGTAGGTAGTGTCGGGCAGCAAACTAGTAATATCACTTTGGAGCGAATATTTCCTCAACCATAGGATGAAAAAAAAAATGGCTTCCATGTGTCAATTGGGTTTGAATAGACCTTTCCATTAACGTATGGCACGATTTATTTCATGAACTTTGAAAAAAAAGTTTGTTTTTTTTTTGAAAAAATGGCAAGGGGTTAGTCCATGGTTTTTTCCGAAATCCATGAAAAAATTTTGTGACCAAATTTTTACATTTTTGGAAAGGTGTACTAATTTCCTATTCACAACTGAAAGCTGCAACAATTTTGAAAGCTCGGTTCGTTAGATATTCGCATTTAACGGATTGCGTAAAAATTCAATAAAATTTCATTGGGTGCAAATATCTAATGAACTAGACATTGCAGAAGCTTTTGGTTTTAAGAAACACATAGCTTTTAGAAAGACAATGTAGAGTTTGAAAACCAAAATCATTTGCATGGCTTGGTGGTGAAAATATACCTCTCCAAAGTCATTTTCAGGCAAAATGCAAATAATCGAATATCACTTTGGATGCCGTTATTTCGAAAACCATGTATTAACATAAGTTCTAATTTTTTGTTTTCGAAAGCTCTGGCAAATCTCAATAGAGCATTTTTTATTTTATCCTTCTTGAAGGCTTTGTTTCGGAAATATCGCCATCCAAAGACATTAAGGAAGGTGGTTGGAGGCAGAAAGTCGTTAAAATCAGGTAAAGTCGCTTTGGATGCGAATATTTTGACAAAAACACCTCAAAATAAATTTTTTTTTGGCGTTTTTGAAAAGCTGGGCTCAGTTTCTACTCAGCACTGAAAACCGCATCAATTTTGAAGGCTCGGTTTAGGAAATATAGCCATTCAAAGGCATTAGGGTAGGTAGTGTCGGGCAGCAAACTAGTAATATCACTTTGGAGCGAATATTTCCTCAACCATAGGATGAAAAAAAAAATGGCTTCCATGTGTCAATTGGGTTTGAATAGACCTTTCCATTAACGTATGGCACGATTTATTTCATGAACTTTGAAAAAAAAGTTTGTTTTTTTTGAAAAAATGGCAAGGGGTTAGTCCATGGTTTTTTCCGAAATCCATGAAAAAATTTTGTGACCAAATTTTTACATTTTTGGAAAGGTGTACTAATTTCCTATTCACAACTGAAATCTGCAACAATTTTGAAAGCTCGGTTCGTTAGATATTCGCATTTAACGGATTGCGTAAAAATTCAATAAAATTTCATTGGGTGCAAATATCTAATGAACTAGACATTGCAGAAGCTTTTGGTTTTTAGAAACACATAGCTTTTAGAAAGACAATGTAGAGTTTGAAAACCAAAATCATTTGCATGGCTTGGTGGTGAAAATATACCTCTCCAAAGTCATTTTCAGGCAAAATGCAAATAATCGAATATCACTTTGGATGCCGTTATTTCGAAAACCATGTATTAACATAAGTTCTAATTTTTTGTTTTCGAAAGCTCTGGCAAATCTCAATAGAGCATTTTTTATTTTATCCTTCTTGAAGGCTTTGTTTCGGAAATATCGCCATCCAAAGACATTAAGGAAGGTGGTTGGAGGCAGAAAGTCGTTAAAATCAGGTAAAGTCGCTTTGGATGCGAATATTTTGACAAAAACACCTCAAAATAAATTTTTTTTTGGCGTTTTTGAAAAGCTGGGCTCAGTTTCTACTCAGCACTGAAAACCGCATCAATTTTGAAGGCTCGGTTTAGGAAATATAGCCATTCAAAGGCATTAGGGTAGGTAGTGTCGGGCAGCAAACTAGAAATATCACTTTGGAGCGAATATTTCCTCAACCATAGGATGAAAAAAAAATGGCTTCCATGTGTCAATTGGGTTTGAATAGACCTTTCCATTAACGTATGGCACGATTTATTTCATGAACTTTGAAAAAAAAGTTTGTTTTTTTTTGAAAAAATGGCAAGGGGTCCATGGTTTTTTCCGAAATCCATGAAAAAATTTTGTGACCAAATTTTTACATTTTTGGAAAGGTGTACTAATTTCCTATTCACAACTGAAAGCTGCAACAATTTTGAAAGCTCGGTTCGTTAGATATTCGCATTTAACGGATTGCGTAAAAATTCAGTAAAATTTCATTGGATGCAAATATCTAATGAACTAGACATTGCAGAAGCTTTTGGTTTTTAGAAACAGATAGCTTTTAGATAGACAATGTAGAGTTTGAAAACCAAAATCGTTTGCATGGCTTGGTGGTGAAAATATACCTATCCAAAGGCATTTTCAGGCAAAATGCAAATAATCGAATATCACTTTGGATGCCGTTATTTCGAAAACCATGTATTAACATAAGTTCTAATTTTTTGTTTTCGAAAGCTCTGGCAAATCTCAATAGAGCATTTTTTATTTTATCCTTCTTGAAGGCTTTGTTTCGGAAATATCGCCATCCAAAGACATTAAGGAAGGTGGTTGGAGGCAGAAAGTCGTTAAAATCAGGTAAAGTCGCTTTGGATGCGAATATTTTGACAAAAACACCTCAAAATAAATTTTTTTTTGGCGTTTTTGAAAAGCTGGGCTCAGTTTCTACTCAGCACTGAAAACCGCATCAATTTTGAAGGCTCGGTTTAGGAAATATAGCCATTCAAAGGCATTAGGGTAGGTAGTGTCGGGCAGCAAACTAGTAATATCACTTTGGAGCGAATATTTCCTCAACCATAGGATGAAAAAAAAAATGGCTTCCATGTGTCAATTGGGTTTGAATAGACCTTTCCATTAACGTATGGCACGATTTATTTCATGAACTTTGAAAAAAAAGTTTGTCCATGGTTTTTTCCGAAATCCATGAAAAAATTTTGTGACCAAATTTTTACATTTTTGGAAAGGTGTACTAATTTCCTATTCACAACTGAAAGCTGCAACAATTTTGAAAGCTCGGTTCGTTAGATATTCGCATTTAACGGATTGCGTAAAAATTCAATAAAATTTCATTGGGTGCAAATATCTAATGAACTAGACATTGCAGAAGCTTTTGGTTTTTAGAAACACATAGCTTTTAGAAAGACAATGTAGAGTTTGAAAACCAAAATCATTTGCATGGCTTGGTGGTGAAAATATACCTCTCCAAAGTCATTTTCAGGCAAAATGCAAATAATCGAATATCACTTTGGATGCCGTTATTTCGAAAACCATGTATTAACATAAGTTCTAATTTTTTGTTTTCGAAAGCTCTGGCAAATCTCAATAGAGCATTTTTTATTTTATCCTTCTTGAAGGCTTTGTTTCGGAAATATCGCCATCCAAAGACATTAAGGAAGGTAGTTGGAGGCAGAAAGTCGTTAAAATCAGGTAAAGTCGCTTTGGATGCGAATATTTTGACAAAAACACCTCAAAATAAATTTTTTTTTGGCGTTTTTGAAAAGCTGGGCTCAGTTTCTACTCAGCACTGAAAATCGCATCAATTTTGAAGGCTCGGTTTAGGAAATATAGCCATTCAAAGGCATTAGGGTAGGTAGTGTCGGGCAGCAAACTAGTAATATCACTTTGGAGCGAATATTTCCTCAACCATAGGATGAAAAAAAAATGGCTTCCATGTGTCAATTGGGTTTGAATAGACCTTTCCATTAACGTATGGCACGATTTATTTCATGAACTTTGAAAAAAAAGTTTTTTTTTTCGAAAAAATGGCAAGGGGTTAGTCCATGGTTTTTTCCGAAATCCATGAAAAAATTTTGTGACCAAATTTTGACATTTTTGGAAAGGTGTACTAATTTCCTATTCACAACTGAAATCTGCAACAATTTTGAAAGCTCGGTTCGTTAGATATTCGCATTTAACGGATTGCGTAAAAATTCAATAAAATTTCATTGGGTGCAAATATCTAATGAACTAGACATTGCAGAAGCTTTTGGTTTTTAGAAACACATAGCTTTTAGAAAGACAATGTAGAGTTTGAAAACCAAAATCATTTGCATGGCTTGGTGGTGAAAATATACCTCTCCAAAGTCATTTTCAGGCAAAATGCAAATAATCGAATATCACTTTGGATGCCGTTATTTCGAAAACCATGTATTAACATAAGTTCTAATTTTTTGTTTTCGAAAGCTCTGGCAAATCTCAATAGAGCATTTTTTATTTTATCCTTCTTGAAGGCTTTGTTTCGGAAATATCGCCATCCAAAGACATTAAGGAAGGTGGTTGGAGGCAGAAAGTCGTTAAAATCAGGTAAAGTCGCTTTGGATGCGAATATTTTGACAAAAACACCTCAAAATAAATTTTTTTTGGCGTTTTTGAAAAGCTGGGCTCAGTTTCTACTCAGCACTGAAAACCGCATCAATTTTGAAGGCTCGGTTTAGGAAATATAGCCATTCAAAGGCATTAGGGTAGGTAGTGTCGGGCAGCAAACTAGTAATATCACTTTGGAGCGAATATTTCCTCAACCATAGGATGAAAAAAAAAATGGCTTCCATGTGTCAATTGGGTTTGAATAGACCTTTCCATTAACGTATGGCACGATTTATTTCATGAACTTTGAAAAAAAAGTTTGTCCATGGTTTTTTCCGAAATCCATGAAAAAATTTTGTGACCAAATTTTTACATTTTTGGAAAGGTGTACTAATTTCCTATTCACAACTGAAATCTGCAACAATTTTGAAAGCTCGGTTCGTTAGATATTCGCATTTAACGGATTGCGTAAAAATTCAATAAAATTTCATTGGGTGCAAATATCTAATGAACTAGACATTGCAGAAGCTTTTGGTTTTTAGAAACACATAGCTTTTAGATAGACAATGTAGAGTTTGAAAACCAAAATCATTTGCATGGCTTGGTGGTGAAAATATACCTCTCCAAAGTCATTTTCAGGCAAAATGCAAATAATCGAATATCACTTTGGATGCCGTTATTTCGAAAACCATGTATTAACATAAGTTCTAATTTTTTGTTTTCGAAAGCTCTGGCAAATCTCAATAGAGCATTTTTTATTTTATCCTTCTTGAAAGCTTTGTTTCGGAAATATCGCCATCCAAAGACATTAAGGAAGGTGGTTGGAGGCAGAAAGTCGTTAAAATCAGGTAAAGTCGCTTTGGATGCGAATATTTTGACAAAAACACCTCAAAATAAATTTTTTTTGGCGTTTTTGAAAAGCTGGGCTCAGTTTCTACTCAGCACTGAAAACCGCATCAATTTTGAAGGCTCGGTTTAGGAAATATAGCCATTCAAAGGCATTAGGGTAGGTAGTGTCGGGCAGCAAACTAGTAATATCACTTTGGAGCGAATATTTCCTCAACCATAGGATGAAAAAAAAAATGGCTTCCATGTGTCAATTGGGTTTGAATAGACCTTTCCATTAACGTATGGCACGATTTATTTCATGAACTTTGAAAAAAAAGTTTGTCCATGGTTTTTTCCGAAATCCATGAAAAAATTTTGTGACCAAATTTTTACATTTTTGGAAAGGTGTACTAATTTCCTATTCACAACTGAAAGCTGCAACAATTTTGAAAGCTCGGTTCGTTAGATATTCGCATTTAACGGATTGCGTAAAAATTCAATAAAATTTCATTGGGTGCAAATATCTAATGAACTAGACATTGCAGAAGCTTTTGGTTTTTAGAAACACATAGCTTTTAGATAGACAATGTAGAGTTTGAAAACCAAAATCATTTGCATGGCTTGGTGGTGAAAATATACCTCTCCAAAGTCATTTTCAGGCAAAATGCAAATAATCGAATATCACTTTGGATGCCGTTATTTCGAAAACCATGTATTAACATAAGTTCTAATTTTTTGTTTTCGAAAGCTCTGGCAAATCTCAATAGAGCATTTTTTATTTTATCCTTCTTGAAAGCTTTGTTTCGGAAATATCGCCATCCAAAGACATTAAGGAAGGTGGTTGGAGGCAGAAAGTCGTTAAAATCAGGTAAAGTCGCTTTGGATGCGAATATTTTGACAAAAACACCTCAAAATAAATTTTTTTTGGCGTTTTTGAAAAGCTGGGCTCATTTTCTACTCAACACTGAAAACCGCATCAATTTTGAAGGCTCTGTTTAGGAAATATAGCCATTCAAAGGCATTAGGGTAGGTAGTTTCGGGCAGCAAACTAGTAATATCACTTTGGAGCGAATATTTCCTCAACCATAGGATGAAAAAAAATATGGCTTCTATGTGTCAATTGGGTTTGAATAGACCTTTCCATTAACGTATGGCACCATTTGTTTCATGAACTTTGAAAAAAAAGTTGTTTTTTTTTTGAAAAAATGGCAAGGGGTTAGTCCATGGTTTTTTCCGAAATCCATGAAAAATTTTTGTGACTAAATTTTTACAATTTTGGAAAGGTGTACTAATTTCCTATTCAAAACTGAAAGCTGCAACAATTTTGAAAGCTCGGTTCGTTAGATATTCGCATTTAACGGATTGCGTAAAAATTCAATAAAATTTCATTGGGTGCAAATATCTAATGAACTAGACATTGCAGAAGCTTTTGGTTTTTAGAAACACATAGCTTTTAGATAGACAATGTAGAGTTTGAAAACCAAAATCATTTGCATGGCTTGGTGGTGAAAATATACCTCTCCAAAGTCATTTTCAGGCAAAATGCAAATAATCGAATATCACTTTGGATGCCGTTATTTCGAAAACCATGTATTAACATAAGTTCTAATTTTTTGTTTTCGAAAGCTCTGGCAAATCTCAATAGAGCATTTTTTATTTTATCCTTCTTGAAAGCTTTGTTTCGGAAATATCGCCATCCAAAGACATTAAGGAAGGTGGTTGGAGGCAGAAAGTCGTTAAAATCAGGTAAAGTCGCTTTGGATGCGAATATTTTGACAAAAACACCTCAAAATAAATTTTTTTTTGGCGTTTTTGAAAAGCTGGGCTCAGTTTCTACTCAGCACTGAAAACCGCATCAATTTTGAAGGCTCGGTTTAGGAAATATAGCCATTCAAAGGCATTAGGGTAGGTAGTGTCGGGCAGCAAACTAGAAATATCACTTTGGAGCGAATATTTCCTCAACCATAGGATGAAAAAAAAAATGGCTTCCATGTGTCAATTGGGTTTGAATAGACCTTTCCATTAACGTATGGCACGATTTATTTCATGAACTTTGAAAAAAAAGTTTGTTTTTTTTTGAAAAAATGGCAAGGGGTCCATGGTTTTTTCCGAAATCCATGAAAAAATTTTGTGACCAAATTTTTACATTTTTGGAAAGGTGTACTAATTTCCTATTCACAACTGAAAGCTGCAACAATTTTGAAAGCTCGGTTCGTTAGATATTCGCATTTAACGGATTGCGTAAAAATTCAATAAAATTTCATTGGGTGCAAATATCTAATGAACTAGACATTGCAGAAGCTTTTGGTTTTTAGAAACACATAGCTTTTAGATAGACAATGTAGAGTTTGAAAACCAAAATCATTTGCATGGCTTGGTGGTGAAAATATACCTCTCCAAAGTCATTTTCAGGCAAAATGCAAATAATCGAATATCACTTTGGATGCCGTTATTTCGAAAACCATGTATTAACATAAGTTCTAATTTTTTGTTTTCGAAAGCTCTGGCAAATCTCAATAGAGCATTTTTTATTTTATCCTTCTTGAAGGCTTTGTTTCGGAAATATCGCCATCCAAAGACATTAAGGAAGGTGGTTGGAGGCAGAAAGTCGTTAAAATCAGGTAAAGTCGCTTTGGATGCGAATATTTTGACAAAAACACCTCAAAATAAATTTTTTTTTGGCGTTTTTGAAAAGCTGGGCTCAGTTTCTACTCAGCACTGAAAACCGCATCAATTTTGAAGGCTCGGTTTAGGAAATATAGCCATTCAAAGGCATTAGGGTAGGTAGTGTCGGGCAGCAAACTAGAAATATCACTTTGGAGCGAATATTTCCTCAACCATAGGATGAAAAAAAAATGGCTTCCATGTGTCAATTGGGTTTGAATAGACCTTTCCATTAACGTATGGCACGATTTATTTCATGAACTTTGAAAAAAAAGTTTGTTTTTTTTTGAAAAAATGGCAAGGGGTCCATGGTTTTTTCCGAAATCCATGAAAAAATTTTGTGACCAAATTTTTACATTTTTGGAAAGGTGTACTAATTTCCTATTCACAACTGAAAGCTGCAACAATTTTGAAAGCTCGGTTCGTTAGATATTCGCATTTAACGGATTGCGTAAAAATTCAATAAAATTTCATTGGGTGCAAATATCTAATGAACTAGACATTGCAGAAGCTTTTGGTTTTAAGAAACACATAGCTTTTAGAAAGACAATGTAGAGTTTGAAAACCAAAATCATTTGCATGGCTTGGTGGTGAAAATATACCTCTCCAAAGTCATTTTCAGGCAAAATGCAAATAATCGAATATCACTTTGGATGCCGTTATTTCGAAAACCATGTATTAACATAAGTTCTAATTTTTTGTTTTCGAAAGCTCTGGCAAATCTCAATAGAGCATTTTTTATTTTATCCTTCTTGAAGGCTTTGTTTCGGAAATATCGCCATCCAAAGACATTAAGGAAGGTGGTTGGAGGCAGAAAGTCGTTAAAATCAGGTAAAGTCGCTTTGGATGAGAATATTTTGACAAAAACACCTCAAAATAAATTTTTTTTGGCGTTTTTGAAAAGCTGGGCTCAGTTTCTACTCAGCACTGAAAACCGCATCAATTTTGAAGGCTCGGTTTAGGAAATATAGCCATTCAAAGGCATTAGGGTAGGTAGTGTCGGGCAGCAAACTAGTAATATCACTTTGGAGCGAATATTTCCTCAACCATAGGATGAAAAAAAAAATGGCTTCCATGTGTCAATTGGGTTTGAATAGACCTTTCCATTAACGTATGGCACGATTTATTTCATGAACTTTGAAAAAAAAGTTTGTCCATGGTTTTTTCCGAAATCCATGAAAAAATTTTGTGACCAAATTTTTACATTTTTGGAAAGGTGTACTAATTTCCTATTCACAACTGAAATCTGCAACAATTTTGAAAGCTCGGTTCGTTAGATATTCGCATTTAACGGATTGCGTAAAAATTCAATAAAATTTCATTGGGTGCAAATATCTAATGAACTAGACATTGCAGAAGCTTTTGGTTTTTAGAAACACATAGCTTTTAGATAGACAATGTAGAGTTTGAAAACCAAAATCATTTGCATGGCTTGGTGGTGAAAATATACCTCTCCAAAGTCATTTTCAGGCAAAATGCAAATAATCGAATATCACTTTGGATGCCGTTATTTCGAAAACCATGTATTAACATAAGTTCTAATTTTTTGTTTTCGAAAGCTCTGGCAAATCTCAATAGAGCATTTTTTATTTTATCCTTCTTGAAAGCTTTGTTTCGGAAATATCGCCATCCAAAGACATTAAGGAAGGTGGTTGGAGGCAGAAAGTCGTTAAAATCAGGTAAAGTCGCTTTGGATGCGAATATTTTGACAAAAACACCTCAAAATAAATTTTTTTTGGCGTTTTTGAAAAGCTGGGCTCAGTTTCTACTCAGCACTGAAAACCGCATCAATTTTGAAGGCTCGGTTTAGGAAATATAGCCATTCAAAGGCATTAGGGTAGGTAGTGTCGGGCAGCAAACTAGTAATATCACTTTGGAGCGAATATTTCCTCAACCATAGGATGAAAAAAAAAATGGCTTCCATGTGTCAATTGGGTTTGAATAGACCTTTCCATTAACGTATGGCACGATTTATTTCATGAACTTTGAAAAAAAAGTTTGTCCATGGTTTTTTCCGAAATCCATGAAAAAATTTTGTGACCAAATTTTTACATTTTTGGAAAGGTGTACTAATTTCCTATTCACAACTGAAAGCTGCAACAATTTTGAAAGCTCGGTTCGTTAGATATTCGCATTTAACGGATTGCGTAAAAATTCAATAAAATTTCATTGGGTGCAAATATCTAATGAACTAGACATTGCAGAAGCTTTTGGTTTTTAGAAACACATAGCTTTTAGAAAGACAATGTAGAGTTTGAAAACCAAAATCATTTGCATGGCTTGGTGGTGAAAATATACCTCTCCAAAGTCATTTTCAGGCAAAATGCAAATAATCGAATATCACTTTGGATGCCGTTATTTCGAAAACCATGTATTAACATAAGTTCTAATTTTTTGTTTTCGAAAGCTCTGGCAAATCTCAATAGAGCATTTTTTATTTTATCCTTCTTGAAAGCTTTGTTTCGGAAATATCGCCATCCAAAGACATTAAGGAAGGTGGTTGGAGGCAGAAAGTCGTTAAAATCAGGTAAAGTCGCTTTGGATGCGAATATTTTGACAAAAACACCTCAAAATAAATTTTTTTTGGCGTTTTTGAAAAGCTGGGCTCAGTTTCTACTCAGCACTGAAAACCGCATCAATTTTGAAGGCTCGGTTTAGGAAATATAGCCATTCAAAGGCATTAGGGTAGGTAGTGTCGGGCAGCAAACTAGTAATATCACTTTGGAGCGAATATTTCCTCAACCATAGGATGAAAAAAAAAATGGCTTCCATGTGTCAATTGGGTTTGAATAGACCTTTCCATTAACGTATGGCACGATTTATTTCATGAACTTTGAAAAAAAAGTTTTTTTTTTCGAAAAAATGGCACGGGGTTAGTCCATGGTTTTTTCCGAAATCCATGAAAAAATTTTGTGACCAAATTTTTACATTTTTGGAAAGGTGTACTAATTTCCTATTCACAACTGAAATCTGCAACAATTTTGAAAGCTCGGTTCGTTAGATATTCGCATTTAAGGGATTGCGTAAAAATTCAATAAAATTTCATTGGGTGCAAATATCTAATGAACTAGACATTGCAGAAGCTTTTGGTTTTTAGAAACACATAGCTTTTAGATAGACAATGTAGAGTTTGAAAACCAAAATCATTTGCATGGCTTGGTGGTGAAAATATACCTCTCCAAAGTCATTTTCAGGCAAAATGCAAATAATCGAATATCACTTTGGATGCCGTTATTTCGAAAACCATGTATTAACATAAGTTCTAATTTTTTGTTTTCGAAAGCTCTGGCAAATCTCAATAGAGCATTTTTTATTTTATCCTTCTTGAAAGCTTTGTTTCGGAAATATCGCCATCCAAAGACATTAAGGAAGGTGGTTGGAGGCAGAAAGTCGTTAAAATCAGGTAAAGTCGCTTTGGATGCGAATATTTTGACAAAAACACCTCAAAATAAATTTTTTTTGGCGTTTTTGAAAAGCTGGGCTCAGTTTCTACTCAGCACTGAAAACCGCATCAATTTTGAAGGCTCGGTTTAGGAAATATAGCCATTCAAAGGCATTAGGGTAGGTAGTGTCGGGCAGCAAACTAGTAATATCACTTTGGAGCGAATATTTCCTCAACCATAGGATGAAAAAAAAAATGGCTTCCATGTGTCAATTGGGTTTGAATAGACCTTTCCATTAACGTATGGCACGATTTATTTCATGAACTTTGAAAAAAAAGTTTGTCCATGGTTTTTTCCGAAATCCATGAAAAAATTTTGTGACCAAATTTTTACATTTTTGGAAAGGTGTACTAATTTCCTATTCACAACTGAAAGCTGCAACAATTTTGAAAGCTCGGTTCGTTAGATATTCGCATTGAACGGATTGCGTAAAAATTCAATAAAATTTCATTGGGTGCAAATATCTAATGAACTAGACATTGCAGAAGCTTTTGGTTTTTAGAAACACATAGCTTTTAGAAAGACAATGTAGAGTTTGAAAACCAAAATCATTTGCATGGCTTGGTGGTGAAAATATACCTCTCCAAAGTCATTTTCAGGCAAAATGCAAATAATCGAATATCACTTTGGATGCCGTTATTTCGAAAACCATGTATTAACATAAGTTCTAATTTTTTGTTTTCGAAAGCTCTGGCAAATCTCAATAGAGCATTTTTTATTTTATCCTTCTTGAAGGCTTTGTTTCGGAAATATCGCCATCCAAAGACATTAAGGAAGGTGGTTGGAGGCAGAAAGTCGTTAAAATCAGGTAAAGTCGCTTTGGATGCGAATATTTTGACAAAAACACCTCAAAATAAATTTTTTTTGGCGTTTTTGAAAAGCTGGGCTCAGTTTCTACTCAGCACTGAAAACCGCATCAATTTTGAAGGCTCGGTTTAGGAAATATAGCCATTCAAAGGCATTAGGGTAGGTAGTGTCGGGCAGCAAACTAGTAATATCACTTTGGAGCGAATATTTCCTCAACCATAGGATGAAAAAAAAAATGGCTTCCATGTGTCAATTGGGTTTGAATAGACCTTTCCATTAACGTATGGCACGATTTATTTCATGAACTTTGAAAAAAAAGTTTTTTTTTTCGAAAAAATGGCAAGGGGTTAGTCCATGGTTTTTTCCGAAATCCATGAAAAAATTTTGTGACCAAATTTTTACATTTTTGGAAAGGTGTACTAATTTCCTATTCACAACTGAAATCTGCAACAATTTTGAAAGCTCGGTTCGTTAGATATTCGCATTTAAGGGATTGCGTAAAAATTCAATAAAATTTCATTGGGTGCAAATATCTAATGAACTAGACATTGCAGAAGCTTTTGGTTTTTAGAAACACATAGCTTTTAGATAGACAATGTAGAGTTTGAAAACCAAAATCATTTGCATGGCTTGGTGGTGAAAATATACCTCTCCAAAGTCATTTTCAGGCAAAATGCAAATAATCGAATATCACTTTGGATGCCGTTATTTCGAAAACCATGTATTAACATAAGTTCTAATTTTTTGTTTTCGAAAGCTCTGGCAAATCTCAATAGAGCATTTTTTATTTTATCCTTCTTGAAGGCTTTGTTTCGGAAATATCGCCATCCAAAGACATTAAGGAAGGTGGTTGGAGGCAGAAAGTCGTTAAAATCAGGTAAAGTCGCTTTGGATGCGAATATTTTGACAAAAACACCTCAAAATAAATTTTTTTTGGCGTTTTTGAAAAGCTGGGCTCAGTTTCTACTCAGCACTGAAAACCGCATCAATTTTGAAGGCTCGGTTTAGGAAATATAGCCATTCAAAGGCATTAGGGTAGGTAGTGTCGGGCAGCAAACTAGTAATATCACTTTGGAGCGAATATTTCCTCAACCATAGGATGAAAAAAAAAATGGCTTCCATGTGTCAATTGGGTTTGAATAGACCTTTCCATTAACGTATGGCACGATTTATTTCATGAACTTTGAAAAAAAAGTTTGTCCATGGTTTTTTCCGAAATCCATGAAAAAATTTTGTGACCAAATTTTTACATTTTTGGAAAGGTGTACTAATTTCCTATTCACAACTGAAAGCTGCAACAATTTTGAAAGCTCGGTTCGTTAGATATTCGCATTTAACGGATTGCGTAAAAATTCAATAAAATTTCATTGGGTGCAAATATCTAATGAACTAGACATTGCAGAAGCTTTTGGTTTTTAGAAACACATAGCTTTTAGATAGACAATGTAGAGTTTGAAAACCAAAATCATTTGCATGGCTTGGTGGTGAAAATATACCTCTCCAAAGTCATTTTCAGGCAAAATGCAAATAATCGAATATCACTTTGGATGCCGTTATTTCGAAAACCATGTATTAACATAAGTTCTAATTTTTTGTTTTCGAAAGCTCTGGCAAATCTCAATAGAGCATTTTTTATTTTATCCTTCTTGAAAGCTTTGTTTCGGAAATATCGCCATCCAAAGACATTAAGGAAGGTGGTTGGAGGCAGAAAGTCGTTAAAATCAGGTAAAGTCGCTTTGGATGCGAATATTTTGACAAAAACACCTCAAAATAAATTTTTTTTGGCGTTTTTGAAAAGCTGGGCTCAGTTTCTACTCAGCACTGAAAACCGCATCAATTTTGAAGGCTCGGTTTAGGAAATATAGCCATTCAAAGGCATTAGGGTAGGTAGTGTCGGGAAGCAAACTAGTAATATCACTTTGGAGCGAATATTTCCTCAACCATAGGATGAAAAAAAAAATGGCTTCCATGTGTCAATTGGGTTTGAATAGACCTTTCCATTAACGTATGGCACGATTTATTTCATGAACTTTGAAAAAAAAGTTTGTTTGTTTTGAAAAAATGGCAAGGGGTTAGTCCATGGTTTTTTCCGAAATCCATGAAAAAATTTTGTGACCAAATTTTTACATTTTTGGAAAGGTGTACTAATTTCCTATTCACAACTGAAAGCTGCAACAATTTTGAAAGCTCGGTTCGTTAGATATTCGCATTTAACGGATTGCGTAAAAATTCAATAAAATTTCATTGGGTGCAAATATCTAATGAACTAGACATTGCAGAAGCTTTTGGTTTTTAGAAACACATAGCTTTTAGAAAGACAATGTAGAGTTTGAAAACCAAAATCATTTGCATGGCTTGGTGGTGAAAATATACCTCTCCAAAGTCATTTTCAGGCAAAATGCAAATAATCGAATATCACTTTGGATGCCGTTATTTCGAAAACCATGTATTAACATAAGTTCTAATTTTTTGTTTTCGAAAGCTCTGGCAAATCTCAATAGAGCATTTTTTATTTTATCCTTCTTGAAGGCTTTGTTTCGGAAATATCGCCATCCAAAGACATTAAGGAAGGTGGTTGGAGGCAGAAAGTCGTTAAAATCAGGTAAAGTCGCTTTGGATGCGAATATTTTGACAAAAACACCTCAAAATAAATTTTTTTTTGGCGTTTTTGAAAAGCTGGGCTCAGTTTCTACTCAGCACTGAAAACCGCATCAATTTTGAAGGCTCGGTTTAGGAAATATAGCCATTCAAAGGTAGGTAGTGTCGGGCAGCAAACTAGTAATATCACTTTGGAGCGAATATTTCCTCAACCATAGGATGAAAAAAAAAATGGCTTCCATGTGTCAATTGGGTTTGAATAGACCTTTCCATTAACGTATGGCACGATTTATTTCATGAACTTTGAAAAAAAAGTTTGTTTTTTTTTGAAAAAATGGCAGGGGTCCATGGTTTTTTCCGAAATCCATGAAAAAATTTTGTGACCAAATTTTTACATTTTTGGAAAGGTGTACTAATTTCCTATTCACAACTGAAAGCTGCAACAATTTTGAAAGCTCGGTTCGTTAGATATTCGCATTTAACGGATTGCGTAAAAATTCAATAAAATTTCATTGGGTGCAAATATCTAATGAACTAGACATTGCAGAAGCTTTTGGTTTTAAGAAACACATAGCTTTTAGAAAGACAATGTAGAGTTTGAAAACCAAAATCATTTGCATGGCTTGGTGGTGAAATTATACCTCTCCAAAGTCATTTTCAGGCAAAATGCAAATAATCGAATATAACTTTGGATGCCGTTATTTCGAAAACCATGTATTAACATAAGTTCTAATTTTTTGTTTTCGAAAGCTCTGGCAAATCTCAATAGAGCATTTTTTATTTTATCCTTCTTGAAAGCTTTGTTTCGGAAATATCGCCATCCAAAGACATTAAGGAAGGTGGTTGGAGGCAGAAAGTCGTTAAAATCAGGTAAAGTCGCTTTGGATGCGAATATTTTGACAAAAACACCTGGCGTTTTTGAAAAGCTGGGCTCAGTTTCTACTCAGCACTGAAAACCGCATCAATTTTGAAGGCTCGGTTTAGGAAATATAGCCATTCAAAGGCATTAGGGTAGGTAGTGTCGGGCAGCAAACTAGTAATATCACTTTGGAGCGAATATTTCCTCAACCATAGGATGAAAAAAAAAATGGCTTCCATGTGTCAATTGGGTTTGAATAGACCTTTCCATTAACGTATGGCACGATTTATTTCATGAACTTTGAAAAAAAAGTTTGTTTTTTTTGAAAAAATGGCAAGGGGTTAGTCCATGGTTTTTTCCGAAATCCATGAAAAAATTTTGTGACCAAATTTTGACATTTTTGGAAAGGTGTACTAATTTCCTATTCACAACTGAAATCTGCAACAATTTTGAAAGCTCGGTTCGTTAGATATTCGCATTTAACGGATTGCGTAAAAATTCAATAAAATTTCATTGGGTGCAAATATCTAATGAACTAGACATTGCAGAAGCTTTTGGTTTTTAGAAACACATAGCTTTTAGAAAGACAATGTAGAGTTTGAAAACCAAAATCATTTGCATGGCTTGGTGGTGAAAATATACCTCTCCAAAGTCATTTTCAGGCAAAATGCAAATAATCGAATATCACTTTGGATGCCGTTATTTCGAAAACCATGTATTAACATAAGTTCTAATTTTTTGTTTTCGAAAGCTCTGGCAAATCTCAATAGAGCATTTTTTATTTTATCCTTCTTGAAGGCTTTGTTTCGGAAATATCGCCATCCAAAGACATTAAGGAAGGTGGTTGGAGGCAGAAAGTCGTTAAAATCAGGTAAAGTCGCTTTGGATATGAATATTTTGACAAAAACACCTCAAAATAAATTTTTTTTGGCGTTTTTGAAAAGCTGGGCTCAGTTTCTACTCAGCACTGAAAACCGCATCAATTTTGAAGGCTCGGTTTAGGAAATATAGCCATTCAAAGGCATTAGGGTAGGTAGTGTCGGGCAGCAAACTAGTAATATCACTTTGGAGCGAATATTTCCTCAACCATAGGATGAAAAAAAAAATGGCTTCCATGTGTCAATTGGGTTTGAATAGACCTTTCCATTAACGTATGGCACGATTTATTTCATGAACTTTGAAAAAAAAGTTTGTCCATGGTTTTTTCCGAAATCCATGAAAAAATTTTGTGACCAAATTTTTACATTTTTGGAAAGGTGTACTAATTTCCTATTCACAACTGAAAGCTGCAACAATTTTGAAAGCTCGGTTCGTTAGATATTCGCATTTAACGGATTGCGTAAAAATTCAATAAAATTTCATTGGGTGCAAATATCTAATGAACTAGACATTGCAGAAGCTTTTGGTTTTAAGAAACACATAGCTTTTAGAAAGACAATGTAGAGTTTGAAAACCAAAATCATTTGCATGGCTTGGTGGTGAAAATATACCTCTCCAAAGTCATTTTCAGGCAAAATGCAAATAATCGAATATCACTTTGGATGCCGTTATTTCGAAAACCATGTATTAACATAAGTTCTAATTTTTTGTTTTCGAAAGCTCTGGCAAATCTCAATAGAGCATTTTTTATTTTATCCTTCTTGAAGGCTTTGTTTCGGAAATATCGCCATCCAAAGACATTAAGGAAGGTGGTTGGAGGCAGAAAGTCGTTAAAATCAGGTAAAGTCGCTTTGGATGCGAATATTTTGACAAAAACACCTGGCGTTTTTGAAAAGCTGGGCTCAGTTTCTACTCAGCACTGAAAACCGCATCAATTTTGAAGGCTCGGTTTAGGAAATATAGCCATTCAAAGGCATTAGGGTAGGTAGTGTCGGGCAGCAAACTAGTAATATCACTTTGGAGCGAATATTTCCTCAACCATAGGATGAAAAAAAAAATGGCTTCCATGTGTCAATTGGGTTTGAATAGACCTTTCCATTAACGTATGGCACGATTTATTTCATGAACTTTGAAAAAAAAGTTTGTCCATGGTTTTTTCCGAAATCCATGAAAAAATTTTGTGACCAAATTTTTACATTTTTGGAAAGGTGTACTAATTTCCTATTCACAACTGAAAGCTGCAACAATTTTGAAAGCTCGGTTCGTTAGATATTCGCATTTAACGGATTGCGTAAAAATTCAATAAAATTTCATTGGGTGCAAATATCTAATGAACTAGACATTGCAGAAGCTTTTGGTTTTTAGAAACACATAGCTTTTAGATAGACAATGTAGAGTTTGAAAACCAAAATCATTTGCATGGCTTGGTGGTGAAAATATACCTCTCCAAAGTCATTTTCAGGCAAAATGCAAATAATCGAATATCACTTTGGATGCCGTTATTTCGAAAACCATGTATTAACATAAGTTCTAATTTTTTGTTTTCAAAAGCTCTGGCAAATCTCAATAGAGCATTTTTTATTTTATCCTTCTTGAAGGCTTTGTTTCGGAAATATCGCCATCCAAAGACATTAAGGAAGGTGGTTGGAGGCAGAAAGTCGTTAAAATCAGGTAAAGTCGCTTTGGATGCGAATATTTTGACAAAAACACCTCAAAATAAATTTTTTTTGGCGTTTTTGAAAAGCTGGGCTCAGTTTCTACTCAGCACTGAAAACCGCATCAATTTTGAAGGCTCGGTTTAGGAAATATAGCCATTCAAAGGCATTAGGGTAGGTAGTGTCGGGCAGCAAACTAGTAATATCACTTTGGAGCGAATATTTCCTCAACCATAGGATGAAAAAAAAAATGGCTTCCATGTGTCAATTGGGTTTGAATAGACCTTTCCATTAACGTATGGCACGATTTATTTCATGAACTTTGAAAAAAAAGTTTGTCCATGGTTTTTTCCGAAATCCATGAAAAAATTTTGTGACCAAATTTTTACATTTTTGGAAAGGTGTACTAATTTCCTATTCACAACTGAAAGCTGCAACAATTTTGAAAGCTCGGTTCGTTAGATATTCGCATTTAACGGATTGCGTAAAAATTCAATAAAATTTCATTGGGTGCAAATATCTAATGAACTAGACATTGCAGAAGCTTTTGGTTTTTAGAAACACATAGCTTTTAGATAGACAATGTAGAGTTTGAAAACCAAAATCATTTGCATGGCTTGGTGGTGAAAATATACCTCTCCAAAGTCATTTTCAGGCAAAATGCAAATAATCGAATATCACTTTGGATGCCGTTATTTCGAAAACCATGTATTAACATAAGTTCTAATTTTTTGTTTTCAAAAGCTCTGGCAAATCTCAATAGAGCATTTTTTATTTTATCCTTCTTGAAGGCTTTGTTTCGGAAATATCGCCATCCAAAGACATTAAGGAAGGTGGTTGGAGGCAGAAAGTCGTTAAAATCAGGTAAAGTCGCTTTGGATGCGAATATTTTGACAAAAACACCTCAAAATAAATTTTTTTTGGCGTTTTTGAAAATCTGGGCTCAGTTTCTACTCAGCACTGAAAACCGCATCAATTTTGAAGGCTCGGTTTAGGAAATATAGCCATTCAAAGGCATTAGGGTAGGTAGTGTCGGGCAGCAAACTAGTAATATCACTTTGGAGCGAATATTTCCTCAACCATAGGATGAAAAAAAAAATGGCTTCCATGTGTCAATTGGGTTTGAATAGACCTTTCCATTAACGTATGGCACGATTTATTTCATGAACTTTGAAAAAAAAGTTTGTCCATGGTTTTTTCCGAAATCCATGAAAAAATTTTGTGACCAAATTTTTACATTTTTGGAAAGGTGTACTAATTTCCTATTCACAACTGAAAGCTGCAACAATTTTGAAAGCTCGGTTCGTTAGATATTCGCATTTAACGGATTGCGTAAAAATTCAATAAAATTTCATTGGGTGCAAATATCTAATGAACTAGACATTGCAGAAGCTTTTGGTTTTTAGAAACACATAGCTTTTAGATAGACAATGTAGAGTTTGAAAACCAAAATCATTTGCATGGCTTGGTGGTGAAAATATACCTCTCCAAAGTCATTTTCAGGCAAAATGCAAATAATCGAATATCACTTTGGATGCCGTTATTTCGAAAACCATGTATTAACATAAGTTCTAATTTTTTGTTTTCAAAAGCTCTGGCAAATCTCAATAGAGCATTTTTTATTTTATCCTTCTTGAAGGCTTTGTTTCGGAAATATCGCCATCCAAAGACATTAAGGAAGGTGGTTGGAGGCAGAAAGTCGTTAAAATCAGGTAAAGTCGCTTTGGATGCGAATATTTTGACAAAAACACCTCAAAATAAATTTTTTTTGGCGTTTTTGAAAAGCTGGGCTCAGTTTCTACTCAGCACTGAAAACCGCATCAATTTTGAAGGCTCGGTTTAGGAAATATAGCCATTCAAAGGCATTAGGGTAGGTAGTGTCGGGCAGCAAACTAGTAATATCACTTTGGAGCGAATATTTCCTCAACCATAGGATGAAAAAAAAAATGGCTTCCATGTGTCAATTGGGTTTGAATAGACCTTTCCATTAACGTATGGCACGATTTATTTCATGAACTTTGAAAAAAAAGTTTGTCCATGGTTTTTTCCGAAATCCATGAAAAAATTTTGTGACCAAATTTTTACATTTTTGGAAAGGTGTACTAATTTCCTATTCACAACTGAAAGCTGCAACAATTTTGAAAGCTCGGTTCGTTAGATATTCGCATTTAACGGATTGCGTAAAAATTCAATAAAATTTCATTGGGTGCAAATATCTAATGAACTAGACATTGCAGAAGCTTTTGGTTTTTAGAAACACATAGCTTTTAGATAGACAATGTAGAGTTTGAAAACCAAAATCATTTGCATGGCTTGGTGGTGAAAATATACCTCTCCAAAGTCATTTTCAGGCAAAATGCAAATAATCGAATATCACTTTGGATGCCGTTATTTCGAAAACCATGTATTAACATAAGTTCTAATTTTTTGTTTTCAAAAGCTCTGGCAAATCTCAATAGAGCATTTTTTATTTTATCCTTCTTGAAGGCTTTGTTTCGGAAATATCGCCATCCAAAGACATTAAGGAAGGTGGTTGGAGGCAGAAAGTCGTTAAAATCAGGTAAAGTCGCTTTGGATGCGAATATTTTGACAAAAACACCTCAAAATAAATTTTTTTTGGCGTTTTTGAAAATCTGGGCTCAGTTTCTACTCAGCACTGAAAACCGCATCAATTTTGAAGGCTCGGTTTAGGAAATATAGCCATTCAAAGGCATTAGGGTAGGTAGTGTCGGGCAGCAAACTAGTAATATCACTTTGGAGCGAATATTTCCTCAACCATAGGATGAAAAAAAAAATGGCTTCCATGTGTCAATTGGGTTTGAATAGACCTTTCCATTAACGTATGGCACGATTTATTTCATGAACTTTGAAAAAAAAGTTTGTCCATGGTTTTTTCCGAAATCCATGAAAAAATTTTGTGACCAAATTTTTACATTTTTGGAAAGGTGTACTAATTTCCTATTCACAACTGAAAGCTGCAACAATTTTGAAAGCTCGGTTCGTTAGATATTCGCATTTAACGGATTGCGTAAAAATTCAATAAAATTTCATTGGGTGCAAATATCTAATGAACTAGACATTGCAGAAGCTTTTGGTTTTTAGAAACACATAGCTTTTAGATAGACAATGTAGAGTTTGAAAACCAAAATCATTTGCATGGCTTGGTGGTGAAAATATACCTCTCCAAAGTCATTTTCAGGCAAAATGCAAATAATCGAATATCACTTTGGATGCCGTTATTTCGAAAACCATGTATTAACATAAGTTCTAATTTTTTGTTTTCGAAAGCTCTGGCAAATCTCAATAGAGCATTTTTTATTTTATCCTTCTTGAAAGCTTTGTTTCGGAAATATCGCCATCCAAAGACATTAAGGAAGGTGGTTGGAGGCAGAAAGCCGTTAAAATCAGGTAAAGTCGCTTTGGATGCGAATATTTTGACAAAAACACCTCAAAATAAATTTTTTTTGGCGTTTTTGAAAAGCTGGGCTCAGTTTCTACTCAGCACTGAAAACCGCATCAATTTTGAAGGCTCGGTTTAGGAAATATAGCCATTCAAAGGCATTAGGGTAGGTAGTGTCGGGCAGCAAACTAGTAATATCACTTTGGAGCGAATATTTCCTCAACCATAGGATGAAAAAAAAAAATGGCTTCCATGTGTCAATTGGGTTTGAATAGACCTTTCCATTAACGTATGGCACGATTTATTTCATGAACTTTGAAAAAAAAGTTGTTTTTTTTGAAAAAATGGCAAGGGGTTAGTCCATGGTTTTTTCCGAAATCCATGAAAAAATTTTGTGACCAAATTTTTACATTTTTGGAAAGGTGTACTAATTTCCTATTCACAACTGAAAGCTGCAACAATTTTGAAAGCTCGGTTCGTTAGATATTCGCATTTAACGGATTGCGTAAAAATTCAATAAAATTTCATTGGGTGCAAATATCTAATGAACTAGACATTGCAGAAGCTTTTGGTTTTTAGAAACACATAGCTTTTAGAAAGACAATGTAGAGTTTGAAAACCAAAATCATTTGCATGGCTTGGTGGTGAAAATATACCTCTCCAAAGTCATTTTCAGGCAAAATGCAAATAATCGAATATCACTTTGGATGCCGTTATTTCGAAAACCATGTATTAACATAAGTTCTAATTTTTTGTTTTCGAAAGCTCTGGCAAATCTCAATAGAGCATTTTTTATTTTATCCTTCTTGAAGGCTTTGTTTCGGAAATATCGCCATCCAAAGACATTAAGGAAGGTGGTTGGAGGCAGAAAGTCGTTAAAATCAGGTAAAGTCGCTTTGGATGCGAATATTTTGACAAAAACACCTGGCGTTTTTGAAAAGCTGGGCTCAGTTTCTACTCAGCACTGAAAACCGCATCAATTTTGAAGGCTCGGTTTAGGAAATATAGCCATTCAAAGGCATTAGGGTAGGTAGTGTCGGGCAGCAAACTAGTAATATCACTTTGGAGCGAATATTTCCTCAACCATAGGATGAAAAAAAAAATGGCTTCCATGTGTCAATTGGGTTTGAATAGACCTTTCCATTAACGTATGGCACGATTTATTTCATGAACTTTGAAAAAAAAGTTTGTTTTTTTTTGAAAAAATGGCAAGGGGTTAGTCCATGGTTTTTTCCGAAATCCATGAAAAAATTTTGTGACCAAATTTTTACATTTTTGGAAAGGTGTACTAATTTCCTATTCACAACTGAAAGCTGCAACAATTTTGAAAGCTCGGTTCGTTAGATATTCGCATTTAACGGATTGCGTAAAAATTCAATAAAATTTCATTGGGTGCAAATATCTAATGAACTAGACATTGCAGAAGCTTTTGGTTTTAAGAAACACACAGCTTTTAGAAAGACAATGTAGAGTTTGAAAACCAAAATCATTTGCATGGCTTGGTGGTGAAAATATACCTCTCCAAAGTCATTTTCAGGCAAAATGCAAATAATCGAATATCATTTTGGATGCCGTTATTTCGAAAACCATGTATTAACATAAGTTCTAATTTTTTGTTTTCGAAAGCTCTGGCAAATCTCACTAGAGCATTTTTTATTTTATCCTTCTTGAAGGCTTTGTTTCGGAAATATCGCCATCCAAAGACATTAAGGAAGGTGGTTGGAGGCAGAAAGTCGTTAAAATCAGGTAAAGTCGCTTTGGATGCGAATATTTTGACAAAAACACCTGGCGTTTTTGAAAAGCTGGGCTCAGTTTCTACTCAGCACTGAAAACCGCATCAATTTTGAAGGCTCGGTTTAGGAAATATAGCCATTCAAAGGCATTAGGGTAGGTAGTGTCGGGCAGCAAACTAGTAATATCACTTTGGAGCGAATATTTCCTCAACCATAGGATGAAAAAAAAAATGGCTTCCATGTGTCAATTGGGTTTGAATAGACCTTTCCATTAACGTATGGCACGATTTATTTCATGAACTTTGAAAAAAAAGTTTGTCCATGGTTTTTTCCGAAATCCATGAAAAAATTTTGTGACCAAATTTTTACATTTTTGGAAAGGTGTACTAATTTCCTATTCACAACTGAAAGCTGCAACAATTTTGAAAGCTCGGTTCGTTAGATATTCGCATTTAACGGATTGCGTAAAAATTCAATAAAATTTCATTGGGTGCAAATATCTAATGAACTAGACATTGCAGAAGCTTTTGGTTTTTAGAAACACATAGCTTTTAGATAGACAATGTAGAGTTTGAAAACCAAAATCATTTGCATGGCTTGGTGGTGAAAATATACCTCTCCAAAGTCATTTTCAGGCAAAATGCAAATAATCGAATATCACTTTGGATGCCGTTATTTCGAAAACCATGTATTAACATAAGTTCTAATTTTTTGTTTTCGAAAGCTCTGGCAAATCTCAATAGAGCATTTTTTATTTTATCCTTCTTGAAAGCTTTGTTTCGGAAATATCGCCATCCAAAGACATTAAGGAAGGTGGTTGGAGGCAGAAAGTCGTTAAAATCAGGTAAAGTCGCTTTGGATGCGAATATTTTGACAAAAACACCTCAAAATAAATTTTTTTTGGCGTTTTTGAAAAGCTGGGCTCAGTTTCTACTCAGCACTGAAAACCGCATCAATTTTGAAGGCTCGGTTTAGGAAATATAGCCATTCAAAGGCATTAGGGTAGGTAGTGTCGGGCAGCAAACTAGTAATATCACTTTGGAGCGAATATTTCCTCAACCATAGGATGAAAAAAAAAATGGCTTCCATGTGTCAATTGGGTTTGAATAGACCTTTCCATTAACGTATGGCACGATTTATTTCATGAACTTTGAAAAAAAAGTTTGTCCATGGTTTTTTCCGAAATCCATGAAAAAATTTTGTGACCAAATTTTTACATTTTTGGAAAGGTGTACTAATTTCCTATTCACAACTGAAAGCTGCAACAATTTTGAAAGCTCGGTTCGTTAGATATTCGCATTTAACGGATTGCGTAAAAATTCAATAAAATTTCATTGGGTGCAAATATCTAATGAACTAGACATTGCAGAAGCTTTTGGTTTTTAGAAACACATAGCTTTTAGATAGACAATGTAGAGTTTGAAAACCAAAATCATTTGCATGGCTTGGTGGTGAAAATATACCTCTCCAAAGTCATTTTCAGGCAAAATGCAAATAATCGAATATCACTTTGGATGCCGTTATTTCGAAAACCATGTATTAACATAAGTTCTAATTTTTTGTTTTCGAAAGCTCTGGCAAATCTCAATAGAGCATTTTTTATTTTATCCTTCTTGAAAGCTTTGTTTCGGAAATATCGCCATCCAAAGACATTAAGGAAGGTGGTTGGAGGCAGAAAGTCGTAAAAATCAGGTAAAGTTGCTTTGGATGCGAATATTTTGACAAAAACACCTGGCGTTTTTGAAAAGCTGGGCTCAGTTTCTACTCAGCACTGAAAACCGCATCAATTTTGAAGGCTCGGTTTAGGAAATATAGCCATTCAAAGGCATTAGGGTAGGTAGTGTCGGGCAGCAAACTAGTAATATCACTTTGGAGCGAATATTTCCTCAACCATAGGATGAAAAAAAAAAATGGCTTCCATGTGTCAATTGGGTTTGAATAGACCTTTCCATTAACGTATGGCACGATTTATTTCATGAACTTTGAAAAAAAAGTTTGTTTTTTTTGAAAAAATGGCAAGGGGTTAGTCCATGGTTTTTTCCGAAATCCATGAAAAAATTTTGTGACCAAATTTTTACATTTTTGGAAAGGTGTACTAATTTCCTATTCACAACTGAAAGCTGCAACAATTTTGAAAGCTCGGTTCGTTAGATATTCGCATTTAACGGATTGCGTAAAAATTCAATAAAATTTCATTGGGTGCAAATATCTAATGAACTAGACATTGCAGAAGCTTTTGGTTTTTAGAAACACATAGCTTTTAGAAAGACAATGTAGAGTTTGAAAACCAAAATCATTTGCATGGCTTGGTGATGAAAATATACCTCTCCAAAGTCATTTTCAGGCAAAATGCAAATAATCGAATATCACTTTGGATGCCGTTATTTCGAAAACCATGTATTAACATAAGTTCTAATTTTTTGTTTTCGAAAGCTCTGGCAAATCTCAATAGAGCATTTTTTATTTTATCCTTCTTGAAGGCTTTGTTTCGGAAATATCGCCATCCAAAGACATTAAGGAAGGTGGTTGGAGGCAGAAAGTCGTTAAAATCAGGTAAAGTCGCTTTGGATGCGAATATTTTGACAAAAACACCTGGCGTTTTTGAAAAGCTGGGCTCAGTTTCTACTCAGCACTGAAAACCGCATCAATTTTGAAGGCTCGGTTTAGGAAATATAGCCATTCAAAGGCATTAGGGTAGGTAGTGTCGGGCAGCAAACTAGTAATATCACTTTGGAGCGAATATTTCCTCAACCATAGGATGAAAAAAAAAATGGCTTCCATGTGTCAATTGGGTTTGAATAGACCTTTCCATTAACGTATGGCACGATTTATTTCATGAACTTTGAAAAAAAAGTTTGTTTTTTTTTGAAAAAATGGCAAGGGGTTAGTCCATGGTTTTTTCCGAAATCCATGAAAAAATTTTGTGACCAAATTTTTACATTTTTGGAAAGGTGTACTAATTTCCTATTCACAACTGAAAGCTGCAACAATTTTGAAAGCTCGGTTCGTTAGATATTCGCATTTAACGGATTGCGTAAAAATTCAATAAAATTTCATTGGGTGCAAATATCTAATGAACTAGACATTGCAGAAGCTTTTGGTTTTTAGAAACACATAGCTTTTAGATAGACAATGTAGAGTTTGAAAACCAAAATCATTTGCATGGCTTGGTGGTGAAAATATACCTCTCCAAAGTCATTTTCAGGCAAAATGCAAATAATCGAATATCACTTTGGATGCCGTTATTTCGAAAACCATGTATTAACATAAGTTCTAATTTTTTGTTTTCGAAAGCTCTGGCAAATCTCACTAGAGCATTTTTTATTTTATCCTTCTTGAAGGCTTTGTTTCGGAAATATCGCCATCCAAAGACATTAAGGAAGGTGGTTGGAGGCAGAAAGTCGTTAAAATCAGGTAAAGTCGCTTTGGATGCGAATATTTTGACAAAAACACCTGGCGTTTTTGAAAAGCT